>BSBN01001225.1:11829351-12439134 GCA_027924645.1 Cunninghamia lanceolata
CTTATTTCTAGCTCCCCCTTTTTTCCCACAACCTATTTGCAATTCCTAAATAGTAGATGCTCCACAAAAGTAGGGAAATATTATATATTATCTATTTTCCATAATTGTAAATTTCCATGGGGCCACTCCAACTTAAATTTAAGCACAAAAATAACTTAAGCAGTAGCATGGAGACATGGGGTTAGTCTTGGTCTTCTAGGTTATTATGAAATTATTCCTTACACATTGTCATAGTTATCACAACTTATCATATTTGACCACCCAACTTACGTGTCATAATTTGGCTCCATTATTCATTCAAAATTTCTCCATAACATGCATTATAAATTATCATAATACTAGTCAAGGTTCTAATGAAACTCCCTTATAATCATGTTTTACATGTCATAAAAGCTACTATAAATAACTCTCATCTTACAATGCTATAAGATGCTCTTACATACCATGATGACATTAGGTACTCTTACAACTTCTTACTCACTTCACAAGGTAGCTAACACATAGCCAAGAGGGTCATTTCAAAGTGGGAGATCCCATTTCCCATTTGAGGCTAAAATAATTAATAAATACATACATTAGGATGCAAAGTTTATGACACCTTTCCCAACAACTACTTCTTGTTATATCATTTTCGTGAGGCACAATTTAGATGAGTGCCTCAAATCATATCTATATGATGTAGGGTCAAACTTAAGAGGTTCGGAATTGAACCACATACAATTATAAGTCTAAATTGACTCTATTGAATCCATTAAATTGTGTGAACAATAAATTTATGTACCATAGCAAATAATTGCAATATAATATATCAATATTGATTCTTGCCCATTATTCATGAAACTAAATACACTAATCCATCATATTTAATTTTATAATTATCAACTAACCCAACTCTAATTAATCTAGATTAATTTCACTCAGGATTGTTTGGTTAGCTTAGACTATTGATGCGAGTACAATTTTTTGTGCTCTTCTTCTTAATGGGAGAGAGCTGTTCCTAGGACACTTTCATACGGACGTGTTATTTTGGCAATCTAGTTGTGAACAAGGACTCCCAACCTTAAATTCTTATGACACTTTCATACGGCTGTCTTTTTCACCAAACAAAAAGACAAAAAAAAAAAAAATCCTCCTTTCTTCAATAGACATCAGATTTTTACAGTCCATGATAATGTAAATAAGTGCTTCTGGATTAAACTGTGTGAGTATTTTTTCTTTCAACGTTTCGGATCAAACTCCATGATCCTCTTTCTTGTTTGTTTTGTTTTATTTGTTTTTTATTTTTATTCCAGGAAAGAACTATTCGAGGGAGGAGCGGGGATCAAACCTCTCCACTCTTTCACAAAATGCCTTTGTCTTTCTCTGAACATTCTCTCTCATTTCCCCATCCTTTCCTCAGAGGAGGATCCAGTGGCATCTATTTATATGCAGGCTTTGATCTCCTCCGATTCACGCCAGTCTTCCTCAAATTGTTTCTGAGATTTGCTTAGCGTTTGTGTTTCAACCCCAACCTTGCATTTATGGCTTCTTCATCCTCATCTCACCAACAAAATGCTTTCTCTGGAATTGAACCTTCCAACAGAAGGAGAAAAGTAGAAGAATCTTCCAGACTGTTTGATGTGTTCATCAACCACAGAGGCCCCGATGTCAAACAAACTCTGGCTACTCAGCTTTACAACTCCCTTAAGGCGCGAGGCATACGGGCATTTCTTGATTCGGAAGAGAAGGAACACGGAGTTTTGTTTACTTCTTCCATTGAGTCTGCCATTAAATCTGCTTCAGTGCAGATCGCCATCTTTTCCCCAGGATATGTACGGTCCCCTTATTGTTTGGCGGAGCTGGTTCTTATGTTACAAAGTGAGGCCAAGATTATTCCCCTGTTTTATCAAGTGAAACCATCGGATCTGCGCTACATTGAAAAGGGAGTATATGCTAATGCATTTCTTGAATACGAAGACAAGAACAGATACATGGAGAAGCTTCCAGAGTGGAAGAAAGCCCTTCAAACAGTTTCATTTACCACAGGCTACGAATTCAAAAATTCAGAGTAAGTTTTCTGCCCCTTTTCAATCTATTTGGCAACTCAACTTCTATAACCCTTTCTAGCAAAACAGGTTAATTGTAATGAGCAAAATTTCCTTCTCATCAAATTCCCCTTTCTCTTGCAGTTCTAGTGACTGCAAAGACATAGTGTCTGTTGTGGAAAAAGAAGTACAAAGGACAAAACTTTTACATGTTGCTAAACATCCAGTAGGACTTCATAAACTTGTAAAAGATTTAGAAAAGCAGTGCCTTCGTGATCTTGTTGAAGATTTTGAGAGCCAATGTGGAATGAACAGAGCAGGGAAAAAGAAAGCTAATGTCGTTGGCATTTTTGGTATGGGCGGGGTTGGGAAGACAACTCTGTCCAAAGAGTTGTTCAACCAAAAGAGATCAAAATACAAAAGAGCAAGTTTTCTGTTTGACGTGCGGGAAGCATGTGCGAGCGGTAAATTACCTTCACTGCAAAGTAAACTCCTCAAAGATCTCTTCTCTGAAGATCATCACTGTTTTCTAAGTAGTGAGGAAGGGGCAAGCTGTCTGCGTGATCGTTTGGAAAGGAGCAGCTCTTCAAGTTTCCTAATTGTCCTAGATGACATTGATCATGTGGAACAGTTAGAAGCCCTATTCATCAAGGATATATTAAATAAGTCTGATAATAATCTTGTAATTATCACAACCCGGGATTTTGGAGTCCTTGTAAGTGCAGGAATCGACATTGGTTATCATTTAAAAGGATTGGATAGAGAAGATGGGAGAGAGCTGTTTTGTTGGCACGCTTTCAACCAACGCCTTCCACTTAGCGGATTCGAAGATCTAGTTGAGGCCTTCGTTAACATGTGTGGAGGCTTACCTCTGTCTATAATAGTTCTGGGCCGGCATGTTTTTGGTAGAGCCCAGTGGTATTGGCAGGATGAATTGGAAAAAATCAAGGAGACTCTTCCTGGAGATATAAAGCGGAGATTGAAGATAAGCTTTGATACATTAGATAATGTAGAAAAGCAGATTTTCATGGATATAGCTTGCTTTTTCATTGAAAAACCTATCACCACGGCCATGACTGTATGGAAGGGATCTGGATGGAGAGCTCCCCATGCTTTCGAAACACTAAAAGAGAAATGTCTTGTTGAGGAAGTTGAAGTAAGGTTTCTGAATAGGATAGAACATAAGTGGGAATCTAGATCAGACTGGCCTGCTTTGAGAATGCATGACCACCTGCGGGACTTGGGAAGAGAAATGGCAAATGAACTGAGCCATCCTCGTCGTGTGTGGCATCCCCAACATCTTAGATCTTTGGTATGCTTTCCCTTCTTCCATGTTTTCATTTCTAATTGATATTTAAATTCTGAAATCCTCGTGTCGTCATTATGGACCCTGCTGTTGTATGGGACAACCCGATGACAAGGATCCTCTGTCTGCTGGCATTGCTCTGGCTGTTTAATGGCCTTTTTTTATTACTGTTTCTGTCATGTTTTCTGCATCCTGGGTGTAGCCCATGACTTTATAACTTTCTGGGCTCTGCCCATGTGATTTTGGGGTGTGCCTTTTATCCACCCACCCTTTTATTTTGGATATGTGTACTATTATTTTTAATTAATATAGATATAGTCACTTATTCATTAAAAAAAAAAAAAACAATTCTGAAATTCCTACTACTACATAAATGTAAGCTGCATTCTGTGAATGCAGGAATTAAAGGGATTCCGAAACATCCTGGAAAAAACAAAAGGCAGGTGTTTCCATTCCATTTTGGATAGATCCATGGATTGTAAAATTACATACTTTTTAGGGGACCCGGAAGATGGTTCTGATACTTCTCTGCTATGGCTTCAGCTTGAGTATCTGAGTTGCCGTCCACTTGGCCTGAATTCAGATATAAACTCAAACATTCCTTCATGGATTCCTCTTCAATACTTGCAGTGTTTAAGAATCGGCAATGGGTGTTTCCAAAAATTGTGGCAGAGCAATGTGCAGGTATTTTGTTATTCTCCATCGAAAATTAAATCTTCATTAACGGTATACAAGATGTGCATTATGTTATGGTAGTTTCTTGACTATTGTTTATACCCGAAAGTTTGAAATAAATATATTTTGAATAACAGGCACCTTCCCATTTAAAAGAGCTGCAGATTCGTGAATGTCCGAAGCTTAAGGAGTTAAGGCTTGCACATCTGAGAAGCTTGGAAGAAATTACTATTGAAAACTGTTATCATTTGAAAAGTGTGTCAGGAATATCTAATCTTGCAAAGCTTGTAGAATTGAAAATTTCTGGTTGTAAGAAGCTAGACTTTGAGTACTCGGGGCTCAGTGGTATGAAGTGTCTGGAGAGGATAACACTTGATAGATATCTGAAAACAAAATATTTTGAGTTAGATGGTTGTCAAAATTTAAAAACAATAAAGTTTGGTTATGAAAAGCTTGTAGAAGTAAGAATTCGTGACTGTCCGGAGCTTGAGGAGTTACCAGATCTTATAGGTCCAAGTTGCTTGGAGAGGATTGTAATTGATGGATGTAGGAATTTGAATTATCTTAAATTGAATGGTTTTGAAAATTTGAAAAGTGTTTCAGGTAACTTTGAGCTTACACAGCTGTACATTACTAAGTGTCCTGAGCTTGAGGACTTGCCAAGTCTTTCCAGATTGAGCTGCTTGGAGCAAATTTACATTGACTCTTGTGAGAAGCTACAGAACCTTACGCTGCCAACAACACTCATCAGGTTGTCTGTACTAAGGTGCAGAGATTTGCAAGGAGTAGCAGGAACTGGTGATCTTACAAAGCTTACACAGCTGTACATTGCTGAGTGTCCTGAGCTTGAGGAGTTGCCAAGTCTTTCCAGACTGAGCTGCTTGGAGCAAATTTACATTTACTCTTGTGAGAAACTACAGAACCTTAGGTTGCCAACAACACTCATCAGGCTGTCTGTACTAAGGTGCAGAGATTTGCAAAGAACAGCAGGAACTGGTGATCTTACAAAGCTCACACAGCTGTACATTAAGGAGTGTCCTGTACTTGAGGAGTTGCCAATTCTTTCCAGACTGAGCTGCTTGGAGGAAATTGACATTGACTCTTGTGAAAAGCTACAGAACCTTACGCTGCCAACAACACTCATTAGGCTGTCTGTAAGAAGGTGCAGAGATTTGCAGAGAGTAGTAGGAACCCATGATCTTACAAAGCTTACACAGCTGCACATTAAGGAGTGTCCTAAGCTTGAGGAGTTGCCAAGTCTTTCCAGACTTTGCTGCTTGAAGGAAATGGAGATTGAGTTTTGTGAGAAGTTACAGAACCTTACTCTGCCAACACCACTCATCAGGCTGTCTGTAGGAAGGTGCAGAGATTTGCAAAGAGTAGCAGGAACCGGTGATCTTACAAACCTTACACAGCTGGACATTGCTGAGTGTCCTGAGCTTGAGGAGTTGCCAAGTCTTTCCAGACTGAGCTGCTTGAAGCAAATTTACATTTACTCTTGTGAGAAGCTACAGAACCTTAACCTACCAACAACACTCATCAGGCTGTCTCTACTAAGGTGTAGAGATTTGCAAAGAGCAGCAGGAACTGGTGATCTTACAAAGCTTACACAGATGTACATTAAGGAGTGTCCTGCACTTGAGGAGTTGCCAGTTTTTTCCAGACTGAGCTGCCTGGAGGAAATTGACATTGACTCTTGTGAGAAGTTACAGAACCTTACGCTGCCAACAACATTCATCAGGCTGTCAGTTGGAAGGTGCAGAGATTTACAAAGAGTAGCAGGAACCGGTGATCTTACAAAGCTTACATACTTGTATATTAAGAAGTGTCCTAAGCTTGAGGAGTTGCCAAGACTTTCCAGACTGAGCTGCTTGAAGGAAATTAAGATTGAGTCTTGTGAGAAGCTACAGAACATATCAGGTAATGAAGAGTTGCTTGCATTACAACGGATGAGACTTATTTATTGCAGCAACGCAGTAATACGAAATTGCATTGACAAGTTGAAGGTAATGATTTCAATACTCTTTTAATAGGTAATCATAAATATCATTTTGAAGGGAAGTGTTGTTTATTTCCTTATTGACCTCGAGCTTTGTTTTGTCATTTGTTTTCTAGAAGATAGTCTATATTTTGGTAAATAATGTTCTAAGTGATCTATAAACTAGTATATTTATATTTAAAAAAATATAGTACGTTTTTGGAGAGTGAAATTTAGTGGTGTATTTATTGTGGTGCTTCATTATGATCCTCTATCTTAATAATCTCATGAATATAATTTTTCTTTTTTCGTTTTTTAGATTGAAATCTTATAAAATTATAGGAAATCTTGGAATCTTTCTGCTCTTCAACTCCATCCCTATTGTGATTGTAGAACGCCTATCCATGTAATGAAAGTAATTTACCATGGATGAATTGAATATTTTGTCTTTTATTTCAGAGTGTGCCACCACTGGGATTGGATATGATTGGAAGAGCAGTGGATGGAGCGGAGTCAAGTTTAAACGAAGATCTGTTTTTTGAGGCTGATATTGGCGCCGATGCAATCACTCAACTACCTCCTTTATTTTGTGAAGACTTTCAAAGAAGTGTTTATTATTGGTTGCAAAAAGTGGAAGTATTGAGTGCAGCTATTATATGCTGTGTGGTTGTGGTTGATAGCTCTACTTCGGTGGAGGATATAAATCAATCACTTTTACTCTACGGACTTGAGGTGCGTCAAGGAAAATGGATAATTACAATGGTTGAGAATTCTCGCTTCAACCTCTTGAATCATATTGTAGGTATTTTAAGGAGGTATGGAGTAATGAAGAAGGGGTTTTTGGTAGAGGTGAAGAAAGGTGAAAAGTGGAAAAGTGTGGATGTGTTACTTACAATTGTTGATAGGTTACATCATTTATGAATGGAGGGTTTTATTTATTTATTACCATGCAGTTTTGAAGAATCAAAATAATTTTAACTTATAGAATGGAATTTTATTTCATACGTTTAATACCTATTAAAAGATATGTTTATTGCTGTTTTATCAGTTTTTTCTTTGCAGTTCTTTTGCTGCATTATTTTTATATATTTGTAATATTGTTTAGATCAATGTTAAAAAAAAGATATGTTTGTTTTACACTTAATTATGTAAAGTTTCATTTTACAGCTTACAAGTTCAATAACTCTTTAATTTAAATTATTTTTAAAAATAATATTTTTAAGTAAGAGAATATTTAATAGATATAAATTTTAAGTGATATTTTTAATAATTAATAATTATTCTTTATATATGCCATAGGTAGGTTGTTATAATATTTCATTGAATGTAAATAATTTTTTCAACATTGATTAAATGATATGTGTGTGTGTGTGTGTGTGATTTGTATTTATTTTGGTGGAGAAATAACAACAGGTCTACCCTTAAAGACTAAGTATTATTTCTATTACTTTGTATAAAATAATAATTCTTCACTTTTTAATGTTATATTTCATATATTCATGATATTGCACTATTTATAAAATGTGGAATGAAAGACTAATTGTTTCGGTACAAAATACTAAGAATTGCAAAGATTGCTATTAACACAACATATGAAACATTAACAATTTCAAATAGAAGACACAATAATCTCATGATCAAAGCACTTCTCATTTATTTGCAGAGTTGCACTGCTCCAAAAATCCTTTGTACAAAGTATGAGAGTCAAAAAGCTTTTCTAAGTACAATTAAGCCTCATATATATAGGCTTTTCTCTGTAACTGATTTGTAACTAATTCTTATTTATAACTTACAATAATAAAATAAAAGGTAGATCATAAATTTATAAATAAATAAGTCCATTTTAAGTCATATAAAATGACTTAATTTACAATTAAAGAAATAAAACATTATGTTTAAATAAAGAGAAGTCTTCATTGTCATTTTTTTGGGCATCTTCTTTAACAATTTCTAATTTCTTGGAGGATGAAGATAAACTTTTGTAAATTATGTATTGTTTCACTACTGGTGCCATTGTCTTCATTTATGGAAATGTAGTATTGAGCAGATGATGTTTCCAAACTGCAAAAGTGCCTCCAATTTCTTTTTTCTTTGTCACTAGGGTACACAAATCTTTACGATAGCTACTTATTGCATTTGATATGGTAGACAACTTCATCATTATATTAACATTGGCACTCTCTTTATTGAACAATTCTTTTGAAATCAAATCTTTGAAACTTTGTTTAATCATCTGGACATCCTCTAAAGCAAAGTCGTTTTCCTTCAATATGTTTATTTCCAAAGCCATGCACCCCACAATAATGTTAGATCTAATCTATTCAGCTTCTTTTAGAATCTTCTTCAACTCAGTGGTGTCTTGTCTAATGATTGTAGATTTCCATTCAATGCTTCTCACCCATGTCACAACATTATACTCTTTAAGTTTTACTAAAATCTTCTAAAAAGAAATGTTTTGACATCAATTTTTGGTATTTATTCGATGTCCTTAGCTACTAAATGCCATATAGTTTCTTCTTTCTTGATCACCTGAAGTTCACCATTTAACTCTTCTATTTTACCCTTAGCCTATTGATATAACTTAATTGATTCTTCAACACATAGAAGCCCATAAATCATGATTTATTTGACCCATGTTCCTGAGGCTCTCCCATATGCCTGATACTTATTTTTTCTATCATTTCTTTATCAACATACTTTATATTCATGCCATGAAAAGTTGATGGTCCACTTAATGGTTTAGTTAAGGTATCTAAGATTGATTTTATATATGATGCTAGTGCCAAAACTTGTTCTTCAATATGCTCTCTGGTAGTTTTGTCTTTCTTTGTTCTGTGTACTAGCTTCACAACTAAAACCTAGAAATTATGAATGTCTCCTGCATGTGTAGAAAGGCCTAAACTAACATGGGAGATTTTATAGTCATTCTTAGTTACTTCTTCTTCTCCTTTGTCATTAGTAGGCTTAGCTACCTCCATATATTGATTTCTAGACGAGTCAATCATCAATCTAGAAGTAGTTTGAGCTTTCTTGGGTTTAGGAGTAACACCATGCAGTAGCTTGGCTACTAGATATCAAAATTGGGTTCAATCATTTCCTTATATTTTCTCTTCTTACACACTACCTCTTTCAGCTATTGAGATGAAGATGAGATTTTTGAGGGACTAAAATTATAGGTGGAGGTAATAGGAGGAAGGGTAACTTTTGGGAGATGGAGGAGGTGACATATGAACATTAGCTTCTGGTCAAGTGGGGAAGCTGGATGTGTTGATGGGGTAGGTATTTGGGACGAAAGTGGATTTATCTTAGATGGAGGTGCAATAGTTTCTTGTTGTGTCTCCTTTGGCATATCATGAGAAGCATGAGGCCTTTTTACTTGTAATTTAGCTCTAGTTTGAAGATATAATCATCTTGGGCACGAGATTTTCAAATATATTTCCTTTTAATGCTCTTCTCCATCCCCTCCATAACTGCATTTGATCCTATTCTATACACATTAACATGAGGTGTGGATGTAGATGCCATGACTAGTTTTTCAACTTGTTTATGTCCTTTGCTTGATGGGTAAGTGCAAAAAGATGGGGGGCCAAAAAGTGGCCAAATTGTTTAAAAAAAAAAATACAAAACGCGAGCGCGTTATAATGCGAGCACGTTTTGACTTGTTATAAATTAAAAAAAAGGTTATCTATCTCATTTCATTTCTTTCTTCTCCTCTATACCCGCGGCCTGCAATTCCTAGGAAGCGCGCTCGTATTTGACAAAACTCAATTCAACACAAATACCTTATCGATTTGTCGCCAAAATATCGCCACGACTTCGAGCATGCCAAAGGAGTGAGTTATATTTGTTTTTTTGTTTGAATTTGTTTCTAAATAGGTAGGTTTGAGTTGATTTTTGATGTATATTTCGTTAATTGTCAGGAAATGTTAATGCACCTCCTCCTCAAAATTCACAAAATCCTAAGGAGAAAATACCTGCGAAACAACAACCTCCTCCATCCATTCCTCGACATGCCCCTGGAACACAAGAAAATATAATGGGGTAAATTGAAAACAACAAAAAAGAAATTGAAGATATAATTGCAAGGTTGAAATATCCTTCCACTTCAACCTTGCATAGGTCCATGCTTACTGAATCTCTTGAATCTATGTTATCAAATGTAGATTCAATTAGAAAGCAAATAACTAGTTGGACATATAAGAGGAGAGAGTTTAGAGACTATTATGCAGACAAGCTATCATACCAAGATGTGAAAAAATTACAAATTACAAAATTAGACTTGTGTTTGATTTTCTCAAACCCACAAACAAATCAACTGTTACATCCCTCTTTTTGGAATCGATTATGCTATTTACTTTCTTGCAAATTTCAGTAATATAATATGTTGTGGATGACATGGAAACTGATGATTTAATATACAAAGTTAGTTCTATGAAATTTTAGAATCTATTGATTATGATCAATGTGATATTGTAGACTAAATGTTCTTTTTGTTAAGTGAAATGATGTTTTGGATATATTATGCTGTGATTTGGAACATAGGTGCTTTGACCACAAAATTGTATGTGAGACTGTCGTTGCAGGAATAGGTGGACCATGTTCGACAGGAAGAGAAAGTATCTTTGAGAGAGAGTATAGACTCTAGAAATTAACCATGGGTGTTTGTTACTGAGAACGCCAAACAAGTAGATAAACCTTGAAGCCATCAATTTAGTCTTGTTTTTCGACTGGGATAGTTTAAGACTAGATGTTGACATCTGAAGATAAGGTGTAACATCCTTTTCGTAAGTCATCATATAGAATCTTGGAATTGACGATGTCGTCGTAAGTCCACCTAAGCGAGTCGACTTTTATAGACGATTATTTTTCTGTTTATAGGTAATTAAATGAACCTACTTGTGGTAGATTCGTGAATCACGTCTCGTAGTCGAAAGATGCTAGAAGTCAGCTTTGTGCGTCTAACGATGTAGGAAACTTGTTTGCGTTACGCTCAATCCATCGTGATTGCCGTAAAACGCGTCGAACTTGTGTTGTGAATTTTTTCTTTTTGGAGATCGATGAATGTTGACTTTGAAGCCATAGCGTGTAATAAATTGTTTTGGTCATTGTTGGGAATGAGTCTTTTTCTTCTAGCTTTGACCATGAGATATTATCGATCTAACCTTGAGTTTCCTTATTAAGTTGGTCTTTATCTCTTTCTTTTTCGACCAAAAAGATGCTCTAGACATTTCTTAACCGCCGTCTTGTCAAGTTTAACCCCACAATTCAGCTTTTAGTTGCTCTTGGAGAATTAGATGCCTTAATGTTCAAGTGAGGGCGGAGTTGTTATATCCACTTGCAAGCCACGTCGCCATTGGAGCCTCCATCTTTTTAGTGGTCGTGATAAGTGGGAAGTCGGGTAAAAAGATAGTTATGCCGACCCTTGTGGATAGGCATGTGACAGTTTTTGGTCTCATTGCACTATCTTCCATCACCGTGGTGCGAGAGGGAGGTAGATAAGCGGTTGTGATAGGGTGTAACCATTTAATTATGGCAGATGCTCCTTCATCGTGGGTGGTGCAAAAGCATCAGTTTGCTGTTGTTAAGAAAACATAGGAAACCGCAGTTTGGAGAGCTTTTTGCTGCGCTATACGAGGTATGAGGATGCGATGTGGAGAATTTAGTGGAACGGCGAGATGAAGGTTGTTTTTACTCCTTCATCGTGGTAAAGGGGTGGCAGTTTTGGGAGTTTGGAAAAATGAGAGTTAATAGAGTTATTCCATCGACGGGGAAGAGAGTGAAGGAGTAGTCTGTCGTTGTTTAGAGTTTGAAACGACAGAAATAACCATGGGATCCTCTTCGTCGTGGTTGGGCAGGAAGTTATACGGTTGAAACTTAGGTGTAACTGTGAGTTAAATTCCATTTACTCCTTGTTAGTGGGTAGGAGATAGGAGATAGGAGTAAAGGAGGAGGCTGTCGTTGGATAGCAACAGAAAAACTGTGGAGAGCATGGAGTAGTCGATTGTAGTTTAGATTTGGGAAAAACGGTAGAGAGAGAGGATAGTTGTTGTTGAAGACTGTCGCTGTGTAGAAAGGAGAAAAACCTGAGGAGGCACGACTAGCCAGAGGAGAACGTGGAACTTACCACAACAATCTTCAACTCTGTCGACAGGTTCATTTCCCATTCTCTTCTTTTTTGCAGTTTCGACCAGTAAGTGTGTCTCATCTATGCAAGGATAAATACGTTTACCATGAATAGAATATGATGACAACGTAATTCTATTGCGATTTCTGTGTGAGGTTTATCCATAAAATGGTATCATTGCTATGTTTTGATATTCGAAACCTTAGAAATAGTAACAATGCTGTTTATTAGAATACGTGAACTCAGAAAACGTATCATTGCTTGACATAAATGACACCGTATGATGATAGAACACAGTTTTCTAATGTGCACACTTCTAGGAATGATCACTGCACGATACAAATGTAAACTACAAACTTCAAACAGTCGGCAAAGACGTAAGTTTAAAGAGTTTCCTTTAAGACTGTGATATCAACTTAAAACTACCTTTGGTGCATTTGAAACGATAGCTCCACAGCGAGAAAACACATTGCTCCACATGCATGTTGTGTAGGAGTTTAAAACTACATATTTAAAGCATGTTTTGACGTAAACTTTAGTGTATTTTGACAGTCGGAGATGTAGTTGTAACCAACTAGTGTCTTATCCGTCTTATATCTTTAGTTAGAGGTCAACCATGTGGTTGGTCATCTCTAATGTCGTAAGAAAGATTCCCAACCCTTTATTATCTTATTTACGACTCTTATCTCTATGAATCATGTGAAACTAATTGACTTGGAAAGAGGAGTAGGAAGTTAAAGTTTTAGTATTGGTCGAAAACCGTCATGGTTTTGAAATGAACAAGTAGAGTAGGAAAAACCCGCATTTGGGTCTAGATTACGATGCATGCGATGATTCTAGTGTCTCTATATCTTGTAGACCTTTATGAGTCCAAAACCTTAACTCCGGGATAACTGGAAATTGTTTTAGATACTTGAGTTGTTGTATAACATGGGAAGTGAATATCCAAGTTTGAAACCACTTAGGAGTGGTGTTATTAAACGTTGTTTTACATGAATATGGGATTATGAAACCATGAACTCAGGATTAGAGTAAACGTTGCGCCATGTGCTATTGCAGGAGAAGATCCTAATACCTTGAGGTCATCGAGGTCAACATTTGTTTAAACCTTACAAATAGGAAACTGTAGGATTTTGATCAATTCAAGTCGAGTAGGGTGGGTGAACTAAGTACATGCATTCTTAGAACGCTATTTAAAAATAAATCCTTTGGCCAAGGTGGTGTACTATCCTCAAGTACATCGAATGTTCATTGTGACTGGATGGCATTTCTTATGGAGAGTCATGCATGACTAGAGGGTATCTAGGGATCTGCACGATAACAAGACATGTAAGTTACAACACCAGAGCTCAGATGGCAAACACCGATGGTTATCCTAAGTCTATCCTCTTGAGTAGGGTAGGGCCACTTCCGGTTAGGAAGGAGTGCGGGAGACCGACGGTCTGTGGTTGGAGGTTAAGCTCCTTGAAGATACTTTCTCTTCCAAATACTGAGGATTGTCGAGTCTTGAATGTGATGGGTCAACAATCGAGATGCATGTTAATGGTATGTTTCCAATATTTTATTTGTTTCAAGAAAATTTCAAATTGTTAGAGAACAAAATGTTTATTGTATATCATTTCTTTCAGTTTTATGAAATTGAGATCATGTTTATGGGTAAGTGCAAGAAGATGGGGGGCCAAAAAGTGGCCAAATTAATTTAAAAAAAAAAAGGTCAAAACGTGAGCACGTTTTAACGCGCTCGCGTTATGGCTTGGTAATGACGAGCCTTAGGCTCATCAAAACCAAGCCATAATGCGATCGCGTTATAACGCGAGCGCGTTATAACATGAGCGCATTATAACACGAGCGCGTTATAACATGAGCGCGTTATAACGCGCTCGCGTTATTCTTTTCTTTGCATTTTTCCTTCTCCACAAAAGTTTGTGCTATTTTTCATGTTTTAAATAATGCGAGCGCGTTATGTTAAACTTAAATTTTTTTATGTTTAAGGCTATTAATCATGTATGTATGTATGCCTATATGTATGTATGTATGTATGTATGCCTATATGTATGTATGTATCTATGTATGCCTATATGTATGTATGTATGTATGTATGCCTATATGTATGTATGTATAGTGTCGAGGGTAGAGGAGGGTAGAGATGGGAGTGAGCTAGATAGGGGAGGAGAGGGGTGGATAAGGATTGAGTGATTAAGGTTTAAGGTTAAGGGTTGAGCATTTAGGGATAGGATTTAGAGTTTAGGGATAAGGGATTAGAGTTTAGGACCTTGAGGGATTAGGGTTTAGGGTTGAGGCTTTAGGGATAGCGTTTAGGGTTAAGGGTCGAGGGATCAGGGTTAAGGTAGAGTGTTGAGGGTAGAGGGATTAGGGATAGGGTTTAGGGTTGAAAGTTTAGGGTTTAAGGTATAGTTTAGTAGTTCTTGTGGATAGAGCCAGTAAACAATGGGAGATTATTTGCCTATTTCATAACAATATACCTCCCCCTTAACCCTAATCCCTCAACCCTCAACCCTAATCCATCATCCCTCAACTCTAATCCCTCATCCCTAAACCCTAAATGCTATCCCTATTCCTAAACCCTCAACAGACTCGATACTATACCTTAAACCCTAATCCCTTATCCCTAAACCCTCCAACCCTATCCCTAATCCTTACACCCTCCACACTCTACTTTAACCCTAATCCCTTGAACCTCAACCCTATCCCTAAACCCTTGACCCTCGAACCTCAACCCTCAACCCTCGACAACAAACCCTAATCCCTCAACCCTTAACTCTGATCCCTTAACTCTCAATCCTAACCCTAAACCCTAAACACTAAACCCTCAACCCTCAACGTCAAATCCTAATCCCTCAACCCTTCACTCTAATCCCTCAACCCTAAACCCTATCCCTAAACCCTCAACACTATACCTTAAACCCTAATCCCTCAACCCTAACCCTAAACCTTGTCCCTAAACCCTAATCCGTCAACCCTCAACCCTAATCCATCATCCGTCATCCCTTAACTCTAATCCCTCATCCCTAAACCCTAAATGCTATCCCTATTCCTAGACCCTCAACAGGCTCGATACTATACCTTAAACCCTAATCCCTCTACCCTTGACACTCTTATTTAACCCTAATCCGTTGACCATTAACCCTATCCCTCAACCTCAACCCTCAACCCTCAACTCTCAACATTAAACCCTAATTCATCAACCCTAAACCCTAATCCCTCAAACCTAAACCCTATCCCTAAACCATCAACCCTCAACACTATACCTTAAACCCTAATCCCTATCCCTCAACCCTTAACCCTTAAAACTTAAACCCTATCCCTACACCCTCAACACTTGACACTATATCTTAAGCCTTAAACCCTCATCCTTAAAGCCTCAACCATTAATCCTTAAACCTTCAACCCTAAACCCTATCCCTAATCCCTCTACCCTTGACACTCTAACCCTAACCTTGACATTAAATGCTAATCTGTCAACCCTAAACTCTAATCCTAAACCCTCAACCCTCAAAACTATACCTTAAACCCTAATCCCTCAACCCTCAACCCTAAACCTTATCCCTAAACCCTAATCCCTCAACCGTCAACCCTAATCCATCATCCCTCAACTCTAATCCCTCATCCCTAAACCCTAAATGCTATCCCTATTCCTAAACCCTCAACAGACTCGATACTATACCTTAAACCCTAATCCCTTATCCCTAAACCCTCCAACCCTATCCCTAATCCTTACACCCTCCACACTCTACTTTAACCCTAATCCCTTGAACCTCAACCCTATCCCTAAACCCTTGACCCTCAAACCTCAACCCTATCCCTAAACCCTTGACCCTCAAACCTCAACCCTCAACCCTCGACGTCAAACCCTAATCCCTCAACCCTTAACTCTAATCCCTCAACTCTCAACCCTAACCCTAAACCCTCAACCCTCAACATCAAATCCTAATCCCTCAACCCTTCACTCTAATCCCTCAACCCTAAACCCTATCCCTAAACCCTCAACGCTATACTTTAAACCCTAATCCCTCAACTTGAACCCTAAACCTTGTCCCTAAACCCTAATCCCTCAACCTCAACCCTAATCCGTCATCCGTCATCCCTCAACTCTAATCCCTCATCCCTAAACCCTAAATGCTATCCCTATTCCTAGACCCTCAACAGGCTCAATACTATACCTTAAACCCTAATCCCTCTACCCTCGACACTCTTATTTAACCCTAATCCCTTCACCATTAACCTATCCCTCAACCTCAACCCTCAACCGTCAACCGTCAACCCTCAACACTCAACTCTAAACATTAAACCCTAATTCATCAACCGTAAACCCTAATCCCTCAAACCTAAACCCTATCCCTAAATCATCAACCCTCAACACTATACCTTAAACCCTAATCCCTATCCCTTAACCCTTAAAACTTAAACCCTATCCCTATACCCTCAACACTTGACACTATATCTTAAGCCTTAAACCCTCATCCCTAAAGCCTCAACCCTCAATTCTTAAACCTTCAACCCTAAACCCTATCCCTAATCCCTCTACCCTCGACACTCTAACCCTAACCTTGACATTAAACACTAATCTGTCAACCCTAAACCCTAATCTATCAACCCTAAACCCTCAACCCTCAACACTATACCTTAAACCCTAATCCATCAACCCTAAAACCTAATCCATCAACCCTCAACCCTAAACACTATTAATAAACCCTCAACCCTTGACAATATACCTTAAACCCTAATCCCTCAACCCTCAACCCTAATACCTCAACCCTCAACCCTAAACCCTCATCCCCAAACCCTAAACTCTATCCCTATTCCTAACCCCTTAACCCTCGATACTATACCTTAAACCCTAATCCCTTATCCCTAAACCCTAAAAACTATCCCTCAACCCTTAACCCTTAAAAATTAAACCCTAAAACCTATCCATAAACCCTCGATGCTCAACACTATATTTTAAACCCCAATCCCTTAACCCTCAGCCATAAAGCCTCAACCCTTAATCATTAAACCTTCAACCCTAAACCCTATCCCTAATCCTTCTACCCTCAACATTCTACTTTAACCCTAATTCCTTGACCATCAACCCTATCCCTAAACCCTCAACCCTCAACTCTCAACATTAAACCCTAATCTGTCAACCTTAAACCCTAATCCGTCAACCCTAAACCCTAATCCCTCAACCCTAAATCCTATCCCTAAACCCTAAACCCTCAACACTATACCTTAAACCATAATCCCTCAACCCTAAACCCTAACCCTTATCCCTAAACCCTCAACCCTCAACATCAAATCCTAATCCCTCAACCCTTCACTCTAATCCCTCAACCCTAAACCCTATCCCTAAACACTCAACACTATACCTTAAACCCTAATCCCTCAACCCGAACCCTAAACCTTGTCCCTAAACCCTAATCCGTCAACCCTCAACCCCAATCTGTCATCCGTCATCCCTCAACTCTAATCCCTCATCCCTAAACCCTAAATGCTATCCCTATTCCTAGACCCTCAACAGGCTCGATACTATACCTTAAACCCTAATCCCTCTACCCTCGACACTCTTATTTAACCCTAATCCCTTGACCATTAACCCTATCCCTCAACCTCAACCCTCAACTGTCAACCCTCAACCCTCAACACTCAACTCTAAACATTAAACCCTAATTCATCAACCGTAAACCCTAATCCCTCAAACCTAAACCCTATCCCTAAATCATCAACCCTCAACACTATACCTTAAACCATAATCCCTATCCCTTAACCCTTAAAACTTAAACCCTATCCCTATACCCTCAACACTTGACACTATATCTTAAGCCTCAAACCCTCATCCCTAAAGCCTCAACCCTCAATTCTTAAACCTTCAACCCTAAACCCTATCCCTAATCCCTCTACCCTTGACACTCTAACCCTAACCTTGACATTAAACACTAATCTGTCAACCCTAAACCCTAATCTGTCAACCCTAAACCCTCAACCCTCAACACTATACCTTAAACCCTAATCCATCAACCCTAAAACCTAATCCATCAACCCTCAACCCTAAACACTATTAATAAACCCTCAACCCTTGACACTATACCTTAAACCCTAATCCCTCAACCCTCAACCCTAATACCTCAACCCTCAACCCTAATCCCTCATCCCCAAACCCTAAACTCTATCCCTATTCCTAAACCCTCAACCCTCGATACTATACCTTAAACCTTAATTCCTTATCCCTAAACCCTAAACACTATCCCTCAACCCTTAACCCTTAATAACTAAACCCTAAAACCTATCCATAAACCCTCGATGCTCAACCCTATATTTTAAACCCCAATCCCTTAACCCTCAGCCATAAAGCCTCAACCCTCAATCGTTAAACCTTCAACCCTAAACCCTATCCCTAATCCCTCTACCCTAACACTCTACTTTAACCCTAATCCCTTGACCATCAACCCTATCCCTAAACCCTCAACCCTCAACCCTCAACTCTCAACATTAAACCCTAATCTGTCAACCCTAAACCCTAATCCGTCAACCCTAAACCCTAATCCCTCAACCCTAAATCCTATCCCTAAACCCTAAACCCTCAACACTATACCTTAAACCATAATCCCTCAACCCTAAACCCTAAACCCTATCCCTAAACCCTCAACACTATACCTTAAACCCTAATCCCTCAACCCTAACCCTAAACCTTGTCCCTAAATCCTAATCCCTCAACCCTCAACCCTAATCCGTCATCCGTCATCCCTCAACTCTAATCCCTCATCCCTAAACCCTAAATGCTATCCCTATTCCTAGACCCTCAACAGGCTTGACACTATACCTTAAACCCTAATCCCTCTACCCTCAACACTCTTATTTAACCCTAATCCCTTGACAATTAACCCTATCCCTCAACCTCAACCCTCAACCGTCAACTGTCAACCCTCAACACTCAACTCTAAACCTTAAACCCTAATTCATCAACCGTAAACCCTAATCCCTCAAACCTAAACCCTATCCCTAAATCATTAACCCTCAACACTATACCTTAAACCCTAATCCCTATCCCTTAACCCTTAAAACTTAAACCCTATCCCTATACCCTCAACACTTGACACTATATCTTAAGCCTTAAACCCTCATCCCCAAAGCCTCAACCCTCAATTCTTAAACCTTCAACCCTAAACCCTATCCCTAATCCCTCTACCCTCGACACTCTAACCCTAACCTTGACATTAAACACTAATCTGTCAACCCTAAACCCTAATCTATCAACCCCAAACCCTCAACCCTCAACACTATACCTTAAACCCTAATCCATCAACCCTAAAACCTAATCCAGCAACCCTCAACCCTAAACACTATTAATAAACCCTCAACCCTTGACACTATACTTTAAACCCTAATCCCTCAACCCTCAACCCTAATACCTCAACCCTCAACCCTAATCCCTTATCCCTAAACCCTAAACTCTATCCCTATTCCTAAACCCTCAACCCTCGACACTATACCTTAAACCCTAATCCCTTATCCCTAAACCCTAAACACTATCCCTCAACCCTTAACCCTTAAAAATTAAACCCTAAAACCTATCCATAAACCCTTGACGCTCAACACTATATTTTAAACCCCAATCCCTTAACCCTCAGCCCTAAAGCCTCAACCCTCAATCGTTAAACCTTCAACCCTAAACCCTATCCTTAATCCCTCTACCCTCAACACTCTACTTTAACCCTAATCCCTTGACCATCAACCCTATCCCTAAACCCTCAACCCTCAACCCTCAACTCTCAACATTAAACCCTAATCTGTCAACCCTAAACCCTAATCCGTCAACCCTAAACCCTAATCCCTCAACCCTAAATCCTATCCCTAAACCCTCAACCCTCAACACTATACCTTAAACCATAATCCCTCAACCCTAAACCCTAAACCCTATCCCTAAACCCTCAACACTATACCTTAAACCCTAATCCCTCAACCCTAACCCTAAACCTTGTCCCTAAACCCTAATCCCTCAACCCTCTACCCTAATTCGTCATCTGTCATCCCTCAACTTGAATCCCTCATCCCTAAACCCTAAATGCTATCCCTATTCCTAGACCCTCAATAGGCTCAATACTATACCTTAAACCCTAATCCCTCTACCCTCGACACTCTTATTTAACCCTAATCCCTTGACCATTAACCCTATGCCTCAACCTCAACCTCAACCCTCAACCCTCAACCCTCAACACTCAACTCTAAACATTAAACCCTAATTCATCAACCGTAAACCCTAATCCCTCAAACCTAAACCCTATCCCTAAACCATCAACCCTCAACACTATACCTTAAACCCTAATCCCTATCCCTTAACACTTAAAACTTAAACCCTATCCCTATACCCTCAACACTTGACACTATATCTTAAGCCTTAAACCCTCATCCCTAAAGCCTCAACCCTCAATTCTTAAACCTTCAACCCTAAACCCTATCCCTAATCCATTTACCCTCGACACTCTAACCCTAACCTTGACATTAAACACTAATCTGCCAACCCTAAACCCTAATCTGTCAACCCTAAACCCTCAACCCTCAACACTATACCTTAAACCCTAATCCATCAACCCTAAAACCTAATCCATCAACCCTCAACCCTAAACACTATTAATAAACCCTCAACCCTTGAAACTATACCTTAAACCCTAATCCCTCAACCCTCAACCCTAATACCTCAACCCTCAACCCTAATCCCTCATCCCTAAACCCTAAACTCTATCCCTATTCCTAAACCCTCAACCCTCGACACTATACCTTAAACCCTAATCCCTTATCCCTAAACCCTAAACACTATCCCTCAACCCTTAACCCTTAAAAATTAAACCCTAAAACCTATCCATAAACCCTCGACGCTCAACACTATATTTTAAACCCCAATCCCTTAACCCTCAGCCCTAAAGCCTCAACCCTTAATCGTTAAACCTTCAACCCTAAACCCTATCCCTAATCCCTCTACCCTCAACACTCTACTTTAACCCTAATCCCTTGACCATCAACCCTATCCCTAAACCCTCAACCCTCAACCCTCAACTCTCAACATTAAACCCTAATCCGTCAACCTTAAACCCTAATCCCCCAACCCTAAATCATATCCCTAAACCCTCAATCCTCAACACTATACCTTAAACCCTAATCCCTAAACCCTAATCCCTCAACCCTAAACCCTAAACCCTAAACCCTATCCCTAAACCCCACAAAACTACTTTGCCTTATGTTAGGTTGTTAAACCCATCATTTTTGACACTCTTCTCTTAAAGATATTTGAGTTGCAAGAATATGTCAGAAAAATGGCTATGAACTTTTTTAATGTTAGTAATGTTATATGGCATGTTTTTTTGGCCCATTTGGGGTTCATTATGCCAATAGGTGTACACACTATGAGAAAAGCTTTGCATATGGTACATCCACAGTGAGTAATTAACAGTTGAAATCAGAAGGATGATCATTATGAGAAAAGCTTTGCATTGGGGTACATCTATGTATCTTGCTGTGCACCCCGCACTTAGGGGAGGTATATTGTTATGAAACAAGCAAATAATCTCCCATTGTTTACTGGCTCTATCCACAAGAACTACTAAACTATACCTTAAACCCTAATCCCTCAACCCTAAACTTTCAACCCTAAACCCTATCCCTAATCCCTCTACCCTCAACAGTCTACCTTAACTCTAATCCCTCGGCCCTTAACCCTAAATGCTATCCCTAAAGCCTCAACCCTAAACCCTAATCCCTCAAGGTCCTAAACTCTAATCCCTTATCCCTAAGCTCCAAATCCTATCCCTAAATGCTCAACCCTTAACCTTAAACCTTAATCACTCAATCCTTATCCACCCCTCTCCTCCCCTATCTGGCTCACTCCCATCTCTACCCTCATCTACCGTCAACACTATACATACATACATATAGGCATACATAGATACATACATACATATAGGCATACATAGATACATACATACATACATACATACATATAGGCATACCTACATACATGATTAATAGCCTTAAACATAAAAAAATTTAATTTTAACATAACGCGCTCGCGTTATTTAAAACATGAAAAATAGCACAAACTTTTGTTGTAAAGGAAAAATGCAAAGAAAATAATAACGCTCGCGTTATGTCTTTCTTTGGGAATCCCAAGCCTTGGGCTTGGGATTTGCCTTGGATTTCCAACCCAAAGGCTTGGAGTGCCTTATGAACAGTAACAGACGTGTTTTTCCATATTCTTCAAGATTTTAGATAATTTTGTTCGTGCTAACCCTCAGATTTGCACGTGTTTCAAGGTCAAACAAATCAAACACCTGGGAAATGTTAGGCTTTCTCTTAGCTATCTGACGATGTAATTTTTTTCACATTTTAACAATGTTAAGCCTTTCATCTTTAATTTTTTTTGTTTGTGTGTCCGTTTTTGGGCAAAAACCACTGTTTGGTCTTTTTTTCATTGTAAATTAACTATTCATTGAAATTTCAAAAAAATTATATATTTAGAAACTAGACTCCATTCTACAAATATTAAAAAAAGAAAAAAATGATTTTTGATTAGTTTTCAAAATTTATAGGGGTAGCACGGCCAAAATTTTGTTTTTTAGGATGTGTCCACTTTGAAAATTAGTAAAAAATCAAATATTCATCAAATAATTATTAGAAAAATCGGGCATAAACTACATGCTATTAGCTAATTTCTCACCAAAGCAATTTTAAAAATACCAAAAAAAAGTTGACCTTTTGAGGGAGCCACAAAACATGCTATGTTATGTTTTTTTGACAGAAACAACACCAATTTTTGTGGCTCCCTCTTTTGAACCCCTTAATCTATGCCATTTTCAAAAAAAAATAGTAGTTTAGAAAGTAGACTCGGAGCACTATGAACATTGTTTTGGTTGCATCTCCAAATTTTGAGTGTAACTATGCTCAATTTCTCATCCAAGGCCAGTATTTCCTGATTTCAGAAAAAAAGTGGCCACTTAAGACCCCTTTTTGGCCCCCCATCTTCCTGCACTTACCCTTATGTTAAAGTGAAAAATGTTATAATTGGTAAGAGATAAGTTTCTCTTGTATTTGATTACCTAGTAAAAAAAAATTTAATTTTACCTTTGTGAAAACCTAGTTTTTCTTGTCATTTCATATATGGATGTTACATCAACCTCCACCCATTACATGCAAGAGGTTCCCTATCCATTGGTGCAACAACCAAGCGATAAGGGACAATTTTGGGCAGAGGTGGTGGATGGTTTTTGACCATCCTCCATGTAATAATAATGAGGTCCTGCAATACTTTTTGAGGAAACTCTACTGCGAGTTTGTCCTCAATAAAGTGCCAAACTATTTTGATATGTGAGACTTCTAGGGTAGAGGTGGGGTGTCAGCACAAGATAGACTAGGGGCACGTGTTGACCTATAGTGGGCAGTGAGACGAGTAATCAGCAGACCAACCCATGAGCATGTTTCTATCCCTTCCATTGTGAAGGAGAGTGTTGAGGTCGATACACTTCAGTCCATTAGTGCCTTGACCTAGAGCATCATAGAGCATGCTAGTCCTGCAACATAGAGTGGGATGGGAGATAGTGAGAGGAGTAGGGTCCCACCCCATACTTTTCAGACTTGCAGGTCAGCCTGTGGTTATGACCCCATGGATAGTTAGGACGTAGGTGCATAGGCTACATCTGCAACTGAGCAGATGGTGATGACAGATACCCGCCTGAGTGAGACTTTTGGCCTTGATACTCAGGTAAATATTAGCAAGTTTATTGAATTTAATTTATTAAATTTTATTTTTGAAATGCAAGATTAACTAATTTAGTTTGATGATTTTAATGAAATTTTAGGGTCATAGTGTTGTGCAGTTTTTAGTGGTTCTCCACCTGCATATTACACTAGATCATCTACTATTGGGGTATGTAACTAGTAAACAATTATAAATATTACATGTGAATAGCATCGTTATATGAATGGTATTCTAATATCTGATTTTGGATGTTGAATAGGTTAATATTAGAGATTTCATGGCAACACCTGCCAGTGGTGGTGGACTTCAAAGCTTCAAGGAGTTAATAAAATAAATAGTTTAATGAATGAATTGTACTTACTAGATTTTTGTATGTGACTTGTGTACTTTATTGTGTGTACTTCCATGTTTAGATGAACATTAGTGTATGTTAGGAGCCATGATTTGCATCACTATTATAGTTTTTGTAATTGAATAATGTTGTTTTATTTCTAGATGATGCAGGCTGCAGAGACACCTCCCGATGTTTAGAGGGCAATGGAGCATGGTGTGACCTTTGCGATTCATAACTCCATGGCATTGACAGGGGTATGGGGCAGATTAGTAAATTTCAATTTACATTCATTGTTATAGTTGTTTATTTTTGAAAAATCAAAAGATTATTGATTTGAAGTTTAATTTCTATATGGATGGTTTCTATAGGACATGACATCACCACGGCCTATTCCTACTACTGAGGCAAGTGAGGAGACAGATTATATGTTAGCGGTAAGTGATTATTTTGTTAAATGTTTCATTTTTTATAACATGTAATTTCTATATATTAATTTCTATACTTTTTATTATAACAGCTAAAGATGCAGGAAGAACTAAATAGGAGGAGCAGCCCTCAAGTTCGTAGCAGACCACCCACATGCGCGTCTCCATCCCCTAGAAGATCAAAGGCTGGCCATGATCTATTCTCTTCACCAGCCAGAGGGGAATGACTTTTTATTGTGTTCCTTTGTTGTATGCCTATATGGCATTTGTGGACATATATTTTGTATTATATAAAGTTGACATTGTATGCCTATATGGCATTCTTGTAAGCCTATATGGCTATTTTGTATATATGTTATACTTATATCGACAGATATTGATGTATGCCTATATGGATATTTGGTTAATACAAATCTTTTTATTGATGGCGTTCATACTTGCATTATAAATCCATGTTTAAATGGATATTTGTAGATGGCTACTTCAAATATTTAAAGTCCAATTATATTACATAGGATGCTTGTTGATCTAATAAGCTAGCTATTTTTATTCAAGTATCACCTAAACCTCATTTTGGAACTAAAAGATAAAAGTTGTATTTAAAAAAAAATGAATCATCATGTTAAACAGAAAATATTAATATTCTTTATGAGTTGCTCAATTGAAAATATTCAAATGAGTATGTTGATCCATATTCTTTATGAGTTGGTCAATTGAAAATATTTCTTAATTTCTTGTTATTATACCATATTGGGATGCAAAGAGTATGTTTGTTGTTTTGAATAAGATAGTCAAAATCATATGCTTATGAGCACCTGACGACCATTGTGGTTATTAAATGTAATTCCTCTTGCATATAAGGTGAGG
Organism: Cunninghamia lanceolata; assembly: GCA_027924645.1. Classification (NCBI taxonomy): domain Eukaryota; kingdom Viridiplantae; phylum Streptophyta; class Pinopsida; order Cupressales; family Cupressaceae; genus Cunninghamia; species Cunninghamia lanceolata. The sequence goes on from BSBN01001225.1 coordinate 11,854,831, forward strand.
TTATGAGATTACATTGAGTCTTACCTTGATCATCATCTAAGGTGCCTTGCAAAGGAGGTCTTGAGCAACATAAACCTTAGGCACAATTTCTTGCTTCTACAATCAAATTTGAGCAGCTAAGGACTGGATTGGTGATGGACATCACTTTGAGCACCTTAAAAGTGTTTGAAGGTTTGAATTGGTGAATGATAGCGCCTAAATGTCTTAGAACCAACTAGAATAAGGAATTGAAGAATGAGTTAACCACTTTGAGCGCCTTGAAGGAGAGAAGTATGTATATGAAGATTGATTAAATGTTAGCGGTAAGTGACCATTGTGGTTATTAAATGTAATTCCTCTTGCATATAAGGAGAGGTTATGAGATTACATTGAGTATTACCTTGATCATCATCTAAGGTGCCTTGCAAAGAAGGTCTTGAGCAACATAAACCTTAGGCGCAATTTCTTGCTTCTACAATCAAATTTGAGCGCCTAAGGAGTGGATTGGTGATGGACATCACTTTGAGCACCTTAAAAGTGTTTGAAGTTTTGAATTGGTGAATGATAGCGCCTAAAGGTCTTAGAACCAACTAGAATAAGGAATTGAAGAATGAGTTAACCACTTTGAGTGCCTTGAAGGAGAGAAGTATGTATATGAAGATTGATTGAATGTTTAGAGTTTAGGCGCACTTTCCTTATCATCTAATCACACATTGGTGCCTAGGAAGAGTTGACATGAAACAATCCTTTGAGTGGACTCCTTGATGAGATCTCTCCCATTGCTTAAACTTGTTGAAATGTTAAAAGCTAAGTCAAATGGATTCTAGGCGCTCTTTGCCTTCAGAATGACCTTTAATTGGCGCCTAAGCATAACAAGAGAGTTTAAATCCATTCAATATGGCACCTTGTAAGAGGAAAGCTTAAGAGCATGAGACTAGATGGCATTTAAGAGTCAAGATCATCAAAATCCAAAGAAATGGGCTAAGTAAGCTAAGGCGCCTTTGCTTGTCATTCAATACCTCCATGAGCACCTAGATTGAAATTGCATCCAAGGACATCTAAGAGTAGGCGCCTAGAGGGGAAAAGTCATCCTAAGACCTTCATAATTATTTAAAGCATAAAAAATGCCAAGCATAAAGCTTCATGATGTTGGGCGCTCTTTCACCTCCATATAGATCTAGATTGGCGCCTTAGATAAAGTATCACAAATCTATATCATTGAGTAAGTTCCAAGAGAGAAAGGCTTACTTCAAGCATGTTTAATCATTGAAGGTCTTACAAATAATGAATAGAGCCTAAATTGATGCTAGGCACCTCCTCTTGTCTCTACTATCTAGTTTTGGTGCCTAAGGAGAAATTGCATCTAGTGAACTCATTAATTGGCGCCTAGGAGGAAACGACCTTAAACTTACATTATTGAGTTAGCACTTTAGAAATTGAGCCATTCCTAGTCAATTGGAGTCATAAAATATCAAATAAAAAGTTAAATTGGACTTAGGCGCCCCTTCATGTAATTTCCCACCATCATGAGCATCTAGATCTAGGAAGATCATTCAATTGCACCTAGGAATAAGATACAAGTCCAAGACCTCAAATTTGAGTGCCTAGAAGTGTGATGGATTGAAGAAACTACATTGGCGCCTAAGGGTAAGTTGTATCTAATGACATCACCTAATTGAGCGCCTAGGAGGTATAAAGATTAACATTGACATGAGGACAAGCGCTTAGTAAAGGAGAGTTTTTCAAACATTTAAACATGTGAATGAAGTCATAGAAATGCACTAAGTCATCTAGGCACCATTTTCCCCTTGTGTACCCTTACATTTGCGCCTAAGAAGAAGTTGCTTCAGTTCATTAGAGTTTTTGAGTATTGAGGATTTCTTAATAATGCTTTGCAACTTTACACTGGCTCCTTCTGATGATTTTTGGGGCAGCAGAAAACCTTTCACCATGGGCAAACACCTCAGAAATATAAAAAATTGAGAGAGGTTATTGTAGAGGCACTCTACGTGATCGCGTTGCCTCAGACGAAATGTTTCTAAGTGACACAGTTTTCGAGTAACATCTCATCAAAGATTTCTACCTTTTTACACTTTGGACTCTTTAGGGATATCGTCGGTACAATGTAGTTCGGACTATTTTTGACATATTTAGGTGAAAAATAGGACCATGCCTAGCGTAAATGTACCCATCCAGATGCGTTGGAATAGTCAGTTTGGTTGCATCATGAGCAAGACAAAAGTTACACCCCTTTGTAACTTTACACTGCCTCTTTCTGACGATTTTTGGGGCAGCAAAAAACCTTTCACCACGGGCAAATACCTCAAAGATATAAAAAAATGAGAGAGGTTATTGTAGAGGCACTCTACATGATCACGTTGCCTCAGATGAAATGTTTCTAAGTGACACAGTTTTCAAGTAACATCTCGTCAAAGATTGCTGCCTTTTTACACTTTAGACTCTTCAGGGATATCGTCAGTACAATGCAGCTCAGACTGTTTCGACATGTTTGGGTGAAAAATAGGACCATGCCTAGTGTAAATGTAGCCATCTGGACTTGTTGGAATAGTCAGTTTGGTCACATCAAGAGAAGGATGAAAGTTACACCCCTTTACAACTTTACATTGCCTTCTGATGATTTTTGGGGCAGTAAAAAACTTTTCACCACGGGCAAACACCTCAAAGATATAAAAAACCAAGAGAAGTTATTGTAGAGGCACTCTACGTGATTGCGTTTCCTTAGACATAATGTTTATAAGTGACACGATTTTTGAGTAACATCTCGTCAAAGATTGCTGCCTTTTTGCACTTTGGACTCTTCAGGGATATCATCGGTACTATGTAGCTCAGACTGTTTTGACATGTTTGGGTGAAAAATAGGACCATGTCTAGCATAAATGTACCCATCCAAATGCGTTGGAACAGTCAGTTTGGTTGCATCAGGAGTAGGATGAAAGTTACACCCCTTTGCAACTTTACACTACCTCCTTCTGATAATTTTTGGGGCAGCAGAAAACCTTTCACCACGAGCAAACCCCTCAGAGATATAAAAAATTGAGAGAGGTTATTGTAGAGGCACTCTACGTGATCATGTTTCCTCAAACAAAATGTTTCTAAGTGACATGATTTTTGAGTAACATCTCGTCAAAGATTGCTACCTTTTTGCACTTTGGACTCTTCAGGATATCGTCGATACAATGTAGCTTAGACTTTTTCGACATGTTTGGGTGAAAAATAGGACCATGCTTAGCATAAATGTACCCATTCAGATGCGTTAGAATAGTCAGTTTGGTCGCATCAGGAGCATGACAAAAGTTACACCCCTTTGCAACTTTACACTGCCTCCTTCTGATGATTTTTGGGGCAGCAGAAAACTTTTCACCACGGGCAAACCCCTCAGAGATATAAAAAACTGAGAGGTTATTGTAGAAGCACTCTACATGATTGTGTTTCCTCAGATGGAATGTTTCTAAGTGACATGGTTCTCGAGTAACATCTTGTCAAAGATTGCTGCCTTTTTGCACTTTGGACTCTTCAGGGATATCGTCGGTACAATGTAGCTCAGACTGTTTCGACATGTTTGGGTGAAAAACAAGACCATGCCTAGCATAAATGTACCCATCCGGATGTGTTGGAATAGTCAGTTTAGTCACATCAAGAGCAGGACACCAAAAATGCATAACATGATTATGTAAAAATGTAGCAGGAAATAAAAAAAAGACAAACCTTACAAATTAATGTGCATACTTACAACTCAATGTAACATGACTTTACAAAATCAATGTGAATACTTACAAATTAATCCAATGAATCTTTTGGGTCTATTCTACTCTTTATTGTGTCAAGTATTGCTTCATGGTCAGACTCACGCACCTTCCATAAGATTTTGTTCAAAGGTCTACCCCAATACTTTATCAAATGAACATTGGATGCCACGACAAGGTTTGAGTAATGAAGAATCTTCTGATGCGTGTCAAAGTCCTAAAACAACCAAACATTAACACTCTTATGTGGGTACCTTCTAGGCCATGTTCCAGTAATAACCACTGAGCTTATAGGGTATTCAATGTTTTCTCCATTTGTAACAGGGGCCTCCAAATTCTTTTTGGCCTCAACACAATGACATAAGTAATAATTTGTTCCCTCTTCATTATCTTCATCTACAATAATTACATATACGTGCCCTACATTGATATGTGTAGCAAATTAGATGAAATTAGTCAACATTACAAAAACACTACAAAGTAAGATGACATTATCTGGTTGAACTAGATGAAATTAGATGCATATACGTGCCCTATATTACCTGGTTGAACTAAATCTGATATGTGGTCAAAGTCAACTAACGATTCCATCTATGTTAGTTCCAGTGCCGTCGGGGGTCGATACGTGTCAAGTGGGCTAAGATAACTTAACCGCCATTCATCAACCCACTCCTTTGACTCGCACTCATCTCAGACTTGAATTGTACAAGAAGAACAAAAGCATGACATCTTTCGAGTATGGATACTCCATGAACCTACAATTGAGCTTTTGAAAGAGTGCATCTCATTTGATCCTGTCAGTGTACAACAACCCTCATATGGTGCAATGTTAGTATCATCTATCAACCAAAAAAATCTATGAACTGAAGACTTACCTTCATTTCTTGGACCCATGGAAGCATTACACCACTCGACAATCGATTTTGCATCTATCAATTTTGCATTGTCTTTATACTTTAACTCTTCTCATGCTATGGCTCTTTTGATACATGCTTCTGCACCGTCATGCTCCCCCTTTCCATGCCCGGCCTCACAAAAGTTCCACATATGCTGAATACCTGTAAAATTATGCCTCCTACTCAGCCAATAGAAATTCTACGAGTTCTTGAATTATGACGCACAGTTATCTGACCATATGATATGCTGACTGAACGATATGCCCCTTCTAGCCAAATCATTGTAGAACACCTGAAAGAAACCTTGCATGAACTCTGTAGAATGCATGCGATCATCATTAATATAGAAATTATACTCCCTTATGATCTTTCTGTCATCCTCTGTACTATCATTCGCATGAATGAATGCGATGTGCACAAATATAGAAACCTGTGTGGAGTTGTAATATTGTGATTGCACCTCACGCTATGGCTATAGACTGTAGTTCTCTGCAAAGTTGACGACTGAAACAATGCTACCAACCAAAAATGTGTCCTTGCATAACTTGAATTGCAAGTCCAACTATCGAGCTCTATGGGCATGTCTTGCATACTCATACACTATCCTGTCACGAAATATAGGCATAAACTGATACACTTGAATCTTTTCAATAACCAATTCACACCTCTTTGCTTCTTTACCATCTTTTGTATTGTATGCCACTGTTTTATACTTGCCAAACTCTACTAGTTTGTTTCCAATCGTATTTGTTCTTTCCATATGTTCACATATTGGCAAATGTTGCAAGCCACCGCAATGATGACATGTGCCATCCAAGCAGAATATTTGACCTTCCTCTCTTTCACATAAAATTCTTGATATGAAGTCTCTTGAAGATGTTGGTGGGGCACATATGACACAACCCTGCAAAACATTGTTAGTATGCATATCTAAACATATAGACCTATAAACATCAAAATGGTTAGAAAATTCAATATGTAATCTACAACAAGTAGTGCGTGTGTGATTTATCTTGACATAGAAAGGTTTTAGCATTTCAAAATATCTTTGACAAATTTTAATTTGAGGATACTTCTCTAAAAATTTACCATAAAACTGTGTTTGAGTCTCATCCAAAAAATGCTTTGGATGTGGCTCATGGTTCTGACTACTGATTCTCCTTCTTACCACATCCCTTTGATTCAGAGATACCCTTGTGTAATTCTTCCAAAAGTCTTCAATTAGTGATCTCAATGCTTCAACAATTGGTTCATCTTTTCGTGGTAGTCTCCTCGAGAACGCCCAGAATTTATTGGCATTAGTGTCCTCAATTCTTTAGCGTCTTCCAACAGCTCTTGATAAAGTTTTCCTAATAATTATCAATTCTTGACTCATCTTTCTAATGAGACAAGCTTTCCTCATTTGACTACTTACTATAGTCGATGTAATCACATGCCGTGTTGCATTACTATCTTTTGTGTGTGAGGTGTTACCCACACTCTCATACGCACTCATTAGATTCTTAACAATAGATTTTTCACTTGAATCCTCTAATGTTCTCAACCCAAGAATCTTCATGATGGACCTATACTTAATACTTCGCATCATTTCAATGAATAGTTGACATCTTGTAGTCTCATTTAACTTTTCAAAGAACAATCTCCAAATCTTATGAACATATCTTCTACAAGTGCGTTTTGGAATCTTACCTTCCATTGGCTGTAAAATATTCTCATCAATATTAATCAAATACTTTGGCTTTCTATGCAAAATTCTAGGTGGTGTTAAGTTAGGTAAATTCATCTCAACATTAGGAATTTCATCAATATTTAAATGACATGGGCTAGATGGTATACCTTCGATCGAAGATGGAATAGATGACATACCTTGAGGTTCAGGTGGGAACAATCGCGTACCTCCTTCATCACATGTGAGTGATGATGTACTCTCAACTTGAGATGTGGTAGATGGTGTACCTACATGTTGACTTGCGGTATAGGATGTGTCTCCAACTATGGTATTCAAATCTCTCGTAGCACGAAGTTTTTGCATTCATTCTCTTTGTGCCGCCAATACCATATCTCTTTGTGATGGTTGTGGTTCCTCTTCAATTGGAATGTCTTCATTTATCATGTCCAATTTCCTCTTCTCACGAAATTCCCTCATAGCCACTACTTTCTTTGCATTCTTAGCTTCTATCTCTTCCTGTGTTGGTTTAATTCTTGATCGTTTCCTCGGCATGACGAAGAATTTGTCTGTAGCATGATAAAGAGACCAATATTAGTTCCTAAGAAATGAATACAAGATAATAGTGGGATTGTATTTTTATTATGTTGTAAGGATTTATTGTATAGTTTGACATCATGGTATGTTAAGGTCTATTTATTACACATAATTATTAAAGAGCCCAAGTGTAGAAAATATACATGGCATCATGTGAGATTGTAGGCTACTTTCTTGATTGAGAATGTGTCTATTTTAAACATGTATGATAAAGCATGATAAAGTAATTCAAATAGAATTAAGGAAAATTTAAAGAACATGCATGTAAAGACTTGACATACCTAAAAAATGAAGATTCGAATGGAGAGAATACCCAATTATGTAGTTTTTTTTTCTTCTTGCATCAAACTCCTCAACAATTTGAGTTTTTCACCACTTGCTTCTTTTTCAATGTTAAATTGAATAACACTCAAATATAATTACTAACAACAATACTATTAACCAATCTATTATGTTAAATTCCTAAAATTGAATCATAATTAACATTGCAAAACTACAAAAAATGAAACTTGAATAGATATATATCAAACTTGGTGTGAAAACTATGTTATTTCCTCCTCAAGTTGGCAAAGCAGAAAAGGTGGTGGAAAGATCATGCAAAGGTGGTAGAATGTGTAAAATGTGCATGTGAACTTCCCAACAGCATGAAAGCACTTATTTTTGTCAGAGCACACATAGAATCAGTATGAAAACAGAGCATGTGGGCCTGGATCACAGGGGTCAACACCTTTTTACCATTTCTATAGCAAGACAAAATGCGAGCGCATTATAACATGATTGCGTTTTGTCTAGCTATAGATTGATCACATCCTGTACATTATCTTCCTTAACACAAGCAGGGATGACCACATCCTGTGCTTCATCAATTGACACTTCCATTCCTTACAATTCCTCTTAAATATGGGAGGATCCATGACTGGAAGAGCCAAGCCACTTGGTTCCGCCTTGCTGAAGGATGACATTCTGGGAGAATTAGGGGATTTTCCTTTGGAGATCATATAATCTTTAAATGATTTCCATCTTGGTAGGTCCTCCGCATTAGAGAAAAACCACTGATGGTGTCTGAGAAATAAGAAATTCTTCATCTCTTTGGTGATCCATTTCTCTTTCCAAACCTTCCCCTTTAGACTTGAATGACCACAAGGTTTTTGAGGGAGAACTTTTCCTATTTCCTGCAAGAGCTTGCCAGATGCTCCACCATATGATAGGCATAACAATGAAGGGGAAAGCCCTCATAATCAAGTTCTTGATAGAAAATGCCCATTGAGGAAGAAAGACAGATCTTCTTTGGAAGCAGAAGTTCTAGTTTGTGACAAATCCTTATCCAAGCATAAATAGCAGGGGTTCTGTCAAGCGATTGCCAATCCACTTCCACAAAGTCTCCTAAAGACTTCCTGATTGATTCCAAAACATCCACACCCCAAAACTGGAGAGGCAATCAATATAATCAAACCCATAAATCTGTATTTGATGACATAAACTCTCTTCAGGCTAGATTAAGAGTCCAACATTTCAGCTCAAGTCTAAACCCATCAACATCTAAATAACCTGAATACAAAATCTCTATTTTCCTATCTTTAGAACTCAATCGTCAACGTCAAACCCTAATCCCTCAACCCTTAACTCTGATCCCTCGACCCTCAACCCTATCCCTAAACCCTAAACCCTAAAGCCTCAACCCTTAATGTCAAATCCTAATCCCTCAACCCTTCACTCTAATCCATCAACCCTAAACCCTATCCCTAAACCCTCAACACTATACCTTAAACCCTAATGCCTCAACCCTCAACCCTAAACCTTATCCCTAAACCCTAATCCCTCAACCCTCAACCCTAATCCGTCATCCCTCAACTCTAATCCCTCATCCCTAAACCCTAAATGCTATCCCTATTCCTAAACCCTCAACAGACTCGATACTATACCTTAAACCCTAATCCCTTATCCCTAAACCCTCCAACCCTATCCCTAATCCTTATACACACTCTACTTTAACCCTAATCCCTCGACCCTCAACCCTATCCCTAAACCCTTGACCCTCGAACCTCAACCCTCAACCCTCAATGTCAAACCCTAATCCCTCAACCCTTAACTCTGATCCCTCGAGCCTTAACCTTATCCCTAAACCCTAAACCCTAAAGCCTCAACCCTCAATGTCAAATCCTAATCCCTCAACCCTTCACTCTAATCCCTCAACCCTAAATCCTATCCCTAAACCCTCAACACTATACCTTAAACCCTAATCCCTCAACCCTAAACCCTAAACCCTAATCCCTCAACCCTCAACCCTAATCTGTCATCCCTCAACTCTAATCCCTCATCCCTAAACCCTTAATGCTATCCCTATTCCTAAATCCTCAATAGACTCGATACTATACCTTAAACCCTAATCCCTTATCCCTAAACCCTCCAACCCTATCCCTAATCCTTATACCCTCCACACTCTACTTTAACCCTAATCCCTCGACCCTCAACCCTATCCCTAAACCCTTGACCCTCAAACCTCAACCCTCAACCCTCAACGTCAAACCCTAATCCCTCAACCCTTAACTCTGATCCCTCGACCCTCAACCCTATCCCTAAACCCTAAACCCTAAAGCCTCAACCCTCAATGTCAAATCCTAATCCCTCAACCCTTCACTCTAATCCCTCAACCCTAAACCCTATCCCTAAACCCTCAACGCTATACCTTAAACCCTAATCCCTCAACTGTAAACCTTATCCCTAAACCCTAATCCCTTAACCCTCAACCTTAATCTATCATCCCTCAACTCTAATCCCTCATCCCTAAACCCTAAATGCTATCCCTATTCCTAAACCCTCAATAGACTTGATACTATACCTTAAACCCTAATCCCTTATCCCTAAACCCTCCATCCCTATCCCTAATCCTTATACCCTCGACACACTACTTTAATCCTAATCCCTTGAAACCCTATCCTGAAACCCTTAAGCCTCGAACCTCAATGTACTCAACCCTTAACGTCAAACCCTAATCCCTCAACCCTTAACTCTGATCCCTTGACCCTCAACCCTATCCCTAAACCCTAAACCCTAAAGCCTCAACTCTCAACCCTCAACGTCAAATCCTAATCCCTCAAACTTTCACTCTAATCCATCAACCCTAAACCCTATCCATAAACCCTCAAAACTATACCTTAAACCCTAATCCCTCAACCCTCAACCCTAAACCTTATCCCTAAACCCTAATCCCTCAACCCTCAACCCTCAACGTCAAATCCTAATCCCTTGAACTTTCACTCTAATCCATTAACCCTAAACCCTATCCGTAAACCCTCAACACTATACCTTAAACCCTAATCTCTCAACCCTCAACCCTAAACCTTATCCCTAAAACCTAATTTCTCAACCCTCAACCCTAATCCATCATCCCTCAACTCTAATCCCTCATCCCTAAACCCTAAATGCTATCCCTATTCCTAAACCCTCAACAGACTCAATACTATACCTTAAACCCTAATCCCTTATCCGTAAACCCTCCAACCTGTTGGTAATCATTTATGTTTAGGGTTTTAAGTTTGAACATTTGCAGATTTTCCCATTTAAATCCTAAACTTTCTGAGTCATGGTGTCTTGCATTGTTCTTCCTTTTCTGATGTTGGCCTTCTGTGGTGGGTTGCTGGTTATTAAGTCTCATCCTCATGCATTAGTGTTCAAAGGTTGACCAACCCCCATGCAGTGTTTTACCACTTGTCCCTGTCACACTTCATAAAAAATGCTAAGTTCTATGCATGCAAAGGTGAATTGTATACTGGTGGGCTTGAAAATCTCAATTGGCTTCCAAAAATGGTGAAAAAATTGAGTTATATGCATTTTAAATGCATATCGAGCTCAAAAGGATGCATGTACATTGGGGGAATTTGTTGCAGATTCCTAGAATATTCTCTGCATGTATATCAAGTTTTCTTGTACAAGTTTTGTTGTATGTCCCAGCATACAAAGGTTATATACAAGCAAAAAATATGCAATGGCGGAATATACATTGAAGATTCCTTGAAGATGCCACCGTTGTATCAAGCAGGTGAGTTGTATGTTTGTTTTGTTGTATGTTCGACATACAATGCCAAGTATACACTGCGGATTTCAAAAGGAGTTCAAAACAGGGCTAAAGGCAGGTTGGGTCCGCAAGTATATGTAGGAAGGAATGAATGTATGTCTGACATACATTGGGTTTATACAAAGGTAGAAGATGCAATTGGTGGGGCCCGCCACAGTTTTATACAAACAGGTTTGTACATGTTCAATATACAAGGGAAGAATGTATATGGAATATTTTGAAAAGATTCCCTTCTTGTATGTTTGTGTTTGTATATTCAGCATATAAACAAAATACACATTCAAATATACAATGAAGGAATATGCATTCCGGACCCGAAGGAGAAGTCAGATGCGGTGGATAAATTTTTGAGATTCGCCTTGTATGTATGAGGCGTTTGTATATGCAATTATACATTAGGATATGCAAGCAAGAGGACATACAACTCGTACACGATGGAGGAATAAAATGCAACAAATAATAATTTGAGGTCCGTAGGTTGTATAAAGTGCTTGTATATGCTGATATACAAGCCGATATACAAAGGTGAGAGATGCAAGCTGGACCTGAGTAGTTTTTTCAATTTGTTCTAAACTGGCATGGGGTCCACCTTGTATATTAAGTTGTTGCATGTATATGCGTTTTGCATATACTAGGGTTTTTGAAAGACGAACAGTGGTAATTGTATATGCATTTGAACATGCATATACAAAGGGTGAAAAGGGCAAAATTGGAAAGCGAAAAGTCAGCGATAGATACATGGAGTGCCTACGTGGCACGTGATCATTGGTTCTTGGATTTTCTGCTGGTTTTTGGGCCGTCTGATCTCAGCGATGGGATACAAATCAACGGTCAGGTTTTAAACCTTCAGCGATGGATTTTCCTTGTGTCTGCAGTCAATTTTTGAGCGGGAAAACTCCATGGGCGCGCTGCTGCGATTTCCAAGGGGAGCTGTAGGTAGTTGTGCTATTAATGACAATGTACAGAGGCATGGGCTGATGGTTGAATAGCTAGCTACCAGGTTTATGACAATGATCTTTGAACAACGGTGTAGGTCCCGAGCTCACCTGCTCTCTCTTCTGTTTTCCCTGGCTGCCTTCAATATTTTGGGCACCATTTTTGGTGCAATGTATCTGGTGGGATTTTTGACTTGTGATGTAATTAATTTGTTGGATGTACAGTTTGGCTATATGAGGGGCAAACTATGTCATTCATTGGTTGTTGAAAACTGGACAAGTTTTGGTGCTGTAATTGGTTGCAATTTCATCAGTGGCTCTGTTTTGGGGTACTTTGTGAGTTTATGAGTTGTATGTTGTATGTTTTATGCATAGAATTCATCAGTTTCACGTTGATTTAAATGAGTAATGCTTTATAGCATATATTTTGTTATTTGTCTTCAAATCGAATCTGTTCTTTTCTGAATCTAAACAGCTAAGGAGTGTTAGGGATTCTAGGATATGGTTTTCCCATGTTGAAATGCTTGGTCTTTTACTTCTGCTCAAGGAGTAGATTAAATGTTTTGGGTTAAGTATTGAGAAGAATACATTGTAGTGAGGATGTTCATAAGCAGAAATAACTGAATACTTTGTCTTGGGTATTGTCTGTAAGGCAGACATTACAAAACCCCTTGAAATCTGATTAGTGTTTTGAGTCTATGATAAACATTCACATATATATGTCTACTGACTTCGAGCCCTAGATAGGCACTAATCTGGTCTTGTATCTCTGTTGCAACCCAAATTCTTAGTTTTGCATTCAAACATAAAATCAAACTCAAACTTCATACACAAACCTTTAGGACTTTAGAAATAGTTTTAGGATCTAAAATCCTTTGTCTACAACTAAATATAGGCCCAAAGCTAGCCCCTTTGTACTTATCTCACAATTTTGGTCTGCATAATAGAGGATTTATCTGCTTTGTGTCAGCATCTCAGTCCTTTCATAGTTATATCTCATGGATGTCTAATAGGGAATACCCCCCTTGGTTCTGCAGAGCCTAAAGAAGAAGAGGAGATATTTATAGAGTCTATCTCCTATACTGTTGACCCTTGGCCCAGAAATCTTGTTGATCAATGATGGCTACCTTGTAGGGATAACTAGGAATAAGCATCTAGTCTGGGAAAATTACCAATAGATTTTGGCGACTCTACTAGGGAATGCTTAAGGAAAGAACCCTGATTTTGAAAGAAAACAATTCCTAATTATAAGTAGCGACTCCGAACAATCTCCCAATTGGTAAAGCAAAATTTGTATGCAAGGGAGAAGGTCCCTACGTAATCCTTTGTCTGAAGAGTTACCCATAAAAATGATGTATAGGAAAAAGGGGACTGCTCAAGCCAGTCAAGAGGGTTATCCTAGAAACAATGATAGTATTCAAAACAATCCAGGATCTTCAGAGAGGACAAAACCTTATTTTTCAAACACTAAGGTTGAAATTCAAAATGTATATGAAAGACAACACGGTGTTAGTCTAAGAATGAGGTCAGAAGTATTTCAAGAATGCCCTTTTTTAGATCCCAGTGATAGGTTTGAAGAGGCTGAACCCTAAGGGATGATGATGATGACCAATATGAGAAGGGACCATCCTCTTCCATGCCCAAAGATGAACAATTGGCTGAAGAAATTCAGAGTCTGAGGGCAGAGTTAGAATATTTACAAGCAGTGAAAATCAAAGATGACATGAGACAGAAAGTGCAGGCTCTGAGAACAACTCAACATGATGCAATCCCCATCCTTGATAATACAAATGTGTTGAGAAACCAGCACAGACATGAAGTGTAGGATCAACATAATGATCAAAGACAGAATGCAAATAATGCTAGAATACCATTAAATAATGTAAGAAATTAGAATACAAATAGAAATGTCAATGTAAATCAGTTTGGTAGACAACTGATGTAGCTGGACAAATTCAGATAACTTGTTTTTGATGGCATTCCTGGTTACCCAAATCCTATTGACAAACATGTGAGGTTGCAAGTGCCAAAAATTTTTAAGAAACAATACTGTGTCAGGAGAAGACCATTTAAAAGCTTTTCAGAATATCATGGACAATTTTGAGGTTGAGCATGAGGATGTTTTCATGAAATTGTTTATGCAATCCTTAATTGATGAGGCCAGAGAATGGTACAAAGGTTTGCCTAACAGAAGTGTTTCATCATGGGAGGACTTTAGGAGAATCTTCAAAGAACAATATGGTGACAAAACTGATCCTAGTTTCTTCATCAATGAGTTCACTGGAATCACCAAAGGATCAAATGAACAGGTCGTTGATTTCAATGCTAGATTCACGAAGGTATTGAACAAATTGCCACATCATCTGAGGCCTAATGAACCAATGTGCATAGTGTTGTACATAAATGCTTTTGATGCCAAAAAAGCATATGGATTAAGAGATAAGGGTCCTGCAAGCCTAAGGGATGCTTTCAAAATAGCAACAAATATTAAAAATAATAGAAAAGCGTCCGGCAAGACAAATAGGAGAGATGATGTAAAAATTCTGCAAAATCCAAATACTAAATCTCAAAGTGTTCAAGGCAATGCATCCACTTCTGAGGATAAATTAGATAAATTGACAACTATTGTCAAGGACTTGAGCTATAGAATGGCTAAAAATGAAAAGGGGATAGGTCCTGACAGACAGGTTTACCAAAGGCAAGAAAGAAGACCATCATTACATGATATGCCATACAACACCAATTGGCATAATGGTAGACCCATTCTCCCAAACAACAACTCAAGTCAAAGAACTCAAAATGTTAAGGAAATGCCTAATCCTTTAAAGAAGGCTATTAATATTATTAAAGACACCCCATGGTGTATAATATGCCAAATGCCTCACTCATAGTCACAATGTATGATTGCTCAGTCTCTATATAACAATGTCATGGCCTAGATGAGTGCAATGAGCCGCATTGCATGGAAGATGACAATGTCAATATGATGTCTACAAATAGAGAATACCCTCCCCATGATGCTGGTTCAAGCATGAATAATGAGGTTCAGGTTTGCCAGCAGTTTCCCTATGATGAAGATGATGAGGATAGTTATGTTTATTCTCAGGACTCACACAATTTTTTGAATAACTTGAGGAGGCCTTCTGATGAAGAGATTAGAGCCCTCACAGCTGCAGCAGTGGCTCAAGTCAAAAGAAATTACAATCTCAGGGGTAAAGCTCAAGTAAGTAACTCACACCAACCAGAGAACATTCTTGTGGACCAGCTAGTGCATAGTCATAAGGGGACTGAGACACAAAAGAAATAGTGGAGCAATAATAAGCAATTTTTTAAACAAAAAATAGGTCATGATTCTCAAGGACCATAAAATAGAATTCCCCAGGTTGAGGATAAAAAAAAAATTTCCAGATTAAAGATGACAGTTAGAGAGCCACAAAAATTAAAGTTGGATCATATCAAGATAAAAATAAAACTATGGATCAGGCTACAATTGTTATACAAAATTATGCTCCATATGACATTGCTCAAGTCTTGTCCTAGGTAAAGGTCATTGTTCCATTGATGGAATTGATGAAAATTGAAGAATGCAGAAATAAAGCAGTATCCTTGATTTCAGGAGTACCCTGTCAAGCTAATCAGAATATTGAGACTCAGGGTAAGAAACAAGCAATGTGTATTGAAGAGGATGAAACTCCTGAAGTATATTTGGGGGTGACCATGACAAAATGTGCTTCACAGGTTAAACCATTTTATGTATCCCTTATCATAAATGGAAAGGTGATTAAGAATTGCATGCTTGACTCAGGAGCATCAACGAATATCATGCCTTTGGCTATTATGCAACAAGCTGGGTTAAAGATAGATAAGGCATGTGGGAAATGCTATGCCATGGATGCTAGGGAAGTACCTGTCATTGGAATTATGAAAGATGTGGATTTCAGACTGGCAGCATATCCAGAAAAGACTTACAAAATGAACATAACAGTTGTTGATATTAAGCCACAATATGGTATGTTATTGTCAAGAAGATGGGCAGCATTGATTGGTGGGAGTATGCAATTAGACCTGTCATATGCCATGATCCCAATGAATGGCAAGGATGTCAAGTTGATCAGAGAAGAAAGATCATCAAAAATAGTTGAGGACCAAGAGCTAGAGGAGCATATATGTTTTATGGACACTGACTGTGAAAATTTTAGGGTTATCTCAGATGTTAAGGAAAGTGAGGAGAGAGACATGTGCTTTCAAGAGCTTGACCAACACGGTCTTTGGACCATGTACTTTGATGGAGATTGTTCGAAGGAAGGCTCTAGTGCTGGCATTGTATTTCTGTCTCCAACTGGTAAGCTCCTAAAATTCTCATTCTTGCTGAAGTTTACCTGCACAAATAATATTGCAGAGTATGAAGCTTTGTTGTTAGGATTGAATGTTGCTCTGAAGCATGGAATCAAGATGCTCAAAGTATTTGGGGATTCAGAGTTAGTTGTTTCCCAAGTTAGAGATAAGTATGCATCAAAAAATAAGAGGTTAAAACAGTATAAACATGCTATTTGGGATATAATTGAATTGTTTGATGCATTTTCAATAAGCTAGATTGAGAGATCAAAAAATGTCAGGGCAGATTTTCTAGCTAATGTAGCCATAAGGCCAGATGATGTTACTCCATTAGATGTTACAAATGTTGAGGTCAAACTTAGACCTGCAGTTGCCAGATAGTGTATGCAGATGGCAGGTATTTGATGACAACAAAGATTTACTGAGATTTCTAGATTGCATTGATGAGTATGAGAACTGGGAAATGGATTTTCAGAACCTTGTAGAGGTTGTAGATGGAAAAAAAACTCTCTTAGGAAAGGAGGTAATTCAACTCAAGACAAATAAAATCCCTAGAGGGCTGGTAGCTTTAGAGAAAGCTTTTGACAATAGGGACCAATTTGTTACTAAGGCATCCCCAACAAACAAGAATGATTTAGAAGAGATAAACTTGGGGACATCTCATGCCCCCAAGAAGGTATATATTGGCAAACAGCTCAAACCACACATCAGAACTATGCTGATTGCACTACTGAAAAAGTATAAGCATGTCTTTGCCTAGTCATATGAGGACCTGAAAGCTTATAGGGAGGATTTATTCCAGCATGAAATCCCTTTGGAGCCTAAAGCTAAACCATTTAGACAAAAACAAAGACCTATCAACCCAACTCTAGCTCCAAAAATGCAGGAAGAACTCATGAAGCTTAGGGAGGCTGGGATAATTATGCCTATTAGACACTCAACTTGGGTGTCTAACCTTGTCCTAGTTAGAAAAAAGAACCATGACATAAGGCTCTGTGTTGACTTTAGAAATTTGAATGTATCTTTTTTGAAGGATAATTATCCTTTGCCTAACATGAAAGCTATGTTGCAGAAGGTAACTGGCTGTGAACTCTTATCCATGATGGATGGATTTTCAGGGTACAATCAAGTGAAAGTAAAAGAATCAGAACAGTTCAAGACTGCTTTCACCACTCCATGGGGAACTTATGTATATGTGAGAATGCCATTTGGACTAACAAATGCAGGTGCCACATTTCAAAGGGCTATGGATGTTGCTTTTGCAGGATTAATTGACTCAATCTTGGCTGTGTATCAAGATGATTTGACAGCTTATTCAAAAAAGGAAGAGCAACATTGCATGCACTTAAAACAGATTTTTATTAGAGCATTGGAATATGGCATCTCTCTCAACCTAAAGAAATGTGCTTTTGGGGTAGTGGAAGGAAAATTGCTTGGACACATTGTTTCCAAGGATGGAGTCAGGATTGATCCTGAAAGGGTGGTTGCAATTGATAAGATTCAGATCACTAAAACTGTGAAAGGTGTTCATTCCTTCTTTGGACAAATTAATTTTGTTAGGAGATTTGTGCCTAACTTTGCAGAGACCACAAAAGACATCTCTAAAATGTTGAAGAAAGGTGCAACTGTCAAATGGGAAGATGAAGCAACTAAATCATTTCAAAACATCAAAGATGCTATAAAAATGGCTCCTGTGCTAAAATCTCCTGACTTTTCTAAGCCATTTCAGTTATTCTCATTTGCTTCTTTTCATACTATTGCTGCATGTTTATTGCAGAAAAATGCAGAAGGTTTTGATCAACCTATAGCTTTCTTTAGCAGGTAGTTGCAGGTTGTTGAGTTGAAGTATGACATCATGGAGAAGCAAGCATATGCACTGGTTAGAGTAGTCAAACGTTTCAGGCCATATTTGGTAGGCTCTTGAATAATTGCATATGTGCCTCATGCAGCAATCAAAGATATTTTTACTCAACAGGAGGTAACTGGAAGAAGATGCAGATGGATAAATAAATTGCAAGAGTTTGACATTGAAATACAGATCACAAAATTGGTAAGAGGACAAGGTTTGGCAAAACTGATGACACAGTCAAATCTACAGGCATGCCAAGTGAATGTAGTGCATAATGAAATTATAAATATGTCAGAATCTGAGTGTTATAAAGACATAGTACATTATTTACAGAATTTGAACTATCCTTCCCATCTCAATGACAATCAGATGAGAACCTTGAAGCTACATGCTATTACATACATTATTGTTTAAGAAGAGTTGTATTGGAAAAGTTCTGATGGCATGCTACTTAGATGTGTGGATGAAAATCAGGCCAGAGATATTCTAAGTGATGCACAATGGAGTGTGTGGTGGACACTATGCTGCCCATACAACAACCCACAAAATTCTCAGAGCTGGCTATTGGTGGCCAACTCTCTTCTTAGATGCACAAAGAATGGTAAGAAAATGTGATCCTTGCCAAAGGTTCTTAGGAAAGCTGAAGTATGAAGGTGCATTGCCCCTTAGGACTATAACTGTAGAAGCCCCATTTCAATAATGGGGAATTGATTTTATAGGGGAAATTTCAGAAAAATCAAGTGGAGGACATAGTTGGATTCTTGTTGCCACTGATTACTTCACTAAATGGATTGAAGCCATTCCAACTAAGAAGGCTACAAGCAAAGTGGTGATCAATTTCATTTTAGAAAATATTGTTATCAGATTTGGAGTACCAACCAAAGTGGTCATGGATAATGCAATGTGCTTTAGGTCTGGTGAGTTTATTGATTTTTGCAAAACTTATGGAATTGATTTGTCTCATACATCACCATACCATCCACAAGGAAATGGTCAGACCGAGTCAAGCAACAGAAGTCTCATGAAAACCATCAAGAGAGTGATAGATAAAAACAAGAGATCTTGGGATTCAAAGCTGAAGTTGGCATTATGGCCTGACATGGTGACAGTGAAAAGAGCAATTGGAAGGTCACCTTTTGAATTAGTATATGGTGTAGTAGCTAGGTTGCCTGTGAACAATCTCTTACCAGTGTACAGATTCATACAAGAAAATGATGAGGAGATCGAGGACCCAATGACTGAAAGAATAAATCAGCTGGTTGCACTAGATGAAATCAAGAGAGAAGCACAGAAAACAAACATCAAGAAATAGCAAAAAGTGAAATATCTGTTTGATAAAAGGGCTGCAGCGAGAAGGTTTCAAATAGGTGACTTAGTGCTCATGTGGAATGTAAGAAGCCAGGATAAGGGCAAGCATGGTAAATTTGAGCCCTTATGGACCGGCTCGTATCAAATTGGCAATGTCTATGAGAATGATTCTTACTTTCTCCAAGCCCTCAATGGTGAACTACTGGAATTGCCAGTGCACGGTAAATTCCTTAAAGCTTTTTTCACATAAATGAGTACCTTCTGTGCACACTGTAAATTAGGTGTAAGTATTTTGTACATGACTTGTATAGTCAGTCGTGTTTTGTGTTTTGTGTTTTGTCTGGTCTGCCCCAGAGTAGTCTGGTCCTCATTGCAGTCTTGCACCTGCACATCCCCAATCAGAGCCTGTGTTGGTAATTATTTATGTTTAGGGTTTTAAGTTTGAACATTTGTAGATTTTCCCATTTAAATCCTAAAATTTTTGAGTCATGGTGTCTTGCATTGTTCTGCCTTTTCTGATGTTGGTGTTCTGTGGTGGGTTCCTGGTTATTAAGTCTCATCCTCATGCATTAGTGTTCAAAGGTTGACCAACCCCCACACAGTGTTTTACCACTTGTCCCTATCGCACTTCATAAAAAATGCTAAGTTCTATGCATGTAAAGGTGAATTGTATATTGGCAGGCTTGAAAATCTCAATGAGCTTCCAAAAATGGTGAAAAAACTGAGTTATATGCATTTTAAATGCATATCGGGCTCAGAAGGATGCATGTACATTGGGGGAATCTGTTTCAGATTCCTAGAATATTCTTGGCATGTATATCAGGTTTTCTTGTACAAGTTTTGTTGTATGTGCCAGCATACAAAGGTTATATACAAGTGAAAAATATGCAATGGTGGAATATACATTGAAGATTCCTTGAAGATGCTGCCGTTGTATCAAGCAGGTGAGTTGTATGTTTGTTTTGTTGTATGTTCGACATACAATGCCAAGTATACACTACGGATTTCAAAAGGAGTTCAAAACAAGGCTAGAGCCAGGTCAGGTCCGGAAGTATATGCAGGAGGGAATGAATGTATGTCTGACATACATTAGGTTTATACAAAGGCAGAAGATGCAGTTGGTGGGGCCCGCCGCAATTTTATACAAATAGGTTTGTACATGTTCAATATACAAGGGAAGAATGTATATGGAATATTCTGAAAAGATTCCCTGCTTGTATGTTTGTGTTTGTATATTCAGCATACAAACAAAATACACATTCGAATATACAATGAACGAATATGCATTCCGGACCCAAAGGAGAAGTCAGATGCGGCGGATAAATTTTTGAGATCCGCCTTGTATGTATGAGGCGTTTGTATATGCAATTAGACATTAGGATATGCAAGCAAGAGGACATCCAACCCAGACGCGATGGAGGAATAAAATGCAACAAATAATAATTTGAGGTCCGTGGGTTGTATAAAGCGCTTGTATATGCTGATATACAAGCCGATATACAAAGGTGAGAGATGCAAGCTAGACCCGAGTAGTTTTTTCAATTTGTTCTAAATTGGCATGGGGTCTGCCATGTATATTAAGTTGTTGCATGTATATGCATTTTGCATATACAAGGGTTTTTGAAAGACAAACAGTATTAATTGTATATGCATTTGAACATGCATATACAAAGGGTGAAAAGGGCAAAATTGGAAAGCAAAAAGTCAGTGATAGATACATGGAGCGCCTACGTGGCACGTGATCATTGGTTCTTGGATTTTCTGCTAGTTTTTGGGCCGTCTGATCTTAGCGATGGAATACTGTGAATGGGGAAATCGGTTGATCAATTATCAATAATAAACCCAAACAACAATGAAATGTGCGAATAACAAGAATAAACAAATGAAAGCATAAAACTTACAAACTTGTTACCCTGCGGCTTCCATTGCTCGCCTATTCTTTCTTGATCTTGAGTGATGAAGGTTGGTCCTCAAGGAGCTTGCTTCCTTGCTTCGATTCTTCAAGATAAAAAGGAGAAATGGCTATATGATGGATGATATGGGACGGCTAGGATGATTTCTGCATTATGATGGTATGGAGAAGAGAATTGAGAAGAAGAAGAAGATTCCCTAGAGGAATTTGGGCATAGTAAGGATGCCAGAAGAAGTCTCTCAAATTGCTTAGAAGGTTCTTTTTATAGATTTTTTGAAAATAAAACAGAGGGTGAGGATCAAAAGAGATGAGATCAATGGCTCTCATTTTTTGTGAATCTTTAATTCATAATGGATGAATTAAAAATTTAGAGTGGAGGATAGTGAGTTATGACAATTGAATTAAGAATTCATGGTGGAGGATAATGGGTTATGACAATTGGATTAAGAATTCATGGTGGAGGATAGTGAGTTATGACAATTGGATTAAGAATTCATGGTGGAGAATAATGAGGAACAATTGAATTGAAAATTCAATGAGTGGAGAATAGTGGGGAACAATTGAATTGAAAATTCAATTGGTGGAGGATAGTGGGGAACAATTGAATTAAGAATTCAATTTTAGATTTTGGAGGATATTAGCTAATTAAATATTAAGAATATTTAATTATATGTGCAACATGGTGAGGTGGAAGAGATGAGGTGGAAAGATGAGCTGGATTGATGAGGTGGATTGATGATTTGAGACATTAGAAGAATTTAGGGATTTTAATTAAATAAAATGATTTTATTTAATTGTAGGATAATGAACCAATCAAATAAACTTATAATATTTATTTGATTGACAGAAGAAAATAAGAATTAAGATAAATATTAGAATATTTACTTAATTCAATCTGAACCAATTTTAGGCTATTACAAAAATAGATCAACGGTCAGGTTTTAAACCTTCAACGATGGATTTTCCTTGTGTCTGTAGTCAATTTTTGAGTAGGAAAACTCCATGGGTCCGCTGTTACAATTTCCAAGGGGAGCTGCGAGTAGTTGTGCTATTAACGGCAACGTACAGAGGCATGGGCCGATGGTTGAACGGCCAGCTACCAGGTTTATGACAATGATCTTTAAACGGTGGTGCAGGTCACAAGCTCACCTCTCTCTCTTTTGTTTTCCCCGGCTGCCTTCAATATTTTGGGCACCATTTCTGGTGCAATGTATCTGGTGGGATTTTTGACTTGTGATGTAATTAATTTGCTAGATGTACAGTTTGGCTATATGAGGGGCAAACTGTTTCATTCATTGGTTGTTGAAAACTGGACAAGTTTTGGTGCTATAATTGGATGTAATTTCATCAGTGGCTCTATTTTGGGGTACTTTGTGAGTTTATGAGTTGTATGTTGTATGTTTTATGCATAGAATTCATCAGTTTCACGTTGATTTAAATGAGTAATGCTTTACAGCATGTATTTTGTTATTTGTCTCCAAATCGAATGTGTTCTTTTATGAATCTAAATAGCTAAGGGGTGTTAGGGATTCTAGGATATGGTTTTCCTATGTTGAAATGCTTGATCTTTTACTTTTGCTCAAGGAGTAGATTAAATGTTTTGGGTTAAGTATTGAGAAGAATACATTGTAGTGAGGATGTTCATAAGCAGAAATAACTGAATACTTTATCTTGGGTATTGTCTGTAAGGCAGACATTACAAAACCCCTTGAAATCTGATTAGTGTTTTGAGTCTATGATAAACATTCACATATATATGTCTATTGACTCTGAGCCCTGGATAGGCACTGATCTAGTCTTGTATCTCTGTTGCAACCCAAAGTCTCAGCTTTGCATCCAAACATAAAATCAAACTCAAAATTTATATACAAACCTTTAGGACTTTAGAAATAGCTTTAGGATCCAAAATCCTCTGTCTACAACTGAATATAGGCCCAAAGCTAGCCCCTTTGTACTTATCTCACAGTTTTGGTCTGCATAATAGAGGATTTATCTGCTTTGTGTCAGCATCTCAGTCCTTTCATAGTTATATCTCATGGATGTCTAATAGGGAATAGCCCCCTTGGTTTTGTAGAGCCTAAAGAAGAAGAGGTGATATTTATAGAGTCTATCTCCTATACTGTTGGCCCCTGACCCAGAAATCTTGTTGATCAATGATGGCTACCTTGTAGGGATAACTAGGAATAAGTATCCAGTCTGGGAAAATTACCAACACAACCCTATCTCTAATCCTTATACCCTCCACAGTCTACTCTAACCCTAATCCCTTGACCCTCAACCCTATCCCTAAACCCTTAACCCTCAAACCTCAACCCTCAACCCTCAACGCCAAACCCTAATCCCTCAACCCTTAACTCTGATCCCTCAACCCTCAACCCTATCCCTAAACCCTAAACCCTAAAGCCTCAACTCTCAACGTCAAATCCTAATCCATCAATCCTTCACTCTAATCCCTCAACCCTAAACCCTATCCCTAAACCCTCAACACTATACCTTAAACCCTAATCCCTCAACCCTCAACTCTCAACCCTAAACCTTATCCCTAAACCCTAATCCCTCAACCCTTAACCCTAATCTGTCATCCCTCAACTCTAATCCCTAATCCCTCAACCCTCAACCCTAATCTATCATCCCTAAACCCTAAATGCTATCCCTATTCCTAGAACCTCAACGGGCTCGATACTATACCTTAAACCCTAATCCCTTATCCTTAAACCCTCCAACCCTATCCCTAATCCTTATACCCTCGACACTCTACTTTAACCCTAATCCCTCGACCCTCAACCCTATCCCGAAACCCTTAACCCTCAAACCTCAATGTACTCAACCCTCAATATCAAACCCTAATCCCTCAACCCTTAACTCTGATCCCTTGACCCTTAACCCTTAAAACTTGAACCCTAAAACCTATCCCTACATGCTCGACACTCGACACTATATCTTAAACCCTAATCCCTTAACCCTCATCTCTAAAGCCTCAACCCTAAATCCTTAAACCTTCAACCCTAAACCCTATCCCTAATCCCTCTACCTTCGACACTCTTATTTAATCCTAATCCCTTGACCATTAACCTTATCCCTCAACCTCAACCCTCAACCCTCAACCCTTAACTCTCAACATTAAACCCTAATTCATCAACCCTAAACCCTAATCCCTCAAACCTAAACCCTATCCCTAAACCATAAACCCTCAACACTATACCTTAAACCCTAATCCCTATCCCTCAACCCTCAACCCTTAAAACTTAAACCCTATCCCTACACCCTCAACACTTGACACTATATCTTAAGCCTTAAACCCTCATCCCTAAAGCCTCAACCCTCAACCCTAAACCTTCAACCCTAAACCTTATCCCTAATCCCTCTATCCTCGACACTCTAACCCTAACCTCAACATTAAATGCTAATTTGTCAACCCTAAACCCTAATCCGTCAACCCTAAACCCTATCCCTAAACCCTCAACCCTCAACACTATACCTTAAACCCTAATCTATCAACCCTAAAATCTAATCCCTCAACCCTCAACCCTAAACATTATCAATAACCCCTCAACCCTCAACACTATACCTTAAACCCTAATCCCTCAACCCTCAACCCTCAACCCTAATCCCTCAACCCTCAACCCTAATCCCTCATCCCTAAACCCTAAACGCTATCCCTATTCCTAAACCCTCAACCCTCGACACTATACCTTAAATCCTAATCCCTTATCCCTAAACTCTAAACCCTATCTCTCAACCCTTAACCCTTAAAAATTACACCCTAAAACCTATCCATAAACCCTCAACGCTCAACACTATATTTTAAACCCTAATCCCTTAACCCTCAGTCCTAAAGTCTCAACCCTCAATCGTTAAACCTTCAACCCTAAACCCTATCCTTAAACCCTCAACCCTCAACCCTCAACTCTCAACATTAAACCCTAATCCGTCAACCCTAAACCCTAATCCGTCAACCCTAAACCCTATCCCTAAACTCTCAACCCTCAACACTATACCTTACACCATAATCCCTCAACCCTAAACCCTAAACCCTATCCCTAAACCCAACAAAACTACTTTGCCTTATGTTAGGTTGTTAAACCCATCATTTTTGACACTCTTCTCTTAAAGATATTTGAGTTGCAAGAATATGTCAGAAAAATGGCTATGAACTTTTTTAATGTTAGTAATGTTATATGGCATGTTTTTCTGGCCCATTTGGGGTTCATTATGCCAATAGGTGTACACACTATGAGAAAAGCTTTGCGTATGGTACATCCACAGTGAGTAATTAATAGTTGAAATCAGAAGGATGATCATTATGAGAAAAGATTTGCATTGGGGTACATCTATGTTTCTTGCTGTCCATCCCGCACTTAGGGGAGGTATATTGTTATGAAATAGGCAAATAATCTCCCATTGTTTACTAGCTCTATCCACAAGAACTAGTAAACTATACCTTAAACCCTAATCCCTCAACCCTAAACTTTCAACCCTAAACCCTATCCCTAATCCCTCTACCATCAACACTCTACCTTAACCGTAATCCCTCGACCCTTAACCTAAACGCTATCCCTAAAGCCTCAACCCTAAACCCTAATCCCTCAAGGTCCTAAACTCTAATCCCTTATCCCTAAACTCTAAATCCTATCCCTAAATGCTCAACCCTCAACCTTAAACCTTAATCACTCAATCCTTATCCACCCCTCTCCTCCCCTATCTTGCTCACTCCCATCTCTACCCTCCTCTACCCTCGACACTATACATACATACATATAGGCATACATAGATACATACATACATTTAGGCATACGTAGATACATACATACATACATATAGGCATACATACATACATACATGATTAATAGCCTTGAACATAAAAAAATTTAAGGAGAAAATAACACAAGTGCGTTATAACGTGCTCGCATTATGTTCCCCATGACAAACATCACAAACTTTTGCAGAAAAGGAAAAATGCAAAGAAAAAACTAACGCGCTCACATTATGTTTTGCTTTGGGAATCCCAAGCCTTGGGCTTGGGATTTGCTTTGAATTTCCAACCCAAAGGCTTGGAGTGCCTTTTCAACATCCACAGACGTGTTTTTCCATATTCTTCAAGATTTCACATAATTTCGTTCGTGTTAACCCTCAGATTTGCATGTGTTTCAAGGTTGAACAAATCGAACACCTGGGTAATGTTAGGCTTTCTCTTAGCTATTTGAGATGTGATTTTTTTCACATTTTAACAATTTTAAGCCTTTCATCTTTAATTTCTTTTGTTTGTGTGTCTGTTTCTGGGCAAAAACCACTGTTTGGTCTTTTTTTCATTGTAAATTAACTATTCATTGAGATTTCAAAAAAATTACATATTTAGAAACTAGACTCCATTCTAAAAATATTAAAAAAAGGAAAAAATGATTTTCAATTAGTTTTCAAAATTTATAGGGGTAGCACGACCAATATTCTATTTTTTAGGATGTGTCCACTTTAAAAATTAGTAAAAAATCAAATATTCATCAAAAAATTATCAGAAAAATCGGGCATAAACTACATGCTATTAGCTAATTTCTCACCAAAGAGATTTTAAAAATACTAAAAAAAAGTTGACCTTTTGAGGGAGCCACAAAACATGCTATGTTATGTTTTTTTGACAGAAACAACACCAATTTCTGTGGCTCTCTCTTTTGAACCCCTTAATCTATGCCATTTTCAAAAAAAAATAGTAGTTTAGAAAGTAGACTCGGAGCACTACAAACATTGTTTGGTTGTATCTCCAAATTTTGAGTATAACTATGCTCAATTTCTCATCCAAGGCTAGCATTTCTTGATTTAAAAAAAAAGTGGCCACTTAAGACCCCTTTTTGGTGCCCCATCTTCTTGCACTTACCCTGATGTGCACTAGGGCTTGGTGGTAGTGTGTTCATCTCTGTTGGCATTTGTAGACACCTAAAAATGTCTCAACCTTGTTAACCATTTTCCTGCATCCTCGCATTACCAATTTCACCAATTAATTAAATAAAAATCATAGTTATTTAATTAATTAACCCTAAGTCATTCTTAACCATCTACCCTTAGCCATTTACCCCTAATTTACCCTTAGTCATGAATTAATTCAATTAATTCAACACTAATCCTTACAACTTCATTCCAATTAATTAAATAAATATTTTTAATATTTATTTGGTTAATTTATCCACTTTCCTAATCCTGATTAATTAAATAAATTGTGTTTATTTAATTAATCTACCCTATTCTACCATCTAAACCTAGCCTAGTTGATTAAATATCAATTATTTAATTAGCTACCCTAACCTACATAACCCCTATACTAAAATTAATTAAATACACCCTTATTTAATTAATTTTAATCCATCATTAACCCATCCACTAATTTTATCCAGCCATATTAATTAAGTTAATCCCTTGATTAACTTGGTCAAAACTTGATTAACATCCATTCCCACACCATTTGAATAAAAATAATTTTTTTTATTCAAATGGGTCACATGACCCTTACACACCATCTTTCCCTTTTTATGCTAGAGCTCTTTTTCATGAAATGAGTTCACACATGTGATTTCTAAATGTATCCATGTGTCACATGAATCACACATTCACCCATAAAATAAAATTTTTAATTCCACCTCCTTCCAAGAAAACTAATGATTTATTCCTCACTTGTCATAATCTTCATTTAATGCAAATCCCCTCCCCATGTGAATTTAAAATTTACTTTTATTCTCAACCCTTCAATCTCGTTGATGACATCTCAACCCTTCATCCTATACTCTCATCTGCACCATTGATCTCAACTTTTAATCTCCACCGTTGGATCAAAATCCTCCTCAATTTGCCTATAAATACAACCCTCTCCAAGCCATTTTCATCATCTCATTTCAAGT
Organism: Cunninghamia lanceolata; assembly: GCA_027924645.1. Lineage (NCBI taxonomy): Eukaryota > Viridiplantae > Streptophyta > Pinopsida > Cupressales > Cupressaceae > Cunninghamia > Cunninghamia lanceolata. The sequence goes on from BSBN01001225.1 coordinate 11,883,031, forward strand.
AAACTCATTATGCCAAAATAGTCTCTCATATCCTCCATCATACCATCATTATGCTAAAATTTGTGTTGAGATTGTGAGAGTATTCCACATATCCTCATTGCATTTTGGTAAAGCTAAGAGCTAGTGGTTGTAAGCTCTTCCACCTTATCTAGAAGTGAGAAGATTCAAGGGCTTCATGGAAGGTATAAAATCTAGTTTTCAAGTTCTTTTTAGTTGTTTTATGTCCTTGATCATTTTTCTCATCTTCATTTGGCATGCCCAATGGGACCCCTTGGTCCTTAGCTAATATTTTTTGTGATTGTTCGTGAAGGTTTTCCATGTGCAGGTCTAATTTGGTGCTATTGGGGCTCGTAGTCATGCCATCGACTTCCAGTTTAGCGCTATCGGGCTATGGTTCAATGCTATTAGGGACTGTTTCAGTGCCACATTTGCATGACAATTCAAATTTTTTTAGGCTTGTTGACATTTTGTCTCTAGTTTTTTGTGCTGATCATTGTCTACAGGTTGGAGCTCTTTAGTTTTTGACAGGGTTCTAAGTCTTAGAAAGCTCTATTATCACTTTGTTATCATGTTTTGAATAGAGCAGTTACGTTTGATTTTTGGGCTTGCACATCTAACCACGTAGGCTTTGTTTTTAAGTGCTAATCTGCTGCTAAAATCTTTTGGCTAACCTTGCAGGGTTGTAACACTCCATTTAAGCATTTTGGACAAAAATAGCTCTCTGATTTTGTGCAGGTTCATCATTTTCTACGGATTAGTGCTATCGGGGCCTAGAACAACACCACTAGTTTCTAGATAGGTAACAAACATGTATAAATCCTTTTTACTATTTTAGTGCTATTCATAATTATTTTAGCACTATTGTCTTTTCTGTTAGCACGATTATACTTTTTGTCAGCACTATTGCTTTCTGTTTTAGCACTATCTGCATATTGTTTAGTGCTATCAGTCTAACTATTAGCACTATCAGTCTCTATTTTAGCACTATTTTTCTAACAAAAAGTATAGGTCTTTGCAGGGGTCTGACTATTTTTTCTAGGGTTCAAGAACTTTTGTCCAAGGCATTTTCATAAAACAAATAACTAAATTGGTGCAGTGATGCTTGTCAAAGTTATCTTTTTTTATCACTAGCTTAGTTGTACTAAAGTTATTTAAGTGGGAACTAACCATTGTTTGTTGTGTTTGGTTTGTTTGTAGATGTATGAGCTCTCCCCTCGCACCTTGGGGTGATCTTGGGGATCAAAAGTGTTGAATGCACAAGACAACTGAGAGGGGGGTGAATCAATTGTAGCTTAAAATTTCAAAACCCTCACACACATTTAGATCCACATAGATTCAATTAACCCTTAAACTATTATGATGATTAAGCATGAAAAGCAAATAACAGAAATTAAAGCAAAAAAGTTTTTATTGTGGGACAACTAATTCACCCTCCTCTCAGTTGTCTAGTTCCAACACTAACTACATCCCAATGTACTCATCCAGGATTAGCCATAAATCGACTAAGGACTCCCATTGCTTGGGCAATGTCTAGTCTTGTGCAGACCATAGCATACATCAAACTGCCAACAACACTAGCATACGGTACTCTACTCATGTCCTCCACCTCACTAGGAGATTTTGGGCAATCATTAATAGACAACTTTGTCCCCAAAGAAATAGGAACACACAATGGTCTACAATCTGCCATGCTGAACCTATCCAACACAGTCTTCACAGACTTACTCTAGCTTAACAAAAGTTTTCTATTAGCTCTATCTCTTCTGATTTCCATTCCCAGAATGTACCTAGCTAGCCCTAGATTTTTCATCTCAAATTGTGCTGACAAATGAGACTTCAAATCAAGAATCACATTCTTACCATTCTCAATTAATAGTATATCATCAACATACAATGCAATAATGAGAATGCGATCATTGTCAAATTTATAATACACACAATGATTTGATTTCGATCTCAGAAATCCAACTGACAACACAAAGGCATCAAACTTGAAGTACCACATCCTAGGAAACTACTTCAAAGCATTCAAAGACTTTTTGAACTTGCAAACCAAATATTCTTTACCTTTCTCTATGTAATGCTCTGGCTGTGACATGTAAATTTCTTCCTCCAAATCACCATAAAGGAATGCTGTCTTCACATCCATCTACTCCACCTCGAAGTCATAAGCTGCTGCAAGAGATAACAGGAACCGAATAGATGTCAGCTTTGCAACGGTAGAGAAAATTTCACCATAATCATTTCCCTCCACTTGTGAATACCCCTTCACAACCAGCCTAGCCTTGTGCTTTTTAACACTTCCATCTGCACTGAATTTCTTCTTAAACACCCATTTGCATCCAATAGGTTTCCATCCTTCAGGCAAATGCACCAAGTCCCATGTTTTATTCTTTTCCAAAGGAGCCATTTCATCTTCCATGGCCTCCTTCCAGGAACCTGCATCTTTCATGCCAATAGCCTCTATCACAGTTCGAGGCTCATCAGTGTTAGTAAGCAAGGCAAAAGCACAACTAGAATCAAGTAATGAATAACCAAACCTATTAGGTTGCTTCCTTATTCGTGTAGACCTCCTCAAAGGATGAGGTTGAGGTTCTGCTTCTTCTTCTGAGCTTTTAGAGCTACTCGAGTTCTCTTCATCATTAGGTCTCATAGGGTCTATTGGTTCAGTCTTCTCAAGGGTAGAAGGAAACTAAACCACATCTTCTTTCTTTTTTGTTTGTTCTAGCTGTAGAACAATGGAAGAAGGTGTTAGCTCTCTAAAGATAACACTTATTTTATACAACACTTTTTCAGCCATAGGATCCTAAAGCTTGTATCCTTTCACACCGACTCCATAGCTAATAAAAATACACTTAACAACCTTGTTCTCCAATTTAGACCGTTTCTCCCTAGGCACATGTGCATATGCCTTACAACCAAAAACATGAAGATGTCTAACTGAAGGCTTCTTATAGACCACACCTCCATAGGTGTCTTACTAACAAGAGCTGATGTAGGAGACCTATTTACCATGTAGCAAGAAGTGGCTACAGCTTTAGCCGAAAACTTTTGTTCGAGGCTTGCTCCACTAAGCATACTCCTAGCCTTCTCCATCAGTGTCCTATTCATCCTCTCTGTAACTCCATTTTGCTGCGGGGTGTATGGAGTTGTCTTATGCCTTTCAATCCCTTTCTCTTTATAGAACTTATCGAACTCTGCCGAACAAAACTCACCACCGTTATCAATTCTCAAACACTTAATCTTTTTACTAGTTTGATTCTCAACAAAAGCTTTAAACTCTTTAAACCAACTAAAGACTTCAGTCTTGCTTCTGAGAAAATAAATCCATGACCTTCTATTGTAATCATCTATAAAAGATACAAAATATACAGATTTGGAGATCGAAGGAACACTAACAGGACCAAACACATCAAAATAAATAAGATCCAATACACCAGAAGACTTGTGAAAATAGAGTAAAACTGAACATGGTTTTTCTTTCCATATATGCAATGTTCGCAAAAGTCAAACTCGAGTTTACAATCATTTAACCCCTCAATGAGGTTTTTATTTTTCAGGGTTCTAAGACCCTTCTCACCAATGTGGCCATATCTCAAATGCCATAACATAGTCTTTTCAACAGGAAGCTTAACTTCCAAAGCATGAGCACCCTTGGGTACACAAGATGCACTACCATCAGAATTTGTTACAACAGATTTCTTTACTGCTTGTTCAGATGGTGGGGATAAAGTGACTGTAGCTCTTTTCTTCAAGTTAGAAGAACTATTGCATTGTGAAGTGCATGCCTCCAACTAAAACAGAGTACCTCTCTGAGTACCCTTCGCAAGCACCATAGATCCTCTAGTCATCTTGCATCCATCCTTTGAAAAGATAACCTGCACACCTGCATCATTCAACATATTATAGAAAGTAGGTTCCGTGCCAAGCCTGGGATGTGCATAACCCCAGTGATCCCCTTCACTCATCCATCAGGGAATCAGATTGAGACTCTTCCACGACCAACAATCTTTAGATGAGAATCATCACCCAGGTACACTCTTCCACCATCAAACTCTTCATACTTCGTAAACTAGCTTCAATGCCAGGTCATGTGGAATGATGCACCATAATCAATCAACCACACATCATCAGATGCATGGGTGGCCAGGGCTGCGATGAAGGCATCACCATCATCTTGTGACTTGTTAGAATCTGAATCTGGGACATTCTTCTTCTTCTTTTTCTTTTCTTCCTTGCATTCCTTTCATAAATGCCTAGTTTTTCCATAGTTCCAACAGAGAGCCTTGGACTTTCCAGGAGATTTGGATCTTCCATAGGATTTGGATCTGCCCTTCTCAGCTTTCTTGTCCTTCTTTTTTCCTTTCTCCTTGGGTCTTCCACGAACTACAAGAACCTCTTTGGTTGCCTCAGAAGACTTTCTCTGCATCTCTTCAGATAACAGTGAAGATACCACTTCATCCATTGTGAAAGTGGATGTGGTGCTTCCAATACCATAACAAGAGGATCCCATGAGTCCAGAAAAGAACAAAGCAAGGTCATACAATGATCCTCCTTCTACATCTGCACACCAACATATGTCAATTGTACAATTAACATGTTGAAGGCATTCAGGTGATCTGCAACAGATCCTCCATCCTCCATCCTTAGAGAATACAACTTCTTTCTCAGAAAAAGTTTGTTCACTAGGGATTTGGCTTGATAAACATCTCCCAACTTCTTCCAAAGATCTTTCATGGTCTTCTCCTCATGGACATTTAATAGGACATAATCAGTTAGACTGAGTTTGATGAGACCCTTAGCCTTCCGAACTTTGAGATCCCAATTAGCTTGTGCCATTATGGTTGGTTTTACACTGGATACAGTTTGCCATAGGTCATGATCAACAAGCATGTCTTCCATCTTAAGTTTCCATAACTCAAAATTAGTGCCATTGAATTTCTCCATCTCTAATCTTCCGGATGTGCCTCTTTTCCTACAACAAAATTATAGAATAGTCCACACAAAGCTCCCACTCAACCTAAGATTAGCTCAAAAAACCCCTACCCAACAACTAGGACCAAAGGTGATCAGCCTCTGATACCAACTGAAAGGAAGCTAGGTGTGTGAAAATCACTTCCTACACTAATCTAATGAGGAGAGAAGAGTGCAAATTCTTTTCAACCTTTACAATTACAGTGTTATTAACCCAATATCAGAGATATTGCAGCAAACACATACACAAGAATGTAAGACAGAAGAAGAGAGACAAGATATACGTGGGGAAAACCCTTACGGGTGAAAAACCCCACACTCCAAAACACAGCTCAAATGTATTCCAGTAAACAATCAAGGTTACAATATAGTTACAAAGCCAATGCTCTTGTAGGAGTCTTCAACACTCATATCTAGAGATAATCTAGTAGCATAACAGTACCTATCAATCACATAATACATCTCCTCTCCAAAGCACCTATTTATATAGAAGATACAAGGTAAAAATGGCTCTATCTTGAGATGTGCGTCCAACATGGCCTCATGGCCCAAAACCCATGCCTATGGACACTTGTCCAACACTATAAGATGTTTATGACACTTTTCATATCACCCCATCCCAAAGAGGTTGTTTATTCCCAAGTTGGGCAATGACAGATACTCGTACAACTCTTACGACCATCATAGAATCTGTCATACTGACATATCTTATAGCTGTAAGAGAATCTATCATACACAAGCTAAAAATAGCATATTCTCTTACAACATGTCATAACCCTCCTTGGGGCACCCAAAGATGCCTTCTTCCAAGATGCCTTGTGACACATGTCTTCACCTATCATAGAATCTTCCATTTATGACTCTTACGCATCATAGATTTGTCATAAGAATCTATCATGACCGTTTCAGTCAATATTCCCTTACACACAATCCAAGATGCCAACACATGGCAAAATATTCCTACCACTAAGTGGGATGCCTATCTCCTCATGTGAGGACAAATTTACATGTTGTCACCTTCCATGTAGGATGACACATCACCGTGCCAACTCCCACAAGATGACAATAAGGATTTCTATCCTAATTACATAATAGGCAATAAATAAATAAATACAATGAAATATTACAAGAAATTACCAAGGTTGAGACACCTTAATTCCCAATAGGTTTTTTTCCCTTTTAGGGTTTTCCTAGGATAAATCCTGCATCATGTGTTTATAAGTATCTCTTATCATTTTGTTGTTAGTTGTGTGTTTCTGTTGCATCTTTGTTATGATCATGATGTTGGTTGCTTAAGGCTGCAAGGCTGGATAGTCCTTCATTGGACCCTCCTACCTTGACTGTGTTATGTGGTATCAGAGTTGGTTGTGAATCTATTGGGAAGGTTGTGAATCTGTTGGGAATGTTGCAAATCTGTTGGGAAGATATAAAGTGTTGGAAGAAAGTGTGAAACCCTAAAGTGTAACAGGAATCACCACAAAAGAAAGATCAAGGCAAGAAAGATCCAGGTAAGCTTTTCACATTAAGTTGTTTGTATGATTTGTTTCAATGGAGAAGATTGGAAAGAGAGTGAAGAAAGAAAATAAAAAACTTAATATGCAAGAAGGATATTTTGGAAGAAGAATTGTGTTGAATCAAAACATATAACTTAGAATTGATGGAGAGGATAAGAAAACTAGGAGAAGACAAATATGATATTCTTGAAGAACAATTGTGTGAAATCAAAACATATAACTTAGAATTGATGGAGAGGATAAGAAAACTAGGAGAAGACAAATATGATACTCTTGAAGAAGAATTGGAAAATGTAAAAAGGAGGAATGAAGAATTAGAAGAAGAGATGAAGTTGTTTGAGTATGTCAAAAGAAGTTTTAAAGAACTGGAAGAAGGATGCAAGTTGTTTGGTTAGATTGAAAAGAGGAACATAGAGCTAGAGGAAGATTTGGAGAAGTTGAAAAAGGAAAATAGTTCACAAAATAATGAAATATCTGGATTGAAATAATAGGTTAATCAATTAGAGAAGTCACTTGTAGCATGCAAGGAAGAGAATGAAAGTCTAAGATCTAAGACTAAACTTTATGATGTTTCTTATGATACTAATGACTTGTGTGATACTATAGAAGCTTCTTTAGAAGGTGAGGTTGAAGATAACCATGTAATTGAATCTATAATTGTTGGTGACAGTGTTGACAAAGACAGTTCTCAAAACAATGTTGGTTTAAAGATCATGAAAAGAATGGGATATGAAGGAAAACAATTGGGAAAGTATCAACAAGGAATTACAGAGCCTATTGAGCTGGTAATGAGATCAATAAATGAAGGCCTTGGATATATCAAAGGTGAAGAGAATAAGGGTGTTGTCACAAATTCAAACAAATCAACTCAAGGAGGGAAAGGTATGCGTTGTTCTTATTGTAATAGACATGGACATGAAAATGAAATGTGTTGGGATATATACCCTTGTAAAATCTGTGGATTAAGGAATCAATCTGAAAAGATGTGTTGGAATGAAATGCAGAGGAGAAAGCCTATTACAGATTGTATGCAAATGGATTATGGATGGATTGATGGATTGAAATGGAAATATGTTACTTGTATGTTCAAAAGGTTGTATTTCACTCTTAATTGATTGAAGTTGGTATTGATCTTGAGGCAGCATACAAGTGTTTGACAATAGATCGCTAAAATGAGAGGTAGTTGCAACTTGTAGCTAGACTATTGAACATAGACCACTACAAAATGAAGAATTTGAGGCAACTTGTGAAGGAGACTTTCTCAGAATGTTGACCATTGAGGTAGTGCAGCAAATTGTAAGAAAAGTGCCCAATTTAGATCACTGGAAGTGAGAAGGAACTTAAGGCAGTCTGTAAAGGACCTGTATAGACTACTAACCATGAGGCAGTGATTTGTGAACCGATAGCCAAACTTGAGGCAGTTTGCATGGATGACTTGAACATACTGCTGACCCTGAGGTAGTTGTAAGTACCTGTGAATATACCATTGAAAATATCCTAAGAGATAACATTGATTTTGATAGAATATAGGCCAAAGTGAAGAGGCTCACTTTTCAATTAACCCTAAGATTCTGATGTAGGAGCATCTGGAAGTCATTCAGTGAATTGGGACAGTTAATGTTGAGTTGTAGGGTGCCAAAAAGAAACAATGGGGACTACTGCATTTTACCGCATCTTCATATCAAAGCTCATGGAGCAAGACTTAGCATCTACATAGTGCCATCTACATCATAGTGAGATTTCAAGTGATTTGGACTTGTTTCTTGAGAGTTATCGCTATCAGAAGATCATCAGCTTTTACAAAACAGAGCATTCATGTAGACAATTGAGAGGAGAAAGTTTGCAAAGCACTTCCATAACTTGTGGAGTCAAAAGGAACATCATACAAGGTGATATGGGACCAGATAGACCTTCATTGAGGTCTGTACCAAGTTTCATTCATTTGCAGAGCATTACCAAGAGTTGTAGGCCGGCCTACTTGTTTCCTACACATTTCATATGGCCTAGAGTTATGTGCCACCTTGTAAGCTGACATGGGTAACTTGGGAGACTTGAGAATGATATATATAAGCATGACTTGATATTGTTTCAAGATAGAGAAGAAGATGGTGAAAAAGGATGAATAATCTAGAGAAGAAGTAAAAGTGTTTTGAGCCTGGAAGATAGTAGAGTAGAAGCAGAAAACATATCTGAGAATAGAAGAAGATACAAAATAGTGAATAGTGAAGGAGAAGAGGAAGGAAGGCATGGAAGAATGATGCTATGTCCTATGAATCTTTTGTAAGCCTAGGATGCAGCCTAGCATATGAATAGCACTAGAGGCATATGTAATGAGAGTTGGAATTCTAATATAATGAGAAGTGATCTTTGAAGGCTAGATTTTTTCCTTTTAGGGTTTTCCCAGGATAAATCATGTGTCATGTGTTTAAAAGTATCTCTTATAATTATGTTCCTAGCTATGTGTTTCTATTGTATCTTTGTTATGATCATGATGTTGGTTACTTAAGGTTGCAAGGCTAGACAATCCTTAATTGGACCCTCCTACCTTGACTGCATTATTGAGGCCATAGAGTGACTTCTTGAGTCTGCATACCAAGGATGAATTTTGTACATACCCTTGTGGCTACTCCATGTAGATTTCCTCCTTGAGATCATCATGAAGAAATGTGTTCTTCACATCCATGTGGTGAACCTCCCACCTTCTTGGTACTGCAAGGGCAAGAGCCATCCGAATGGAGTTCATTTTTGCCACTAGAACAAAAGTCTCATCATAGTCGATGCAATGAACTTGCTGAAAGCCTTTGGCTACTAACCTTGCTTTGTATCTACTCACATGTCCATCTGCTTCTTTATTTATCCTATAGACCTACTTACATCTGACAAGATTGCGATCAGAAGGAAGTGGAACCAAGTCCCAAGTGTGGTTTGCTATGAGGGAGTTGTACTCCTCCTCCATGGCTGCTTCCCAAAAAGGATTCCCTTCAACTTCTGTATAAGTCTGAGGGTCAGATGCTAGAACCACATTAGCATGTAATGGAATGATGGGCTTGGTAGTTGAGAGTGCATGAGGGGCATCATATATCTTGCTTAAGCTCCTTGTTCTTTGATTTCTCATAGGGGGTATTGAATCATCATTGGAATCCTAATCAGGAATTGGATGTCAATCGGCACATGCATGCTCATGTTCTTCTGGATCAGATTTAGAAATATTTGAAATGAAATTAGAATGACTATATGTTTCATCTCTGAAATCCCTAAGAGGAGGAAGCACATAAGTGGTTGCATGTTGTTCCTAAGATGTATGCAGGGGACTTTCTTCAAAGTAGACACTCCTCTTAATGAAGAGTATTTCTTTTGAAAGATCTAGCAGTTTGTATCCATTTACACCATCTGGATATCCAACAAAGATGAATTATTTTCTTTGAGGCTCCAAAACCTTCCTCTTGTCTGCAGGAATATGGGCCCATGTGTGTGATCCAAAAATATGAAATGTGTGACTTCTGGCTACACGCCTATCATTGCTTCAAAAGGTGTTTTTCCTATGATAGATTTGTGAGGAGATCTATTTTGTATGTACGAAGCACAATTGATTGCTTCAGCCCACAATTTGGAGGGAAGGGACCTTGCATGCAACATGCAACTGTCCATCTCTTTCAAAGATTGATTCTTCCTCTCAGCTACCCTGTTCTGCTGCAGAGTGTAAGGAATTGTGTTCTGCAACTATATTCCTGCTTCATCACAAAGATATTGGACATCATTGTTGACATACTTCCCCCCATTATTTGTGTAGAGGATCTTGATCATTTTCATAGACTACTTCTCTGCATGAGCTTTGAAAGTCTTGAGATGCTCAAACACTTCGGACTTGAATTTGAGAAAATACACCCATGTGTATCATGTGCAAGCATCAATGAATGTTAGCACATATTTGGCTTTGCTCACATGGAAGGTTCTGGAAATGGCCCCATAAGATCAGTATGAACAAGGTCTAAAAGAGAGGAGGCTATCCATGAATGCCCCTTCTGAAACTTTTCTTGTGGATGCTTTCCAAGAGCACAACCTTCACAAATTCCATTGGAAAATTTTATGGTAGAAAAGCCTTTTACCATCCCCTGTTTGTTAATTTTTCTCATGTATCTAAAGTTTAAATGACCAAATCTTTCATGCCAAATTCTACTTTCATCATTTACATGCATTAGTAGTAAAGTGGAATCTGATTTAGCAACAAATTTATAATAAGTGTACAAATGAGACTGATGATTTACCTTACCAACAACAATTTTGGAGTTGTCTTGCATGTCAAATATGCTCACCAAATCTGGGTGAATTCAACTCTCCTTTTAGTGCCAATATGTGTCATTTGATACATAGAGAGAAGATTGACACAAAGCTTTGAAATGTGCAGGACATTCTTAAAACTTCTAATTCCAAGCTCTACCCTCCCTAGTCTAGAGTTGCCTCTACTAGAGAGTCATCTCCCATGAGAATAGGAGGACCATCATATGGTTTTAAAAATGAGAGAGCATCTTTTGTGGCTATCATGTGATGTGAAGCTCCAGAGTCTATGATCCATGCATCTAGAGAAGAATGAATAGCAATTAATGCATGCGCATTACCTCTTGTTTCTGGTGATTTTTCTTACAACTTCTTCTTGGCACTTTCTAGAATATAGTTACCAAGGTTATTCTACTAAAGTGTCTGTGCCATGAGGTCAATGGTCTTCTTCATGCATGATGATTCTGGATGGTAAGCATGGTTCTAATAGTTGCACTATGATTTTCCCTTTTTGTCCTTCTTCCCCTTCAAGCTGGTAGATTTATTTGGAGGTTTGAGATTTCCTCCCTTTCTTGGATCTAGTTCCTTCTTCCCTTTGCCTTTGGATTTCTAGTTGGATTTCAAACTATTCTTCCCACTTGCATGCACAACAGGTGCATGAGCTTTGGAATTTTTTAATGTACCCATCTTTATGAGCTTATCCTACTCATGTATTAGGGACTCAATAAAAGCATTGAGTGTGGGCATGTTCCAAGTTGCTCATGTTGTAAGCATGACTATGTGAAAAGTGGAGACAAATATAGCATACTTTGGACCCAATTTTGACAAAATAGCAAGAATTAATTTATTTTCTTCCTAGGATTTATCAATTCTACATCCTTTCAGCTAGAGTAATAAGGCTTGAACTTTGTGAAGAAGTCTTGAATATTTTCAAAACTGCTTAGATCTAATGAGTTGAGCTCATTTTCAAGGATGTGACTTGTTAAGAACCCATGTTTAACCCTTCTCTTTACTTTGTTAGCATATTGTTGTTGGACGCATATGCTTTGTAAGTCATCCCATGAGTATATTGTATTATCCCACATTCATGGGGAGTAATAGTTGTTTATATTAGACTTAGTATATAAGTACGTGTTGAGGCCAATGAAGGCATCCACGAGTTTATTGTATTGAGCTTGCTCAAAGGAGGTTGCCCCCTTGAAGTGGCTTCCAATCAATAAATTCCTTCTGTGTTCTACTATTTCTGTTATTTCATGCATTTTTCATTATATTGTTGTAGGAGGTTCCTCTCATCTGGTATCAGAGCGCTTTCTTGGGCTCGCTGGGTGGAATTTCTACCAATTTTTTTTTTCGCAGTGGCCTCCAGGTGCTGTGATTATTGCAATAGTTCTTTTTTCTTTGCATCTGTATTGTTCATTTCAATTGCAGGTTCAGATCAGGGAATAATCCCTATCCACTTAACTGTGGGAAGTGCTTAGGCATAGTCCTAAAACTCATTGTGAGGAGTACCACAGGAACCCTGAAGTAGCTGGCCCATTGAGAGGACCTGCTAACGAAAAGGGCAACGACCCCTACCTGATTGACTAGTTCCCATCTGTGAGGTAAACCAAGAGCTGTTGTTTGTGGCAAAGCGGTTATCAATTTTACCTGAGTCATGGAGTGAGGAGTACTGCCCCAATATGCAAGCCATTAGACAACATTGGTAGCTGAGTGAATCCCCTGAACGTTTAGGAAGCTAAACATACTTGGGGTCCATATCTATTGCCAACTGATAAATTGCAAATTGCATCTATCCAGAGCCGTTGTAGATCCTGTTTTCCCTGAAAATTCATTGGAACCCCTAAATATCCATTCTGCATATTTCCTTCCTTGAGGATCCTATCCCAAATTCCACTTATCGAAGCTAGAAATCCCACATTTGTTTATTTTTAAGGTTTTCCATAACTTCTTCGATTCTCACCCAATTGCCTTCAAATTTTTTCATAGTGTTCATTTCCTATTTCTGCCCTTTTGTCCCTCTTGGACAAATTTTCCCATTCTTTCACCCCGCTTCTAAAATCCTCATTTTTTGCTTCCTTGTCCCTAAGAAAGTGTCCAAAACCTAGTCAAACCCCAATTACCCATCAGAGTTTTTCCCAAATCCACATTTTCCTTTACTAAAAAAGTTTTTGTTTTTATTTTTCTACCCATTCCCCCCAAAAAAAATCCTAGTTATGGTTGTCACCCGTGCAGGAGCAAAAAACATGGAGGATGAACTTGCAACCCTCAAGACTAATCACTAGAGTCTAAAATATTTCCTGGAACAACAAGTCTCCTCCCTAGCACAACAGAAATGGGTTAGTAAACTCATGGGTTATGACTATGAGATCACTTACAAGAAGGGTAAAGACAATATTGTGGTAGATGCTCTTTCTTGCACATTTGATGACCAAGCTTCTCTTTCAGCTATTTCTATGCCTGTTCCAAATTGGTTGGATTCTGTTCAGCAAGACTATGTCAATGACTCTTCATTATCTCAAATCATCCAACAGTTGGCCAATAACCCTTCTACTATACCGCATTACTCTTGGGATGGTGCTTCTCTGAGATACAAGGGTTGTCTGGTGCTTCCCCAGAGCATAGATCTTCAACAGACTATCTTCTATGAACTCCATGCTTCTCCATTAGTAGGGCACTCTAGGTTCCTCAAACTTATGAGTGGCAAAGCGTAACTTCTTTTGGAAGGGAATGAAAAAGGCAATTCAACAAATGGTGGCTAAATGTGATACCTGCCAGCACAACAAGGGTGAAACAACACTCCTTCCTAGATTGCTCGAACCCTTACCCATCCCTACACAGATTTGGACAAATATTTCTATGGATTTAATTGAAGGGCTCCCTAAATCTAGAGGGATGACAATGTTCTTGGTTTTGGTTGATCACCTCTCCAAATATAGTCATTTTTGTGCCCTCAGCCATCCCTATACCGCCTCCTCAGTCGCACAAATTTTTATGGACCAGATCTTCCGTCTTCACGGAATCCCTTCTTCCATTGTCTCAGATCATGATGTAACTTTCACTAGTCATTTTTAGACAGAACTATTTCGCCACACTGGCACTAAATTGAAGATGAGTTCAGGGTATCACCCACAAACAGATGGTCAGACTGAAGTTATCAACAGATGTTTGGAAACTTATCTTCGTTGCTTCACCTCAAAACAACAACATTAGTGGGTAAAGTGGCTCCCTCTTGCTGAATGGTGGTACAATACCTCCTACCACACTACATCTAAAATGATTCCATATGAAGCAGTCTGTGGTTAGGCACCGCCAGTGCTCCTTCCATACACCCCCAGTAGTTCACCAATGCAGGCAGTTGACACGGTTCTCTGAACTCAAGATAAGATTCTTTGCATTTTGCAGGACAATCTTCACATGGCAAGAAATTGAATGAAACAACAAGCCAATCAACACCATTTTGAGTGCACTTTTCAAGTAGGTGATATGGTTTTTCTTCATCTACAACCATACAAGTAATCCTCCCTGAAACTCAAAGGGCATCATAAGATGGCTCCAAAGTTCTATGGGCCATATAAGGTTCTTCAAAAGATTGGGTCAGTTGCTTATAAATTGGAGCTTCCTCCTTCCCGCATTCATCCAGTATTTCATGTCTCTTGTCTAAAGAAAGTTCTTGGCACCAACATCAGAGCACAAATTGTTTTACCAGAACTGGATAACGAAGGATCCATCATTTTGGAGCCAAAGGCCATCCTCAATAGGTGCACTCGTCAGCTTCGCTCTCGATCCATCACAGAGGTATTAATTCAGTGGCACGAAATACAACTAGAGGATGCTACATGGGAACCACTCCTTCAGATTCAGTAATAATTTCCACATCTTAAGCTTTGAGGACAAAGATTTTTTAAGAGGGAGGGGATGTTAGGAACCCTTGTTTAACCCTTCTCTTTACTTTTTTAGTATATTGTTGTTGGACGCATATACTTTGTAAGTTGTCCCATGAGTATATTGTATTATCCCACATTCATAGGGAGTAATAGTTCTTTAGATTAGACTTAGTATATAAGTACGTGTTGAGGCCAATGAAGGTATCCACGAGTTTATTATATTGAGCTTGCTCAAAGGAGGTTGCCCCCTTGAAGTGGCTTGCGATCAATAAATTCCTTCTGTGTTCTACTATTTCTGTTATTTCGTGTATTTTTCATTATATTGTTGTAGGAGGTTCCTCTCATGACCTCACATCTCATCTTGCTTCCCAAAAATAGTCCCAACGTAGTCCAAACCTCATTTGGAGTTGTGCATGCTTGAACATGAAACAACAATTCTGGAGACATGGATAAGCACAGGAGACTGAAGGCCTCATCCATGCGGTTGAAATATTTGGATTATTCAACTACAAAATTTGGCTCAATCTTTATTGCCATGACCATCTAATACAAGCCTCTACTTCTGAGCTGAAACATAATCTTTGCCTTCCATTCGAAATAGTTATATGGCATGAGAATTGTAGAGGTCAGAAATTCCATTCTTTCTAATAGCTCTAATCTTCAGTACTTGCAAAAGGATTGTTTATGTTCCTTCTTCCTAGCTCTAGTGTGCTCTGATAAAATGTAAAATTCTAGTTAAACCTGCACAACATAGTATGAATCTAGCTGGAAAATAAGAACAAAACTTGCAAGTGAACAAAGGAAAAATTTAGAGCAAGAATGAGTAAAAACTCTCTGAGTATTAACAATAAATTGCATGAATTTACAAAGATAAAACCAACGTAGGAATAAATCACATAGGAAAAGCAGGGGCATTTTAGGAGGAAAAGGCAGAGAGAGATTCCTTAGTTAGCTTACAATAAAACAAAGCAACAACAATTATCCGGGATAAAACAAGAAGTTGCTAAGTTGCGCTAACATAAACAATATGATTATCTATGAGATAAACTCAAGCATCGGTAGATCAGTACTCTAATATCCTTCATGAAGGTGAACATTTTTACTATGGTGAATCTTGGTGTAGTGAGATGTTTCAATTTCTTGATGACATTAATCAATTTTATTTGTTTTGAGTTATATCATTCAAAATAATGGTATATAAATATATACCACAAAATTTTAATATTATGTTCAAATCAATTTTGAGTTATATATTATTTAGGAATAACGTATGTAATTGTAAGGGATAACAGTTTATAAGTTTTATATTTTTGTTTTACATTATTTTTAGTATGTTTGTAAATTTATTATTGTAGTGTTTATTTCAACTTGTTTGGTATATGAAGTAACTTTTATTCTTCAACTCATTAGTGAACCTCCATAGTTTGTATGTTAGTCAGGACTAGTCCACTCCTTTAGGCCCCTTGCTAACCTAAACTATACCGCATAGCTCTATCTTGTCCATAGACTAGGTTGTACAGTGCAACCTAATTTGCATTATTCAAATTTTATATCTCTTGCTCCTAATCTAACCTTTCTAGAAGTTAAGTTGTTGTATTGTTGATTTGCACACTAAAAAGCTTGAGATAATTGACTAAGGACATGCATTTTATATCCAGATTTTTCAATTTCAACAGCCATCACCATGGACATGCAAATACCATTAAGGTTAATGATTTATTGAAATGGAAAATATGTCTTTTGCAAGACCAAATTTATACAAAGAATCTTGTTATAGTTTAAGGTTTTAAGAAAAACCAAGAATACAACATCACTCATAGGTAAGGTCATTGTTTTTACCTTATGACCCTTTTTTTAATTTAATTTTGATTTCAGTGTTATTAGTGCTATTCTATTAACCTCAAATAGATATAAATTTATAAAGAATAAGTGACGGAAAGTGGTGAGAGACTATTCTAGTACTATTAGTGCAATTCTACTAGTAAAAGCACCAAAGGTGCTATCAAATGGCCGATAGGCACAAATATTTATAGGCCTATCACCAAATAGTATATATATCTGTGTGTGTTTTGGCCATTTTGATAGGCATAGTGTAACTATTCTTTGTAATGTATCATCATGTGATTTGATTAGTTGATCATTTTAATTATAAAGCATAATTTTAAAATGATGGAAGAAAATACTTGCAATTCAACTCTCTTATTAAAATAATACCTTTTGAGGTATGCCTTAGAAACATGTGTTTGATGAATGTTGTAATTTTTTTTACATGAACTCTACAATGTAGATTTATGCTACCATTCTTGCATCCTACAGAATTTGAGATATCCTAATTCTAATCCTAACCATAATTCTAACCTTAATTCTTACCCTAACCTTAACCCTAAGCCTAATTCTAACCCTAAGCCTAACTTTAACCCTAAGACTAACTTTAACCCTAAACTAACTCTAATTCTAACCCTAATTCTAATTTTAACGCTAACCCTAATTATTCTAACCCTAGATGTAACCATAATTCTAATCCTAATCCTAACTATAAATCTAACCATAACCCTATTTCTAATTTTAAACCTAAACCTAACACTAATTCTAACCCTAACCTTGATTCTAATCCTCTTCCCAACCCTAATAATATTCTCAATGAATGTGTGAATGAATGTTGGCATTCACTCTATATACATGCATGTCTATGTGTGTGTTAAAAGTTAATTTTGACACACTTTGTCTAAATGGATGTATGTGTGTGTGTATGTGTGAAAAGTTAATTTTGGCATTCACTTTGTTTGGAGTGCATGTGTGTGTGCGTTTGAACTAACTTTTACATTCATTGTGTGTCTGTGGCTTTGAAAGTTAATTTTGGCATTCACTGTGTGTATGAATGAATGTTGGCATTCACTCTATGTGCATGCACGTGTGTGTGTGTGTGTGTGTGTGAAAAATTAGTTTTGGCACACTTTTTCTAAAGTGGATACGTGTGTGTGAAAAGTTAATTTTAGCATTCACTTTTTTGAAGTGCATGTGTGTGCGTGTGTTTGAACCCTAACCCTAACAAAAATACTTTGATGTTCACTTTATGTGAAGGATATGTACAAAATACTTTCAAAGTTCAATGATGTTCACTTTGTGTGTTTGAATTAACTTTGGCTTTCATTATGTGTCCATGGTTTTGAAAGTTAACTTTGCCATTCACTGTGTGTGTGAATGAATGTTGGCATTTGCTCTATGTGCATGCAGGTTATGTGCATGTGTGTGTGTGTGTGTGTGTGTGAAAAGTTAAAATTGGCATTCATTTTGTTTGAAGTGCATGTGCATGTGTGTGTGAAAAGTAAATTTTGGTATTCACTTTGTTTTAAGTGCATGTGTATGTGTGTGTGAAAAGGAAATTTTGGCATTCACTTTGTTTGAAGCATGTGTGTGTGCGTGTGTGAAAAGTTAATTTTAGAATTCACTTTGTTTGAAGTGCGCGCGCGCGTGTGTGTGTGTTTGAACCCTAAGCCTTACAAAAATACTTTTATGTTCACTTTGTGTGAAGTATATGTACAAAAATACTTTCAAACTTCAATTATGTTCACTTTGTGTGTTTGAAAGTTAACTAACTTTGGCTTTCAATGTGTGTGAATGGTTTTGAAAGTTAACTTTGGCATTCACTGTGTTTGTGAATGAATGTTGCCATTCACTTTATGTGCATGCTCATGTGTGTGTGGGCATGTGTTTGAAACTTAACCCTAATAAAAATACTTTGACGTTCACTTTATGTGATGTATATGTATAAAAATAAAGTTCAAACTTCAATAATGTTCACTTTGTGTGTTTAAATGAACTTTGGTTTTTATTGTGTGTGCATGACTTTGAAAGTTAACTTTGGCATTCACTATGTGTGTGAATGAATTTTGGCATTCATTCTATGTGCATGCACGTGTGTGTGTATGTATGAAAAGTTAATTTTTTGCATTCAATTTCTTTGAAGTGCTGTGTGTGCATTTGAACTAACTTTGGTAGGCATTGTGTGTATGTGTTTGAAAGTACTTTGACATTTATTTTTCATTGTGTATGAATGTACTTAAACTATCACTTTATGTGGAGTGTGTTGTGCATGTTTAAAAGTTTGTTTTGTGTCGATTGCATTTTTGTGTGTATAAAATAGTAAAATTGTATCTATTATATAGGAGAATATTTGTCTTGCTACTATATTGGACTCTTTATGTTCCTACTTGGCTTCCTTAGGTTTTAAGATATTTTTGTAATTTTATAACATAGTGAAACTTAACAAATGATAATGTTTATTACATAATATTCAAATACTTTGGCTTCCCAATGTAAAGTTTTAATATTAACATTCAATAATCTAAAACCAAAAATTCCTTCGTAAATAATATCTATGATTTGGGGTTGCATAAATGTACCAATAAATGTACTATCCATTTTTAAAAAGAAAAAAGAGAAAAATATTCTTTTGCATTTTATTTGAAATGCAGAGGAGACAATGTACAGATAGAAATGGCAGTAGACATAGCAAAAGTGCCATTGGGTATTTGCAAGAACACTAACCATATACTAACCATATGCTAGATTAATCCCAAATTAATTTTCAGATGTTTGTATAGTATGATATTTTAACTAAGATAAAATATGAGCTCATAATGAAATAGAAAGTTAAATCAAAGAAAACCAGTTAAAAGAGAAATTAATGTAGAAAATCAAGGGGGTTTAGTGATGATACTATTGTATACTAGTTTAGAAATTTACAATTTCTAATGTTAAGAAATTGCATTGTGATGAACAAACCTGTTCTTTCTCCTTCACATCAGGCATGTCTGAATCAATAAACTTGTAAAAATTTTCAGTACCTTGTGGGGGTACTTGTAAAGTGAAAAGAAAAATAAATGCACATGCTATAGTAGGAAAACTTAATTCGGCAGAGTCAAGTATATTTGTAAGGCTTTTATCATCTAAACCTTCTTACACCAAAATTCCAAATTCCCTTCAAACAACAAACAAAACTAAACCTTTTTACTAACACTCTTCGAACTATAAACAGAAAAACAACTCCAAACTACATGGAAAAAGATAACTAGCCTTCACGGAGATCAAAGAAAATTGAAACAATACATTCATTAATTAAAAAAATGACCATCCAAAGGTGAATCAGATCGGTCTTCATCATCTATTCATAGCGTTCAATATTTCTCATATATCTGACCGAGTATTGATATACTAATCTCAACTATTCATTACAATGTCTAAAGCATCATAGCATGTTATTGCGTCTCACTTGTCGCCAACAAATCTTAGATGGCTGAGACAATTATATGAGCTTAGAACAAATTTTGCACCCCTCTAAGAACTATTTAAGCTTAGATTTGTGAAAATAAAATGGATGCACAAGAACTTAGATTAGCATTTTTTAATTTTTTGCGAGTTTGTTATGGATTGCTTTTAGCATATGCATATAACTGTTTTTTTAACAAAAACCAGAACATTGGATCTAAAGTATACACAGGATAATGTGTCAAGATTACAAGAACAAATCTTGAAGAGTAATGACAAAATTCAAGACAAAATCACCTAAAAAGCTCCTCAATTTAAGGAAATGCACAAAAAGAAGAGAGAATTTAAAATGCAAAACTCTGTCAAGAGACCCTATCCCATTGCATGATAATGTAGGCATGTAAATCTACTAAACAGATGTATCCATAGGGCTTAAACACAAATTCCTTTCTTTTTCACCAAAAACTCAAATTAAGAATCCAAAACATAAAAGCATACCATCCGAATAACAAAATGCACAAAAATAAACCAAATCTGACATAGATATGCACTCTAATTTCTGGTTAATCTGAGATATACATGCTCTATATTTTCTTTTTCCTTCTCATTCATCTCGTTCCCCTGTGTACACCAAAAAGCACATCAATGGACTCAATTTATAGTTGAGGGTAGATGAAGCGATCTAATAGAAGGGCGCAAGAAATAAATCTTCCACGATCTGTGGCGTTACAACTTTTTATAAATATTTGTGCATAAAGATTTGTAAGGGGCGTTCTATTTTAAAATTTTCATATTTTTTTCATTTTATTTCTTCTGATTTTTTTGGATGACCAAAAAAATATTTTTTTCTGAGACTCAAATTTGTGGTAGTTACGAGATGTGTACACATATAGAATGGCCTATCGGACAAATTAAACTGTTACTACTATTCTATTCTCCAGACTATGACGGATTTCTTATTTGAAATGAAACTATTATAATGGCATCTTCATTCTTTGTCTGGGGAACTATGTATTTATTAGTCTTCATGCATTATAATCTATTACTTGTAAAGTCTTACACCTTTGTACTTTATGCCGTGCACTCAGGGGTGTGCATTATACTCTATTACTTCTGATGTTCTACACCTAATCCAATCAGCCTTCCCATGGCATGAAAATGTGCTGTTGCTTGGTAGTCATGTTTCCGTGGTTAACATGTAGTAGATGAAATATCCAAGAACGTGCATGGATGTAGGTTTGATTGACTGAGGTTTTGGTTTTTTCTTCCTTCCTTGTGAATTTTTCTATTCAAACACTTCTTTTAATACGGCAAAGGTGCAGAAAATTAGCAGCAAGGAAAGTCCAAAATGACAGGCGTGGACGTTCAGGCTGGGGTGGAATCTTGTTTGCAACACATTTCCTCAACCATGGCTTTCAGGCGTAGTCTCGTCAAAGAAGCTAAGTGGCTGTCATTTTAGTGGAAAGAATAAAAAGCTTAGGACAAAAACATAATAGTCAATAAACAAAGGAAATCAAACTTAGTAGAGAACCTTTGATATCCATCAAACTGGCTTTATTAAGACCATGACCACATATTAATGAATTATGGACATTTATTTTACTTTTGACTCGAATGAAAGAAGAAAACTTTTAAAATAAATGGCAATTTTATTTTACTGAATTTAACGAATGAATAGAACTTTTAAAATAAATCACAATTGTGAATAAAAAGTGGGAATCAAATTTATTGGAGAACTATGTGTGAAATCAAATTTGCTTTTCAAAGAGTTCTATTATGCCTTCACATACTGACTGATGATCTGCCTGGTAAAATTGACTTGTTTCTTTAGGTTATTTTGTAGGATCTTTGTACTCTTTCCTAAGTAAATAATATTCTTGTCTAACGAGGTCTGTTTGAAATATCAAATGCTACGATAGCGTTTGCCTTTCACACGAGCCAGCAGATTAGTTTGCTTCTCTGGCTACAGCGTTAGCTGCTATTTGTTTATATTTCCCTAGTTTTCTCTGGGAAATAACTTTCATTGGAATTTCAATATTCTTTCTAAGGTACCGGAAAAATGGGCGATCCTTTCATCTCTGGAATGATTGGTTACGCCATTCAATTGGCTGGAAATGAGATTATTCAATGCATCAATGTCGCCGTCAGATGCAGGAAAGAGTTAGATGCTGTCAAAGTTCTGCTTCTTAGAATTCAAGCATTGAATGTGGAATTGCAGGAGTATCGAAAGGCTTTGAACTCTGGCAGAGTGATTACATCCCCTCACCATTCTTTGCCCTCCACGGTCACTAGTTGGTTGAACGAATTGAATGCTCTTCTAGAGGAAGCATCTGATTTGGTCCAGCAGTGCACTGTACGCTCATACTTTCATCTCTTTTCTCGTTACAGAACGAGCAGAAAGATAAGGCAACTCATTGCAAATGTGGAAAAGCATGTGGAAAAACACGTAGCCTCCGTTGCATTCCTTCACCAGCTTCACCAAGATGTGGCTTATAGTCAAGGATTTAAACAGATCGGACAGAGAATCGATTCTCTTAAGCGGAGAACTTCTGGAGATCTCTTTCCATCCACTTCTTCACCCGCTCCCAACACGAAATATATTGAAGAGGCACTCATTGTAGGACAAGATTCTGCATCCACCAGAATTAAGGAGCTGATTGATTCAGAGCAGCACAGAAACGTGTCTCGTTTCGGCCTAATTGGGAAAGGTGGGTCCGGTAAGACTCTACTACTCAAACGAGTATTCAACAGTGATCAGGTACAGAGTCTCTTTTTCAGTGACTTGATGCTTTGGCTTACTGTTTCACAAACTCCATCTTTCAATGCTCTTAGAAATGATCTTGTCAAACAAATAGCTCTTCAAGTAAATGAAATATTGAACAGTAGAGAGGAAGACCGTGTGAAAACTTGGTTGAATGAAAGCATGAGAAAACACAAGTTTGCCCTGTTTTTAGATGATGTTTGGGAAACAAGTGCAACCTCCCTGTTAGAGGAGCTGTGTGTTCCTCACTCGCCACGCCACAACTCCAACATCATCATTGCCACTTCCAGAAGTAAGAGTGTGCTTTCACAGTTGGGTGTTCCGACTCCATCAATCATCCAAATGCAAGACTTGACTGAGGATGACAGCTGGAGATTGTTTTCTTCCCATGCTTTTCCACACAGCGATGGAGTTTTGCCCATGAGCATTGACCAAGAAATAGCGAGGAGTATCTGCAAGGTGTGTGGGGGACTTCCTTTAGCCCTTAAAGTAATTGGGCAGGCAATGTCAGGCATCGCTCAATCAAATGAATGGGAATTTGCACTCGACAGATTGCAGAACAATGTTACACACTCGCTTTTAGCCACGTTGAGATTAAGCTATGATGCTTTGGCCGACTTAGCCGATTATGGCATTTCCTTGCAGATGTGCTTCCTCTGCCTCGCTGCTTTCTCGGAAGATGAAGTCATCCACACCGGAATTGCTACTGAGTACTGGATTGGAGAAGGGTTTTTGGTTGGGCCAGATCCTGTCCGAATTGGAGAGTTATATGTTAATTTGTTAGCAGACCGATGCCTTATTGAACCAATCCAGAAGGATCACGACGGAAAGGTGATCAATTTCAGGGTGCATGATGTATTGCACCATTTAGCACACCAAATTGCTGAGAAGGAAGAAAAATGCTTCTTTAAGGGACGCAGAGGTTTAGGAGAGTTTCCAATTGATGACTCTGGGCGACATGTCAGAATTTCATTAAGGGACAATAGTTTGACTAGGGTTCCAAAGGCATTTGGAGCTCCCTATATCCACTCCTTGCTGCTAGCTGGTAATACTTCTTTGACAAAAATTCCAAAAGAGGCTATTGAAAGATTGACCGCTCTTAGGGTCCTAGATTTGTCACGGACTGCCCTCCAGTCATTGCCAAAAAATATTGGAAGTTTAAAGCATTTAGTTTGCCTCACATTATGCTGTGTGCCAATCAAGAGACTGCCCTACTCTGTCTCTACTCTCAGAAATCTTCAAATATTAGATCTTTATCAATCTGATATTACACAACTCCCATCTAGTATTTCTAAGTTGACTTCACTAAAACTTCTGAACGTTGCTTCTTGTCAAGATCTGCAGTACATTCCTTATGGGATCTCACACCTTACATCTCTGAAGTACCTGAATGTAGGTGGTTCTCGAAATATAGGGTGGAATAAGTGCAAAAGAGGTCAGCTTTCAATTAATAATTTGAGTAGCCTAAACCAACTCAAAAGGTTGGCACTTACAAATAATGGTGAAATAATTCGAGAAGGAATGCTCGGAACAATGAAGCAGATGGAATCTATGTTTTTAGATCTCACAGATATAGAAAGGTTACCCCATGACATGACTGCCATGTCAAAATTGAGGAAACTTTGGCTAGTATGTCCTCATTTAACCCAAATAGAAGATTCATTTTGTGGATTTCAACATCTGAGCTACATTAGTTTGTTCAACTGTGACATGTTGAGACAACTACCTATGTTGCAGAAGCTTGCGAGTCTAAAGCACCTACAGATTGTTGCTTGTCGCAACATAGAGAAGTTCCCAGAGGAATTTGGCAAGGGAGGAGTATTTCCCAAGTTGGAGGTATTTTCAATTGTGGAGGTGGAGAAGATAGAGCAGTTGCCATTAGTGGAAGGAGGAGCGATGCCTTCAATCAAAACATTGACAATAATGAAGTGTGAGGCATTGCAAAGGTTACCACAGTGTTATTGGAATTTGAAGAGTCTAGAGAAGATAAGAGTGTATGGTTGCTCAAAGGTTCAACTTGTCATGGCAGAGGAAGAGAACTTTATCAAGACAAAGACCAAGGTGCAAACAATAACATTATCTACCACAGAAACTCGGACATCAGAAGAGCGCTACTATGATATCCTTCGTCGGGGTGAACACTTTTACTACAGTGAATTTTGGTGTAGCGAGACATTCCAATTTTTGGATGAAATTTATCGATTTTGGTCTTTATATGTTTTGTGTTATATCATTCAAAATAATGGTATATAAATATATACCATTATATAGTGATTGTGATTGGACAACAAAATTTTAATATTATTTTCAATATAAGTTGTATATTGTTAATTGCAATGGACAAAACTTTTAGATTTTTGTTTTATATTATTTTCATGTTATATGTTATTTATATGTTAGTAAATTTATTATTATAGTGTTTATTTCAAATTCTCAAACCCTTTTATATATCATGTTAGTAGGACTAGTCCACTCCTTTAGGTCCCTAGCTAACTAGACTACATCACATAGTTTGACTTTGTTTATAGACTAGGCCACATGGTGTGGCCTAATCTACATTATTCAAATTTTATATCTCACTCCTAAGCTGACTTTTCTAGGAGTTAGTTGTCATCCTACTAATTTGAGCACCAAAAAGATTGAGCTAAGTGACTAAGGACATTTTTCATTGATAGTCATAGATCACTAATAAGATGTTTGGGAATCATATGGAAATAAGAAATCACAAGACAACTTAAAAAGAATATTTGATTATATAGCACTTTAAAGTGTCATCTCTACATGATTAGGCATCTTCTTGTATCTCTTATGTGGTGTGTCTAAGAAATTATACAACCACCTTCTAAGGGATTGACTTGCAACAAAAACAAGCCAAGGTCCTTGCCTCTCACCTCAAGCAAGCTCCATCATACTTTTTAGCACAACCCATTTTCAAGTATAGGTCACAAGATATAGGCACACAAATTCTCAAAGTTTACATCAATGTTAGATCATTTCACGATAGAATGATA
The DNA here is from genome assembly GCA_027924645.1 of Cunninghamia lanceolata. NCBI lineage: Eukaryota > Viridiplantae > Streptophyta > Pinopsida > Cupressales > Cupressaceae > Cunninghamia > Cunninghamia lanceolata. Next base: position 11,908,718 of record BSBN01001225.1, read on the forward strand.
TGGTGCTGTTGCTTGGTAGTCATGGTTCGGTGGTTAACATGTAATAGATGAAATGTCCAAGAACGTGCATGGATGTAGGTTTGATTGACTGAGCTTTAGTTTTTTTCTTTCTTCCTTGTGAATTTTTCTATTCAAACACTTCTCTTAATACGGCAGAAAATTAGCAGCCAGGAAAGTCCAAAATGAGAGGCGTGGACGTTCACGCTTGGGTGGAATCTTGTTTGCAACACATTTCCTCAACCATGGCTTTCAGGCGTAGTTTCGACAAAGAAGCTAAGTGGCTGTCATTTTAGTGGAAAGAATAAAAAGCTTAGGACAAAAACATAATAGTCAATAAACAAAGGAAATCAAACTTAGTAGAGAACTGGATATCCATCAAACTGGCTTTATTAAGACCGTGAGCACAAAGTAATGAATTATTGACATTTATTTTACTTTTGACTCGAACGAAAGAGAAAAACTTTTAAAATAAATCACAATTGTGAATAAAAAATTGGGAATCAAATTTATTGGAGAACTATGTGTGAAATCAAATTTGCTTTTCAAAGAGTTCTATTATGCCTCCAACTTGTAACCATTACCACATGCTGACTGATGATCTGCCTGGTAAAATTGACTTGTTTCTTTAGGTTATTTCGTAAGATCTTTCTACTCTTTCCTAAGTAAATAATATTCTTGTCTATCGAGGTGGCATGTGGGCCCGTTCCTTTCGCCAACGCCCATTTCCGTCTTCAAACCATCCTCCTTAATGCCCAGTTTAAATTGAAACACGTCTGATAGTTCCCGCGCAAGGATGCAAGTAAAGTGTTTGATCGCATAAAAGATCTCGCGTCCATGGCGCATGTCGAACAACCTCAAAGAAATGTGGTCTCATTGGAATGCTATGATTGCAGGATATGCACAAAATGGGTTTGTTGAAAAAGCTTCAGAAGCTTTCAAGCAAATGCAATGTCAGGTGTAAATCCAGACTCCGCAACCTTTGCCAGCATCCTCCCCGCCTGTGCCAAAATGGGAGCTTTGGAAGAGGGTATGGGCATCCATCAAAGCATAATGGAAGAGGGAATTTGGTGAGATATTATGGTTGGAAATGCTCTGGTAGACATGTATGGAAAATGTGGAAGCATAGACAAGGCACTTGAACTGTTTGACAAAATGCCTCAAAGAAGTGTGGTCTCACGGAATGAGATGATTGCAGGATATGCACAAAAAATGGATTATGCAAGCATGCTCTAAAAATCTTTGAATTAATGAAGCACTCTGGAACATATCTTGACACTATAAGCTTTGCTTGTGTTCTATGTGCATGCAACCATGAAGGTTTACTGGATAAGGACTGCACATGCTTCAATCACGCGAGTAACCCTTATTCCATTACACCTACAAGTGATCATTATGTCCGCATGGTTGACCTCCTTGCCTATGCTAGCTATGTTGACGACAACCTAAACTTTATTGTTAATATGCTAGTCAAACATGTGGTGGTTGTGTGGATGTGTTTTCTTGATGCCTGCAGATCACATATGAATATAGGCTTAGGAGTATTTACAACGAAAATGTTGTGACTTATGTTCTTCTCTCAAACATATATGCAGACGTGGGCACGTGGTGTAAGGTTCAAATGGTAAGGAGATTGATGAGAGATAAAGGAATTAAAAAGATCCATGGATGTAGTTGGATTGAAGGCCATAAAATGGTATGTACTTTTTGCGTAGGAGAAAGATCGTATCCACAGGCATAGGAGATCTATGCAAAGTTGGAGAAATTGGCTTGGGAGATGAATGCGGCAGGGTATTTCCCAAATTCAAGACATTTACTTAGTGATGTGGAAAATGAGAAAAAATGATTATTTCTTTGCCACCATAGTGAAAAGTTGGCAATTGTTTTTGGTTTGTTAGACACGCCCCCTAGAACAACTATTAGAGTTGTGAAGAACCTTCGAGTATATGTTGATTGCACATTGTAACACAATTTATCTCCAAGATTGTTGCAAGAGAAATTGCTGTGAGAGATGTGATCTATGTTTTCATCATTTTAAACAAGGAGAATGTTCTTGTTAGACATGATTGGTGATGCTAAATGAAGTGATTTGAAAAATAGGCTCACACTATAATAATGTGCACCATGTCAGGCCTACAATAATAATGAAGGAACAAGGTTTTATTTTTAGTTTCTAGAAAAAAAATTTCAGTTTTGTTTTTGTTTTGAGTATTTGGCAATCTAGAATATGATGATGGCTTTGTAAAATTAGATGCATAGAGTGCAATGGAGATCACTACTTATATTCACTGTTGGGTTATCTGTCAAAGACTTATTTTATGATAACATGGACATTTAATTGAATTGTTTTCATAAAACCTACATATGATGAAATGAAAAGCTAAGAGGAGGTGGTGGAGAAAGAGAAAGACAAAACGTGAGGAACACTTCAAGTAAATGGAAAGATGCTGGACAATAGGAAATGGGAGAGGAGGACTTACAATTACCCTTGCCATTTTGTATAGTTCTTTTGTTTGGATTAATTGTATTATCTTTTGCCCATGTTAGGTTAACTATTTAATTGCACATTCTAGATTCAATATGTAATTTTATATAAGTGTATGTAGATTTTGTGTAATTAATGGTTAGATATTTATAATGTTGTTTTGCATCCAAGATTGTTTCAAGAGAAATTGTTGTGAGAGATGCGATCTATGTCCATCATTTTAAACAAGGAGAATGTTCTTGTGGGGATGATTGGTGATGCTAAATGAAGTGATTTAAAAAATAAGTTTGCACTATAATAATGTGCACCATGTTAGACCTACAGTAATAATGAAGGAACAAGGTTTTATTTTTAGTTTCTAGAAATTTTTTTTGGTTTTGTTTTTGTTTTGAGTATTTGGCAATCAAGAATATGATGTTGGCTTTGTAAAATTAGATGCATAGAGTGCAATGGAGATCAATACTTATATTCACTGTTGCAGTATCTGTTAAAGACTTATTTTATGATAACATGGACATTTAATTGAATTGTTTTCATAAAACCTACATATGTATGAAATGAAAAGCTAAGAGGAGGAGGTGGAGAAAGAGAAAGACAAAAGGTGAAGAACACTTCAAGTAAATGGGAAGGTTCTTGACCAATAAGAAATGGGAGAGGGGGCCTCACAATTACCTTGCCATTTTGTATAGTTCTTTCGTTTGGATTAATTGTATTATCTTTTTCCCATGTTATGTTAACCATTTAATTGCACATTCTAGATGCAATATGTAATTTTATATAAGTGTATGTAGATTTTGTGTAATTAATGGTTAGATATTTTTCAATTGACAGCCATCACCATTGACATGCAGATACAATTAAGGTTAATGATTTATTGAAATGGAAAATATGTCTTTTGCAAGACCAAATTTATACAAAGAATTCTATTATAGTTTAAGGTTTTAAAAAAACCAAGAATACAACATCACTCATAGGTAAGGTCATTGTTATTACCTTATGACCCTTTTTTTATTTAATTTTGATTTCAATGTTGTTAGTGCTATTCTATTAACCCAAAATAGATATAAATTTATAAAGAATAAGTGACGACAAGTGGTGAAAGACTATTCTAGTACTATTAGTGCTATTCTACTAGTAAAAGCACCAAAGATGCTATCAAATGGCCGATAGGTACAAATATTTATAGGCCTATCACCAAATAGTATATATGTATATATGTACATATACAAATATTATTCTCTTGTCTTTAACATCAATCTATAAACCTCATTGTGCAAGTTTTTCAAGTGCCATGCACAACCACTAATTACAACTTAAAGGTCCACTTGCAATTTTTTTTACTTTTTCATTATAAATTATACTAGGTTATTTCTAATTAAAGCCAAATAGATTGAGATCAAATTAAATTAAAAAATATCTTGAATTCACAAATTTATTAGCTATTTCACCAAGCAAAGGGATGTGAAACAATATTATAAATATCCAACCATTAATTACACAAAATCTACATACACTTATATAAAAATACATATTGAATCTAGAACGTGCAATTAAATTGTTAGCCTAACATAGGAAAAAGATAATACAATTAATCCAAACAAAAGAACTGTTTAGTGGAAAATTAGATTTGTTAATGTTTTAGTGTTTTGATGTTTAAATCCTCCTTTCCACTTTACATTCAAGGATCTAGGGTCGAGTGGCAATTCACTATCATACCCTAGATCGCTGTGAGATGTAGGGAAACTTGGATTAGGGAATTTAATTATCAATTTCTCTTCTCTTATGCTCAATTGACCATTAAAACCCTAATTATGCAAATACGGCAATAAACTGACAAATAATGGAAAAAGCTCTTGCAGACAAAAGTAAAATATCAAATCACAGAGTACCTATTTTCAGGGTTCTGAGGCGGAACAGTTGGGGACATTGATGCAGGCACCCTAGTCCAAGGTACCAGTTTCTTTGTGGGATCCAGACCTCTTTCTGACACTGATCAGCACTGTAACTTTTGTTTCCAAAACTTCAGCCATGGAGGACACTGGTGCAAGCACCCAAGTCCTGGAAATGCTCTGGTGTCCAGCTTCTCTTCAAATCCTAAATCTGTGATGTCTGCCAATCCTTCCTACAACTTCACTTTTCCCAAATGCGACACCTGTAACCTGCAATCACAAGAATTTGGGAGGGGGTTGTGGTGTTTAGAGGCTTTCCTCAGTCAAGCCCCGGAGGACACTTAAGTCTCCAAACACCATTGTCAGATAGAGAGTGCGTACCCTTGTGAGGCAGAGGCAAAAACCAAAGGAATTGATAATGAAAACACAATATGATGTCACCTTGTAGTGAAGATATCATGGGAGGAAGATGCTCTTCATTCCATGATGAAATGGATGCTCAAATCTGCAAATACAAACACACAAACCACACAAATCTACTCTTGCAACACAATGAAAGCCTTGAATCACCTTGAGAACACTTGAACATCACAATTGCCATCTAGTTTACAAATGAATACCTAAACATGCTTTTATATGCAACTACAAACACTCCCACCAAGATTTTCGTAATTCAAACTTACTGTGTCAGCAAAGGACCCAAATAACAGTCATAAACTGACACCTAGAAATTAGGGCTGCCCCAAAATAGTCAGGACTAGGACGTGGGTGCCCAAGTCATTCCCCCCTATTTTAGGCAGGGTAAGGCTCAAGGGGTCCTCCTAGGTCCCATTTGTCATGTTACCTAGGGCTCATTCCATCGGGATGCCAAATTATGAACTAAGATGTCCTAGATGCATGCAAAAGACCCAAGAGCTAAACCTTATGAGGGAAAAAGCCCCCAAGGGGACATTTTCTGACATTACATTTAGCCCCCACTTTAATGTATGTATAAACACGAGGCCCATACATGCATTAAAGTAAGGTCACAAACACAACAAACACACCAAGCATGGAGAAGACACGCCAATCACATAGAAAATAGTAACAGGGACACAAAACACGGAGAAGATAGTTACAGTCACACAGAACACGGAGAAGACAATCAGTGCATAGAAGACACATTAATGCATGGAAGACAGACATAATTCTTTTCTTTTCTTTTTGTTTCATATATATGAAATGCAAATGCAAGTACTGGAAAGTAAACAAACAACCCATAATACATGATGCACTCATCGCGCAGGTCTTTGTATAAATGGGGCAACACACATGCAAGACACGCAAAACCTCCCAAAATGTAGACTACATATGGGGCAACAGACATGCCAAACAAAGCAAGCATGCCAAACACATACACTTGAAGACATAGAGAAAACATGGCAGACAAGCGATGGAGTGTACCTATTTCTAGGTCCAACACCATCTCAAGCACACACCGACGATTGGGCTTCACCACAACAATCGTCGAAGACATGCTTAAGGGTTGAATTAGTCACAGAACTGCTCCCCACCTCCGCATAAGACTTTTGAAACTCTAACCCCACCCACGTCACGGAGACACCTTACAGTGAAAAGGAACCATGAGCTCAAAAGTATACAACCCCACCTACATTATGGAGATGCCTTACGGTGAAAAGGAGGTATGCGCAATAGATTTCAAGATAGATTGGTTGATTGCAAACAAACTTAGGATGCAGGAAGTACTCATCGCACTAGTCTGTACCTGAGGACAAGCACATTGCTAACATTTATAACAGATAGCTTATCTTATATATGCCCCCACCTTAAGGTGGTTGATATCATGCAACGATATCAAGCACGTTAAGGTAAGAAGAAAACACACAAGGGAACATAGACTTTTGCAAAACCCATGCCCCCCAGAGGTGACATGTACTCTACGATTGCCAAATGTTCCCACAAACACATCCCTGCAAGAAACATGTTAGTGTCTACAACATCGTGATAAACAACAACATCAATGCATATGATTAACACACAAAGAACCAACATTATACAATGAATTTGGAGTTCAAGGATAACCATGGGGCTATATCACGAAGCTCTCTGAATCGAGTACCGCCAAGGCTAGATTCAAAGACAAACAAAGGTACACAGAGCATCAGTATTGTTAAGGTTTATAAATGAGATAGAAACATCATCAAATTCACTACGCAGAAATCACGAGTGCTTCCACTAGCCAAGCATCGAAAAAATATACAACCCCATCATCATATTAGGAACTAAGTCCATTTTTTTATTACTCTCGAAAGGGACACTAGGTCCGCATCAATATAAATATTTTTTGTCATCTGCCCGCTAGATAGAAACACTAGAAGAAGGCAAATAATAAATAAGAGAGGAGAAACAAGTGTCTTAGGGACAATCACATAGGAGGGTGCCCCCAGTGTCACCAACCGCAATGCTATGTCCATAAGACACAACACACAACAATGAAATCAGAGGGAGAGACAATATAGAAGAATGATGGTACAAATAGAAGAAGGTCACAATAGAGGCAGTCTCCTGGTATCCTGGACCTTACAGGAGAATCAAGGGTCATCCCATGAGGCATAAACAACACATAACACATCACGGGGGAAGCACATCACGAGAGAGAGAAAGGGTTAGAGATACTTACCTGTAGGGTACCATCGTTAAGAATATACATGTCTGGGATACCTGTCATGTTTTGATCTTGTTGAATTAACATTAAGTGTGGGGTGACAAGAAGCTTTCTTTTCTTTAAAAGGATTATATCCAATGCCGCTTAAGTAATGTGTTGAAGCAGATTCTATAGGTACTCGAATCCCTTGTTGATTTAGACCACATCCCTTACCTTCATATTCACAGCTGTTATAAAGGATTTTAAATCCTTGACCATAAAGGGATGTCATTTTCTTAGAAGATGGTGAAGGCTCATAGGTGTCGTAATTTGTGGTATAAGTGAGAGTATTGTTTTTATTTTCTACCAAGGGGACTATAGGTTTCTTAGGTGCTTCAAAAGATTGCTTAGGTGGTATTGGTGCCACTTTTGACTTGTCAAGGTTGTTTATTTTATATTCCCCCATACTGCAAGGATTAAAATCTAATGGGCCCCAATCATCACCAAAGAGTGCATTCGATGTTCTAGAGTCTTGTATAACATTATCTGTGGCTAGAGGCATTGATGAATCAGCTCGTGAACTGTTTAAACTCGTATGATTGTAAACTAGTTTTTGTTTTTCAATGTGTAAGTAGATATCTAGTTCAGGATCAGCGTGAATAGTATGAATTTTACCATTGAAAATAAATTTGATTGAACGATGCAAGGTGGAAGGGACTGCCCCCAATGCATGAATCCAAGGTCTACCAAGAATCATGTTGTAAGATAAAGAACAAGGCATGACATGAACCAGGGTAGGCACAAGCATAGATCCTACCTATATAGTGTTGTGCTCAAAATCAGCTATGCTCGTTTTTGTAGACAACCCCTACGAAACTTGTCTGTTTCGTAGCCTACACTCTAAGTTCGCAAATCGAGACAAGTACTCTTGGCCTCATGTGAAGTCATCTGACATCCTAGAATAGTTTGTGACATTCCGTTAAGTCGATTCCTTGAAATTTGTGCAAATCGATTAGGTTGCAAATCGATCAAAATATCAATTTTGATCATTTTAGGGTGTTAGTAGGTTTTTGAGTCTTCATGTGATAAGCGGTTAAAAATACCGTTCTTGCATATCCTTGATGTTTCAAAGTGTAATGTTGGCCCATTTTGCCGCTTTTACATGCATGTTTTTGAGTAATATGTATGGGCGGTGAAAATCGCCGCCCATACGTGTCAGTTCTCCCTTGTAAAGATGTAAGAGCGGTGGTTTTACCTGCCCTTACATCCTCTTCCTTCTTTCGTGCGAGAGCGGTGTTTTTGGCTGATGGTGCATCTTTTTCCTTGCATTTATATTAACTCGTGTATTTATTGCACCTTTAATTTTTGGATTTGGGCAATCTTTGAGTTGCTTTAAATTGTTTTCAATTAGTATCTTGTTTTACTTTCAATTATCCATCTTACCTAAGCCTTGGAGAGAACTTGAATCTGACTCTTTCTAGCTTCCATGGATTCAATCTTACTGAAGCTCCCGTGTTTCTTCTTTGCGTTTATATAGGTAAGTTTGTTTTATTCCTTCTTTTTGTTTGAGGTTTTGTTCATGATAAATAGTGTTCGTATCGTTGTTCAAAATCGTCCTCTGGTTATCTTTTTAAAACCCTAGTTTTATTTTAAATTTGTATGTTTCTATTAAACCCTAGGTCTTAATAGTTTTGGGCTTTTTAGTGCGTTTTCATTTTGTTGAAGATTTTATTGCCTTACGAGAACTTAGTTTTTGTTTTACCTATGTGTAGTCGGTGTTTTCTGCTGACAGTGTCTTAGGAATCTTTTTTGTTGTATGTATGGTCGATGAAATGACCGACATATACACCTTTCTTTCGGACTACCCCACATGTAAGGGCAGTTAAACCGCTACCCTTACACAAACTTTGTGTTACCTCCTAAGTGTAAAAGCGGTTGAAACTTCCGCTATTGCATATCTGACCTAGAGTTTCAGGAGTACCTGTATAAGCAGCCCTTTCAACCAACTCAACACTTCAAACCTTTTTCCTCATATGCATTAGTGGGCAAATTTGCCACTTATGTACATACAGATCAAACTTGAAGCTTTTTCCATTCAACAGGCATTGGTGGACCTTTTCATCGCTTTTACATGTGCCTCAAACTTGATTTTTTTCCCTCATATGTAAGGGTGGTCATTTTGACTGCCCCTACATCAAAAATATAAATCTTCCCAAACATGTGCAATAGCGGTCAAAATGAATGACTTTGCATGATAAGTGAATGATCCCATGTGTAGGAGAGGTCATTTTGACTGCCCATGCACATTTTCCTAAATTTTTCTAACACTGGCAAAATTCACCTTTCAAAGCCTATTAACCCGCTTTCGCCTTTTACCTTGATTTGCACACACTCAAGCCCTTCAACGCATGCTTCCCTATTCATGATCATCGAATCATAGTAATTCCAATTTACCCATTTTTCCCCTAATTGCGAGATCATGGCTTTTTGCATTTGTCGACAAACATCCATGGTAGACGTTGTTTCTAGTTTTCTCTTCAAAACCAATGTCGGAGCCATCTCCATCCAAAGCCAAAATCATGAAGTACAAGTACCAAGGGGTCTTCCCTGTTATTTTAGTACAATCTAATGTTGATGAAATCAGAGATACAGAGATAGGGCATGTAGATATGACAGAGTTCGTGGACAGAACTAAACAGACAAATCCTTCCAGACATATGCAAAAGATCATTGATAGCAACATTCACTTGGTTGCCTCTTTTCCAGTTTCTACCCATAATCCTGAGTTTGTTCTTCAGGTGGCTAGCCATTACAACAGGGATACTAAGGTTGTGATAGATTCCCAAGGGAATGTGATTATGAGGTTAGATGCAAAGTTTCTTGATAAAATCTTCATGTGTCCTATTGAAAATATTGGACAAATTGATTTTGCTCAAGGGAAAAGAGACTATGATGCAGATGTGGAAGCTGCAAGAAGGTACATAAATAGTAAATGGTTGAAGATTCCTCAGAGCAATCTGACCAGATGGCCGAAGGATCTCCTGAGGAGTGACTTTGTAGAGGAGGTCTATGACTTGATCACACTTTTGAGTCACATTAGAGGACTCCCTTCTTCCTCCAAGTTTCAGGAATAGATGTATACATACATCAAGGTGATTCTTCAGGCCCACATTATCTTAGAAAATATAGCAAAGCTAGATGCATGTGAAATGGCAGCTATATAGGCCATGTATTGGGACTTTGTAAAGAATAATGATGGAGGAAGCTAAAGTTCCTTTTTGATACCTTAGTTTATTTTATTCTTGTATATGTAATTTGAATTTTGTTATGGACATATTCATGTGTAATTTTCCAAAATGTAATTACATATGAGACAAAAGAAGTCATAAGTCAAATAGGACTCTTTTGTTTGAATAAGTTAAAGTAGTTAGGATTCTCCTATTTTTGCTCTAGGCTCCTCCCTATAAATAAAGAGGGCCTCTATTGTATTGATTATCTTTTAGTTATTGAAGTGAAACTCTGCCAAATTGAAGAGCATTTTGAGACTTTGTGTTCAAATTGTAAATCATATTTTATCAAGTGAATAGAAAAGCAAGTAATCTTTCAATCTTTTCATTGGAATAACTTGTGGTGTATTGGAAATTGTTCTTATGTCCTTTTCCGTATGCTATCTTATCTACTTGATCAAATTGTAGTGTGAGTGTGAATAATCTGGGAGATGTTCTAAAGCTGATTTTGGAGACTTTGTGCTACAACAATTACCTTTAGCTTGTGATTTTAAGTTTTGAAGTAAAAGATATTGGAAAGACTTTGAACTACTATTATCTTTTGTGATCATACATTTTATCGTAGTATTAGGTGAAGACTTTGAGATACATCTTATCCTACTTGGTTCTGAATTGTAAATCAGTAAAAGGAGCAATGATAGACTTTGTGCTCTCGTGAGTTTCTTGGTGATTTTGATTTGTATTGTGAAAGTGATATTTTATATTGTAAACATCATTTCTGAAAAAAGAGAAATGGATGACATGGTTGTTGATGTATAAAATTGTGCAGGTTCTAACACCAACGTGGGAAGTTTCAAGAATGTGGAACTTGCTACTTGAAACAACCTCCAGATTTTAAAGAAGCTGGCTCTTCTCTATTTTAAATAGGTTTTGAGCAAAAGGTAAGAAATTAATAGGATTACATATACAATTAAGCAAATCTAACTATGGCGATGCACCTGAGTAAAAGTATCCCTTCAATTTAAGCATAATGAAACTATTCTTAAGATTTAGTTATATTAAGGAGCAGATACTGCATGATTAACATAAACAGATAAAATGAATATAATCAAAGGCTCACAACTAGACACTTTGCAATGACACAGATAATATCAACCAAGGCACAGAACAAAGTTCTTCTCATTAAATCTTCTAGCAACATAAAAGGCACATATACATTAACTTTCTTATCAAGAACAACAAAATAAAGGCAAAATGACATCAACTGGCCACAGCAAAGTCTCTGACTTCTCTTTTTAAATTTGTGACAAAACTTATCAAAAGTATATCTCTATTTTTGTCTCTATGTCTATTACAAATACTACATATTTATAACCAAAGATCTAACTCCATATTGTCAGTAACAACCAAATCCCCAACGGCCCAACAGAACTAAAGCTAACTAGAAGTCCCCGGTAGTTACGATCCTCTGAATCTGCAACGGTCATCCTTCCTTAACGCTCATTGGCTGAGGCAAAAAATATATGTGGCACACCTCCTTTATTGAGACACAGACACATGGCGAGACCCCCGCACTTGAAACTTGCAACATTGCTAGGACAAATGGCAGCGTCCACATCAGCACGAGAAACTCCCTTGTTTTTCAGAAATGAACAGGAAAATAACACTTTTCACATTCCGTAGCCTTCAGAACCATCTACGTGTCTTCTTCTACAAAGCCTTTAAAACTGTGTCTTTATGCTCAGGTGACCTCCTTTTTTGACATCTGTCGCAACCCGCACTACTTCATAATATGAGACACATTAAAAGATGGGACCCACAGCCTCGACACTCACTAGCCTTCAAAGGAAGAAACCTAAGATAGATGGCAGCTTCTGCACGCATGCTAACTAACACATGGTGGCACCCGCAATACTGCTTGAAACTGATAAAACTTTTGAAACTCCCCGTAGAAGATGACACTTGGTGCAACCCGCATAAAACTGTAGAAGCTTAAGTTTCTCACTAAAAGTGTAATGAATAAAACAACTCCTTCCTTGTGACCACCACGTGGCATCTTTTGCAGGCTTGAAACTGAAACATACTGTGGCCCACCATCTTCTTTACTAGCGTCAATATGATACGGAAAGAAACATGCGGCAATGTCCGCAGCAAAATAAAAAGATACGCGGTGTCCTCCGTATAAAACATAGAACTTTAGGTGCTACCTCCGCAAGCTACACATGGCGAGACCCCCAGGACTACTAAAACTTGAAACATTGAAACTATCTTCTATGTGGTCCGCACAAAACTTAATATTTGAAACATTACTGCAGCTTTAACTATGGCTTGACACTTGGTGGATTCCGCACAAAGCATAAGAAACCCACGCAGCGATACCTTTGAAACTTGCACAGAAACAAAAAGAGACCTGTGTAGCAAGATTTGAAACCCGCGGACTAAGCTACGATTGAAACAAAATGTAGAGTTTTGACACTCTACAGTTCTTGGTGACCAACAGGACTTCTGAGCCTGCTCTGAAAGAACTCAAAACTGGCAAAAAGATATGTATTGAAAATACAACTTAGAGTCATAAATTTTGCAATGTTGTCTGATAAACAAACCATTCTGAATCAGAGAGTCCCTGTCTACTCTACAAATCTTGAAAAGCAAAATCAAGATTAATTATATCCTTATGAGAAAAAGTTTGCCAAATTTGTACCATAGCCTTTAATTGAAACTCCAGTTGGGCCATAGGTATCAACACAACTTCCACTTCCTTGACTGATGATGAATCACTTAAACCTTGAAAAATTGTCTGATCATTTTGCTTAGTCAAGAGCAGGGCCTTGATGTCATCAATCATCAACACTGTGTTACTATCTGGGAAAGGTGAAGGAAGCCCCAGTTGCACCAAATCCTCTATATGTTTCTTCATATTTTTTACTCCTTTCATTATATCCAAGAGCTCTTGACAATTTGTAGCTACAGAGTTGCAACTCAAAACCTCATTGACCTTTTTAGCAACGACCATTCTATCATTGATACCTGTTGCTGACAAAGTCTCATCTGTGGTGTCATACAACTTCTTCAATGAAAGTTGAGAGTTAGAAACCCTCAATGAAATAGTAGACAAGGTGGCTTGCACCAAAGTTTCAACTTTCTCACACAACTGCTGAGCATTTAACAAAAATGTTAAAGATGGCCTTAGCTGGATAATCTCCTCAAAGATTCTCTTCCATACTGAAACATATAACTCTTTTACCAAATTTAAAACTCCAGCATTCTTTGGCCTATTGGCTAACTCAATTGTTAGTTGCTTTGTTCTTTGTTGCTCGGCTAGGAGTTGTGCCTGAATTGCACCATTAGCATTTTGCTCATTCAATAACATTTGTTGGAAGTGTGTGGCCTGTTGCAACTTCTCTTGATATTTCTTCTCCAAAGTGGCTTTTTCCTATCTCAAAATAGTCATTGCAGCCTTTTCTTGTGTTAGCTCAGACTTAAGAGAAGCACTCTGGGCCTGTGTAGCCTGATGTATTTGGAAAGAAACAATATTTTGCAACTATTTGTTCAGACTCTCAATCTCACTCTAGATTGAACCTCCCAGCAAGATTGTTACTATTCACTTACTCTTGAACTAAATCATTTTCTACTTTTTGCAACTTCTTAGACACTTTCAAATAGTCTGTTGCTACAGTAGATGCAGTTTCATTTAGTAGTTCAACCCTGTCTTGTGGCCTGAAAAGAGACATATCCATAGCCACAACATTCATAGCATAATCCTAGGGTTGCATTTGTTCATTAGGTTTCACCACATTTGGAGACAAATGTGTGACTGTTAGTGATTGTTGAATGGGGTCAAAAAGTGACCTCATGTGTGCCACAGTAGGCCTCTTGTTCTCCTTCTTCCTCTTTTTGTCCATTCTAACCTCTCTAGCCCTTTTTGATGTGTCTGCTTAAGCTTGGAATGTAGGAGGAGATGTAATGTATCCTCCAACAAAGGGATGACCTTAAGGCAGGCCATAGGGAATAGCCAATAATTGTTGGCTAGGAGAAACTTGAGGATGAGTTCTTTTTGGCACGAATGGAGAAAATAATGGTAATGAAATGGCCTGTGAAGACATGGCCTGTGAACTAGCAGTTGTGGCAAGGGTTGATGTAAGCACAACAGAAGTGGCAGGGGTTATGAATGTTTGGCTACTTGGGATTGCCACTCCTATAGTAGAAGAAAGAGATACATGAGAAAAGGGAGAAGAAACACTTACTTGAGTGATAGAAGAGGTGACTGGAAGCTGTTGCTGTTGTGGTTCTGTTTCTTCCTCCTCTTCTTCTTGCAAATGCAATTTCCTATGTTTCCTAGGCCTCTCACCTGTTTCCTCTGTTTCTTTCTCTTCAACATTTACCACCACTGGTGGTTGCAAAGGAACAATTCTAGGACCCCCAGATGTTGAAGTTGTTTGAGTCCCTATAGTTGGTGATGACACCACACCTTTTTGCTTCTCTAAGGTGCTGAGGGATTGGGGCCATGAAGATGCAGAGGCAGCAAATGAGGCCTATCCTATTTCTTGCATAATTTGGACTGACTCTATTTCCTCCTATGTCTCCTCACCCTTCTTCTAAATTATGCTTGTATCTGGACTTGAGATTGGGGAAGGATGCCACTCATCCCAAATTGATTCCCATTTTTCATCACTGTCAACATTTCCAAATGAATGTGTGAACTCTGAAATTTCTTACCTATATTTCCAATAGGTTTCAATCTTTTTTGTCCTCCAGTATTGGGCCTTGAAAGCTTTTCTCAAACCAGCAGTCATTTTCACCTTAGGGTCATATTCCCTCTCTTTGACATAAAAGTTTTCCCATGGCCTAGGCCCCTCATAGGGCAAATCAGTTAATTCAACATTCAAATCTGGGTTATCTTCTTTTGGATTCCTCCTATCTTCCTAGAAAGGATGACCCTCATGTACCATCTTGACTTGAACCTTGTTATTCATAATCCAGGAGGCCAGAAAACTGTCTGGGTCATATTTCCATTTATCTTCAATGATGATGAAACCAAGGGCATCTAACTTCCTTAACAAGAGGTTCTCTGCACCTCTTACTTCAAGTGTCATGTTTTTCCTGACCCATGGGACATCATACATCTTCTTCTTTCTTTTCTTGTGGCCAAAGTCATTATCAACCATAGATACCTGTCGGGTCACCTCTAAGAATACGACCCTAGGGGTTAATACCTTAGGTAATAACACAGGTTCCCCATTGAAACCGTGGACTTTGATTATTGTGTTATGTGCCCCAAAGAAATAATCACAGGGAATTGGAAAATTGGTCATAAAACCCCTTGTACTCTATGTCAATCTATGTTCTACAGGCTCAGGGCTTAATTGGCAAAAGGCAGGGGCTACAAAATGTTCCCAAAACTCATAAGGATCAGAGACTTTAGATAACACATGTGTCCATGCAGACACAGGGATGGTTTTATTTTGACCAAAATCTGGATCATACATATTTAAATGCATATGCTGTGTAAAAACACTATGGTTCTGATACAACATAAGATGGAACAGGAAAGCAGAATACCTAAAAACTTGCCTTGACTTGAAATTTGAGAGCTGATCAATCATGGCATTAGCAATTTGTTTTGAAAATCCAGCTGGTACTCTTGTGATTTGTCCACAGTTTTCAATCTGAAAATAATTGCCAACTGCCAATCATGGACCGTGTTATCTTCCCTCATTCCAAAAATGAAAGCTATCATTGAAAGTGCCTCCTAAGCATTTTGACTAAATTGTGCCCACCCAGTGGGTAGTATGGGCATATGAGTATTGTCATCTCCCAACTGCATCTCTGAATTCAAGAACTTGACTTTGTTGATTATATTTGCCCATGTGTTTTGCATTTTGGCAATAGTTGGAAATGTGGTTGTTCTATCATGCTGCAGGGCCAGCATGTCTCTTATGGCCTTGGGTGTAATATGCACTATAAAAGGGACTTGTTGTATAGTATTTGATGGTGCATGAAATAGTTCTACACATAACTCGATTAGCTCAGGACACAGGTGGACATTAGGAACCAGGAACTGTGCCAATTGCGAGGTCCATATCCTCATACCAAAAGTCTTAGACTGCCTGCTGTTTGCTCAGAGAATACACCTTTGATGTGCCCCCTCCTGGAAAGCCTTGGTGTTCTTTTGAAGGGTCATGTTGTATATGCCATCTGCATAATCCTTCACCTGTTCCGGGTCGATGGAATACCCCACTTCAGGAACCCTTGTTCTTGGATAAGTTTTCCTTGGTTGCGCAGGCGCTGAAGCATATGATTTGTTGTTCAACAGCTTATCTATTGACTCATAAATTCCAAGCCCCTCTTGCGGTGACTGTGTCTCAGACATATCTGTATCTGTGAGGAGAATGCGGGAAGCTTTGACATAGGAAAGAATAAAACTATTTAACCAGAGTGATACTTAGCTGAAAGGAACTCGCTATGGACAGAATCTGGATGCAATAGTGATTCAAGAAAAAAAGGTAGAAGCAAATGATGGCTACACTTAGGATTTAACACTAACTCATTGGGGCTTATGAAGATAATAAATGACACATCTTATCTTATAAATGGCATTAATGCCTAGAAATAGCTTGTGTATCTTTTTGAAATCCACATGGAATGGAGTGTCAGATACGTTACGGGAGTGGCTATCTTTTCTGAAAAGTGTGTACTTCTAGGGAATTTGGGGATTGCTGAACAACCTTAATAAATGTGAGACCAAAAGAGAAGGGACTTTGCGCTGCTGACACGTGTTCACCAAACACTTATTGAAAGGGAAAGTGGGAAAAGAAAACGAGAAAACAGGAAAGTGAGAAAAAGAAAGAAAACTAACTATGATACATTAAGAGCCCCTCCTTAATTGAAATGTTTCAGAAAGATCCCATTTACCAAAATCTCTTCGGGTTCTCCATCCATGGTCTCTAGCTCAAATGAATTTTGTTGCTTGCAGGAATGAATTTTATAAGGACCTATCCATAATGGTTTGAATTTGTTGTGTCGACCTGCCTTAGTAGCTCTTTCATTCCATTTCAATACCAGAGAGCCAACCTCAAAAATGGGATTTGAAGTCTTCTTATCAAAATAGTCCTTAACCATTTTCTGATGTTTCATTAGTGACTCATGTGCCTTTTCTCTTTTCTCTTGAACTTCCAATAGTTCAGCAAGTCTGACTTGCATGTGGCCATTCTCTTCAATTTCTATCTATTTTAACAATTGCAAAGCAGGGATCTCTAAGCTCAGTGGCATTACTGCTAGTTTACCATAAACATAGGGAGACATCTTAGTCACTCACTTTGGTGTGATCCTGTCAGCCCATAGTGTTGTATTAAGTAACTTATGCCACTCTTTGTGATAATTGGTCCCTATCCTTTTGATGAGTCTGATAAGGTTCTTGTTAGTGGACTCTGCCAGACCATTACCTTGAGGGTAATAATTTGAAGAAGTCTTCAAATAAATCCCATTCCTTAGTGCAAACTCAGATAATTTTGCTCCCAAAAATACTTTAGCATTATCTGATATAATGGTATGAGGAGGGCCAAACCGAATAGTTATGCCTTCTAGAAATTCTAATATGACTTTTTCTATTGCCTCTTTGAGTGGTACTGCTTCACTCCACCTGGTAAAGTAATCTGTTGCTATGAGAATCCATTTGTGTCCCATACTTGACACTGGATTTATCATACCAATAAAATCCAGTCCCCATTGAGCAAAGGGTTCATCCACAATTATGGGACTTAGAGGCATTGTTGCATTTCTCCTTTTGCCTATATAAAACTGACAAGCCTGACATTCTTTAACTAGCTGATAGCAATATGTAAATAGAGTGGGCCAGAAATATCTTGCTTGTGTTACTTTGATTGCAGTGGTCCTTGCTAAAAAATGTCCACCTAAAACTCCATGGTGTAATTCATGTAATATTCTTTGAGCTTCATCCTTTTCTATACATCTCAAGAGTATACCATCAACATTTTTTTTGAATAAAATATGATCAATTAGTACAAAATGGGCTCCTTGCTACCTATAGTACCTTTTCTTGTCATGGGAGACCTCATTTGGGAAAATACCATACTTCATAAATTGTATCCTATTTTTGACCCAAGAGTCTTGGTTAACCTCTTGGAGTTTCAACTCATTTTCACTTTCTGCTTCTTCAGGCACTATTATTTCTATGTCTTGGGTCATGTATTGGCACAATCCTTTGTCTTTGACTAACTTGGTGGGTCTTACTTCTACATCATATTCCAGAATCTTTGTGATCCAATTGGCTCTTTTCTCAGTGATCTCACCCTCCATAATATATTCTCTTACACTAAGATGAGCCACTAATATCAGAATCTTATTTCCTGTTACCAAATGTCTAAATTTTTTAAGGGCTTTCACCATGGCATATGCTTGCTTCTCCACAAAATTATATCTAGACTCATATTCCCTGAGAGTTCTAGAGAAAAAAGCTATTGGATGCTCTCCTTCCTGTTGATCATCTTTCTGAGTTAGAACAACAGCAACACTGAATTCTCCCCCATACACATACATTATAAAAGCCTTAGAAAAATCTGAATTTCTGAGTACTGGGGCTATTGAAATGGATTTCTTGACTTCTTCAAAAGCCTGTCTTCCTTTTGTAGTCCATTTGAAAACTAGATCCTTTTTAAGAAACAGTGTCATTAGTCTAATTAGACCTACAAAATCAGATATGAATCAGCTAACAAAGTTGATTTTTCCTAGAAAAGATTGAACTGCTTTCTTGTTGACTGGTAGAAATAGGTTCATTATGGCTGTGACCCTTTCTGGATCAATGGAGACCCCTTCCTTTGACGCTATATGCCCTAAAAGTTTACCATGAGGTACTATAAAAATACATTTCTTGGGATTCAGAGATATTCCAAACTCTTGACATTTCTTAAAAACAACCTCTAAATGGTCAAAATGATCTATAGCATTCTTAGAAAAAATAGTGAGGTCGTCTAGATAGATCAGAATAATTTTATTTATAAGTTCCCCAAATCCTACATCCACTGCATGCTGAAAAGTAGCTCCAGCATTTGAAAGGCCAAAAGGAATTTTAGCATATGCAAATGTTTGCCACTTTTTAGTGAATGCAATCTTATGCTGATCTTCATCTGCTAACCAAATCTGATTGTATCCTAAAAAACCATCCAGGAAGGAAAACCTTTCTAATCCAGCGACAGTTTCTAAAATCTGTTCCATAGAAGGTAGGGGATAATGATCTTTCAAAGATGCTCTATTCAGATCCCTGAAATCTACACAGTCTTATATCACCATTCTTCTTTCTTACAGGCACCAAGTTTGATACCCAGATTGAATGCTTAATTGGAAAAATAATCTTTGATTCTAGGAGCTTTTGTAGCTCATCCACCATTAAAGTTTCAATTCTAGGATTCATTGGCATTTGCTTCTGTCTAACTGGTTTAGATCCTTCAGTAAGCTCTATGGTGTGTTGGATGATATCTCTATTATAACCATGGAGGTCCTCATAGGTCCAAGCAATCACCCTATCATATTTTTCACACAAATCAATCAACCTTTCCCTTTATTATTGGGTTGTAGAATTACCAATTTTCAACTTTCTTCCTTCACTAACTTGAATCTGAGAATAATTTTCCTTATTTTCTTGAAACCTCCTCTTCTCTAGGCTTGCATCTTCTGGATCAAATAAGTTTTCTAAAGTAATCAACCCTTTAGGGAGTTTATTTGATTTCAGCTGGATAATTTGATCACCATATGCTTCCACAATTTTAGGATGTAATTGATCAACAAATTCACCTGATTGTTGTAAGAATGAGAGTACTTGGAAATCATTATAAAAAATTTGCCAATTTTGGTCATTATCTGGAATAGTTGGTCTTACTATAACTTTAACTGACTCATTGTTGACTAATAGATCAGTTGCTGGGTTAAACTGTGAACCAATTTGTGCCATTCTATCTGCTTCAGAGTTTGGGATCTGGGAACCACTTCAATATTGAAAGCCTCAAAACTATCTATCAGGTCCCAAATTTTGTGCCTATAGGATCTCATTCTTACATTTTTGGCTATTGCCTTCTCTCTAATTTGTTTTACCACTAGTTCTAAATCTCCTCTACTATCAGATTCTTTATTCCCTTTTTCTTTGCCAACATGAGTCCATGCACCAAAGATTCATATTCAACATCATTATTGGTACAGGCAAACTGAAAGCGAATGGCTCTAAGAATTTTCTCATCATTTGGGGCAGTAAGGCAAATTCCTGCTCCAACACCATTTTTACTCCTGGCCCCATCAAAATTGAGGGTCCAGATTTCTGAGTTTCTTTCAGATTCTTGACTCTGTGATGCTTCTTTCCTTAAAACATTAGGGATTTCTTAGTCTTCTTCAAATATGACATAAGTGCCTAGACCCGTAGAGTCATAATTTCCATAGGGATCACTCTGCATCATAGTCAATAACTGATTATTCTCTTCTTCTTGTTGGTCATGTTTAGTCCAGTCACCCAACTCTTCAACAAAGACTCTCTCCTCCTTATTCAACATAGCATGGGATGCTTCTAATTTTGGGGTTGGCTCATTTGTGATATGGTCTTTGGATAATGGCTTAGACAGTATTTTCATCTTTGTCCCATAATTGGTTCTTAGGATGAGGTGTGACCAATCTAGTGACATGTAACCTCCTATCTTGGCCATGAAATCTCTGGACAAGCATAAACCAAATATAGGGGGAATATCTATGACTACCACATCTTGATTGACAATTATATTGGGGCAAGTATATAGTTGTAATGGAAGTTGTTTGATTTTTCCTATTGTTTGAACAGATTTCCCATCCAACTGCATGACCCCTCTTGTAAGTGGTTCATATTTTATCTTTAAAGCATCTGCTATCTGCTTTGGCATTACTGTAGTACTGGCCCTGGAATCTATCATTGCATTATGCAGCAGTATTTTTCCAACTATTAGAGTCAAATAAAAGGGATCTGGTTTAGATTTACCTACCTCAGGTGCATTATTCAATAGAGTTGTTATCTATAGAGGTACAGTATCTTTGAGTTGAAGTTTCCCTTTATCAATAGCTCCTCCCTTAGTACTAGTGTGTTTAGAGGCTTCTTGACCTTGCAGAGCTTCCTGCAACAGTGTCTTCTGCTCAGGAATAGCTAACATATCCCAGATTGATACATGTGTTGGAGTTCCTTTTAGCTGATCCACCACATTTATAGGTCCTAATGCTTGGATCTTTGAATAATAAGGGTACCTTGTCTTTTCTAGAACCTGTCCCGAGGCTACTTGGCTCTATACAGGCTGAGACATTTCTTGCCTAGAGACTGTGTTGTGATGATTTTGAAATGGAGGAGTTCCCATGACCTCATTATCAGTGACTTCAGGTTGCCCCATCATCCTCCTCTTTGATATAGTATAATAGTCTGACTACACCAATGGTTTCTTTGAAGTGGATGCCTCATTTAAGAACAATGAATCTTCTTCTTCAATCCATGAAAATAAAGCATGTTCAGGGGCTATTTCCTCTTCTTGTTGTATAGACATCCCTTGCATCTAGGCCACCATTACTGCATTTTGAACACCAGGGGACTGATATGGTGGAGTGTTAGAAGTTGAAAATTGTCCCTCTAACCCTCTCTATTCTGCTATCTTTGGCTGCAAATTACCTCTGGGACAGTCTCTGGGCATATGGGCATTGTTGTAGGGAAAGCACCAAGCATTTGTGTCATCTACTAAGTTATTTTGTCCTGGAACTATTTCCCTATTGGGATTATGAGGAACAGTTTGTAGAGGTGTAGGGACTGAAACCAATTGGTTTGAAGGCTGAGGATTAGTTTGCCTTTGAGGACCTTGATATTGATTTAGTTGAAAGGGAGGCCTATTTCCTTGATAACCTTGATAAGGGGGATTTGGATAGGGATTTTGTTGTCTCTTTAGATTAATTATCTCATTTGAGAAGGTTCTTAGAATGTTCTTAACATCATCCATTTCTGATGGTTGAACAGAGGTGGTTGCCTTAGTAGGTTGTTGAGGTATTGGAAATGAATACATGGACACAGGTGGAGCTGTAAGATTAGGAGATTCTTGTGGCAAAGGTAGGGTAATCTCTGGGAACATGGGCATAGGAGGTCTTGGGGGCAATTTTCTAGCATCTATCAAGTTATTTTCAGCCTTGACTGCCAACTCATATGCTTCTGGTAGTGTCTGACCTCCAAGAGACTGAATCATTATTGATATATCAGAGTTTAAAGATTTGAGGTAAAACACAATAGCCATACCTGATAATGGTCTTGTTGTAGCAAGAATTCTATCCCAGGTCTTTTGAAATCTTGAGTTAAAATTAGTCATGGCCTCCTTTGGTGCCCTTTTGATAGTGATCAATTATTGCAGCAAGGAAGATTTATCACCTTTCTCTTTAAATCTTGCAAAGAAAGCATCCCCAAGTTGATCCCATGTAGATATTGTATTTGGAGTGAGAGATCTATACCAGTCTAGAGTCTTTCCTTTGAAAGAAGCTGCTAGCAGTCTTATGGCCACATTCTGTTGAGTGATAACATGTATTACACACACATCTGATACATCTTATAGATGCTCTTCAGGTGTCTTGAAATCTTCTCCACTGAACTTAGGTAGAGCCTTCAGAGCATTGGCTGGAATAGCATCCCAAGTTGCTGGTGGTTCTGGGAGGATAAGAGGACTACTAGTATTCCAATTGGCATAGTTCCTTGGAGGTATAGGTGCTCCCATATTTATTCTTTGTGCTACTGCAACCTGATTTGCTCTTCTCCTTGTAGTAGCTACTAATGGTGGTAAAAGAATGCCTAGATTAGCAATAGACTGAGCTCTTGTTGTAGGTCCACAACTCTGGCTCCTTGTTACTCTCTGGCTCATACGATCTTGACAGAAACTTCAAGAAAAGTCCTAATGGACGTGCCAAAAACTGTTGATGTATAAAATTAAACAGGTTCGAACACCAACATGGGAAGTTTCAACAATGTGGAACTTGCTATTTGAAACAACCTCTAGATTTTAAAGAAGCTGGCTCTTCTCTATTTTAAATGAGTTTTGAGAAAAAAGGTAAGAAATTAACAGGATTACAGATACAATTAAGCAAATCTAACTATGGTGATGCGCTTGAGTAAAAGTATCCCTTCAATTTAAGCATAGTGAAACTATTCTCAATATTTAGTTATATTAAAGAGCAGATACTGCATGATTAACATAAACAGATAAAATGAATATAATCAAAGGCTCACAACCAGACACTTTGTAATGACACAGATAATAGCAACCAAGGCACAGAACAGAGTTCTTCTCATTAAATCTTCCAGCAACATAAAGGCATGGATACATTAACTTTCTTATCAAGAAAAATAAAATAAAGGCAAAATGACATCAACTGGTCATATCAAAGTCTCTGACTTCTCTTTTTAAATTTCTAACAAAACTTATCAAAAGTATACCTCTATTTCTATCTCTATGTCTATTACAAATACTACATATTTATAACCAAAGATCTGACTCCAGATTTTCAGTAACAACCGAATCCCCAATGGCCCAATGGAACTGAAGATAACTGGAAGTCCCTGGCAGTTACGATCCTCTGAATTTGTAACGGTCATCCTTCCTTAATGCTCATTGGCTGAGGCAAAAAATATATGTGGCACACCTCCTTTACTGAGACACAGACACATGGCGAGACCCGTGCACTTGAAACATGAAACATTGCTAAGACAGATGGAAGTGTCTGCATCAGCACAAGAAACTCCCTTGCTTTTTAGAAATGAACAGGAAAATGACACTTGTCACATTCCGCAACCTTCGGAACCATCTACGTGTCTTCTTCTGCAAAGCCTTTGAAACTGTCTTTATGCTCGGGTGACCTCCTTTCCTGACATCTGTCACAACCTGCACTACTTCATAATATGAGACACATTAGAATATGGGACCCACAACCTTGACGCTCACTAGCCTTCAAAGGAAGAAAATTGGGACAAATGGAAGCTTTCGTACGCACGCTAACTAACACGTGGTGGCACCTGCAATACTGCTTGAAACTGATAAAACTTTTGAAACTCCCCGTGGAAGCTGACACTTGGCCCAACTCACATAAAACTATAGAAGCTTAAGTTCCTCACTGAAAGTGTCATGAATAAAACAACTCCTTCCCCATGACCACCATGTGGCATTTTCTGCAGGCTTGAAACTGAAACATATTGTGGCCCACCATCTTCTTTACTAGCATCAATATGATATGGAAAGAAACACGCAGCAACGTCTGTAGCAAAATAAAAAGATATGTGGCGCCCTCTGCACAAAACATAGAACTTTAGGGGCTGCCTCCGTAAGTTACATGTGGCGACACCTGTAGCACTGCTGAAACTTGAAACATTGAAACTATTTGCTACATGGCACGCTCTACACAAAACTTAATATTTGAAACATTACTGTGACTTTAACTGTGGCTTGACACTTGGCATATTCCACACAAAGCATAAGAAACCCGTGCAGTGATACCTTTGAAACTTGCACAGAAAGAAAAAGAGACCCGCGTAGCAAAATTTGAAACTCGTGGACTAAGCTTCGACTGAAACAAAATGTAGAGTTTTGACACTCTACAATGGTTTCACCCCAAAATTAGTTTTTAGTGTAAATAAGTTTGAAATAGTTAATAGGGAACCTCCCCTTGCTAAGAGGAGAGATTTATCTCATTACACTGTGGTTGATATAACCATTTTACCTTCAGTTAGTTGAAGACAAAATATTCACCCAACTATTTTTGGGGACTCTGCTGGGGATCAAACGTGCAACTTGAAGCCTCACGCTCTGAGTTGAAGCACTACAATTCTTTTCCATTATTTCAATATATTTCAAAATTTTGTTGAGTACATTGCATTCTGGTAGACTCACGGTATACAAGAAGCAAGAGAGCTTAAGGTATTATTGATCCTGTATTTGAGTTGATGCAGCAAAATAACTTTGGTCTTTTGACTCCACGACCTCAACTTCAGTGAACTCGGAGTTTTCCTCCTACTAACGCTAGGTCTCCAATACCAGGTGAAACTTCTATTTCTAGCACTAATAGAGTTTTGTTTATTTGTATTCCACAAAGGTTTGTTATCCCACCCTTTAATCAGTGCACCATGGCAGCTCAAGGCCCTTGGGGTAACACTTTTGGTCCTTTGAATTTAACTCCACCATTGCATGAACTACCTCGTAGTTCAAGGAAGAATTTTCCTAAGTTCTATGGTGATGGGAAAGTCCACTCGAATGAACACATTGCAGCTTTCTGCATAGCTTGCGGTGTATTAGGTGTGGAACATGAAGATGTAGCAGTAAGACTTTTTGTGGAAACACTGCAAGGTGCTGCTATAGATTGGTTTTACCATCTTCAAGTTCAAACTGTAACGAGTTGGAACACTCTCAAGACCAAGTTTGAAGCCAGGTTCAAGCCTGTGAAAGATGCACATGCCTTGCTAGCACAGCTAACACAGATGAAGAAAGAGCCACATGAACCTATGCGAGACTTCATCACTAGGTTCAATAAGCTAACAAATAGGATTCCTACAACTGCTCAGCCAACATTAAAGAATCTTAAGTGTTTCTTTATCAATACTCAACTTCCTAAGGTGAACTTTTTTCTAAGGCAGGCTGGCCCCGCAGATCTTCTTGCAGCTCAAATTTTGGCTATGGAAGTTGAAGATGATCTTATCCTTGTGGGTAAGATAAGAAGAGATTCCAACAAGAATAGAGGTCAACCCTCTACTGATAATTCTTCCACAAGCACCACAGATCCTATGGTACAAAAGTTAGCAAATGAGTTGCTAGCTTTGAAAAGGCAAATGTCACAAGGTATGTCTGCCCCTCCTTCTTATAGGGATATACCAAGGAGAACATTTTCTAACAATTCATATCAAGGCAATGCTGCCAAAAATCAAGGGCAACAAAATCGTCTTCCACCCACACAGGGGAAGCTCGCCATTGAAGTAGCATCGGTCAACTCAGTAGTTGGCTATTATGAAGCAGAACATGACCATCCTTTCCAACCTAAGCTGGATCAGGAGAATGATGCTAATCTTTTTACAGAAGGAGAAGAAGAATTAGCTGGCGACTCTACCATTGGTTTTCTGAATTACCAAGATGAAGCCAAAAGAGAAGGAGAAGTATATGATGGAGCATATGCTATTTTTACTAGGTCCCAGAATTAGTCAAATCAATAACCTGATAAAGGAAAGGCAAAAGAGGAACCTTAGCCATTGATCGCAATTGCCAAACGGGGAACTCCGTTGCCTTTTCAATCGAAGGACCCGGTTGGCGATAAGCAAGTAAGTACATCTAATAATCCTTTGTCTTCTACTTTTGTCCCTCAGACCAGTACTACCCCTAATAAAACTCAAAATGATGGATTTCCTTCCTATGTATCTAGTTCATTTCAGCTATTTGATATAATAGATCATTCTAGGAAGACCAAAATCCAAATGTCTGAGGTTGAGTATTTACAAGCTAATCTCAAACAGTTCAATAGGTTGGCTAAATACGTTAAAAATAAGACTGTCCCTACAAGACAAGACCTACCCAAAGTTTCTCATGATTCCTCAAAGAACAAATCCACCCAAAATAATCTTGTCACTACTCCCCTTGTTGCCCCAAGGAAAATAGAACCTTTCTATGTTTCTCTATTGGTAAATGGTCATAAGTTGAGCAATTGCATAATAGATTCTGGGGCCTTCGATAATGTCATGCCTGCCAAAGTGGCAGACACCCTTGGTCTCACCTTAACCAAGACCTTTGGGAGATGTTTCTCCATGGAAAATAAGCAAGTGCCATTGTTGGGCCAAATCAAAGATGCCCAATTTGCATTTGCAGCCTTTCCAGACAAGAGGATTAAGATGACCGTCCTAGTGGCTGATGTTCCAGCCTCTTATGGCATTCTGCTCAGGTGTAATTTTTGTAAAGATGTGGGTGGAGAACTAAACATGACCTATCTAAAGCAAGGATACCTATTAAAGGCGTCATGCAAAAGTTGCTTCCTGAGAAAGAAGCAAAATATAATGTTACCCAAACGGCAAATCCCAAAGCCCAAATTTTGTTTGAGTCCTCGGGAATAGGTAATTATTTCTTGTCTACTGAAGATACTTCTAGTTCATTAGACGAGAGCTCTGACATTTTAGATGCTGAATCAGAGGATATTTCTAGTAAATCAGATGAAAGTTTAGATGAGAGCATAGTGATGCTAGAATCTTCTCTTTCTGATGAAGAAGAATCTACTAGTAAACAAAAACATCAACGTAAGAAATTCAAATGATGTTTGGGTTTTAGAATTTGATGGTAGTTGTTCCTCTATCGGTTCTGGAGTTAGAATTGTTTTGATATCTCCACAAGGTGATATCTTCCCTTTCTCATACAAGCTGCAATTCAACAGTACCAATAACACCACTGAATACGAGTCATTGTTGCTCAGATTGGAGGTTGCTCATGCTAAAGGTGTTAAAAATCTTCATGCTCAAGGAGATGTCGAATTAGTTGTTTGCCAAGTGAGAAATTTATATCAAACCAAAAATGAAAGGTTGAGGCATTACCGTAACCATGTTTGGGATTGCATCGAAGGTTTTGATGCTTTCAACATTTCTGTAGTACCGAGAGAGTTTAATGATCGTGCTGATTCATTAGTTGTCTCTGCCACCCTCATGGTTCCCCATAAAAACTTCAAAGGTAATAAGTACATAATTGAGTTGGTTTTCTGACCAAGTGTACCAGATAATGCTAACCATTGGCAGGTGTTCAATGGTGATAATCAAATCATAACTTTCTTCGAAAAGACAAATAGCTTTGATGAGCTCTATTTTGAAGGTAGTGAATCTCCACCATGAGAATACGTTTCTGAAGTAGATTCACAAACTGGTGAAGAGTTTCTTCAACTAAAAGGGAATAAGATTCCAAAAGGTTTTGTTTCCCTGGAAAAGCTATTTGATAAGCATGACAAATACATTAAACAACAGAAGCAACTTGATTCAAGTTCATCTATGGAATTTGAACAAGTAAATTTGAGTTATGAGGTAGATCCCAAAATGGTCAACATTGGGAAGTGTTGCACTGCTGATGAGAAATTTTAATTCACTACACTTCTTTTCCATTACATTGATGTTCTGGCATATTCTTATGATGATTTGAAGTCCTTTAGGCCTAAGGAGATTCATCATGAAATTACTCTCAAAGTTGGGTCATTGCCTCACAAGCAGAAACAGAGGCAATATAATCCCAAAATATCAGGTACTATTCTTTCTGAGATTTAGAAAATGTTGAATGCAAGAATAATCTTTCCTATTCATCATTCTACCTGGATCACGAATATTGTCCCTATAAGAAAGAAGAATGGAGAAATCCGTATTTACGTTGATTTCATGAATCTTAACCAGTCTTTCCTAAAGGATAACTACCCTCTACCCATCATGGACCAAGTGTTACAAACTGTAACTAGTTTTGGAAATACTGTCTATGTTAGACAGTTTTTCAGGATATAATCAAGTAGAGGTTAGCGAAGTAGATCAGTACAAGACTACTTTCACAACACCTTGGGGCACATTTTCATATTGCAGGATGTCATTTGGTTTAATCAATGCTAGCGCTACTTTCTAGAGAGCAATGGACCTCGCTTTCAGAGATGAGATGGGGAAATTCATTGTGGTATATCTTGATGATTTGACTATTTTCTATAAACAACGTCATGATCATGTGTATCACTAGTGACAGGTGCTGGAAAATGTTGACAAAATGGTATTTCTCTTAACCCTAAGAAATAAGTTCTCGGGGTTACAAAAGGTAAGCTTCTCGGTCATATTGTGTCCCGAGAAGGCACTAAAATTGACTCAGAAAGAGTCAAGTCCATCTAAAGTCTTACTTTGCCTGCTAGTAAGACTGCAGTTCACTCTTTCTTCGGAAAGGTAAATTTTTTGTGGAGATACATTCTAGAATTTGCGGAGAAAACCTGCCACATTGTCAACATGATGAAGGGTAAGACTACTTTCCGTTGGAGTACAGAAGGTAAAGCAGTATTTGAGGACATCAAGAGGGCCATAGCTCATGCTCTGGTTCTAGTTTGTCCTGATTATACCATGGATTTCGTAGTATACAGTTATGCTTCCGAGCATACACTTTTAGCCATTCTTGTTTACTAGAATGAAGAAGGTGTGGAATCTCCCATTTCATTAATGAGTTGTCCTTTGAAGGCTCATGAATTGAAATATTCAAATATGGAGAAACATGCTTATGCCATGGTCAAGGTGGTAAAATATTTCCGGTTTTATATTTTAAATTCACATACTGTTGTTTTGGTGCCTGACACAACAGTGAAGTCGATCCTAACTCAACAGGAGTTCGGAACCAAAAGAGGCAATTGGATTTCCAAGATTCAAGAGTTTGATCTTGATATCAAACCTACCAAGCTTGTGTGTGGCAGAGGTTTGTGTCAGTTGATTGCCGACAATGTACCAAAAGAGACAGGAGATGAAGAAGAAGTTGAGGATATGCCAACTATTCTTTTTGTCACTACTACAGATGAGTGGTATTCAAATATTGCTCATTTTCTTACCTATGGGGAGTTTCCTTCTCATCTATCCTATAAGGAAAAGAGAATGATCAAATTGAAGGTTGCAAACTATGTCCTATGGGACAATGGTTTGCATAAAAGAGGCCTTGATGGAGTTTTTCTCTGTTGTGTGGATAAAACACAACAAAATAGACTTTTGGAGTCTTTTCACAATTTAGCTTGTGGAGGACATTTTTCTGCACCTGTAACGGCTCATAAGATTATGTGGGCTAGGTACTATTGGCCCACACTATTTTAGGATGCGTATAATTGGGTACGTAGGTGTGAGTTATGTCAATAGTTTGTTGGAAGGCCTAAGTTGGCTGCATTACCTCTCAAGCCAGTTGTAATTGAAGAACCTTTTCAACAATGGGGCATTGACTTCATTGGTGCTATGAACCCACTGTCAAGTGCGGGACACAACTTTGTTCTCACCACAACTGATTATTTTACCAAGTGGGTGGAAGCCATCCCAGTAAAGCACGCTACGTCTGAAGTGGTATGTAATTTTCTTAAGGAAAATATTATTTCCCGGTTTAGAGTTCCAAACAAAGTTGTAGAAGATAATGCTACTTGTTTCTCTTCCAACAAGATTACTATCTTTTTCTATGAACATGTGATCATTCTTTCTCACTCTTCAGACTATTATCCACAAGGAAATGGTCAAGCAGAATCTAGTAACAAAAATCTGGTTACTATTATCAAGAAATTGGTGGAAGATAATCAGAGAACTTGGCATAAAGCATTGCTTGATGCTTTATGGGTAGATAGGATTACCCCTAAGAGGGTGATAGGTATGTCACCATTTTAGCTTCTGCATGGTTTGAATGTAGAAATACCTATTACTTTGGAATTGTCAGCATTGAAGTTGGCAAAGGCAGTAGAAGATAGAACTTTTGAAAGTTTCATTGACAAAAGAATCATGTACCTCACTGAACTTGAAGAACAACGAGCTATGGTAGTAGACCGTATTGCTGAACATCAAAGTCAGGTGAAGAAACTCTTTGAAAAAAAGGTGAAGGCTCGTGATTTTCAAATTGGATATCAAGTCTTGTTATGGGACAAGAGGAGAGAACCAAAAGGAATGCATGGGAAGTTTGATTCCCTATGGAGAGGCCCATTCATCATTCACCAACTTTGTGGTGAAAATAGCTTCTTGTTGGAGTATCTTGATGGAACACCATTCTTGCTACCTCACAATGGACAACATCTAAAGCACTTCAATCCTTGAAGTATTAGATAAGTCCATTTGTACATTTGTATAGTTTCGTGTTTTTATTTTTGTGTTTTTGTTTAGTATTTTGTGTCCTTTTATTTTTGGTAGCTTGACTCTATGGCCCAATGGCATGGATGAAGGCACTTAGAGACTAGATTCTTCTCCCTTTGATCATTTCAAATTTTGATCAAAAGAAGTTCCCCAGTTAGAGATAGCTGTTCTCAAAATTAGCTACGCTCATTTTTGTAGACAACCCCTATGAAACTTGTCTGTTTCATAGCCTACACTCTAAGTTCGCAAATCAAGACAAGTACTCTTGGCTTTGTGTGAAGTCATCTAACATCCTAGAATAGTTTGCGACATTCCCTTAGGTTGATTCCTCAAAATTTGTGCAAATCGATTAGGTTGCAAACTGATCAAAATATCAATTTTGATCATTTTAGGGTGTTACTAGGTTTTTGAGTCTTCATGTGCATAAGCAGTTACATGCATGTTTTTGAGTAATATGTATGGGCGACGAAAATCGCCACCCATGCATGTCAGTTCTCCCTTGTAAAGATGTAAGAGCAGTGGTTTTACCCGCCCTTACATCCCCTTCCTTCTTTTGTGTGAGAACGACATTTTTGGCTGATGGTGCATCTTTTTCCTTGCATTTATATTACCTCGTGTGTATTTATTGCGCCTTTAATTTTTGAATTTGGGCAATCTTTGAGTTGCTTTAAGTTGTTTTCAATTAGTATCTTGTTTTACTTTCGATTATCCATCTTACCTAAGCCTTGGAGAGAACTTGAAGTTGACGCTTTCTAGCTTCCACGGATTCAATCTTACTAAAGCTTCCGTGTTTCTTCTTTGTGTTGATACAGGTAAGTTTGTTTTATTCTTTCTTTGTGTTTGAGGTTTTGTTAATGATAAATAGTGTTTGTATCATTGTTCAAAATCATCCTCTGGTTATTTTTTTAAAACCCTAGTTTTATTTTAAATTCGTATGTTTCTATTAAACCCTAGGTCTTAATAGTTTTGGGTTTTTTAGTGCGTTTTCATTTTGTTGAAGATTTTATTGCCTTACGAGAACTTAGGTTTTCATTTTACCTGTGTAGTTAGTATTTTCCACTGACGGTGTCTTAGGAATATTTTTCATTGTATGTATGGTCGGTGAAATGACCGACATATACACCTTGCTTTCGAACTACCCCACATGTAAGGGTGGTTAAAACCACCGCCCTTACACAAACTTTGTGTTACCCCCTACGTGTAAAAGCAGCTGAAACTCCTGCTATTTCATATCTGACCTAGAGTTTTAGGAGTACCTGTATAAGCAGTCCTTTCGACTGACTCAACACTTCAAATCTTTTTCCTCATATGCATTAGCGGGCAAATTTGCCGCTTATGCACATACAGATCAAGCTTGAAGTTTTTTCAATTCAATAGGCATCGGCGAACCTTTTCACTGCTTTTGCATGTGCCTCAAACTTGAATTTTTTTCCCTCATATGTAAGGGCAGTCATTTTGACCGCCCCTACATCAAAAATATAAATCTTCCCAAACATGTGCAATAGCGGTCAAAATGACCGACTTTGCATGATAAGTGAATGATCCCATGTGCAAGAGCAGTCATTTTGATTATCCATGCACATTTTCCTGAATTTTTCTAACACTAGGGAAATTCACCTTTCAAAGCCTGTTAACCCGCTTTTGCCTTTTACCTCGATTTGTACACACTCAAGCCCTTCAACACATGCTTCCCTGTTCATGATCATCGAATCACAGTAATCCCAATTTACGCATTTTTCCCCTCACTGCGAGATCATGGCTTTTTGCAGTCTTTGACAAACATCCATGGTAGACACTGTTTCCAATTTTCTCTTCAAAAATGATGTAAGAGCCATCTCCATCCAAAGCCAAAATCATGAAGTACAAATACCAAGGGGTCTTCCCTGTTACTTTAGTACAGTCTAATGTTGATGAAATCAGAGATACAGAGATAGGGCATGTAGATATGACAGAGTTCGTGGACAGAACTAAATAGACAAATCCTTCTAGACATATGCAGAAGATCATTGACAGCAACATTCACTTGGTTGCCTCTTTTCCAATTTCTTCTCATAATCTTGAGTTTGTTCTTTAGGTGGCTAGCCATTATAATAGGGATACTACAGTTGTGATAGATTCCCAAGGGAATGTGATTATGAGGTTGGATGCAGAGTTTCTTGATAAAATCTTCATGTGTCCTCCTATTGAAAATATTGGACAAATTGATTTTGCTCAAGGGCAAAGATACTATGATGCAGATGTGGAAGGTACAAGAAGGTACATAAAAAGTAAATGGTTGAAGATTCCTTGGAGCAATCTGACTAGATGGCCAAAGGGGCTCCCGAGGAGTGACTTTGTAGAGGAGGTATGTGACTTGATCACACTTTTCAGTCGCATTAATGGACTCCCTTCTTCCTCCAAGTTTCAGGAATGGATGTATACATACGTCAAGGTGATTCTCCAGGCCCGCACTATCTTAGAGAATATAGCAAAGCTAGATGCATGTGAAATGATAGCTATATAGGCCATGTATCAGGACTTTCTAAAGAAGAATGATGGAGGAAGTTGAAGTTCCTTTTTGATACCTTAGTTTATTTTATTCTTGTATATGTAATTTGAATTTTGTTATGGACATATTCATGTGTAATTTTCCAAAATGCAATTACATATGAGACAAAAGAAGTCATAAGTCAAATAGGACTCTTTTGTTTGAATAAGTCAAAGTAGTTAGGATTCTCCTATTTTTTCTCTAGGCTCCTCCCTATAAATAAAGAAGGCCTCTATTGTATTGATTATCTTTTAGTTATTGAAGCAAAACTCTGCCAAATTGAAGAGCATTTTGAGACTTTGTGTTCAAATTGTAAATCATATTTTATCAAGTGAATAGAAAAGCAAGCGATCTTTCAATCTTTGCATTGGAATAACTTGTGGTGTATTGGAAATTGTTCTTATATCCTTTTCCTTATGCTATCTTATCTACTTGATCAAATTGTAGTGTGAGTGTGAATAATCTAGGAGATGTTCTAAAGCTGATTTTGGAGACTTTGTGCTACAATAATTACCTTTAGCTTGTGATTTTACGTTTTGAAGTAAAAGATATTGGAAAGACTTTGAACTACTATTTGTTGACCTATTTTCCTCTGTATAGAGTTAAATATTTCACCTTGTATTTTCCTTAAAAATCCTTTAGAAGTGACCATACAAGGCTTTAATCCTACAAATTATTCATGTTGTACCTTGCCAAATTTCCTAAAAACTTGTCTGTAGAATCTTTGCAGAAAACGTAGAAAAACCCAGAAATCTTTTAGCTTCAATCATTTTCTATTGTAGGGATTTTTTAGTTTCATGTTTAGTATTTGTGTATGCATTTTTCAA
Source organism: Cunninghamia lanceolata (assembly GCA_027924645.1). NCBI lineage: Eukaryota > Viridiplantae > Streptophyta > Pinopsida > Cupressales > Cupressaceae > Cunninghamia > Cunninghamia lanceolata. The sequence goes on from BSBN01001225.1 coordinate 11,943,180, forward strand.
TGTATATTTGCATATACATTCGCCATTGTATGTTTATATATACAAGTGCAGTATACAATGTCAAAAGATGCAAAGTAAAGATGCAAGTCATACATACAAGAGTGAATGAACAGTGCCATGTATATCGGCAGGATGCAAAAGTGGCTTGTATATGTGATTGTATCTTTGTATATACAATCACACATACAAAGGATAACATGCATAGGAAAAGTATGCATCAGGAAACATACAAAGGCTTTTTCATATCGGCGACATACAAAGGCAAATGTATATCGCCGATATACAATCAAAAGATGCAAAGGGATATACAAAGGCGATATGCAATTTTATCATACAAGGTGGAAAATACAATGGCCGATGCATATACAAAGCAACATACAAAGGGAAACATGCATCAAGTTTCCATTGTAGATACAAAGAAAAGATGAATGTCTATGTGATTGTATGATTGCATATGCAATCCAACATACAAAGGCAGATACAATTGGTGGGGTCCACCAAAGGGCACAAGCAATGGTATGTTTCTTTGTTTGTATCTTCGTTTGTATGTTTCCACATACAAAGGCAAGATACATCGGTAACATACAAAGGTACTTGTATCTCATATACAAGTCATAGATACTAAAGGAGGACATACAAGGTGGGGCCCACGCATTGTATGTATATCGCTATTGTATATTCGCATATACAATGTGATATACAAGGAAAATGATGCAAAGCAAACATGCAAGGGTTTCATATGAAAGATACATTGAAAGGATGTAGGGGGGGCTTACAGGGAGCATTGTATGTATATCAAGATTGTATATTTGCATATACAATGCGATATACAAAGGAAAATGCATTGGTCGATATGCAAGGGAGATACAAATGGTGGGGTCCACTAAAGGCACAGGCCATTGTATGATTTTGATTGTATATTCGCTTGTATGTTTCCATATACAAGCCAATATACAAAGGGGAAACATACAATCAGGACGCAACTCGAGGATCAAATTCAACAGATAGTCTTTTGAGTTTCATGCATTGTATGTATTTCAGATTATATGTTTGCATATACAATCCAGTATGCAAGGGGTCACATGCAAAGGTCATCGGCCAAATAGCGTCCATTGGCCAGACAAGATGTATTGGCAGCTTGTTTCACAGTTTTTCTGATGGCCGATGGAGGATGTATTTTTCAGCGATGGGTTCAGGGATCGACTCAGCGACCAATCAGACATTGCCACATGTCAGGGCCAATCTAGTGGCTCTTCAGGTCACAGATGCCAAGCGATATATACACATAGTTGACCACAGCTTTGACTGCCCATATCTCCTCCATTTTAGTGAATTTCCACATGCTTCAAAAGGCAAAACTGCATATTTTTGCCTCCTCTTTCATTTGGTGGGCTTTTGGGGGACTTTTTCCACTTTCAAATTTTAGATTTGGCATTGCATGCTTGGGCAACGTGACATTTCAGCAGTGACAGTTGCATATTCAGCTGATGATATTTGTTGCATTCATTGCTACAAATAGATGACTCTACAGACCACATTAAAGATAAAAAATATCTTTCATCTGCTCTATTTCAAATCTTTTATGCCATAACTTCAGGCAGATGGACGTCCCTTCAGCAGATATATTTTCCTGATTGCGTCCATGGGATGATTTGTTTTGTAACCGATTGAGGTCAAAATGTGAAATGCTATATATACATATAAAACAGATGTATATAGGGGTTGGTTGTTCTTCTGGGCTATTTTTGTAATGGCTACTTGGCCTCTATAATCAATAGAAACTGGTATTTTTTGCCTCTTTTCTATTATTTTTAGCACTGTGTCTACTCTTTGGATTACTATAGGCTGTGTATTGTGGACAAAGGTCCCTTTCATTCCTCCATTATTCTGTCTGGACCTCTCTAGAATTAATATGAGTCTGTGTAAGTCTTTCGAGCTGTGAGATTATTACTGTGTCGATTCAGTTGCAGCCAAACACATTTAAATCTGGTGTATTACTTTCTTTTTATTTTATTTTATCATTCCTTCTAACCCTTTTCCCAACAAGCATTAATACTAGGTTTAGATACATATCTCTAAGCAGTAGGCTTAGAAAGAGGAAGCCAGCCTTCTCCGGAGGTCTGATCTTAATTCACAAGGTTTCACACTTTGAGATCATTCCCATGTTATTCTAGATTGCTGAAGTTTTACAACTTTGGCAAAGGGTGCAAATCTGGGTGATAACAGTTTTGGCACGCCCGGTGGGACTAGTTCGATGAACTTCTCATCACGATACTGAGAGATTTGGTGTTTCTCCTAGTATTACCAGCATTTGGAGGCAATACAAACTTCTCTACCATGGCGACTCTACCGAACGAATCAGCTGGTTTCAGCAGCCCAAGTACCTAAGATTTTATCAAAGGTTAGGATTTTGGTGATTTGCCTGGTCTATTCAGCTTCCAGAAGCATTTCAATCACCTAGCAAGTCCTTCTCTGGTATGTATCCAATTTTTTTCTTTGGTTGTAGACCTATTTTTCTCTCATTCTGACATTTTATGATTATCCAGCATTTAGATGCTACAAAATGTCAGAATTTTATAGAAATCATGGCTTTCCCCTACCCCTAATCCAAATACAAGCTATTGGCCCCCATATCAGCAATACCAGGCCCCAAATGCCTTTGATTTTATGCCATACAGCCCTACCACTAAAGAATATCAGCATCCTCATGATGCTTACCTTCCTCTTACCCCTAATGTTGCCCCAGAGAATATTGATGCTTTCAATGAGCTCATGAGTGGTTTTCTAAAGCTTGACAGAAATTTGGATAAGGTCAAAAGAGCAGCAGGGTACAGTTGGCCTTGACGATTTTATGATCTCAGCATCATAAGCATGTATGGTCTCAAGAAGTTATCTCTAGATCTGAATAGGGAGGCTGATGAATTTATAGAAACGTTAACATGTGACCAGCAGCAAGAAGCACAAGAGGAGGTTTTTCAAGAAAACCTTGCTATAAAGATGACACCTACTCAGCTTGCTGCTGAAGAAGCCCCAAAATTTAAAATTCCAAACTTCAGGCAGGTTAGTCCATCTACACCTCCAAAACTGCTTCCCAGTTTTTAAATCCCAAGTTTTAAAGGACCTCAGCCTTCATAGGAGCCTATTCCTAGCTTCAAACAAGTTCATCCTTCAAACCAAAGTGAGCCTATGACAGAGCCTCAAACTTCTCTACCATGGCGACCTTCTTGGGTCAAGCATCCCAGTTACAAAGTACCAAACCTCGTAATGGCCAATCCTCTCATACCAATTCAAAATCAAGGAGAGGAGAGGGTTGTAGAATCCAAGCCTAACATAATTCCAAGTTTTAGGAGTGTTTCTCCAACCCAACAATCTATACGTGAAAGCGAGCAACCTAGACTCCACAAGTTTCCAGGTTTCAAAGCCTTTATCCCTTCACAAGTCCTTGTTCCTGTGCAAACTCAGATTGTCACTCCCCAGGAACAAAATTGTCCAGAACTCTCTCCCCTCCAAGAAATTTAAGAAATTTTTCAGGCCTCTTTCCCTGATGATATTTCAATCCTCAAGGGTGGACTTGTTGTCTACCAAGATAATTGGAAAGATGAGCCAAAAGAGGAGGTGGAAGAAGATAAAACTAATGAGGAGCAGTTTGTTCCTACACTTACAGAGATAGAATTGTTTGAACCTATTGCACCTGTGAGTACTGTTAACCCAAATAAGGGATTGAGTCCTCTAAACTTTAGTTCCTTTGAATCCTTTTCTCATGCATTCGATCAAGAAAACAAGGTTGAAGTGCAAAGAGTGCATGGAGAAAGCCTTTAGCTGTAGAGACAACTTAACCAAAATCCAAAAGAGCTGCAGTGAAAGGATGGAGGCATAGGGAAACAAGTTGCTAAGGTCACTTCAGAAATGGATGATGCTGCCCTACTTCATGAGCTACCTGATTATGTTGAAGATGAGGAAGGTGGGTAGCTGGTTGTGGATATGCAACAACAAGAGAACAATGAAATTGAAGGCAGATTGTTGCAGGTTGAGGCTGAGCATGAAAGTGATTTTCCAAACCATAAAGAGGGCCAAGCATGTTTCCCTATGATAGATGATGCAGAGGCTGATTACGCTGATATGCTTGAGGAACTTCCATGTTTTATTGAAAATAATGAGAAGACTGAACATGGGCAAGAGCAAATTGAAGATTTGTTCTTTATTATCAAGCAGGGATACCAGCTTCTTGGTGGGGAGGTCTTCTCTTTTGAGCATGTGCATGGCTCATTTTTTGAGCCTAAGTTAGAAAATCATGAGCATTTGGTTCATAAGTTGGAGACAACCATATCTCTAATTGAGATACAAGAGCTAGAGTTTTCAAACCAACAAGAAGAGAAAAACTTAGAGTAGAGACATGAGATCAGACATGTTGATTTGCATATCACTTCAAGGGGATGCCCAATCAGGCATCTAGCCCAGCTGGAGAGATATCAAGAAGAGTCACCACTTGTCATGCTTACCTCTAAGCATGAAGTTGAGTATCAAAATGAGTGGGATCAGCCCATTTATTCACCACAAGTTAGCAACAACAGTAATTAGTCAAGGTGGATAGGTGAGTTCATCTCAATTCTATGGGGGGTGTTTTATCAATTTGTCATATGCCCATTCCCCCTTTACCTCTTTTTAGCTGCCCACATGCATGGGAAACATTGCAAATTGTTAAGGAAGGGAAGTTACTTTCAAGAACCAGTTAATGGCTTTGTTTAAGGTCATGCCTAACTGGTTAGTTTAGGTTTCATTTCTACTTTAGTTTTCCCTTTTTATAAGTGCTTCTGCACAGGCTGCATTGTCATTAGGAGAATGCAGGCCCTTTCCCCTTTTGTATTTTGGAGGCAGGTTCCAGTTTTCCAGCATGTTCTAGACTTGACTCCATGCCCAATGGATGCATAAGGCCACTGATCTAATTGTTTAGCAGGCAAACATCCCGTAGAAGTCACCAAATTGTTGACCTATTTTCCTCTGTATAGAGTTAAATATTTCACCTTGTATTTTCCTTGAAAATCCTTTAGAAGTGACCATACAAGGCTTTAATCCTTCAAATTATTGATGCTATACCTTGCCAAATTATCTAAACACTTGCTTGTAGAATCTTTGCAGAAAACCCAGAAAAACCCATAAATCTTTTAGCTTCAAGTATTTTCTATTACAAGGATTTCTCAGTTTCATGTTTAGTATTTGTGTATGCATTTTTCAATGTATATTTGCATATACATTCGCCATTGTATGTTTATATATACAAGTGCAATATACAATGTCAAAAGATGCAAAGTAAAGATGCAAGTCATACATACAAGAGTGAATGAACAGTGCAATGAACATCAGCAGGATGCAACAGTGGCTTGTATATGCAATTGTATCTTTGTATATACAATTGCACATACAAAGGATAACATGCATACGAAAAGTATGCATCAGGAAACATACAAAGGCTTTTTCATATTGGTGACATACAAAGGCAAATGTATTTTGGGCACATACAAGGAAAAGTCTCAAGAAAAGATACAATGGCTGGGGTCCGCCAATTGTATATTGAGTGCTTTGTATGTTAGTGATATACAAGGCAAAGGTACAAAGGAAACATACAAGCAAAAGATGCATAAGGCAAATGTATATCGCCGATATACAATCAAAAGATGCAAAGGGATATACATTCACCGTTGTATGTTCAAATATACAAAGGCGATATGTAATTTTATCATACAAGGCAGAAAATACAATGGCTGATGCATATACAAAGCAACATACAAAGGGAAATATGCATCGAGTTTCCATTGTAGATACAAAGAAAAGATGAATATATATGCGATTGTATGATTGCATATGCAATCCAACATACAAAGGTAGATACAATTGGTGGGGTCCACCAAAGGGCACAAGCAATGGTATGTTTCTTTATTTGTATGTTCACTTGTATGTTTCCACATACAAAGGCAAGATACATCTGTAACATACAAAGGTACTTGTATCTCATATACAAGTCACAGATACTAAAGGAGGACATACAAGGTGGGGCCCATGCATTGTATGTATATTGCTATTGTATATTCACATATATAATGCGATATACAAGGAAAATGATGCAAAGAAAACATGCAGGGGTTTCATATGCAAGATACATTGAAAGGATGTAGGGGGGGCTTATAGGGAGCATTGTATGTATATCAGGATTGTATATTCGCATATACAATGCGATATACAAAGGAACATGCATTCGCCGATATGCAAGGGAGATACAAATGGTGGGGTCCACTAAAGGCATAGGCCATTGTATGATTTTGATTGTATATTCACTTGTATGTTTCCATATATAAGCCAATATACAAAGGGGAAAGATACAATCAGGATGCGACCCGGGGATCAAATTTAGCGGATAGTCTTTTGAGTTTCGCACATTATATGTATTTCAGATTGTATGTTTTCATATACAATCTGAGATGCAAGGGATCACATGCAAAGGTCATTAGCCAGATAGCGTCCATTGGTAGCTCAACTCAGGGTTATGCCAACAGGCCGATAGGGATGAAAAGTATATATAAAAGCATGTCATCGGCCAGACAGGATGTATCGGCAGCTCGTTTCACAGTTTTTCTGATGGCCAATGGAGGATGTATTTTTTAGCGATGGGTTCAGGGATTTATTCAGCGACCAATCAGATGTTGCCACGTGTCGGGGCCGATCCAGTGGCTCTTTAGGTCACAGATGCAAAGCGATATATACACACAGTTGACCACAGGTTTGACTGCCCATATCTCCTCTATTTTAGTGAATTTTCACATGCTTCAAAAGGCAAAACTGCATTTTTTGCCTCCTCTTTCATTTGGTGGGCTTTTCGGGGGACTTTTTCCACTTTCAAATTTTAGATCTGGTGTTGCATGCTTCGCCAACGTGACATTTCAGCAGCGACAGTTGCATATTCAACTGAAGATATTTGTTGCATTCATTGCTACAAATCGATGACTCTACAGACCACATTAAAGATAAAAAAAATCTTTCATCTGCTCTATTTCAGATCTTTTATGCCATAACTTTATGCAGATGGATGTCCCTTCAACAGATATATTTGCCTGACTGCGTCCATGGGACAATTTGTTTTGTAACCGACTGAGGTCAAAATGTGAAATGCTATATATACATATAAAACAGATGTATATAGGGGTTGGTTGTTCTTCTGTGCAATTTTTGTAATGGCTACTTGGCCTCTATAATCAATAGAAACTGGTATTTTTTGCCTCTTTTCTATTATTTTTAGCACTATGTCTACTCTTTGGATTACTGTATGCTATGTATTGTGGACAAAGGTCCCTTTCATTCCTCCATTATTCTGTTTGGACCTCTCTAGAATTAATATGAGTCTATGTAAGTCTTTCGAGCTATGAGATTATTACTGTGTCGATTCAGTTGCAGCCAAACACATTTAAATCTGGTGTATCACTTTCTTTTTATTTCATTTCAGCATTCCTTCTAACCCTTTTCCTAGCAAGCATTAGCACTAGGTTTAGATGCATATCTCTAAGCAGTAGGCTTAGAAAGAGGAAGTCGGCCTTCTCCGAAGGTCTGATCTCAATTCGCAAGGTCCCACACTTTGAGATCATTCCCATCTTATTCCAGATTGTTGAAGTTTTACAACTTTGGCAAAGGGTGCAAATCTGGGTGATAACAGTTTATGAAACCCCTGTATGTTTACTTTGCATCATTTTCCTTGTATATCACATTGTATATGCGAATATACAATAGCGATATACATACAATGTGTGGGCCCCACCTTGTATGTACTCCTTTAGTATCTATGACTTGTATATGAAATACAAGTACCTTTGTATGTTATAGATGTATCTTGCCTTTGTATGTGGAAACATACAAGCGAATATACAAACAAAGAAACATACCATTGCTTGTGCCCTTTGGTGGACCCCACCAATTGTAACTGCCTTTGTATGTTGGATTGTATATGCAATCATGCAATCGCATATACATTCATCTTTTCTTTGTATCTATAATGGAAACTTGATGCATATTTCCCTTTGTATGTTGCTTTGTATATGCATCGGCCATTGTATTTTCCACCTTGTATGATAAAATTGTATATCGCCTTTGTATATTTGAACATATAATGGTGAATGTATATCCCTTTGCATCTTTTGATTGTATATTGGTGATATACATTTGCCTTATGCATCTTTTTCTTGTATGTTTCCTTTGTACCTTCGCCTTGTATATCGCTAACATACAAAGCACTCAATATACAATTGGCGGACCCCACCCATTGTATCTTTTCTTACGACTTTTCCTTGTATGTGCCTGATATACATTTGCCTTTGTATGTCGCCGATATACAAAAGCCTTTGTATATTTCTTGCTACATACTTTTCCTATGCATATTATCCTTTGTATGTGCGATTGTATATACAAAGATACAATCGCATATACAAGCCATTGTTGCATCCTGCCGATGTACATTGCACTATTGATTCACTCTTATATGTATGACTTGCATCTTTACTTTGCATCTTTTGACATTGTATATTGTACTTGTATATATAAACATATAATGGCGAATGTATATGCAAATATACATTGAAAAATGCAGGGGGGGCCTTATAGGGAGCATTGTATGTATATTAGGATTGTATATTCGCATATACAATGCGATATACAAAGGAACATGCATTCGCCGATATGCAAGGGAGATACAAATGGTGGGGTCCACTAAAGGGACAGGCCATTGTATGATTTTGATTGTATATTCGCTTGTATGTTTCCATATACAAGCCAATATATAAAGGGGAAACATACAATCAGGACGTGACCCGGGGATCAAATTCAGCGAATAGTCTTTTGAGTTCCTTGCATTGTATGTATTTCAGATTGTATGTTTGCATATACAATCCGATATGCAAGGGGTCACATGTAAAGGTCATCGGCCAGATAGAGTCCATCAGTAGCTCAACTCAGGGTTCTGCCGATAGGCCGATAGGGACGAAAAGTATATACGAAAGCATGTCATCGGCCAGATAGGATGTATCGGCAGCTCGTTTCACAGTTTTTCCGATGGCCGATGGAGGATGTATTTTTCAGCGATGGGTTCAGAGATTGACTCAGTGACCAATCAGACATTGCCACATGTTAGGGCCGATCTAGTGGCTCTTCAGGTCATAGATGCAAAGAGATATATACACATAGTTGACCACAACTTTGACTGCCCATATCTCCTCCATTTTAGTGAATTTCCACATGCTTCAAAAGGCAAAACTGCATGTTTTTGCCTCCTCTTTCATTTGGCAGGATTTTTGGGGGACTTTTTCCACTTTCAAATTTTAGATCTAGCATTGCATGCTTGGCCAACGTGACGTTTTAGCAGCGACAGTTGCATATTTAGTTGAAGATATTTGTTGCATTCATTGCTACAAATTGATGACTCTACATACCACATTAAAGATAAAAAATATCTTTCATCTACTCTGTTTCAGATCTTTTATGCCATAACTCTGTTGCAAGTATTGGCCTAACTAGTGTTTTCATTAATGTCAACATATTCCTGTTGCATTAATGATAAGAATTGGATGAGCTGTGAGCTGAGGATATTGAGAAAATTAGTCTCAATCAGGAACAGTGAAGAATAGTGATGACAGTAAGGCAAAAGTCCAAGATACGATGAGGATCAGAGGATGCGGATTAAAGGGTTTGTATATATGTGTCTTAAGGTGATCCAGTAGAGATTTCAGAGGTCCACATGAAGATCTGAAGAAGGTGTGGCCGCTCAAGAATAACTGGTTCTGGTAGGTGTTCAGAGATGACAGAGTGTTACAGATAGGTCCGGTGAGATCCAGAATTGCTTTGTCCTATTCTTCAAATTTGAGGGAGTATTGAGGAAGTCTTTGTGGAGTGTCAACTAGATTGGTTCATGGTTTGAAGTTCTGCAAGCATCTATTCTTTTGTGAGAGTAATGACAGACTGTGTTCTTGAGGTTCCGGATGAAGGGGAGATGGATTTCAGTAAGCAGATGAAGTATGGACGTTCTTGGTGATTAGGCAAGTTTGTGGAGGTCTTTGGATCGTGTCCAGTTCATGTTGGTGGTCCACATTGAAGTTTGAGCTTGCATTGAAGAATAACTTCTGGATGATGGTGTTCTTTCTAAAACTGGCCGACCGAATGAGTCACACATCCTGCAGATGTTCTTGTTGATATTTGCTGACTTAGATGATCATTCCTAAGTTGATGTCTTGTATAAATAAGTGATTACAAAGTCATTTCAAAGTCATCCTTGTGGAGATGAGTGTGTGGTAGCAAGGAGGAGAGCGAAAGGCAGAGCAGAAGTATTGGGCTTAAATGGAACTGATTCAAGCATGGTGAAGATGCTCTTGCGTGATACTTATTTCTTTATTGATAGTGTGTCTCTTATAAGCAGTGAGCCTCTTGTGAGCAGTATGCTCGGGCAGTGAGCCCTAATTGGCATGTGCCATTTTGTTCTTTCTATTCTTCTAACAGAGAATACATTCTTGGGTTAATCACCCTATGGTTTTTCCCTTAACCAGGTTTTCCATGTCAAAATCTTGGTGTCTCATGTGTTGATGTGTTTTGCTCTTGATTTGTTGCATTGTGTTTCCATGGTTGATTTATTATTATGCTACTAAATTATTAAAAGGAGTTAAGTGTGTAATTGGAAGAAAAGTTTTGTACAACTGATTCACCCCCCTCTCAGTTGTGTGCTCTAAGTCTAACAATTGGTATCAGAGCCAAGTTCCTCTAAAAAGTGCCTAACTACTTAAGGAGATCCATGATGTTGTCTTACATGAAGGATAGTACGAAGTTTGATGGAACCAATTTTGATCTTTGGAAAGGTCACGCATGAAATGTCACTTGCAATGTATGGGAATGGCGTACTGGACCATGGCTACAACATAGTATGTACCTCCACAGGGTGGTCTGAAATCCCAAAGTGAAATCACAGATGCTGAAAATAATCTGTAGACTATAGAAGTTCTTCTAAGCACATTATCTGATTCAGAGCTCTCAAATGTTATTGACCTACCAACTGCTTTCAAGATTTGGCAAAAACTAGAACTTTTGCATAAAGGAGACAAGTATGTTAAATGTATAAGGCTACAGAGTCTGAAAGGGAAATTTGAAAATTTGAAGATGAGAGATGATGAAAATATTACTACTTTTATGCCAAGAGTAAATGTGATTGTTTATGGAATTAGAAATGTTGGTGGAGTCCTGGATGAAAATGAGATTGTTGGCAAAATTCTCAGATCTCTACCTGCTTCTTACAAAATCAAGGTTGCTGCCATTGAAGAATTCAGAGCCCATACAACTGTCACAAGAGATCAATTGGCTGGAAAATTGGCTGCATTTGAAATGACAGGGTTTGGAGATGACCCCCCCAAGACTGAATCTGCATTCAAAGCTAGTGCCTCTGTAAAAGGTAAACAAAGGCTTGATCTGGGAGAGAACTCATCAAGGAAACTGTCATGGTATGAAAAACCAAGAAAAGATTTGGAAGAAGAAGAAGTAGAAACTGCTGAACTCGAAGCCCTTATTGCAAAGAGACTGCCAAGAGGATCTGGTAAGTATGAAGGAAAATTGCCTTTTAAGTGTTTTAACTACAATAAGATTGGTCATTTTGCCTCAAAGTGTCTAGAAAGATTTTCAAGGCCAAATCCTAACAGATCAAGGTTCCAAAAGAATTGTCACTATGTTCATGAAGAAGATGATAATGAAGGAGTAATAGATGATGAATCAGAGACAGGAAACAAAACTACAAGTGAATGGGTGTTTATTGCCATCAAGGAAGAAGAACCAATATCCTCTGAATCTGTCAATCATAATGTTGTAGAAAGAGCTCTGGCTACCCAAGTTGAAGAAACAGATGATTGGGTCATTGATAGTGGATGCTCTTACCATATGACAGGTGACAAAAATAAGTTTGTAGATTTGGAAAGGTATGAAGGAGGAGTGGTAAGTTTGGTGATAATTTTGCTAGTAGAATCAGAGTTAGAGGAACTATTTCTCTTGATGGAAGAAACAAAACTGGTAATGTATTGTATGTTGAAGGATTGAAGCACAATCTTCTCAGTGTTGGACAGTTGGTGGACAAAGGCTATTATCTCCAGTTCAAGAATGGAAAATGCAAGATCTTTGAAAGCTCCAGAATAGAGATTGCATCCGGCACTCAAACTAAAGGCAATATCTTCCACTTGGTTGGTACTGGTAAAAGTTGCTTATTTGTTAAAGTTGATCAGAGTTGGTTATGGCATAGGAGGATGTGTCATGTGAATTTTTATAATATCATCAAGATAAGCAATACTCAGGCTATAAGAGATCTTCCAAAATTGGTGAAACCTACTAATAGCTTGTGCAAAGAATGTCAGTTGGGTAAGCTAAGCAGAATCTCATTCAAAAGTAAGGAACTATGTTCTACCAGATTATTAGACTTAATTCATACTGATCTTTGTGGTCCAACAAGAATCAGGAGTATGCAAGGTGATAGATACTTCATGTTACTAATTGATGACTATTCTCAGATGATGTGGGCAACCTTTCTAAAAGAGAAATCAGAAGCTCTTTAGAAATTCAAAATATTCAAGGCTATGGTAGAGAATGAAACCGGATTAAAATTGAAATGTCTGAGGTCTGATAGAGGTGGAGAATTCACATCTGGTGAGTTCATAGAGTTCTGTGAGAAACATGGAATAAAGAGACAATTGTCTGCTCCTAGGACTCCACAGCAGAATGGATTAGTGGAGAGAAAGAACTAGACCATCCAGGAAGCATCTAGGACCATGATGATGGAAGAAAATGTTCATCAGATCTATTGGAGAGAAGTTGTCAGCACTGTAGTCTATACTCTCAATCAAGTTCAAATCAGAAGTAATACCGGTAAGACTCCTTATGAACTTTGGTTTGGCATCACTCCTACTGTGAGGTATTTTAGAGTTTTTGGTAGCAAATGTTACATTAAAAGAGATGAAGATCTTGGAAAGTTTGATGCTAGAAGTGATGAAGGAATATTCTTGGGTTACTCTACTCAAAGCAAAGCATACCGGTGTTATAACAAGAGACTGAGAAAGATGATAGAAAGTACAAATGTGAAGGTTGATGAGGGAATTGAGAAACCCTCAAGGTTTTATGAATATGATGAAGATGATTAAAATGGTGTTTTGACTCAAGGAGCCCAAGCCTCCTCTATAAGTTAGATTCAAACTAATTTGGTAAACCAGGAAGAAGAGATGAGTTTCAATGAGCCTGATCAAGAATCAGAAGTACAAGAAATTCCCAAAGTTCCCAGGTATGTAAGACTGAACCACTCTGAAGATTAGATCATTGGTGATAAAATCAAAGGAGTACAAACAAGAAGGAGAATTGCTCAAGATTCAGAAGAGTATTGTCTGATTTCAAAGATTAAACCTAAGACAGTGAATGAAGCTTGCAATGATGAAAACTGGACTAAAGCAATGGAGGAAGAGCTGATGCAAATTGAGAAAAATCACACTTGGGATCTTGTTCCTAGACCTAGAAACAAGAATGTGATTGGAACAAAATGGGTCTTCCAGAACAAACTGAATGAAGTTGGTGAAGTAATCGGAAATAAAAACAGATTGGTCTACAAAGGGTATTCTCAAATAGAAGGAGTTGATTTTGAATAAACTTTTGCTCCGATGGCAAGAATTGAAGCAGTCAGATTATTTCTTGCATTTGTTGCCTTCAAAGATTTCAAAGTGTATTAGATGGATGTCAAATCTGCCTTCCTAAATGGTGACTTAGAAGAAGAAGTGTACATTAAGCAACTGGATGGATTTCAATTGTTTGATCATGGTGATATGGTCTGCAAGTTGAAGAAGGCTCTGTATGGACTGAAGCAAGCCCCAAGATCCTAGTATGAAAGACTGGACAAACATCTTTTGAAGATTGGTTTCAACAAAGGTACTGTTGACAGCAATTTGTATTTCAAAATTGATCATGAAAATATTTTGATTGTTGAAGTGTTTGTTGATGATATCATTTTTGGAGGAAGAGATAATATGTGTAAAACTTTTGCAAATCAAATGAAAAGTGAGTTTGAGATGTCCATGCTTGGTGAAATGAATTTCTTCTTGGGTCTACAAATCACTCAAACAAACAAAGGAATCTTCATTTCTCAGACCAAATATGTGAAAGAATTGTTGAAGAAATTTGGGATGGAAGACTCAAAACCAATGAATACTCCCATGGCAACTGGATGTAAATTAAGCAAAGATGAGGATTCCCCTAAGGTTGATCAGACAAAGTATAGGTCAATGATTGGAGGACTATTGTATCTCACTCAAACTTGACCAGACATTATGCAGGCTGTGGTCTTGTTGCTAGATTCCAGGCTGATCCTAGAGAATCTCATGTCATGGCAATCTAGAGGATTTTTAGATATCTAAAAGGGATAGTTGAGTATGGTTTGTGGTATCCTAGAGATCATGATTTCTCTCTTCATGCATATACAGATGCGGATTGGGTAGGAGATGTGGATGACCGGAAGAGTACTAGTGGTGGAGCATTCATTTTGGGGAAAAGATTGGTTTCTTGGCTAAGCAAGAAATAAGAGGCAATATCTCTGTCTACAACTGAAGCAAAATATATTGCAGTAGTAGGTAGTTGCACTCAAGTTTTGTGGATGAAGCAGATGCTAAGAGATATCAAAGTGGAGTATGAGGAACCTATCACAATCTTCTGTGACAACTCAAGTGCAATAAATATATCTAAGAATCCAGTGTTGCATTCAAAGACTAAACACATATCCATCAAGTTTCACTTTTTGAGAGAGCAAGTGAACAAGAATGAAGTCAGATTAGAGTTTGTACCTTCCAAGGATTAGATTGTAGACATCTTTACTAAACCTCTACCTAAGGATTCTTTTGACTATCTCAGGGAGAAGTTAGGGGTTATTGCCCCTCTAGTGATGAACTAAGGTGCACTGATGTGCATCAGTCTGGTGGATATCACAGTCATATCTTGTGATCCGGATTGATGATGGGGAGTTGCTACTCAGGGGGAGAAGCAGGTATGATTCTGAAGTGTTGAAATTACAAGTATGTGTCCTTTGCCATTGATGTCAAAGGGGGAGAGAAGACATGTGAAAAACAAGTGGTTTCTGATCAAAGGAGGAGCAGTAAAGGGAGAGAAGACATGTGAATGGTTGTTGCTGATAGGGGGAGTTGTGACAGTGAGAAGTTCTTGTCTTGATGGTTAAAACAGTTTTTCACATCATATGTTGCCATCAATGACAAAGGGGGAGATTGTTGCAAGTATGGGCCTAACTAGTGTTGTCATTGATGTCAACATACTCCTATTGCATTAATGATAAGGATTGGATGAGCTGTGAGCTGAGGATAATGAGAAAATTAGTCTCAATCAGGAATAGTGAAGAACAGTGATGACAGTAAGACAAAAGTCCAAGATACGATGAGGATCAGAGGATGTAGATTAAAGGGTTTGTATATATGTGTCTTAAGGTGATCTAGTAGAGATTTTAGAGGTCCGCATGAAGATCTAAATAAGGTGTGGCCACTGAAGTAAAACCGGTTTTGGTAGGTGTTCAGAGATGACAGAGTGTTACAGACAGGTCCGGTGAGATCCATAATTGCATTGTCCTATTCTGCAGATTTGAGGGAGTATTGAGGAAGTCTTTGTGGAGTGTCAACTAGATTGGTTCATGGTTTGAAGGTCCACAAGCATCTATTCTTTTGTGACAGTAATGACAGACTGTGTTCTTGAGGTTCGGGATGAAGGGGAGATGGATTTCAGTAAGCAGATGAAGTATGGATGTTCTTGGTGATTCAGGCAAGTTTGTGGAGGTCTTTGGATCATGTCCAGTTCGTGTTGGTGGTCTGCATTGAAGTTGGAGCCTGCATTGAAGAATAACTTCTGGATGATGGTGTTCTTTCTGAGACTGGCCGACCCGATGAGTCACACATCCTGCGGATGTTCTTGTTGATGTTTGCCGACTTAGATGATCATTCCTAAGTTGATGTCTTGTATAAATAAGGGATTGCGAAGTCATTTCAAAGTCATCCTTATGGAGACGAGTGTGTGGTAAAAAGGAGGAGAGCGAAAGGTAGAGTAGAAGTATTGGGCTTAAATGGAACTGATTCAAGCATGGTGAAGATGCTATTCTCCAGTTCATGTATGTGATACTTATTTCTTTGTAGTCAGTGTGTCTCTTGTAGGTAGTGAGCCTCTTGTGAGTAGTGTGCTTGGGCAGTGAGCCCTAATTGGCATGTGCCATTTTGTTCTTTCTATTCTCTAATAGAGAATACATTCTTGGGTTAATCACCCCGTGGTTTTTCCCTTAACCAGGTTTTCCACGTCAAAATCTTGGCGTCTCATGTGTTGATATGTTTCTGCTCTTGATTTTGTGCATTGTGTTTCCATGGTTGATTTATTATTATGCTACTGAATTGCTAAAAGGAGTTAAGTGTGTAATTGGAAGAAAAGTTTTGTACAACTGATTCACCCCCCTCTCAGTTGTGTGCTCTAAGTCTAACAAACTTCAGGCAGATGGACGTCCCTTCAGTGGATATATTTTCTTGACTACATCCATGGGATGATTTGTTTTGTAACTGACTGAGGTCAAAATGTGAAATACAATATATACATATAAAATAGATGTATACAGGGGGTTGGTTGTTCTTCTGGGCTATTTTTGTAATGGCTACTTGGCCTCTATAATCAATAGAAACTAGTATTTTTTGCCTCTTTTCTATTATTTTTAGCACTATGTCTACTCTTTGGATTACTGTAGGCTGTGTATTGTGGACAAAGGTCCCTTTCATTCCTCCATTATTATGTCTAAACCTCTCTAGAATTAATATGAGTCTGTGTAAGTCTTTCTAGCTGTGAGATTATTACTGTGTCGATTTAGTTGTAGCCAAACACATTTAAATCTGGTGTATCACTTTCTTTTTTATTTCATTTCAGTATTCCTTCTAACCCTTTTCCCAGCAAGCATTAGCACTAGGTTTAGATGCATATCTCTAAGAAGTAGGCTTAGAAAGAGGAAGCTGGCCTTCTCCAAAGGTCTAATCTCAATTCGCAAGGTCCCACACTTCGAGATCATTCCCATGTTATCCCAGATTGCTGAAGTTTTACAACTTTGGCAAAGGGTGTAAATCTGGGTAATAAGACTATTATCTTTTGTGATTGTACATTTTGTCGTAGTATTAGGTGAAGACTTTGAGGTGCACCTTATCCTACTTGGTTCTAAATTATAAATCAGTTAAATGAGCAACGATAGACTTTGTGCTCTCATGAGTTTCTTGGCGATTTTGATTTGTATTGTGAAAGTGATATTTTATATTATAAACATCATTTCTGAAAAAAGAGAAATGGATGACATGGTTTCACCCCAAAATTAGTTTTTAGTGTAAATAAATTTGAAATAGTTAATAGGGAACCTCCACTTGTTGAGAGGAGAGATTTATCTCATTACACTGTGGTTGATATAACCATTTTGCCTTCAGTTAGTTGAAGACAAAATATTCACCCAACATATAGGTAGAGTTATAGTGCCCACAGATTGTCGTCCAATATTGTCAAAGCTACGAATGCTAATGTCATTTAGTTTGATTTGTGATGTGTCAATGTTTATTTGGTGTAGTAGTTCAATGCTACAAACATTAAGAGCTAATGCATTGTCAATCATAACTTATTTTACCAATGTTTTATTTATTGTGACAAAAATTACACGAGGATCATATTGGTTTTGAACTTCAATTAACGGTAATTCATGTGGTGTAAAGAGTATATCCATTTTTGTCGCACGCATACTATCCAATACGACTGCTACATCATTAGGCTTAGCAGTAGGTGGGACAATCACCTTTTGCAAAGCTTCTTGGAGCATTCCATGGTATGTAGGTGATGTTTGTATTAAATCCCAAAGAGACGTCTTCGCCCGAGTAGCATGGAGTTGTTCGACAAGATCATACTCTTCACCACTTCTATGAGTAAGATGAGGTGGTGGAGGGAGCATAGGTTGAGAACATGGAAGAGAGATAGGCACATGTAGTGCTTTCTTACTCTGCTTGTTATTATGTGTGTTGTATGTGTGAGCAATCACATTGTGGTGTGGTTGTTGTAACACATTTTGATCACCTTGACTTGGTTGAGAAATTTGTTGTGCATATTTATAAATGTAATCAGGAGGTCTAGGTGGTTGTTGAGCACCTTGGATAGTAATCACCATTTTTAAGAAAGAGGATGCACTAAGTGCTCCTCGGACAATCATTTTAGGAATATTGCTACGAAGTCTGTTAACGATTATTGAATTAACATTGTTTCCCTCTTGATTGCACCCAATATCCATCCCCAAAGGATTTAATGTGAGAGACCTTTTCTCATCCACTAATGGTACATCTTGGCTAGGGAGAGCAATGGTATGAGAGGAAGGTACACCATTATCATCATACTCTGTAGCGGAAAAGGGCTTTTCACTCTCATCTTTCTCATGAGTATTCCTAGAGATGAATTTGGTTAGATCTCCTAATATCAAAGGATATGCTCCTATGAGTAAAGTGAAGCTACTAAAATCATGTGTATAACAAATTAATTACAACTCATATGTAGAACAAATAGAAGCGTCAATACCACTGATATAAGCTATGTGTTCTAGAATATGAGGATTCTCATTAGTGAAATTAGAGAAATTTTCAAAATCTAGGATATACTCATGCAAATATTTCAGAGATGAATAACATGAAGATGCCATAATGAAATACAAAATCATATTTTAACAATTTCCAAGAGTATGCAAAAGACAAGTGCAAGCTGTATGCAAAATGATCTTAAATGCTTGATTTTTTGTACTTTTTCCAATGCAAATGAATGAAACAGAGGGTGTTGTAAGGATTTTGATGAAAGGAAGAAAATTATATGTCTGATATTAGTCCAAAATATCAATAAGATCCTTCTCAACACACTCTTGATGCAAATCCAAGATAATGCCAAGTCAAACTATAGTGAAAATATGTCGAAATAGGCACTTTTTCACCAAAACTCAATGCAAAAGAGCATAACAAATGGTGTTGTGAGTAAAGTGATGATGGAAAGAAAATTATATTAGTAATAAAAGCCACGTATTGTCAAAATATCCAACACAACATGCTTTTAGTGCCATTTAAGGTCAAGCCCTAGTGAAAATATAGCAAAAAATAGGTTATTTTTCACAGTTTTTCAATTCCAAGATCTAGCAAAAGGGGTGTTGTAATGAATTTCAGAAGGTGAAGAAAATAAAATCAATGATATCAATCACCTCAATCCATAAAATTGATCACAACACGCTTGGAGTGCAAACTAGGTCAAACCCTAGGGCAAAAATAGTCAAAATGTGTAGTTTTTCACCAAATTTTCAATACAAGACCCTGTTAAAAGGGTGTTGTGAAGATTTTTAGGAGGGGAAGAAAATTATTACCCTAATAATAGACAATTAATTCAAAAATAATTTTCACAACATGCCTATGGTGCAAGTTTATAGAGTCGATAAGGCCAAATTTAGTGAAAGTTGTTGTTTTTGAAGCCCTAGGTTTGAGATGTTGACACAAAATGCTATGTGAATGTTTTGAAGTCTAATTTATGATGAAAATGAAATAATCTCATATATGAAAAATTATTTCCAAGATTTAATATGCAAAATGTCAATGCAAATCTAATGAAAATGCATGAAAATTGCTAGTTTTTGTTGAAAGTTTCTATGCAAAATTGCAAATATTTTGAATCTAAATACAAATTTACACTAAAATACAAGACTACATACAAATTATAATTTTAATGAGCCTCTAAAATTTGTAGAAAAATCTGAAAGAATATTTTCCCTACTAACCCTAGATTTTGGAATGACTAGGGTATATGAAAATTGTCAAATTTCTACAAAAGCCTAGCAAATTAATGATGAAAATATAATGCAAATTTCTAATTTTTTGCATTTTTTTAGTTTATATCATATTTGATGCAAAAATCATGAATTAGGAAAATTTAGAAAGAATTGATGTAATTTAGTAAGTCAAACAATGCAATTTTTTTTTTAATTTTTCAAAATTTTCATTTTTTTAAATTTTTCTCAATGCAATAAAATGAATGACTATATGAATGAATGAAATCAATCCAAATCTGAAGACACACACTCAACAAGTTGCAATTTAAGTCCAAAAACATGGGTTCACCAAAATGTGTAGTGAAAAATTGGATTTGTTAATGTTTTAGTGTTTTGATATTTAAATCCTCCTTTCCACTTTACATTCAAGGATCTAGGGTCGAGTGGCAATTCACTATCATACCCTAGATCGCTGTGAGATGTAGGGAAACTTGGATTAGGGAATTTAATTATCAATTTCTCTTCTCTTATGCTCAATTGACCATTAAAACCCTAATTATGCAAATACGGCAATAAAGTGATGAATAATAGAAAAAGCTCTTGCAAACAGAAGTAAAATATCAAATCATAGAGTACCTATTTTTGGGGTTCTGAGGTAGAATAGTCGAGAACATTGGTATGGGCACCCTAGTCCAAGGTACTAGTATCTTTGCAGGATCTGGACCTCCTTCCAACACTGATCAACACTGTAACTTCTTTTTCCAAAAATTTAGCTATGGAGGACACTGGTGCAAGTGCCCAAGTCCTAGAAATACTCCAGTTTCCAGCTTCTCTTTAGATCCTGAATCCTTGATGTCTGCCAATCCTTCCTGCAACTTCACTTTTCCCAAATGAGACACCTGTAACCTGCAATCACAAGACTTTGGGAGGAGGTTGTGGTGTTTAGAGGCTTACCTCAGTCAAGCCCCAGAGGACACTTAAGTCTCTGAACACCATTGCCAGATAGAGAGTGTGTGCCCTTGTGAGGCAGAGGCAAAAACAAAAGGAGTTGATAATGAAAACACAATATAATGTCACCTTGTAGTGAAGATATCATGAGAGGAAGATGCTCTTCATTCCATGATGAAATAGATGCTCAAATCTACAAATACAAAGACACAAAACACACAAATCTGCTCTTGCAACATAATGAAAGCCTTGAATCACCTTGAGAACACTTGAACATCGCAATTGCCATCTAGTTTACAAATGAATACCTAAACATGCTTTTATATGCAACTACAAACACTCCCGCCAAAATTTTTGTAATTCAAACTTACCTTGTCAGCAAAGGACCCAAATAACGATCATAAACCGACACCCAGAAATTAGGGCTCCCCCAAAATAGGGCAGGACTAGGGCGCAGGTGCCCAAGTCCTCCCCCCCTATTTTGGGTAGGGTAAGGCTCAAGGGGTCCTCCTAGGTCCCATTTGTCATGTTACCTAGGGCTCATTCCATCGAGATGCCAAATTATGAACTAAGATGTCCTAGATGCATGCAAAAGACCTGGGAGCTAAACCTTATGAGGGAAAAAGTCCCCAAGGGGACATTTTCTGACATTACAAGAACTATACAAAATGGCAAGGGCAATTGTGAGGCCCCCTCTCCCATTTCCTATTGGTCAAGCACCTTCCCATTTACTTGAAGTGTTCTTCACCTTTTGTCTTTCTCTTTCTACACCTCCTCCTCTTAGCTTTTCATTTCATACATATGTAGGTTTTATGGAAACAATTCAATTAAATGTCCATGTTATCATAAAATAAGTCTTTAACATATACTACAATAGTGAATATAAGTATTGATCTCCATTGCACTCTATGCATCTAATTTTACAAAGCCAACATCATATTCTTTATTGCCAAATAGTAAAAAAAAAAAAAAGAAAACCAAAAAAACTTTCTAGAAACTAAAAATAAAACCTTGTTCCTTCATTATTACTTAGGTCTAACATGGTGCACATTATTATAGTGCAAGCCTATTTTTCAAATCACTTCATTTAGCATCACCAATCATCCCCACAAGAACATTCTCCTTGTTTAAAATGATGGACATAGATCACATCTCTCACAACAATTTCTCTTGCAACAATCTTGGAGATTGTTGTGTCATAAAATATCTCCTTGGGACTTTTCTCTCTTAAGGTTTAGCTCCTAGGTCCTTAGAATACATTATAAGCATCTTGCATGTTAATTTTGAATCCCAATGAGAAAACCCCTAAGTGTTATGGCAAATAGGACTTAGGGGGTGCTATTTAAATAAATCCTGACTTAAATTGGGAGGGTGGACTTGGGCGCTAGCGCCCTAGTCCTGCCCCATTTTAGGTCAGCCTTAAATTTTAATGTCAACTTTATGACCGTTACTTAGGTCCTACGCCGATATCTTAAGTTTGAATTACAGAATTCTTAGTGGGAATGTGTGTTGTTGCATATATAAGCATGTTTAGTGTTTCATTTACAAACTAGAAGATGATTATGAACTTTTGGCAAACTTATGATTTTAAAGCATTCAAGGTATTCATTGTTGCAGAGTAGAGCATTGTTATTGTGTTTGTGATTGCAGATTTAGCTTCATCTTCTCATGTGTTGAAGAATCTTCATCTATGTGAGATCTACACCTCTGAGGTGACATTTATTTGTGTTTTCAATCATTTATCATTTAGATTTTGCCTTTATCCCCCAGGGGTACACACTCTTTATCTAACAATGGGGTTCAAAAGACTTGAATGTCTCTCTGAGGCTTGATTGAGGAAAGCCTCTAAACACCACAACCCCCAATCACTCTTCTTGTGATTGCAAGTTACATGTGTTACATCTTGATGGAGTGGAGTTGCAGGGAACAATAAGACAGTGTGCAGATTCCAGATCCCTAAAGAAAAGGACTGCTTGGACATGGGTGTTAGTGGCAATGTCCTCTACAATTGCAAACACAGAAATCATTGTGATAGTGATAATCAGTATCCAAAGAGGCTCCGACATCTTGAAAATCATTTGGCCTTTTACTTGGGTGCTAGTGGTAGTGTCCTCCGCATCTCCTAGGGTAAAAATAGAAAATATAGTGATCATCAGTGCGGGGAGGAGATCAGAATTCTACAGAGAAAACACCACCTTGGATAGGGGCATTAGTGGTAGTGTCCCCAAGTATTCCACATCCTGAACTTTAAAAAATGGTCAGTAACTAATCTTTGTTTACTACCCTAGTCTACAAGCATTTACCATAATTCATCAATTTGCTTACTATTTTGCATACTTAGGGTTTTAAGGGTATTTGAGTATTAAATTGATACATTAGTTGATAACATTTGAGCTTCCACATCATTCCAAGTGATAGCCTAACCTGTAGGTGAACCCTCTTGCAAAAGTGTGATTCAACTTAGTTGATATGTCCTTGAATATTTGTAGAGAAAGGGGGATTTAACCCTTGTTTTCATTTTCCCCCTTTTTCATATAAAACATTTTGGTGAACCTGTGTTTATTTGAATTTTGCACCTTTCTGAGTGTTGTACTTTAGATTTGCATTCATTCATCTTATTACATTTGAAAAATTACAAAAAAATTAAAATTTTTGAAAAAATTGGCATCTTAGGCTTGATTTTGGCATAATTTGAATTAATTGGCATTTAATTCCATTTAATTTCTATTATTTTCATTATATATGACTCAAATTGTATAAATTCATCTTATTTTAATCATTTGCATTGCATTTCCATTCTTAATTTGTCAAAAAATGCTTGAAATTGTGTATTTTTCATAAAAACCTAGTTTTGCATTAGCTAGGGTTTGTAGTTAAAATCTTGTTTTAGATTTTACTACCCTTTTCAAACACTCATTTAGAACTAATCTCTAATTCTAGTGTTGCATCATAGTGTCCTTTTTGTAAAAAATAATGTCTAGGATTTGAAAACCTTGCATTCTCACTAGATTTGGCCTTATCGTCTCTTTAGAATTGCATTATACGCGTGTTGTGAAGGATATTGTTGCATTATCAGATTGATATTGAGCTTATTACTTTCTGCCCCTCATAAAATTCTTCACAACACCTCTTCCATTAGTGATTTGCATTGAAAATTTGAGAAAAGAGTGAAAAATCAAGCATTTTGGATCTTACACATATCTTGCTCCTAGGGTTTGTTCTATTAGCTTGTGCATTAAGTGTTGTATGCTTTTTCATGAGTCTTATAACCTGCTTCCCTAATAGAAATATCCATTTAAGAAGAAGTAGAAGACTCATGGGATCTAGTGCTCCTGAAGAAAACAGTATTCCTACCTTTGAAAATCCATTGAACACCTTCTTTACAAAAGGAGAGACACAAATTTTGTAAGATATCATACCTCCTACAACTAAAATGGAAGATCAAATATTTCATGATGTTGAGGATAGTATTGAGGTGGTAACATATGTACCTAATGAACAAATAAACAAACTTGATAAAGAGCTCACTGATTTTCAAGCATTTGTGGAAAATGAAAGGATAGTGGAAGAAGCTATACCTACAATTCACAACATAAGAGAGTTGATAAAAGAAGGACATGATGGTGTTAATGTAATTCAAGGCTTAGCACATATTGTATAAAATAATGTTATGATGGTGACTGAATGTGTAAAAGTTATTAATAACATATCATCACCGACTCATACGCAAGCATCAACACCTATACCGACTACATGAATGTATACATTTACATCAACAAATTTAACTACAGATGCAAATACTTGTAGTAATTCTACCATTGGCATTGGAGTATCTAATGGCACTAATTCACAAAATTATAAAGCTGTGGGATTTAACTATCAAAACTTGACACCTAAGGTGACCTCTTTTATACATAGCTACTCTCAACTACCTCTCCATCCCACTTATTCTCAACCACCTTTTACATAAAAGTATTTGCAACCACCTTCCACCTACAATTGCTCTCAACCACCTTTCATTTCCACTTACAACCAATCCCCTCAAAATGTCATGCACATGACTTCTAACTCTCAAACTGCATCCCCCAATGATGCCCACTTAAACCAACTCTTGCAAGGCATGGCTTCTTTACAACAAAAGGTGACAAGCTTGACGAATTCTTCACAACCTAATATACCAACTTATCATGCCCGTAACCCTTTATCATATGCAATATTGAGAACCCCTATGCCTGAGAGGTTTGAAACCCCTTGCTTTGAAAAATATGGTGGACAAGGTGAGCCTAATACTCATGTGGTAGCATTCACGGCTATGTGTAGTGATTTCTACTTTGAAGAGGAAATGTTAGCAAAAATTTTCCAGTGATCTCTCAAAGATACTTCTTTAGAATGGTTTTTCTCTCTACCTCCGAATTCAATACACTCTTTTCCACAGCTAGTTGATCAATTTTTACAATTTATTTTCAAGCAAACATTGGACCTCAAGTCTCTTTGATTGATTTAGTTCATTGCAAGCAAGGTCCGAAAGAGAAGTTAACTAAGTTTATTAGTTGGTATCAAGCCCTCTATGCACAAATTCAATATCAAATGAAGGATGAGGATGTTCAGAAGGTGTTTATTATAAATCTATAACCTAACATCAGTGATAAGATTCTCTTGATAAAGTATAACTCTTTTCAACATCTATGCACCTCCCTTCGTGATTATTAGCTTCCGTCCAGTCAGTATGAAAAACAAAACTCATCGACTCAAGTTGGTCAGTCCATGGGTGGACCTTCACAAAACAAATTTAAGAGGAATAATAATACTTTCATCAAGGTTAATGGATAGAATTCAAACACCTTTTCACAAGTGTCTACTATCACTAATCTAAAGAAGACACCGGTTTAGGAATGATTGTTTACTCCGATATCTAAATCTTATCATTCCATCACGAATCAAGCTATGAGTAATAACCTCTTGAAGCTTCCTCCAATTAAACCATTTGATCCTAGTAGAATGCAAGGACATTATTTTGATGATAATGTTTTTTTTCATTTTCATCAGCAACAAGGACATGATACCGAACGATGTATGCATCTTAAACATGAAATACAAGACCTCATCGACTCAAATGTTATACAGGTATCTAGTGTGAATGATAATGGAAATAAGTTAGTTGCTCCTCTGAATCAAAATTTACAGATTTTTACTAATCCCTTTCCTAAGCATACCAATAATAACATGATGGAACAAAATACACTAGAAATAGAAGATGACTATCTAAACTATGATGAGACAATTGCTACAATAAAGGTGGACAAGGAAAATATTGACGAATTACCTCACCCATAAAGAAATGGTATTTATGCTAAGGTTCTCCTCTGTTATCCCTTCAAGGATCAACAGATAACCAAAATTCATTGGAAAGACAAATAGAACAACCAAAGCTAGAGATTATGACAAAAGAAAAGATTGATATGGTACAAGGTAGTTCTTTGCCCTATGATAGACGAAATCAACAAAATAAGAGAGCTAAAAATTAGAAAGAGTAAAATGGTTTTCATCAGTACAAACTAACAGTGGTTCCCCTCTTCACAAGCAACAAAAGACCTCACATATACAAAGAATTGATGAACAAGCACCTCGTGGACTTTCTAACAACAAAGAACACTAAGAACCACTCAAGCTTTGCACAAAACTTGATGGAGCATCTCTCCAAGATGCTTGCAAGTTCCAAATTTTAGTATGATTGTCCCTACAGGTACATATTTCTAACCCTTTACCTCTGTGTTGTGTTTCCCTAGTGATGTATTATGTGTTGTTTAGGCCTCCTTGGATGACCCTTGATACTCTTGTAAGGTCAAGGATACCGGGAGACCGCCTCTGTTGTGACCATTCTTCTATTTGTTTCATCATTCTTCTATATTGCCTCTCCTCTATTTTTATTGTTGTGCTGTGTCCTAGGGGCATATCATTACAATTGGTGACCTGGGGGCACCTTCCTACGTGATGAACCTAAGGCACTTGTTTCTCTTCTCTTGATTTATTGATTACCTTCCTCTAGTGGTCCTATCTAGCTGGCAGATGACAAAAAACAAATAAGACTGATACGGACCAGATGTCTCTTCAGCGAGTAAGCAAAAATGGACCTAGTCCATACATGATGATGGGGTTGATATATAGTATCTGATGCTTGTCTAGTAGAATTACTCTATGTGATATTTTGATGATGTCTTATTTCACTAAAAAACCATAACAATATTGATGCTCCGTGTACTTTGTTCCCAAGCATAGTCTAAAGACTAGTGGCAATGATTCTCTCCTATGCTTTGGGATTTGTATGGCGTGTTTTCTCAAGTGTAGTCTAAAGATTGGTGGTGATGAGTCCATCCTACACTCTAAGATTTGTATTGCGTGTCTGTTGCCCCATATGCAATCTAAAGACTAGTGGCATCGGGTCATCCCACAATAATGGGTTACACTTTTTGGCCAAACTTGACATTGAAATCAACATTTTGAACTAAATCTTCACTTTTTGACACCTATATCTGCTAAACTGTTAGGAATTTGAAGATGATACGAACTAGTGATTTGTGAGATTTTGTTTGTAGACTCTAATTTTTTTTTTTTTTAAAAATTGGAGTTAAATTGTAAAATATTTTGCATCTCCTTTGATAACTAGTTTTTAATAGTAAACAACATTTTTTAAAGTGATGTGTATTCTGTAGCACATCACTTTTTTTCTACAAAGGATAAAATTCTAATTCTTTTGAATTTAGATTGGTAACACCAATATATAGGGCATGCATTTGGTTTCATAATGTTTTGTTGAATATTTTTTTTAATTAAGTTTTGAAGTCAAACCAATTATAATTTAGACAAGCGTATTCCATAAAACATAACTTTTTCTGTATGTATCGAAATTTATTTTTTTTGTTCAAACAAGGACATCAATACCTAAGGCATAGATATTTTTTAGAATTTTTTTCACTAATTTACTAATTTTCCATGTGTGTAGAACAAAGAACTTGATGTTCGGTGAAAAACCTACATTCACAAGAAATAAAAAATAAATATAATAATCAAATTAAATATATTTAAAATTATACTTTTTGGGAAACTTATAATAAGGACTACATACTTACAAAACATAAATTTTAAATGAATTCATTTGATCCCTAAAAAGGTAAATGAACAGTAGCGATACACACTCTTTATCTAACAATGGTGTTCAGAAGACTTGAATGTCTCTCTGGGGCTTAACTGAGGCAAGCCTCTAAACACCACAACCCCCAACCACTCAAGCCTTATGATTACAGGTTATAGGTGTCACATCTTGATGGAGTGGAGTTGCAAGGAACAGTACGACAGTGTGCAAATTCTGGATCCATGAAGAAAAAAGCTGCTTGGATATGGGCGTTAGTGGCAGTACCCTTCGAAGTTGCAAACACATAAATCAATGTGATAGTGATAATCAGCATCCAAAGAGGCTCTGACATCCTAAAAAACACCTGACCTTGGACTTGGGCACTAGTGGTAGTGTCCTCTACATCTCCTGGGGTAGAAATGGAAAATACAATGATCATCAGTGTCGGGAGGAGATCAAGATTCTGCAGACAAAACACCACCTTGGATAGGGGCATTAGTGGTAGTGTCCCTGAGTATTCTGCATCCTAAACTTTGAAAAATGGTCATTAACTAATCTTTGTCTACTACCTTAGTCTACAAGCATTTATCGTAATTCATCAATTTGCTTACTGGTTTACATACTTAGGGTTTTAAGGGTATTTGAGTATTAAATTGATACATTAGTTGATAACATCTAAAGCTTCCACATCATTCTAAGTGACAGCCTAACCTGTAGGTGAATCCTTTTGCAAAAGTGTGATTCAATTTGGTTGATATGTCCTTGAATGTTTGTAGAGAAAGTAAGATTTAACCCTTGTTTTCATTTTCCCCCTTTTTCTTATAAAATAGAAATAACTTTGGTTGCAGTGTGCAATCAACACATACTCAAAGGTTATTCACAACTATAATAGTTGTTCTAGGGGGCGTGTCTAACAAACCAAAAACAATTGCCAACTTTTCACTATGGTGGCAGAGAAATAATTCTTTTTCCTCCTTTTCATCACTAAGTAAATGTCTTGAATCTAAAAAGTACCCTGCTGCCTTCATCTCCCAAGCCAATTTCTCCAACTTTGCATAGATCTCCTATGTGTGTGGATGTAATCTATTTCCTACACAAAAAACATGTACCATTTTATGGCCTTCAATCCAACTACATCTAAGGATCTTTTTAATTCCTTTATCTCTCATCAATCTCCTTACTATTTGAACTTTACACCACATGCCCACTTCTGTATATATGTTTGAGAGAAGAACATAAGTCACAACATTTTTTTTGCAAATACCCCTAAGCCTATATTCATATGTGATCGGGTCATCCCACAATAATGGGTTACACTTTTTGGCCAAACTTGACATTGAAATCAACATTTTGAACTAAATCTTCATTTTTTGACACCTATAGCTGCTAAACTATTAAGAATTTGAAGATGATACGAACTAGTGATTTGTGAGATTTTGTTTGTAGATTCTAAATATATTTTTTTTAAAAAAATTGGAGTTAAATTGTAAAAAAATTTGTGTCTCCTTTGATAACTAGTTTTTAATAGCAAACAACATTTTTCTAAAGTGATGTGTATTCCGTAGCACATAACTTTTTTTCTACAAAGGATGAAATTCTAATTCTTTTGAATTTAGATTGGTAACACCGATATATAGGGCATGCACTTGGTTATATAATCTTTTGTTGAATATTTTTTTTAATTAGGTTTTGAAGTCGAACCAATTATAATTTAGACATATGTGTATTCCATAAAACATAACTTTTTATGTATGTATCGAAATTCAATTTTTATTCTTTTATTGAAACTAGGACATCAATACCTAAGGCATATATATATTTTAGATTTTTTTCACTAATTTATTAATTTTCCATGTGTGTAGAACAAAGAACTTGATGTTCGGTGAAAAACCTACATTCACAAAAAATAAAAAATAAATATAATAATCAAATTAAATATATTTAAAATTATAATTTTTGGAAATCTTAAAATAAGAACTACATACTTACAAAACATAAATTTTAAATGAATTCATTTGATCCCCCAAAAGGTAAATCAAAAGTGGTTTTTTATCAGCATTTTGATAGGTGTAGAGGAGACTCCATTATAGGTATGGTTTAAAACTAGCAGGGTTCTATCCAAGGGTGTTTGAATCTAAGGGGGTTTGATCAAACCCTCTTCAATTAAAATCCTTTAAATGGAACCTTTAAAGGCTTAAATCATTATATTTTCTAAAAATATGTGATTTTAGCAAAAATCAGGGTGTCCCAGAAAGTGTAACCCATTATTGTGGCAGCACCCGATCTGCAGGCACCAAGAAAACACATCCACACAACCACCACAAGTTTAACTAGCATCTTAACAATAAAGTTTAGTTTGTCCTCAACATAGCTAGCATGGGCAAGAAGGTCAACCATGCAAACATAATGATCAATTGTAGGTGTAATACAATAAGTGTTACTCGTGTGATTGAAGTATGTACAATCCTTATCTAGTAAAACTGCATGGTTCCATGCATAAAGAACACAAGCAAAGCTTATAATGTCAGGATATGTTCTAGAGTGCTTCATTAATTTAAAGATTTTGAAAGCATGCTTGCAAAATCCATTTTTTGTGCATATACTACAATCATCTCATTCCATGAGACCACACTTTTTTGGGGCATTTTGTTAAACAATTCACATGCCTTGTCTATGCTTCCACATGTTCCATGCATGTCTACCAAAGCATTTCCAATGATAATATCTCACAAAATCTTCCCTTCCATTATGCTTTGATGGATGTCCATACCCTCTTCCAAAGCTCCCATTTTAGCTTTACAACTACTAATTTCAGTTGCTTGAAAGTTTCTAAAGGCTCGTCAACAAATCAATTTTGTGCATATCCTCCAATCATGGCATTCTGTTAGACCACATTTCTGATGTATTTTGTCAAACAGTTCATGTGCCTTGTCTATGCTTCCACATTTTGCATACATGTCTACCAAAGCAATTACAACACCAACATCTGACAAAATTCCTCTATCATTTATGATTTGATGGATGTCCATACTCTATTCCAAAGCTCCCATTTGGCACAGGCTGACTTTACACCTACCAATTACATTTGCTTGAAAGTTTCTAAAGCATTGCATGAGAGCACTTTTCTTTGAGGCATTATGTCAAACAGTTCATGTGCCTTGTGTATGCTTCCACATTTTGCATATCCTACAATCATGGTGTTCCATGAGATGACATCTCTTTGAGGCATTCTATCAAACGGTTCATGTGTCATGTCTATGCTTCCACATTTTCCATACATGTCTACCGGGGTGCTACCACAATAATGGGTTACACTTTCTGGGACATCCTGATTTTTGTTGAAATCACATATTTTTAGAAAATATAATGATTTAAGCCTTTAAAGGTTCCATTTAAAGGATTTTAATTGAAGAGGGTTTGATCAAACCCCCTTAGATTCAAACACCCTTGGATAGAACCCTGCTAGTTTTAAACCATACCTATAATGGAGTCTCCTCTACACCTATCAAAATGCTGATAAAAAACCACTTTTGATTTACCTTTTGGGGGATCAAATGAATTCATTTAAAATTTATGTTTTGTAAGTATGTAGTTCTTATTTTAAGCTTCCCAAAAAGTATAATTTTAAATATATTTAATTTGATTATTATATTTATTTTTTATTTCTTGTGAATGTAGGTTTTTCACCGAACATCAAGTTCTTTGTTCTACACACATGAAAAATTAGTAAATTAGTGAAAAAAATCTAAAAAAAATATATGCCCTAGGTATTGATGTCCTAGTTTCAATAAAAGAATAAAAATTGAATTTCGATACATACATAAAAAGTTATGTTTTACGGAATACGCATATGTCTAAATTATAATTGGTTCGACTTCAAAACCTAATTAAAAAAAATATTCAACAAAAGATTATAAAACCAAGTGCATGCCCTATATATCAGTGTTACCAATCTAAATTCAAAAGAATTAGAATTTCATCCTTTGTAGAAAAAAAGTTATGTGCTACGGAATACACATCACTTTAGAAAAATGTTGTTTACTATTAAAAACTAGTTATCAAAGGAGACAATTTGTTTTACAATTTAACTCCAATTTTTTTTTTTAAAATATATTTAGAATCTACAAAACAAATCTCACAAATCACTAGTTTGTATCATCTTCAAATTCCTAATAGTTTAGCGGCTATAGGTGTCAAAAAATGAAGATTTAGTTCAAAATTTTGATTTCAATTTCAAGTTTGGCCAAAAAGTGTAACCCATTATTGTGGGATGACCCACCGAGGTAGTTACAACAACATCTGACAAAACTCTTCTATCCTTTTTCCTATGATGGATTGCCATACCCTATTCCAAAGATCCCATTTGGCACAAGTAGGGAGGATGCTAACAAAGGTTGCAGAGTTTGGCTTTACACCGCCATTGCATTTGCTTGAAAGATTGTGAAGCTTTTTCAACAAACCCATTTCATGCATATCTTGCAATCGTAGCATTCTAATGAGATCACATTTCTTGGAGGCAAATCGACATGCACCACAGACACAAGATCTTTTATGTGATCAAACACTTTACGGGTATCCTTACACGGGAACTAGACGAGTTTAAGTTTGAACTAGGCATTAATGGGGATGGTTTGAAGACAAAAATGGGTGTTGCTGAAAGGAACGGGCCCACATGCCACCTAAGAAGTAAAAGCCTAGAGTTTGATGTTTAAGCCCAACCATCAATTAATATCATTTCATATCTATTAGCATTTACCTTTCACATGAGCCAACATACTAGTCGGCTTCTCTCACTATAGTATTAGCTACTATTTGTTTATATTTTCCTCATTTCTCTAGGAAATAGCTTTCATTGGAATTTCAATACACTTTCTAAGGTGCCAGAAAAATGGGTGATCCTTTCATCTATGGAACGATTGGTTACACCATTCAATTGGCTAGAAATGGTCTTATTCAATGCATCAATATTGCCATTAGATGCAGGAAAGAGTTAGATGCCCTCAAACTTATGCTTCTTAGAATTCAATTAATGAATGAGGAAATACAGGTATATCGAAAGGCTTTGAACTCTAGTAGAATGAGTACATCCCCTCACCAACCTTTACCCTCCGTGATCAATAGCTGGTTGAATGAATTGAATTCCCTTTTGGAAGAAGCATCTGATTTGGCCCAGCATTGCATTATACGCTCATACTGTCATCTCTTTTCTTGTTATAGAATAAGAAGAAAGATAAGGCAACTCATTGCAAATGTCAAAAAGCATGTGGAAAAACACATAGCCTCTGTTGCATTCGTTCACCAGCTTCACCAAGATGTGGCTTATCGTCAAGGATTTAAACAGATCAGACAGAGAATCAATTCTCTTAAGTAGAGAACTTCTAGAGATCTCTTTCCATCCACTTCACCTGCTCCCAACATGAAATATATTGAAGAGGCACTCATTATAGGACAAGATTATGCATCCACCAGAATTAAGGAGTTGATTAATTTAGAGCAACAAAAAAATGTGTCTCGTTTCAGCCTAGTTGGGAAAGGTGGGTCCGATAAGACTCTACTACTCAAATGAGTATTCAACAGTTATTAGGTACAGAGTCTCTTTTGTAATGACTTGATGCTCTAGCTTACTATTTCACAAACTCCATCTTTCAATGCTCTTAGAAATGATCTTGTCAAAAAAATAGCTCTTCAAGTAAATGAAGTATTGAACAATAGAGAGGAAGATTGTGTGAAAACTTGTTTGAATGAAAGCATGAGAAAACACAAGTTTGCCCTATTTTTAGATTATGTTTGGGAAACAAGTGTAACATCCCTGTTAGAGGAGCTATGTGTTCCTCACTCTCCACCCCACAACTTCAACTCATCATTGCCACTTCTAGAAGTAAGAGTGTGCTCTCACAGTTGGGTGTTCTGACTCCATCATGTTGGAAACAAGGTAGATAACTGAGAGGGGGGTGAATCAGTTATCTCTAATAACTTTACTTTATTTTCCCTTTTATAATTTGAGCAACATCAAAACACATAAGCATATATAATCATGAGAGCAAAAAAGAAATCAACACACATAACACAAGGATTTTAACGTGGAAAACCTTGTTAAGGGAAAAATCATGAGGTGACTAACCCAAGATTGTATTCTCTGTTAAAAGAATAAGAAGTACAAAAATGGCACTTGCCAATTAGGGCTCACTGCCCAAGCACACTGCTCACAAGAGGCACACTGCCTACAAGAGACTCACTGTCTACAAAGTTTATAGAAGGTAACTAGGTGTTTGAACTGATGAGAGGCATCCATATATGCTGAGGTTCAGTTCTAGTTAGGCCCTGATGCAACACACCACATACACTCAATGCATTGAGTGTATGTGGTGTACTGCATCAGGCTCAATATATTGATTTAATGCACTTCATTCTTCCTCTACTTTAGTGCTGCTATTCTGTCACATACCGGACTTGCATTTCTGTTTCCACACTTATCTCTATCTTTCCTCACACACTATATCTACACACACACACACATTCATACTCAAATCCATCTGGTATATATATTCGCACCAAGGATTTCAACATCTTTCTAGTCGGCAACTGGAATATTTAGGATATTTACAAAACATTGATTTGCTGGTTGATTCCATGCTTAATATGTGATGTGTATCAAAAACATAGACATAGAAGTCATCAATCATGTAGGCCAACCATGTATGATCCCTCAAATAGCTTGATGAACATCAATTACTCATCTGGATTGAAGTTTGATACTCTACCAGTCAGTTCTTCCTCAGTCTACTCTACCTGTCTAGAACCCAACACTCAGATGTTCATATCTTTTTTTTGATTCATCACCAGAGGCTCAATCTCTGGAATATAGTAGTCATGATACTCCTCTTGACTTACCCAAGTCCGTAACTTGCTGAGTTACACCCTCTGAGAGATCCGGACCTGATTGTTGGACCTTACTGCATGCTCTGTTCTTGTTCATCGGACTAGAACACTCTTCAATCTAACTTCCGGTATAGGCATACTATGCTTTGTGAATGTGTGAGATAGACTTTGTTGCCATCAATGACAAAAATTATGAAGCCACACAGTGTCTCTTGCCAACAATCTCCCCCTTTGGCATTGATGGCAACACTTAGTGAAAAATGACTAAGTGTCATAGCAAACTCCCACTTGGCTGATGCTCTGTCTTATGTACACTTTTACCAGAGCTCCCCCTTAGTTGGATTCCACATTTTTTACTACTCCTCACTCCCCCTTTGACATCAATGGCAAAGGGTGGAATCCGTACACCAAAATTTACAAAAATCAACCTATACATAGTCGTATAAGTATATATATATATATGTTATAATTACATATACTTAAGTATATCTGCAAAAGTAGTCTTCGACAATACAAATTTTGTTGCCCAACTCTGCTTCATCTTGTCCAAAATTGAGATGTGCCCACTCAACAAAAATGCATAAGATTCTACCCTTCTTAAGTCTGCCGGATCACTGGTCTGAGCTATGGTCTGAGCATTAGTTAAGGCCTCATGCATTGCCTCTAACTTAGGGATAATTATCCCTCTAAGTTCATTTATCCTGCTTATTCTATTCTTCTTATCCTTTTCAAGCCTCTATTTCATTTATAATGGCAATAGCTTGGCACTCTTGATTCATTATGGATGTGGTGAGGGGATCAAAATTCTGAGATAAACTTGACAGTTTACCCTCTTGTTCTTCCACCTTCTTTTCAATGTCTTCTATCACTGTGGACCAAGATAGACAAAATTTATAGATTTCTCCACCATCTTTAAGAGAATTTTCTAGGCTCTTTATCCCAATATCCAGGGTTCTTCTATCATTAGCTATGATTCCCTGTACTTCAGAGAATCTCTTTCCCAAAAATTCTTTCCGGACCTTTTCTTCTGTCGATTTCTCTAAGGAATCAAAATGAGTGTTGATAGAGTTTATCAAAGATTTGAGGTTACCAGATGGAGAGGCCGAAGGATCCTTTTGGAAGGATGGCATGATCTTCTCTAGCATTACTGATGCAATCTCTATCAGATCACAATCTTCCATGTGAGACTTTAGAAGCTTTTCTTTTTCTTTAGCTTGGGCAAAGGATGCTATCTTCATTGTTTGGACCGCAGAGAGGGAATCAAAATTGAGTGGTCCTTGAAAGAGTTCTGGTTCATCTATCTCCATCATCTCTTTGTTTAGGAATTTCTTTACTGCCTCTATAGTGTCTCTTGCTAGAGACTAAATCTTCTTTCCTTTTCCAACCTCAGAATTGTCATCAGAGATCTTCTCTGTTTGTTCTTCTTCTCTTCCCTTTTCCTCCTCTCCTTGACTCAATTTCTCCTCTTTTCTTCCTTCTCCTTTAGTTCTGAAGTCTGTAGGGGGATTCGAAAGAGAGATGTTAACTTCTTCATGGACTTCTTCTTCTGGAATAGAGGAATCCAAGTCCTTAGTCTTCTCCTCATCCATCTCTTTTGACCCTTCTATAATTTTCTCAGTAGATTCTTCTTTTGATGCACTTAATCCTTTGACATCCATGGTGGAAGGTTCTTCATCTATTTCCTCTATAATAGGAAGATTTAATCTTTTGAAAGCATTCCGGAGGATGTCTTCTATTTCTCTTGCTACTTGATCAGTCTCTCCAAGCATAAGTTTGTTCATTCTTGTTTTGCTCCGGAACTCATCTTTGTAGTCCTTAAAGATCATGTTCATTTGTTTTGGAGTAATGGAAGGATAGAGCTGAATAGCAATCTATGCTCGGATGTCTAGGTCTTTTGCCTTTGTATTCTCCTTTCTCAGTTCAAGTACCTTCTCTAGAATTTTGGGAATTAGAGAGATGATTTCAATGAATGCTTTATTATAAATGTTTAGGTACTTAACTGTAGCATCTTCCAAGATCTTCTTGTCAGTGTCACTATATTCATCATAAAATTCAATGACTAGTTGCAAGTTCCCATCCAATGTGAGTGCCTTGATGATATCATCAATAGAGAGAGTAGGCCTTTCAACAAATTCTTCTGCCTCTTCTTCTTTGTTTTTACCAGTAGAGGGTTCCTCGGATGTTTTCTTCTTCTTCTTCTTCATTTTCTTAACTTCCTCATCAGACTCTATTTCTTCATCATCCCTTTGGCTTATGTATGACCTTGTGGCCTTTGTTTTCATTCTCTTTTCTCCCTTTCTGGATGTCTTGGCTTCTGGTTTTGAGGCTCTTGGGCTCTTAGAGGTGGCAGGTGCAGAGCTCTTGGAGGATCTAATTTGGGAGGAGGCTTGTACCAGAACACTTTCTTTTTCTGCTTCTTGTTTCTCTTTCTTAGCTCTTTCTATTTTCTCTCTATTTGCATCAACTGCCTCCTTTGATATGCCATATCTTTTGGCAACTTCCTCTACTTCCCTTCTCACTTTTCTTTTCATCTCTGGTTGTCTCAGTTCAACATGTATTTTTACACTTAATTCTTGAAAGGTTCCAAACCTTTCTACCTCAGGGTCCTTAGGCTGACTCAACAAGTGGACATGTAGCTCCAGGATTTTCTCATCTATCTCATATCCCATTGGCATAATCCAAACTATTCTGGACTCAACTGCCTCCATTAGGCATTGATCAGTGTCTACCATCAAGCATACTATATCCTTATATTTTTCAACTATTGTTTGATGAATTCTTTTTCTGGCCTGCATCAAACTTTGGAAGTTTTTGAAGTATCCCCAGAGTGCTCTACTTTGAGCCTTGGCATCACTAAGCCCATACATATAGTCTCTGATTTGTATGGCAACCTATCTGTCGTTTTGCCATACCCAACCACTTGATCTGGGTAGCTCATTCATATAGTAAAAGAAGAGACATAGTATTAGGCTACCATACTTGAATGAGTTCTTCTTATCCTTCTTGATCTTCTGCAAGTTTTCTAATAGTTGGTTCAGAAGAAGATCACATAGGTCATAATCAACATTTTCCCTTAGCATCTGATATGCTGTATAAATTACAGTTCCGGACATAGAATTCTCTCTGCTGGAATGATAGATTTTATAACCAATTATCATAGAGGCAAATTTGATATCCAGATCTGTGATATCTTCTATTGTCATGGCTCTTTTGTCAAACTTAGATCTGGTACCCTCACTTACTATCTGGTTGTTGACAGATTTGAGTGTAGGCAACCCTCCGGATGAGTGCAATCCAGTTACTGCCCTAATTTTATCTTTTGTTATCTTGAAGGGCTTCATCAACCACATGAAATTGTCATGTATTATACTAAGAACATACTGGACCCATTCATCTTCTGCAAAATAGGGAAAGTGGATGCAATGTCCAAAAAACTTATCCCGGATGGCCCTGTATTAAGGTTTGAGTTCAAAAGTTTCATCTATTAATTGTTTATGGTAGATATCCATTAGTTTAGATTCTCCAAAATCCTCAATATTGGCATGGATGTACACCCTAACATCTTCTACGTGTAGAACCCCATGCGGAATGCTAGAAAAAGCACCCAAGGGATCAACTTCTAGGGACTTGTAGGGGTGTTTCTTGAACTTTGGGTGTGGCCTATCAGTGATCTTAACAACCATTGGAGTAGCCATCTTTGCAAAAGATTAAGAGAGAGATATTCAGAAATGGAAATACCTTTTTACACTTTTTAGGGTTCATAATAAGAGCTGGAATAGGTCACTGGTTGAATTAGATTCTGCAGTTGATCTTTGACAAAATTGTGAAAACTTGATGCAGAGCTCTTCCTTTCTTCTTCTTGAATGCAAATGTGCAAATGATGAGTAAAAGAACCCTTTTATCTCTGCGCAAACCCTAATTTCCTTTTGCAATAAATGCACAACTTAAGTCATTTGGTTGCCTTGTTCTGCAAAAGATCTTTCTGAATCACTGAGATGCACTTAGAATCATTTTCAATGATAATTGACAATGTATCTTCTTTCCTCCAATCATGCCATGAGTCTGCAGATCAATTTTGAATCATATTGGATTTGTCTATGAAGATCCTACTTTACCAGATGGCTATCAAACTGGATCAATCTTGGCTGATTAAACTCTTGAAAACTCCTTGTTAATCTTTCACATTTTTACTGAGGGTTATTTGGATATTTCTCTGAGAACCCTTTTATCTACAACATTCCATGTGCCAAATTTAGGCACCAATTAACTGGCTGGGGGAATTTATTTTCCTTTGTGACTCCCCTTGAGCCAGAGCTCATCTCTTTAGTTTCCAGAAGGAATATCAGCACCAGATTCTGGTGTGGATCCATCCCCAACATTTTCTGTACTCTTCTTCACCAAATCTTGTTCATCTCCCTTTGAACTTCATCTGCATTCATTTTGCCTTTTCCTTTATCTTGATTTTGATTATGATGCACCGAACCCTTTTTATCCTGATTCTTACTTCTACAGAATTTGGCAATATGACTGGATCTATTGCAATTGTAGAAAACAACATTTCTTTGCATATTTGATTGATATCCTCTTGATCTACATTGATTAGCCATATGTCCTATTCTATTGCATGCAAAGCATCTACCATTGAATGAATTGTTTATTTGCATATTTTTGCATTCATGAGATTTGTGACCATACCTTTTGTAGTTGAAACACTGTCCGGAGAAGGATGAATTAGTCTAATTCATTCTTCTTCTGCACTGAGTTGCTTTATGACCGAAGTTGTTGCAACTGTAGCAGTATCCATTGAAGGATGGATATCTTTGAGCATTTGGTTACCTTACTAGATCCATAATTCTTTTGATCGGATCCAGAGATTTCACCTTTCTCATATCCCAAGCCATGCTTGTCATTTACCCTCTTTTGGCTTTCAAGAAGAACTTCAAGTTGAGCAGAGCTTATCTTGAATTTCTCTTTGTATTCATTTGTTGTTTGAAGATCTTGTTTGAGAGTGTCTATCTAATTCTCAAGTTGTTCTTCATTATCTCTACCTTCTTCAAGTTCAGATTCTAGATGCCTGATTATTCTATCTATTTTGTTGTAGTCCTCTGACTTCTCCTTGAGAGATTGTTTTAGATTATCTTCAATTGTCTTTTCTCTTTAATTACTTGGGTGAATCTCATAACCCCTGATTCCATTTCATGTCTTACCATAATGACCTCTTTTGATAGCTTCTCACATAGGTTGTTTTTCTCATTCAGATCTTCATTAGTATCATTGGCTTCACTTTGACTTGCTAATTGTTGAAGTAGTTCCTTTTTCTTTTTCACAGAGATACTCAGTTTTTCTTTTAGCTCATTTATGAAATTATTAGCTTGTTTGAGTCTTTCTCTCAAGTTATTGACTTTAGAGTGAGATTGCTCAAGATCATCTAGGGTAGACTGAAGTTGTTCCTTCATATCATACATATCCATTAAGATTCCCAGATCTTCCTTAAGTTGTTAGGCTCTGTTTAGAGGAAATTGTCTCTGAGACCAATTATTGGAAACAAGGTAGATAACTAAGAAGGGGAGTGAATCAGTTATCTCTAATAACTTTACTTTATTTTCCCTTTTATAATTTGAGCAACATCAAAACACATAAGCATATATAATCATGAGAGTAGAAAAGAAATCAACACACATAACACAAGGATTTTAACATGGAAAACCCTGTTAAGGGAAAAACCACAGGGTGACTAACCCAAGAGGATATTCTCTATTAAAAGAATAAGAAGTACAAAAATGGTACTTGCCAATTAGGGCTCATTGCCCAAGCACACTGCTCACAAGAGGCACACTGCCTACAAGAGACTCACTGTCTACAAAGTTTATAGAAGGTAACTAGGTGTTTGAACTAATGAGAGGCATCCATATATGTTGAGGTTCAGTTCTGGTTAGGCTTAATATACTGATCTAATGCACTTCATTCTTCCTCTGCTTTTAGTGCTATTGTTCTGTCACATACTAGACTTGCATTGCTTCTTCCACACTTATCTCTGCCATTCCTCACACACTATATCTACACACACACCTTCATACAAAAATCCATCTAGTATATATATTCGTACCAAGGATTTCAACATCTTTCTAGTCGGCAACTAGAATATTCAAGATATTTACAAAACATTGATCTATCGGTTGATTCCATGCTTAATATGTGATGCGTATCAAAAACATAGACATAGAAGTCATCAATCATGTCGGCCAACCATGTATGATCCCTCAAATAGCTTAATCAACATCAATTACTCATCCGGATTGAAGTCTGATACTCTACCGGTTAGTTCTTCCTCAGTCTACTCTACCTGTCTGGAACCCAACAATCAGATGCTCATATCTTTTCCATGATTCATCACCAGAGGGTCAATCTCTAGAATATAGTAGTCATGATACTCCTCTTGACTTACCCAAGTCTGCAACTTTCTAAGTTACACCCTCTGAGAGATCTGGACCTGATTGTTAGACCTTGCTGCATGCTCTATTCTTGTTCACTGGACTAGAACACTCTTCAATCTAACTTCCAGTATAGGCATACTATGCTCTGTAGATGTGTGAGATAGACTTTGTTTCCATCAATGACAACAATCATGAAGCCACATAGTGTCTCTTGCCAATACATCAATCATCCAAATGTAAGACTTGACTGAGGATGACAGCTAGAGATTGTTTTATTCCTATGCTTTTCCACATAGCGATGGGGTTTTGCCCATGAGCATTGACTAAGAAATAGCAAGGCATATCTCCAAGGAGTGTGGGGGACTTCCATTAGCCCTTAAAGTAATTGGGTAGGTAATGCCAAGCGTGCTCAGCCAAATGAATGGGAATTCAAACTCGATAGGTTGCAGAATGATGTTACACACTCGCTTTCAGCCATGTTGAGATTAATCTATGATGATTTGGCCAACTTAGTTAGTTATGGCATTTCCTTGCAAATGTACTTCCTCTACCTCGTTGCTTTCTTAGAAGATGAAGTCATCCACACTAGAATTGCTACTGAGTACTAGATTGGAGAAAGGTTTTGGCTGGGCTAGATCCTGTCTAAATTAGAGAGTTGTACATCAATTTGTTAGTGGACCAATGCCTTATTAAACCAATCCAAAAGGATCAAGATAAAAAAATTGATCAATTTTAGGGTGCATGATGTATTGCACCATTTAGCACACCAAATTTTTGAGAAGGAAGAAAAATGCTTCTTTCAGGCACGCATAGGTTTAGGAGAGTTTCTAGCTAATGACGTGGGTGACACGTCAGAATTTCATTAAGGGACAATAGTTTGACTAGTGTTCCAAAGGCATTCAGAGCTCCCTATATCTGCTCCTTGCTACTAGCTAGTAATACTTCTTTAACAAAAATTCCAAAAGAGGTGATTGAGAGATTGACCGCTCTCAAGGTCCTAGATTTATCATGGATTGCCCTCCAGTCATTGCCAAAAAACATTGGAAGTTTGAAGCATTTAGTTTGCCTCACATTATGTTGTATGCCAATCAAGAGACTACTCTACTCCATCTCTACTCTCAGAAACCATCAAATATTAGATCTTTATCAATTTGATATTACACAACTATTGGAGTACATGACCACTAAGAGGGGGGGCGAATCAGTGGTCTATAAAATTTAACATTTCAAAACTTGACTCAAAAATCTTGTGCAAATGAACTCATTGAAAATATAGACATCATGATATGCAAACTAGAATACAAAACTTAAATAAAGATGACCAAATAGGTACAACATAATTGACCATAAATAGATGACATGACACAGGTTTTGATGAGTGGAAAACCCTCATAGGGATAAAAAACCACTCTAAAAATTTGGCTCACTGGCTTAATAGAATCTCACTGATTAAAACAATTGTCTCACTAACATACATGCCTCACTAGCAATAAACATGCCTCACTGACAATACAAGCCTCACTGGCTACAATATACCTCACTAAAAAATTATACAATCTCATAATAATACAAAGAATACAAAGGGTTTCTCTATTTCAATACAAACCCTTGAACTTGTATATCCCCTTGTAATCACACTCAACTCAATCTACATTTCCTTC
This sequence comes from Cunninghamia lanceolata, assembly GCA_027924645.1. NCBI lineage: Eukaryota > Viridiplantae > Streptophyta > Pinopsida > Cupressales > Cupressaceae > Cunninghamia > Cunninghamia lanceolata. The sequence goes on from BSBN01001225.1 coordinate 11,986,107, forward strand.
TCATTATCTCTGCACAATCAATTACATATTTTCTTCATACTGGACATGATTCAATCTGTACATTTGTTGCATAATGTTATCATCTTATGTTTGATTCATCCTTGCAAAAACATCTCATACATCTCTCTCAATGACCTAAATCACCTGCATAATATCATACAAAAACCCATATACAATATACATTCAAACTCTCATTCATGATTCTTAGTCAAAGAATGTATTCTCCTGTATATTTCAGTCTTCACACATTTTTTTTTCACATCCATTTAACCTCATCAAAGCACCTGCAATAACATGTCTTACACTTCACAAAAATTATCTCTTCAATGTTGCATATTGGTCCTCAAAAATAAATTCACAATGAACCTACTGTAGGAATACACACAACACTGAGAGGGGGGGTGAATCAGTGTTGTTAACAATTTTAACACCTTTTACTACTTTTGATTAATCTAATTTCACAATTTAGAATTCTTTAGAAGGAACAAAGTAAATATGCAGAGTATCAACACACAGATTTGACACAAGAAATTTCCCGAGTGGAAAACCCTCCTGGGGTATAAAAACCACTCAACTGCCTCACTGGCTTAACACAAAATTCAGATTACAATTGTCTCACTGACATTACAATTCTGCCTCACTGGCAAATTTTATCTCTCTGCATGTCTCACTGACATCATCAACATTCAATGAAAAAATTATGACTCAGGGGATTTCCCTGTTTCAATAAAAATCAAAACCTTATTTCTCCCTTTTAAGATAAACAAAATAAATTTTTCAATCAACCTTCAACTGTCTTCAACTCCTACAGTCAATCAATTTTGATCTTCAATATATTTCATACCTCTGCAACACCATTTCAAACTAATTCACCATTTTGAGCTTTCTCTCTCTGCAAACTGAACAATTTATCTTCTCTGAAAAATTATAGTCTTTAATCACCTTCACTTTCTCTGACACCTTCACTTTCTCTGAACAAACATTACTCCATCATGATCATTGAAGAATCTCAACATAAATCCCTGAAGAATGATTCTCCATTCCTGCAAAAATTACATAACAATTCCATTCTCCAAAAGAACTTCTTCAAAAATTCTCATTTATTATCTCTCATCTGCAACTCCTCTTATATCTGCCATTCAAACAAAATCACTATATGCAAAAAGAATTTCAATCAAAAAAACCAAAAGCTTCAAAAACCGGTTCAACTTCAACATTACATTTTTTTTTAAACTTCTCATCTTCTCTCTTACCAAAAACAAAAAACATAAAACAAAAAAATGAAATCTCTTCATAGAATTCTGCCTTTTCATCTTCTTATCATTTAGAAACCTTCTAAAAAACTTACTCTTTCCTTTACACAACTTTCTAAATTCACACTCTCTTGAAATTCGGTGAGGAAAGACTAAAATGGCATGTTTTAGCTTTAAAGCAATAAAACAACCGTCAAATTAACACCCAAAGGCTGACCGTTGGAAGCAACTAACAGTTTAAACCTTATCCCTCCGATTCGCGCGGCCCGCCATCCATCGTTCAAACCTTAGCCGTTGATCGGCTTTTTCCCGCCCGCTATTGAGTCTTCCACCAGCGCTCACCCGAGGCCTAGCACAAGGGGCCGGTAACATCAACGACGTTGATACCCTTTCTTTATAACTTAAAGCCCCGATGACTTCTTTAACCGGTCAACTTAAGTTTATAACATAAAGTGCATGACGGGCAATAAGGTAATGGTGAACACAAAGTTTATGACTTGTTGAGTGTTAACCTCAACACACCTCAACACATATTTAAACCTCAACACACCTCAACACATATTTAAACCTCAACATACCTCAACACAAATTTAAACCTCAACCTTGTAAACCAAGCTTCAACTGATCTGCCACTGTCATCAAGTTAATATGATGCAAGTTAACTTTTATTAAATGACATAAGCCCTCCTCCTCCTGATTCAATATTGATGCAATGAGTGTCATCTTCTGAAATGACTAAGTCAGAACAAACTCACATAGAATCAACACTGATGTGTCACTGATGTCATTATCATGAAGGACCACTTGTAAGAGTTTTACAACTTGAAAACTGAGAAGGTATCAAACCACTGTGAGTACAACAAGTCACATTCAAAAGTGTGTCATAATTGCATGAAGACCACTCATAATGCCAACTGCATCTTCTGAAATATAATGTGATCAACACATCTGTCAACTGCATCTTGTGAAAACTGTGTAATGCAACATCCTGATTTCCTGATATTTTGACATCAATGAAAAGACAATATACTCAACTGTGAAATGTGCTACACCTACAATGTTATTAAAAAAAAGAATGACCCTTCATTTCCCTCTTCTCTCCATATTCCTTCTCCTTTCAAAAACAACTCTTCAATACTCTTCAATCTCTAAAAAAAATCTTTATAAATCTAATCTTACTAATGGCTCCCATAAAAATAATGTCTTAAAAAAAACTATTCACTGCACAAAAAAAACTCCTCAATCACCTGTCCATCTTCTCTGCATAAAAGATTTCTTTTCATAAAAACTCTCTTTTTTAAAAAAATTATTATAGCATATAAATCCTTAAAAAAAATCTCCTCCTTTATAGTCTTTAATGCCATGAGGAAGTTTCACTAGTGAAGTTTTAAAAATAGAAAAAAAAAAATTCCAAAAAGAACTTATAAATCTCACAAAAATCTGCCTTTCAAATAGGCTAAAAATAGCTTTAAAAAGGCCTTATTTCAAGCTGTCACAAAGAAATGACTTTCCAGAGGTCGTCAATATTGAAGCTACAAGAAGAGATGTCAAAATTTAAATAATAGCCTTTGATTTTAAAAACATGCTCACTTCATATTTAAATTTGAGCCTTTGATTTACTATTGGTGCCCATGTGCTCAAAAGAAGACCATGAGTATCAGTAATACCAAATGGAGGAGGGCAGTTTCCATAATGTGTTAATACCCCTCTACTAGGTTACTTAAGTGATATGACCTATTTTCATAGGTCAACTGCTAAATAAGACAAAAAGTACATTTCACATATGACGGTTAGGTTTAGCTGATTGAAGCACATGAATTAGGGATTAGATCACATGACTTAGAATATTGTGATGTTTAGGGTTTCAAGGGTTTAGGAAATTAGGCATTAAATCTACATTGATCTGAACTAGGCTCTTAACTCTGCTACAGAGAGATAACACAAAGATAAAGACATTTAGGGTTTTAGGCTCTTCTTGAAAACATAAGGATTTTTAGATCATTGCAAATTTGGTCTATAGGAGAGGCACACATAAGAGTGACAAAGATAATTCTAAAGCAAAATTTTAAGACCCATGCACTTGATGTCATATGTAGAGACCAAGAAGAAGATATTTGATCAATACCATCCACAACACCATCCTTTACAAATCCTTCTTAACAATGAATGTGAATATTATTGCTCACAGGTCAATGTCACTCATAGAGCAACTCATCAAAGCCGACTACTATTGACATTTCAATTGACATCTCCAAAGCATAGGTGATCATAAAGACAACAGACAACATACTACTTCCCTTGTATTGTCAAAGGCATTCATGCTTCTCAAATCAACCTTGCCAAAGACAACATACCATGAACAACATAAGCATAAACTCATAAAGTATGTAAACTCTGTGAAAGTCTAAGCCATAAAGCAACACGTTCTTTGCAACTCAACTTTGATATTCTTGCTTTAAGACATTCTTGCATCAATACCATACCTTGAAGACACCCCTAAATGAACAACATCATAACCAAGGCAACTAAACTCATAATATCAATGAATATGAAGGATGTCAACATCTTGAAGCATAGTGTCAGTTGTGACATTTTCACACATCGCCCCATTGCAAATGGTGACCCCTCTTTTTCTCGCTTTTTGTCATAGGTTTGCTTTAGAGTTTAGATTTATTTGAGTTTGTAGGTTTGGAAGTATAGATTTGCCCATGTCTCGTCAATTTCTTGCTCAAGGGTCTCTATGGGAGTTGAACTCCTGAAATTGACTAAGTCTGATGTTCTGAGATCCTGAAAACTAAGTCTAAAATCTGGTGGATCCTCAAAAATCTAGAATCTGCATGTTAAATCTCATGGATCCAAGACCTGTCACAAACATCCTCAAAGTATATTTCAAAATATTTAAAGTATCATATACTTAAATATATTTTTAAATATACTTCTACCCAGGGCACTTCAAAATCGGGCAGAAAAAATGAAGTCTTGAACCTTGAACAAAAATTTCTCATGAGCATTTAGTTTGCACCCAGAGAAAAAGTGGAAAATTCCTTTGATCATTCAGAATGTGCCCATGCAAAAGAGATGAAACTTGGTCAAATTCATGAAACAAAAGAATCAAAACTGAGAAAATGACTAAGTAATGGAAAGCGGGGAAACTGAATGCACTCATTCAGAATGTACCCAAGGAAAAATAGGAAATGTCTTGACTCTATTCAGTTTGCGCCCAAGGAAAAAGTGGAAATTTCTTCTACTCATTCAGTATGCGCCTGGTTAGGGTTGATCATTGTGGGATCCAAACATGAAAAATTTGTTTCCTTAGTTGAAATTCATGAAAATACATTTCAAAACCTCTAGAAATTTTTATAAGGAAGCGAGAATTGAAGGTGAAAAGGAGGAAATTTCTTGTCTCAATTCAATATGCACCTAAGGAGGAAATTTCTTGCATCCAAGAAATATGAGCCCAAGTTAGTGGATATATTTTCAACATTTTTTGAGAAAATGAGTTAAAATCAAAATGCATTCAAGTTAAAATTTGTCTAAGGCAAGAGAAGAGTTGATAGTGAGAAAAAAGAATCTAAGTATCAAAGTTACAAAAAGTGGAAATTTCTCATAGACAAGAAAAATCCACCCTAGATGAAAGAGCATCCACACAAGGAAATCACATCCACTTTGAAGATTTGCAATCTTGAAACTTGATCCTAGAAAGTCATTAGGAAACTTAGTGAAAATCATTTGGCAAGACTTAAAAAAATTTGCAAAGATTTGCAAGTTCTAAAGTTGCAAAAGGGGAAACTGAACACACTCATTCAGTTTGCACCTAGAGAAAAAGTGGAAATTTCCTTTGAACAGTCAGTATGTGCCCAGGAAAGTAAGGCAAGAAAGGAGGAGAAAGTGTCCAAGTGAAAAAGTGGAAATTTCTCTTAAAGAAGAAAAATCAACCCAAGAGAAGTAGAGATCATAACTTAGAGAAAATTTTCATTATTTCAAAATGCAAAAATGGGAAATTGAATGCACTCATTTAGTATGCACCCAGGAAAAAAAGACAATTTAATTCTTGAAAAATGCAAAAAAATCATCAAATTGAAGAAGAAATTTGCTTGAAAGAGTTTGAAAGAAGAAGAAAAACCTAAATGTTCTAAGTGAAAAAAGTGGAAATTTCTCATGAGTAGTCAGAATGTGCCCTTGCTAGGGTGCATATTTCTCCTGTAGAGGAAAAATCTGCCCTCAAACCACATTCCCTCCGGACAGTAAAAATCCTACCAAAGTCATGCAAGTTGATTCGAGTTGGAAAATAACAATGAAATGTTAGAAGATTTATAGTAAAATGTTATTAATCATTATCATCTTCATAATTGAAAGTTGTTTCTCTTTTGTAGGAACTAGAGGTGAGAAATGCTTGTTCAAGAAAGATTCAGAGCATTCAAAGGAGAAGACTTCATTGAAGGAGATTCCACATGAAGAAGACGTTATCAAGTTTCATCCACAGAAGAGAAAACTTCATCGCTAAGGCAGAAGAAATGTACTTTATTACATCATGGTTTTTGTAGAGATGATCATCAATCCATTGCAAGTTTAGGAATCCAAAAGTCCAACAAATCCAACAGCAATCCCTCATCAAGTTCATTGTCAGATGATTACTTCCAAGTTCTAGATTCATTCATTTCAAGAGTGAGCACCATGGAGTTTAGTCCATGAATGCCCAAGTCATCTCCTCTACTTCACGCACCATCTAGAGTCAGAATAGTGCATAAGAACAAGAATTTCACAAGATGAGAATGGGCATAACCATCAAGAAAGTCCATCAATTACATGAAGAAATTCAAAATTCCCAAGTTTGTAAATTTGAAAGAAGTAGAGTTCCAAAGGTGAAAATCCTAAGATTTGAAGATTGTTCTACAAAAGATGATAAAATTTGGGAAAGTATTCCAAGCAGTGTGAACACAGAGAAAATCAAATCGGTTTGCTCAATGTTGAGGTGGCATGTGCACGTCATTGATCCAATCATAGTTCTCCACATCATCCATTCACATTCAATATATTTACTACAAGCAAGAGGTTAAAGAAGGCTCCTATCTAGAAGATTCCAAAGATTCCATTTCAAGCTTATCACATTGGGAAACATGCCTTCATTGCCTATGAGTTTTTATGCACACAAGTTGTGTCAACTTTAACTTTTGCTAAAAATAGCAAGTTGTTGTAACTAACTTCCAATGTGGCAAGATCTCGACCATTGATTCCAAAATCAATCTGGGCCCTTCATGTAATTTTTGGAGTCTATAAAGGCTCAGTTCTCTCATTTGTAAGACATTAGAATTAGAGTTGTTGTAGGAGAGTAGGATAGCAAGTAGAGTAGAGGAGGCACTATGAAATCATTAAAGGTACATGCAAAATTGTTGTGAAAGACTTCCTGGATCAATACAAGTTCATTATTGTTCTCATGATGATTTGTGTGGTTATGGAATATTACAATGGTTTCTAAATTCTTGAATATGATGGAGATGTGTTTCCAAGTAGAATAGAATAGATTAGAAAGTTCATTGATGTGATGAGTATATGTGAAGATATTTGATGGATTACTTTTGATTCATACTTTTTGTGAGTTGTTGATGGCAAGTCATTATGCAAAGTTAACTTGAACCTTCATTTGCTTTAGTTCGATTGTGAATACTTTTTAAAATTGTGCTAGCTGTGGGTGTTTGGATAAAGGTTTACAATATGAAAATCCTTGAATGACCTTAGAATATTACACTAACTCTGTGTAACTATTGGTTCTCATGGTGAAGCAGAGTTTAGTTTCATGAGGAATTTGCCTATCTTGACATGATTCATTATTTCATTGTCCTTAGAATAGATTCTCTAAACTCTTATCTTTTGCATTTTATTTTAAGTTTGATTGAAGAAGTTCCATTCATTCACATATCAGGAGTAAGGAATTTCATCCATGTTCAAGGAGGAATTTAGCATAATTCCCTTTGTGATTCCCAGCAAGATCAGATCAAATCACTAAGTCTATCTATTGCAAATAACATATAAAGAACCTTGGAGCCCTCTTGTTTTATCAAATAGTTTAGCATTAGAGAGGCTTTGTTCAAGAGAGGATAGAGCACTTGGTGTTTTATTCTATTGTTGTTGTTCGCATAAAAACATCATCAACATTTTTAGCGCTAGAAGGAGGGCCAACAACAAATTACTCCATTTTCCAGGCATGAACAACTTACTTTATTCATTCCAAAGTTGAAAGAAATTCAAAGACATTGTAGAAAGGAATGTTGAATGAAGGATTGTGAATGTAGAAGAAAGAGATATTTCAAGGAATAATTTGAGATTTCAAGAAGTCTCTTATGTTAAAAATCTAAAAAAAGGTAGAAAAATATATAAAAAAGTGAAAAATAAAAAAATAAAAAATAGACATGGATTTCTCAAGACCTTCAAGGCAATTCAAGATGGATCATCCTCAAGATGATGTTCTTCAGCTTTGGTGGACTTTGAATGCACAACTTCATCCAAAGAGTTTGGATGACTTTGTATCAAGGAAGGGATGTAGAATTCATGACACCAATGGACACGAGGAGCTATATTGTCTAACATTTTTATCAAAGATGGAATTAGCATTGCAAGGGAAAATTTCTTTTTCATAGGTACATGAGCCAATTATTTCTACAAAGGTGCTTCCCGAAGTTTTATTTGATGAAAGAGAGTTCTTCATAAACTTCAAGGAAATGATCAAGAAGGGACTGGGCATTGAGAAGGCCTTGCCTGCCGAAGACATTTTGATTCCCGATGGATGGTGTAGAATTCATAACACAGCTCATTCAAAACTCACATGTTCATCTTGCAAAGAAGCTATTCATCAAGTGAAGGAAGAATTAAGGTTGGAAGAAGAATCTAAGTTACGATTAAGATTGGACAACATGTGGAACAAATGTCTTCAAGAAATCAATTCACCATCCAAAGGAGAAGATGTTCCCATGTTATTCAACAATGAAGATAGAACAAACAATCTTGATAATCAAGTGGAGAGCCAATTTGCATACCTTCTCCCAAGAAAGAATGAACCTGCTAAAAGATAAAAGGAAATAGTGGACATTCAAACAAAGGCAAGTGATGAACAAGATGTCAATTCCTCCATCAAAGAAGAAGGTGACTCTAGTTCATTGCAAGAAGAAGAAATCCTTGATGAACACTCATTCATGCTACATAGGGAGATCCTTGAAAGTGAGTTGCACGAAGTATAGAAAGAGTTGTTGGAAGATAATCAATTGGATGTATTACAAGAAGCACTTCAAATCATCATCGAAGAGTCATCGAGTGAAGAGAAATTCGAAGGGGCACTAGAGGATTTCATACAAGAAATAAACTAAGAATCAATGCCAAAATTATCACAAGATGAACAAGTTGCTGCCATGGAAGCTGAAATCAAATCGATCTTGAGCCCATTACTAGAGATTCAAAAGGAACTTATAGATGAAATGCTGCATGTTTCAAACACAAGTGGATTGAGCCATCACCAATGGCGACCTCCCGGCGTGTGCATGGAAGATGATAAACATGGGTCATGACTGATGGATTTCCTGTGGATTCCATCGCTAGTGTCAAATAGCATGATTGCTTGCTCATGGGGGATAAGTCAGTTGTTTAGTATTACTTGAAGTATTTTGAGATCTTATACCTTACACACTTTAAAAATCCTGAAGTACCTAAGTGAGTCTTTGTGAGCTTACATTAAGTCAAAAATCTAAGGTCCACCTTTGCCACCCTCGAAATTCCACACCTAGCTAGCCAAGTTATCAACGTAACTCGTGCCATCAAAAAGTATGTGTTGCAAGGGTAAGCGGTATTACATTGTACTCTACTAGATCTAAGCTTAATGGGATATCAAGAATGAAGAAAGAAATGCAAATAAAATCACAATCACACACTATAACTCAATTAGATGGACGATCGAGTAATCTCTAATGGGGCTATGGACTCCTAACCGGTAGTGGGGCTCTGTTCAAGTGAAATTGTGAAGACAAACCCGTCAAGGTTATAGACACTTGTTAGCAGCTGGACAATGTCCAGGTAGTTCATGAGGTGTGTACTAATCACTTATCTTAATGTAAAGGATCTTCGATGACCTTAGTTGCTGATGGATGGGAATGAATGCACGCACACACACTTGGATCCTTGGAATATGGATAGTCATGCTGGTAGTTGATTTTGATTCCTTGATCATGTAGTTATGTTTATTCAGTCTAGTGTGTGGGTATACATGGAAATTTTGAAACTTGGCTTTTGTTTATCATTAGAATGCTTAAGAACCTTATTTTAATTGAAATCAATCTTTAACCACACAATGGAAGATGAAGTGTCTTGATCCAATACATGATTCTTTTCTTTTTTGAGTACATCTTCTAACTAGTTGATAAGTTTGGGAGGAATTACCCAAAGGTTCTGAGTATGGATTGACTCTTTTTCTTTGAAATGTTTAGGAACATTTATTCAAATTTGCACTAGATGTTTTGACATTTTCACACATCGCCCCATTGCAAATGGGGACCCCCTCTTTTTCTTGCTTTTTGTCATAGGTTTTCTTTAGGGTTTAGATTTCTTTGAGTTTGTAGGTTTGGAAGTATAGATTTGCCCATGTCTCATCAAGTTCTTGCTCAAGGGTCTCTGTGGAAGTTGAACTCTTGAAATTGACTAAGTCTGATGTTTTGAGATCTTGAAAACTGACTAAGTCTGAAATCTAGTCGATCCTCAAAAATCTAGAATCTGCATGTTAAATCTCATGGATCCGGGACCTATCTCAAACATCCTGGAAGTATATTTCAAAATATTTAAAGTGTCCTATACTTAAATATATTTTTAAATAAACTTCCACCCAAGACACTTCAAAATCAGGCAGAGAAAATGAAGTCTTGAACCTTGAGAGAAAATTTTTCATGAGCATTCAGTTTGCACCTAGGGAAAAAGTGGAAAATTCCTTTAATCATTCAGAATGTGCCCAAGAAAAAAGGATGAAACTTGGTCAAATTCATGAAACAAAGGAATCAAAACTGAGAAAATGACTAAGTAATGGAAAGTGGGGAAATTGAATGCACTCATTTAGAATGTGCCCAAGGAAAAATAGGAAATGTCTTGACTCTATTTAGTTTGTGCCCAAGGAAAAAGTGGAAATTTTTTCTACTCATTCAGTATGTGCCCAGTTAGGGTTGTTCATTGTGGGATCTAAACATGAAAATTTTGTCTCCTTAGTTGAAATTCATGAAAATACATTTCAAAACCTCTAGAAATTTTTATAAGGAAGCAAGAATTGAAGGTGAATAGGAGGAAATTTCTCGACTCAATTCAGTATGTGCCTAAGGAGGAAATTTCTTGCATCCAAGAAATATGCTCCCAAGTTAGTGGATATATTTTCAACATTTTTTGAGAAAATGAGTTAGAATCAAAATGCATTCAAGTTAAAATTTGTTCAAGGCAAGAGAAGAGTTGAAAGTGAGAACAAAGAATCTAAGTATCAAAGTTGCAAAAAGTGGAAATTTCTCATAGACAAGAAAAATCCACCCTAGATGAAAGAGGATCCACACAAGGAAATCACACCCACTTTGAAGACTTGCAATCTTGAAACTTGACCCTAGAAAGTCATTACGAAACTTAGTGAAAATCATTCGGTAAGACTTAAAAAAATTTGTAAAGATTTGCAAGTTCTAAAGTTGCAAAAGGGGAAACTAAACACACTCATTTAGTATGCACCCAGAGAAAAAGTGGAAATTTCCTCTTAACAGTCAGTATGCACCTAGGAAAGTAAGGCAAGAAAGGAGGAGAAAGTGTCCAAGTGAAAAGTGGAAATTTATCTTATAGAAGAAAAATCTGCCCAGGAGAAGTAGAGATCATAACTTAGAGAAATTTTTCATTGTTTCAAAATGCAAAAATGGGAAACTAAATGCACTCATTCAGTATGCGCCTAGGAAAAAAGGTAATTTAATTCTTGAAAAATGCAAAAATATCATCAAATTGAAGAAGAAATTCACTCGCAAGAGTTTGAAAGAAGAACAAAAACCTAAAATGTTCTAAGTGAAAAAAGTGGAAATTTCTCATGAGTAGTCAGAATGCGCCCTTGCTAGGGCACAAATTTCTCCTGTAGAGAAAAAATTCACCCCCAAACCACATTCCCTCCGACTAGTAAAAATCCTGCCAAAGTCATGCAAGTTGATTTGAGTTGGCAAATAACAATGAAAAGTTAGAAGATTTATAGTAAAATGTTATTAATGATTATCATCTTCATAATTGAAAGTTGTTTCTCTTTTGCAGGAACTAGAGGCGAGAAATACTTGTTCAAGGAAGATTTGGAGCATTCACAGGAGAAGACTTCATTGAAGGAGATTCCACATGAATAAGATGTTATCAAGTTTCATCTGCAGAAGATAAAACTTCATCGCTAGGGTAGAGGAAATGTACTTCATTGCATCAAGGTTTCCAGAGATGAACATCAATCCATTGCAAGTTCTAGAATTTAGAAGTCCAACAAATCTAGTAGCAATCCCTCATCAAGTTCACTATCAGATGATTACTTCCAAGCTCCAAATTTGTTCGTTTAAAGAATGAGCACCATGAAGTTTAGTCCAGGAATGCCCAAGTCATCTCCTCTACTTCATGCATCATCCAGAGTTAGAATCTTGCACAAGAACAAGAATTTCACAAGATGAGAGTGAGCATAACCATCAAGAAAGTCCATCAATTACATGAAGAAATTCAAAATTCCCAATTTTGCAATTTCGAAAGAAGTAAAGTTCCAAAGGTGAAAATCCTAAGGTTCAAAGATTGTTCTACAAAAGATGCTAAAATTTGGGAAAGTATTCCAAGCAGTGTGAACATAGAGAAAATCAAACCAGTTTGCTTGATGCTAAGGTGGCATATGCACGTCATTGATCCAATCACAATTCTCCACATAATCCATTCACATTCAATATATTTACTACAAGCAAGAGGCTAAAGAAGGCTTCTATCTAGAAGATTCCAAAGATTCCATTTCAAGCTTATCACATTGGGAAATGTGCCTTCATTGCCTATGAATTTTTATGTACACAAATTTTGTCAACTTTTACTTTTGTTAAAAATTGTAATTTGTAAGACATTAGAATTAGATTTGTTGTAGGAGAGTAGGATAGAAAGCAGAGTAGAGGAGACTCTTTGAAATCATTGAAGGGACATGCGAAATTGTTGTGAAAGACTTCCTGGATCAATACAAGTTCATTATTGTTCTCATGATGATTTGTGTGGTTATGGAATATTAGCATGGTTTCTAAATTCTTGAATATGATGGAGATGTGTTTCCAAGTTGAATAGAATAGATTAGAAAGTTCATTGATGTGATTAGTATATGTGAAGATATTTGATGAATTACTTTTGGTTCATACTTTTCATGAGTTGTCAATGGCAAGTCATTATGCAAAGTTATCCTGAACCTTCATTTGCTTTAGTTTGATTGTTAATACTTATTCAAATTGCACTAGCTGTGGGTGTTTGGATGAAGGTTTACAATATGAAATCCTTGAATGACCTTAGAAGATTGCACTAACTCTATGTAACTGTTGGTTCTCATGGTGAAGCAAAGTTTGGTTTCATGAGGAATTTGTCTATTTTGACATGATTCATTATTTCATTGTCCTTAGAATAGATTCTCTACACCCTTATCTTTTGCATTTTCTTTTAAGTTTGATTGAAGAAGTTTCATTCATTCACATCTCAAGAGTAAGGAATTTCATCCATGTTTAAGGAGGAATTTGGTGTAAGTCCCTTTGTGATTCCCAGCAAGATCACATCAAATCACTGAGTCTATTTGTTGCAAATCATGTATAAGGAACCTTGGAGCGCTCTTGTTTGATCACATAGTTCAACATTCAAGAGACTTTATTCAAGAGATGATAGAGCACTTGGTGTTTTATTCTATTGTTGTTGTTGTCACAAAAACATCATCTACAGTGTCCACATCTATTGTGCCTTAGACAACATGAAGACCATAATATGAGCATGACCATAATATGAGCATTATGAACATGAACTCCTAACTCTGTGAACTCCTAGTATATGAACTCCACATACTTTTGACAACAATGACAAACAACTCAACACCTTTTTGACATCAATGGCAATCAACCTCCATCAATATCTCCCTTTGTCATTGAAGGAAAAACTACATGATGCATTTTCTCTCTCTCCCCCTATTTGACATTGGATGACAAAGGATGAATTAACTCCCCCTATATTGGACTCCAAAAATAATACTCACTTAGCATTGAGTCCAAATGCCTTGTTTCAATTCTTCAACTTGGACTCAGTATATGATCATCACCATGATCATCCATAAGCATGACTTGCAATCAACACCATCATTAAGAAAAATGTGAACACCCAATATAAACCATATCAATTCATACCACTTCTTGCACTATAAATCATTAAAGAGATTAGAATAGGTGTGTGACATTAATCATTTTGCAGAAACACCACAATGAGACACCTCAATAAGATCTATGACTTACCTTAACTTCAACTCTTGAGCCAAGTTTCATGACAAGATAAACACCCATAGCATGAAGCATTCTAACCATGCTCTCATACACCAATATCTAAAATTCTAACATAGAAGCTCTGCTGCACCAATGAAGGTCTGTTGCACTAACAAGTCAACAATACCATCAATACAATGTGTTGCACCATGACTGCCACTATGTTTGCTTGCACTGTGTTATGCAAAACTCCCTTCTGTTGTTTCCTTTTTACCATTCAAACAATTCACATTATTAAATGATATCATAGTCATAGAGAATTCATAGAATTGGTTGTCTTTTGACTCACTATCATAAGACTTCTTACTTTGTCATGGTTCTATTTACTTGAAAAAGACATTTACACTATTATGATGCAGATTTTATGACTATCATAGTGACTATTCTGAATAGTCCTTGCACAAACTAGTATAATCTTCAAGCAAAGATACCCAATAAGATCATCATAAAGATATCATCAAATCTCCTCCTCTTAAGCTTATGAATTCATGTTAACATCAACACTACAGAGATAACAATTTGATGAAGTCAATGAGGTTTGAGAGGAACATCAACAATCATCTCAGACATCTATGTGTTCTATCCCATGGACCTTTGTATGCACTACATTTTAGCTTGCATTGATATGGATCTACTGTCCCAAAACTTTTATTGCAGCACAAGTAACATGGATGCTAATCAAAGATTGCAAAAGCTACCTTATACCTTTGCCTATTACATCCCTTTGTTCATCAAAACTTACTATAAATACCTATGCAAAAGAAAATACAGAGACATGTGCTATGAATTGATTTCTTCCATTTGCAACCTCCTCAGCCAACATATGCTAACATCTAATGAGAGCTCCTTGAGTACACCTTAACTAGTATGACACTGCATGTACTCCTCAACACCACTGAACAACTCTTTGCTATGACAACCAACACTTCACATTCTAACTAACATATCAAGAACACTCTGAACTGTATCACTGACATATAATGAAGATCAACATAGTTATCAACACCATAATCAACTACATGAACTTTATTTCATAAGACTGAAAAGAGTAGCATCTTGACATGAAACATTCTAGGAAACATTATTAGGCAAGAATCCAATAGCATGATAAACAAGACAAGATCACCATATTGACAAACACCAAATAATCTCCTCCTAAAACTTCTTGGGGGTAAGTGATAGGACATTAGACAACTCCCCTTACTTCATGCTATATTTTATGCAACGGATGATATAACTTGTGCAAGATGCACAAGTTTATGATCTATCTTCTCTTGTCTTTGTTTTAGTCTCCAAACTTTCATAGGTTCTTTCTTCTATCTAGGTTTCTTCTTCCAAACCTTTTCAACCTATTTCCTTTTCCAACTTTTCAAACCAGATGGTGTTATTCTGCAACTATATACTTTGTGACTAGGAGAGTTGCACTTGAAACATACAAGATTTGCATTCCTTATTGAAGCAGATTGACTTCTTCTGTAATCAACTGGTTTGTGTCCAAAATGATTATAGGTAAAACAATAACCAAAAAATGAATAATTATACTTGTACATATATGCTTACCTTGCTGGAACATCTCTTCTTAGATTTCTTCTTTGGTTGTGCATTTTGATAAACTCATCTTTAGTTTTCACCTCAACTTCAATCTTCTTTTTGCCTTCAGGAGCAGTAGCATGATAACTCAGATCAATTTTCCTTCTAGGAGTCTCTCTGACTTTGGAACACTCCTTCTTCATAACCTAGACCAGTAGTGTCCTTATGATGCTTTTGTTTGCCCAACATTTCATACAACTTGTTTTTGCTTTCTTCAAACTCTTGATATTTATTGGACAGAACCTTGAGACCTTCATAATCTTTTCTCAGATTGACAATTTCAACTTCTAATTTCAGATATTCAATTCTTTTCACCTCAAGGTCAGATTTTGTTACATCTATTATTCTTTTGGCTTCCTCAATTTCAGTCTTTAGACTTATAATCAATTCGTCAAATTCATCAACATGACTCTTTAAGACTATAATCTAATTTCTTGCTTCTTCAAGATCTGAAGATACTTTTTCAAGGTCTGAAAGTGGTTTGTCCTTGGAGTCCTTTTCTTGTTGTAGCTGCAACTCTAATCTTTGATTCTCCTTTTTGTATTTCTTGATCTCACCCAGAGCACACATGAGTTCTCCTTCTATATCAACTTCACACTCTTGTTCATCATACTCTTGTTCATAGTTACTCATAATGTGATCTCCTTCTTCTAAATCAGATTGGACCTCATCTCCTTCATGTGAATGTATCCTTTCAATGTCACTTTCCTCAGACACCGAGTTGTCCTCTCCTTCAAGTGCATTACCTTGATAGATTCTAATCAACTTCTTCCACACATCCTGAGTTGTTTCACAATGCATAACTTTACAAGAAAATTCATTAGATAATCCAGATAGAATAGCTTTCTTTGCTATATGATTAAATTCATAAGCCTCTTTGTTACTTGTAGTATTAGGTGATTGAGAGGAAATAAAATAACCATTCTCAACTGACATCCACACACCATACCCTAAATAAGATAGATAGACTTGCATTCTAATATACCAAATAGAAAAATCTGAACCATCAAAGAAAGGAATTCCAGAAAACTCTTCCTCTAATTTAATACCTGACTCAACTTGTGAGACATGTAGATCAACATTTGAGTTTGGTATAGATGATACCTTTTGACTAGTATGTGACTTGACATTTCTCCTGCCCTTATTTCTTCTACACTTTCCCATGATACTCCACTATTAGGACCTACCCAAGCCTGTTAGACTTTTATAGGGAACCTATGCTTTGATACCACTTGTTCGAGTACATGACCACTGAGAGGGGGGGGTGAATCAGTGGTCTATAAAATTTAACATTTCAAAACTTGACTCAAAGATCTTGTGTAAAGGAACTCATTGAAAACATAGACATCATATATTCAAACTAGAATACGAAACTTAAATAAAGATGACCAAATAGGTACAACATAATCAACCATAAAGAGATGACATGACACACGTTTTGATGAGTGGAAAACCCTCATAGGGATAAAAAACCACTCTGAAAATTTGCCTCACTGGCTTAATAGAATCTCACTAATTACAACAATTGTCTCACTGACATACATGCCTCACTGGAAACAAACAAGCACTGCCCATACAAGCCTCATTGGCTACAATATACCTCACTGGAAAATTATACAATCTCAAAATAATACAAATAATATAGAGGGTTTCTATGTTTCAATACAAACCCCTGAACTTGCATATCCCCTTGCAATCACACTCAACTCAATATGCATTTCCTTCTCGTTATCTCTGCACAATCAATTATAGATTATCTTCATGCTGGACATGATTCAATCTATACATTTGCTGCATAATATTATCATCCTTTGTTTGATTCATCCTTGCAAAAACATCTCATACATCTCTCTCAATCACCTAAATCACTTGCATAATATCATACAAAAACCCATATGCAATATACATTCAAACTCTCATTCGTGATTCTCAATCAAGGAATGTATTCTCCTGTATATTTTAGTCTTCACACATTTCTTTTTCACATCCATTTAACCTCATCAAAGAACCTACAATAACATGTCTTACACTTCACAAAATTTTCTCTTCAATGTGCATATTGGTCCTCAAAAATCAATTCACAATGAACCTGCAATGTTATTAAAAAATAGAATGACCCTTCATTTCCCTCTTCTCTCCATATTCCTTCTCCTTTCAAAAAAAAATCTTCAATACTCTTCAATCTCTACAAAAAAATCTTTATAAATCTATTCTTATTAATGGCTCCCATAAAAATAATGTCTTCAAAAAAAACTATTCACTGCACAAAAAAACTCCTCGGTCGCCTGTCCATCTTCTCTGCATAAAAGATTTATTTTCATAGAAACTCTCTCTTTTAAAAAAATTATTATAGCATATAAATCCTGAAAACAAAAAATTGCCTCCTTTATAGTCTTTAATGTCATGAGGAAGTTTCACTAGTGAAGTTTTAAAAGTAGAAAAAAATCTTCCAAAAAGAACTTTTAAATCTCATAAAAATCTGCCTTTCAAATAGGCTAAAAATAGCTTTTAAAAGGCCTTATTTCAAGCTATCACAAAGAAATGACTTTCCAGAGGCTGTTAATATTGAAGTTGCAAGAGGAGATGTCAAAATTTAAATAATAGCATTTGATTTTAAAAACCTGCTCACTTCATATTTCAATTTGAGCCTTTGATTTACTATTGGCACCCATGCGCTCAAAAGTAGACCAGGAGTATTGGTAATATTGTTGGGAAATAAGGTGTCTCAACCTTTGCAATTTATTAGCATTATTTATTTATTTGTATATTTATTTATTGCCTAATGTTGTAATTACTTGTACATTTAGTTTGGTCACTTAGTTGAGGTGGCACGGTGACATGCCATCTTACTTGGAATGTGACTTGAATGGTCAAGTCAAACCTACATGGATTTGGGCGTCCCATTTGAGGTGGCACAAATATGCCATGTGTCAGCATCTTGTGGTCTGTGGAAGATAATATTCCATATGATAGAATCTATGATGCATAAGAGCCAAGTTTGGAGATTCCTATGATGAGTGATGACAAGTGTCATTGAGTATCTTTGCATGAGGGAAAGGCATCTTTGTGTTCCCAAGTTGGGCTATGACATGTTGTAAGAGGAATATGCTATATTTAGCATTGTATGATGGATTCTCTTACAACATGCAAGATTATTGTGTTGCAGAAATTTACGATAGTTGTAAGATGCGTAAGAGCATCCGTCATAGTCTATTTTTAGCAATGCAGCACTCTATCTTGGGAAATCAAATCTGCCATGTTATGAGAGATGTAAGAGGTGTATTTTAAGCTTGGACAAGTGCCCTTTGATGTAGGAAAATGGCCATGTGGCCAAGGTGGAAGCCTATCCCAGGATGCTTCTAGAATATGCCTTGTATCTCTATAAATGTGAAGTATTAGAGTTGTAGTTGCATAGTGTTTATACATGTACTATTATGCTACTAGAATCACTCCAGAAATGACATTTGAAGACTCTTGGAAGAACTTGCATTGCAAGTGTATTGTAAACCATTTCAGTTTTGATAATACATTGTACAAGTTTCAGTGTGTGGATTTTTTTACTTGAAAAGGTTTTCCCCACGATACATCTTGTGTCATCCTCTTTTGTGTTTGTGTTTGCTGCTATAATATCTCTATTATATGTTTCATATTGCTGTAACAGTAAAGATTTAAATGAATTTGCATACTACTTTCCTCATTAGATCGGTGTAGGAAGTGTGTTTTGCATACCTTGCTTCCTTTCAGTTGGTATCAAAGCCTGATGACCTTTGGTTCTAGTTGTTGGGTAGGGGTTTTTTGAGCTGATCTTAGTTTTGAGTGGGAGTTTGCACAGAGTATTTTGTAATCTTGTTGTAGGAAGGAGATGGTAGGCACATCTAGAAGAGTAGAGGTTGAAAAGTTTAATGGCAGCAATTTTGAGTTATGGAAGCTTAAAATGGAAGACATGCTCGTTGATAGAGACCTATGGGAAGCAATTTCTAGTGTAAAACTAGTGGCAATATCACAAGATGATTGGGATCTCAAGGATTGGAAAGCTAAGGGTCTTGTGAGACTTTGTTTGGCTAACTTCATCTTGATAAATGTCCATGAGGAGAAGACTGCGAAAGACCTATGGAAGAAGCTGGGAGATGTTTATTAGGCCAAGTCCCTAGTGAACAAGTTATTCCTGAGGAAGAAATTATATTCTCTAAGGATGGAGTATGGAGGATCCATTGCAAACCATCTGAATTCCTTTAACATGCTAGTTGCACAATTGACATTCATTGGTGTGAAAATGGAGGAGGAGGATCGTTGCATGACCTTACTTTGTTCTTTGCCAGACTCATGGGATCATCTTGTTGTGTCCATTGGGAATACCACATCCACTTTCAAAATGGATGAAGTGGTGTCTTCGCTATTATCTGAAGAGATGCAGAGAAAGTCATCTGAATCAGCCAAAGAGGCTCTTGCGGTTCATGGAAGACCCAAAGAAAAAGGGAAAAAGAAAGACAAGAAAGCTAAAAAGGGAAAATCCAAATCCCATGGGAGATCCAAATCTCCTGGAAAGTCCAAGGTAGTGTGTTGGAACTATAGAAAAACTGGGCACTTCCAAAAGGAGTGCAAAGAGGAGAAGAAGAAAAAGAAGGACTCAAATTCCTATTCTGGCAAGTCACAAGATGATGGTGATGCTTTTGTTACAGCCTTGGCCACCCATGCATCTGAAGATGTGTAGCTAATTGATTCCGGTGCATCCTTCCACATGACCTCTCATTGAGGTTGGTTTACAAAGTATGAAGAATACAATGGTGGGAAGGTGTACTTGGGTGATGCCTCTCACCTGAAAATAGTTGAGTGTGGAAGAGTCTTGATTCGATTCCCTAATGGATGAGTGAATGGGATCAATGGGGTGATGTGCATCCTTGGTTTAGCATGAAACCTGCTCTATGTAAGTAAATTAAATGATACAAGTGTACAGGTTGTCTTCTCAGGTGGAGGATGCAAGATGACAAGAGGAGCCATGGTGCTTGCTAAGAGTACTCAAAGAGGTACTCTGTTTCAGATGGATGCATGCACTACCTAGTGTAATAGTTCTTCTATTTCAAAGAAAAGACCTCCAGATTCTTCATCCTCACCATTGGAATCTGCAGCGAAAAAGACTGTTGCTTCTACTTCCGATGGTAGTTCTTTCTAGGTACCTAAGGGTGCTCATGCTTTGGAAATGAAACTTCCTATTGACAAGATAATGTTGTGGCATAAGAGACTTGGTCACATTGGTAAAAAGTGTCTTAGAGCCCTAAAAAATAAAAACTTTATTGAGGGGTTAAATGATTGTAATCTTGAGTTCAACTTTTGTGAACACTGTGTATATGGAAAACAAAACCGTGTTTAGTTTTACTCGAGTTCTCATAAGTCTTCTGGTGTGTTGGATCTTATTCATTCTAATATGTTTGGTCCTATGAATGTTCCTTCAATCTCTAAATCTTTATATTTTGTATCATTCATTGATGACTACAGTAGAAGGACATGGATTTATTTTCTTAGAAGCAAATCTGAAGTCTTTAGTCGGTTCAAAGAGTTTAAAGATTTTGTAGAGAATCATACTAGTAAAAAGATTAAGTGTTTGAGAACTGATAACGGTGATGAGTTTTGTTCCACAGAGTTTGACAAGTTCTGTAAAGAACATGGGATTGAAAGACATAAGACAACTCCTTATACCCTAAAGAAAAATATATTTGTAGAGAGAATGAATAGAATGTCAATGGAGAGGGCTAGGAGTACGCTTAGTGGTGCTAGCCTCGAACAAAAGTTTTGGGCTGAAACTGTAGCCATTACTTGTTATCTGGTTAATAGATCTCCTAGTTTAGTGCTCATTAATAAGACACCCATAGAGGTGTGGTTTGGTAAGAAGCCTTCATTGAGATATCTTCATGTTTTTGGTTGTGAGGCATATGCACATGTGCCTAAGGAGAAGAGGTCAAAATTGGAGAACAAGGAAGTTAAGTGTATCTTCATTGGCTATGGTGTCGGTGTGAAAGGGTACAATCTTTAGGATCCTGTGGCTAAAAAAGGTGTGTATAGTAGAAGTGTTATCTTTAGAGAGGTAACTCCTCCTTTTGTTTTACAGCTAGATGAAAAAGAAAAGAAAGAGGATGTGGTTCAGTTTCCTACTACCCTGAGAAGACTGAACAGAAAGACCCTGCTAGACTAGATGATGAGGAGAGCTCTAGCAGCTTTGAAAGTTCATAAGATGAAATAGAATCTCCACCTCAACCTTTGAGGAGGTCCACATGAATCATGAAGCAACCTGACAGGTTTGGTTATTCATTACTTGATTCTAGTTGTGCCTTTGCTTTACTTTCTAACACTGATTAACCTAGAATTGTGAAAGTGGCTATGGACATGAAAGATGCAGGTTCTTGGAAGGAGGCCCTGGAAGATGAGATGGCTTCTTTGGAAAAGAATAAAACATGTGACTTGGTGCCTTTTCTTGATGGACAGAAACCTGTTGGATGCAAATGGGTGTTTAAGAAGAAATTTGGTGCAAATGGCAGTGTTGAGAAGCATAAGGCTAGATTGGTTGCGAAGGGGTATTCACAAGTGGATGGAATTGATTATGGTGAAACTTTCTCTCCCATTGCAAAGATGACATCTATTTAGTTCTTGTTATCTCTTGTAGCAGCTTATGAATCAAAAGTGGAACAAATGGATGTGAAGACATCTTTCCTTCATGGTGACTTGGAGGAAGAAATCAACATGTCACAACCAGAGCACTACATAGTGAAAGGTAAAGAAAATTTGGTTTGCAAGTTAAAGAAGTCTTTGTATGGATTGAAGAAATCTCCTAGGATGTGGTACATGAAATTTGATGCCTTTGTGTTGTCTAATGGACTTTTGAGATTGAAATCAAATCTTTGTTTGTACTACAAGTTAGACAATGATCGTATTCTCATTATTGCACTGTATGTTGATGATATGTTGCTGATTGGGAATGGTAAGAATATGATTTCTAATTTGAAGTCTTAGTTGTCAGCATAGTTTGAAATGAAAAAATCAGGGGCAGCCAGATACATTCTTGGGATGGAGATCCAAAGAGATAGAGAAAACATAAAACTTTGGTTAGGCCAGAGTATGTTAACACTGTGTTGGAGAGATTCAGTATGGTGGATTGCAGACCATTGACTGTTCCTGTTACTATGGGGACAATGTTATCTTTTGATGATTGTCCAAAGTCTCCTTCTAAGATAGAGGATATGAGTAGAGTACCTTATCCTAGTGTTGTTGGCAGCTTGATGTATACTATGGTCTATACAAGACTAGACATCGCCCAAGTAGTGGGAGTCCTTAGTCGGTTTATGGCTAATCCTGGATGAGTGCATTGGGGTGCAGTGAAGAGAGTGTTTAGATATTTGAGGGGTACTTCTGAGTATTCCTTATGTTATCATGGTTATCCTACTAGACCTTAGCATTCTATAAGTATTTGTGGATTTGTGGATTCTGATTGGGCAGGTGACATTGATAGTAGGAGATCCACCATTGCTTATGTGTTTACCATGTATGGTGGTGCTATTAGTTGGATGAGTAAGTGACAACTTGTGGTTGCTTTGTCCATGATAGAAGCAGAGTACATGGAAGCAACTCATGCTTGTAAGGAAGCCATTTGGCTTAAGAGGTTGTGTTCAGATGTTGTTTTTGATACAAGATAGACTACTATCTGTTGTGATAGTCAGAGTGCGATTTGCTTAGCAAATAATCCTACCTTCCATGCCAGAACAAAGCACATTGATGTTTAGTTTCATTTTGTTTGAGATATGGTAGAAGATGGGAAGGTGATGTTGGAGAAGTAGACACTTTAAAGAATGTTGCAGATGCATTGACTAAATCAGTGGGCACAAAGAAGTTTAGATGGTGTTCAGAGTCTATGGGCCTCTTGGCCCCTAGCAGTTAAATCTTGACATTTCTTTTTGGCTCTTGAAAGGTGTTCAACAAGTGGCAAAATATTAGGAAATAAGGTGTCTCAACCTTTGCAATTTCCTAGCATTATTTAATTATTTGTATATTTATTTATTGCCTAATGTTGTAATTACTTGCACATTCAGTTTGGTTACTTAGTTGAGGTGGCACGATGACATGTCATCTTACTTAGAATGTGACTTGAATGGTCAAGTCAAACCTACATGGATTTGGGCGTTCCATTTGAGGTGGCACTAACATGCCATGTGTTGTAATCTTATAGTGTGTGGAAGACAATATTCCATATGACAGAATCTATGATGCGTAAGAGCCAAGTTTGGAGATTCCTATGACAAGTGATGACAAGTGTCATTGAGTATCTTTGCATGAGGGAAAGGCATCTTTGGGCACCCAAGTTGGGCTATAACATGTTGTAAGAGGAATATGCTATATTTAACATTGTATGATGGATTCTCTTACAACATGCAAGATTGTTGTGTTGCAAAAATTTATGACAGTTGTAAGATGCGTAAGAGCATTCGTCATAGTCTATTTTTAGCAGTGGAGTGCTCTATCTTAGGAAATCAAATCTACCATGTTATGACAGATGTAAGAGGTGTATTTGCATCTTGGATAAATGTCCTTTGATGCGATAAAATGGTCATGTGGCCAAGGTGGATGCCTATCCCAAGATGCTTCTAGAATTTACCTTATATCTCGATAAAATGTGAAGTTTTGGAGTTGTAGTTGCATAGTGTTTATACATGTACTATTATGCTGTTGGAATCACTCCAGAAACAACATTTGAAGACTCTTGGAAGAACTTGCATTGCAAGTGTATTGTAAACCATTTCAATTTTGATAATACATTGTGCAAGTTTTAGAGTGTGGGGTTTTTTACCTGAAAAGGTTTTCCCCACAATACATCTTGTGTCATCCTCTTTTGTGTTTGTGTTTGCTGCTGTAATATCTCTATTATATGTTTCATATTTCTACAATAGTAAAGATTTAAATGAATTTGCATACTACTTTCCTCATTAGATTGGTGTAGGAAGTGTATTCTACATACCTTGCTTCCTTTCAAATATCAAATGGAGGAGGCTAGTTGCCACACGTGTTAGTACCCCTCTAGTGGGTTACTTAAGTGATATGACCTATATTCACAGGTCAACTACTAAAATAAGACAAAAAGTGCATTTCACATATGACAGTTAGGTTTAGGTGATTGAAGCACATGAATTAGGGATTAGATCATAAGACTTAGACTATAGTGACCTTTAGGGTTTCAAGGGTTTAGGAAATTAGGCATTAAATTTGCATTGATCTGAACCAAACTCTTAACTCTGCTATAGAGAGATAACACAAAGATAAAGACATTTAGGGTTTTAGGCTCTTCTTGAAAACATAAGGATTTTTAGATCATTGCAAATTTGGTCTATAGGAGAGGCACACATAAGAGTGACAAAGATAATTCTAAAGAAACATTTTAAGAACCATGCACTTGATGTCATAAGCAAAGACTAAGAAGAAGATATTTGATCAATACCATCCACAACACCATCCTTTACAAATCCTTCTTAACAATGAATGTGAATATCATTGTTCATAGGTCAATGTCACTCATAGAGCAACTCATCAAATCCCACTACTGTTGACATCTTAATTGACATCTCCAAAGCACAGGTGATCATAAAGACAACAAACAACATACTACTTCCCTTGTATTGTCAAAGGCATTCATGCTTCTCAAATCAACCTTGCCAAAGACAACATGCCATGAACAACATAAGAATAAACTCATAAATTATTTAAACTCTATGAAAGTCTAAGCCATGAAGAAACAAGTTCTTTGCAACTCAACTTTGATATTCTTTCTTTAAGACATTCTTGCACCAATACACATTCTTGCATCAATACCATACTTTGAAGATACCCCTGAATGAACAACATAATAACCAAGGCAACTGAACTCATGATATAAATGAATATGAAGGATGTCCACATCTTGAAGCATAGTGTCCACATCTATTGTGCCTTGGACAACATGAAGACCATAATATGAGCATAACCATAATATGAACATTATGAACATGAACTCCTAACTCTGTGAACTCCTGGTATATGAACTCCACATACTTCTGACAATAATGACAATCAACCTCCATCAACAACTCCCATCCAGTATTTCTAAGTTGACTTCCCTAAAAATTTTGAATGTTGCTTCTTGTCAAGACCTGCAGTGCATTTCTTATGGGATCTCACACCTTACATCTCTGAAGTACCTGAATGTAGGTGGTTCTTGAAATATATGGTGGAATAAGTGCAAAAGAGATCATCTTTCAATTAATGGTTTGGGAAGCCTAAACCAACTCAAAAGGTTGGCGCTTACAAATAATGGTGAAATAATTCTAGAAGGAATGCTTGGAACCATGAAGTAGATGGAATCTATATTTTTAGATCTCACAGATATGGAAAGGCTACCCCATGACATGACTGCCATGTCAAAATTGAGGAAACTCTGGCTAGTATGTCCTCACTTAATCCAAGTAGAAGATTCATTTTGTGGATTTCAACATCTAAGTGACGCATAGTGGGTAGCAGAATTTAGTGGAACCAGTCTAAAAATGTGGCTGTGACTATAGTTGAGTCACTGTACCCCTGCACTTAATATTTTATTGTGTCAAATGCTATCGGCTCTCATGGTGGACTGTCAAAACCATGACTACCTCTAAATTATTGAACTATCATCTTGCTACACCTTCGAGCCTTGGTGAGTCATTGAACCACTAAACCAACGCCCGTTGTTGAACCCATCAGGCTCGTTGAACCATTGAACCGTTGAACCAGTTCAATGGGTGGTCCAACGATTGTTAACAATCTTTGCTATCTTCATCGTTCCACTGGGCCTCTGAACCAACATATGGTTGAGCTGTTGAACCCTTTGAACCATTGACTTGGTTCAAGGGTTCAACCAAAGACTTCTTTTCCTTTCACTGTCGGTAGACTGTCATTGTTTGAACCATCGAAACTTTGGACCGTTAAACCGGTTCAAAGGTTCAACCAAAAGGTTTTCTCTGCCAAACTTATCATGCCGATCACTTAGCTTCAAACACCATTGAAGGAGTGAACTCTCAAACTTTCAAAATTGGTTCAAACAAAAGACTTTAGCCCAATTTAAGTTATCAGTGAAACCTGATATCCTTCGCCTGATAATGAATTTCACAATGATATTGTGCGCTATCTCTGTTAAACTTCCACAAATTTTAATCTTTCATATCCTAGCATCCTCATTCACCACCGCATGACGTCGATCGATCCTGTAACTACAAAACTCACAAAAATAGAAAATGCAAAAACAAAATCTAAGCTAATATGTACAACCATTCCATTGATTACAGAGTAATCAACCGATGGAATGGGTTAAAACCCCATCTCGACTGTAAATCAGAAATTGACTACACAAATGTAATTCGAATGCAAAATAGGATCTCCTTTATTGCTCTGAAGATGAATACAAATATCTATTTTCACAGTACAATTCAAATTCATGATTACTGCTCTATCTAACTTCTCCTTTCTAATCTCTCTCTATCTCTCTCTATCGATCTCTCCTTTAATCGATCAGAACTTAGTCTATTTAACAACCCATAGAGAGTAGTACTGACTGGATTCCCAGCAGCTAGGAGACACAACTAACTAACATACTCATAACTAACAAACAACCTGTCATTACAGATCGATAGGTGTCCTAACAATAGAAACAACCTAAAAATAGCAAGCGTTTGGTCAAATAGACCTTATTACATAGGAGATGAATAACAACCTATTAAGACTTTAGGCTTCTAATTTACTTGATGAAGGGGTGCCCCTGTACCATACTCCCTGAGAGAAGAGATCTCAAGCCCACTTGAGATCAGAGTGTGTAAGTCTACTCCATGTTTCTTGATCTATTCGTCAGTCATCCAAACTACTTCTGAATGAGGTTGCCCCTGCCAAGCGACCAAATATTAGATATATTCTTTATTCCTGGTCTTCTTTACCATTCAAGAATCTAAAATCTTCTGCAAGTTTGGTGGATCATGTTTAGGAATTTCATCATCTGTTGTATCCTGGAATGTTTCCTGTTCCATATCTACATTATGTTTGTATGGAGTTAAATCACATACATTAAAAATAGGTGACAATCCAAGATCAGAAGGAAGTTGGATCTCATATGCATTCCGTCCACATTTCTTCAAAATTTGACATGGTCCAATCTTCCTCTACATTAGCTTTGTATGTTTTCCTTTTGGAAGTTTTTCCTTTTTCAGATAAACCCATACCAAATCTCCAACATCAAATTAGACATCTCTCTTTTTCTTGTTAGCATATTCTTTATACTTTAAAGTAGTTTGCTGGAGTTGGTTCTTGACTTGATCATGCACCTCTTTTATTGCTACTGCAAAAGCTTCTCCATCTGCACTAACAGGTGCTCCTGTAGGTAGATCTCTTAACTCCAAAATACCTCTGGGGTGAATACCATACACCACTTGAAAAGGTGATTTCCCTATACTCCTATTGATGGTATCATTATAAGAAAATTCTGCCTATGGTAGGATATTATCCCACTTCTCTCCATGTTGTTTTGTCAAACATCTGAGTAGATTTCCTAATGAACGGTTAACCACTTCAATCTGTCCATCTGTCTGAGGATGATATGCTAAGGAGAAAGATAAATTTTTTCCAAGCTTCTTCCAAAGAGTCCTCCAAAAATGGCCAATAAATTTCACATCTATATCAGATACTATGCTCAATGGCAATCCATGTATCCACACTATTTCCCTGAAAAACAAATCTACAACATATGAAGCATCACAAGTAGTTTTGCATGGCAAGAAATGTGCCATTTTACTGAATCTGTCTACTACAACAAAAACACTGTCATAACCTTTTCTTGTTCATGGAAAACCCAACACAAAATCCATGCTTATGCTCTCCCATGGTCTAGAAGGAATGGGCAGTAGTTGATATAAACTTGCATTAGTTGATCTTCCTTTCACTTTCTGACATATCACACATGTCTCCACAAATTTCTTGACATCTGATTGCAATTTAGGCCAATAGTAATGTCTCTTTACCAGTTCTAGAGTCTTATCTAAACCAAAATGTCCTACCATAGCTCCTCAATGCTTTTCTCTAATGATGTTCAGCCTCATAGAACACCTTGGAATACACAATTGTACACCTTTGAACAGCAATCCATCCTAGATCAAAAATTCAGAAAATTCAGTATGATATTTGTGTCCAAAAGAAATACATACTTGATATATCCTTCCAAAGTCTTCATTAGCATCATACATAGTCTTCAAGGAATCAATACCAACACTTTCCAGTTGAATTTGATTTATGGTTAGAGTTCTCCTGCTCAAAGCATCTGCTACTTTATTCTTTACCCCTTTCTTGTGCTTAAGTGTGAAAGTAAAAGTTTGCAAAGTTTCTACCCATTTCATATGTCTATGATTCAGCTTCTCTTGACTGTTAATGAAACTAAGAGCCTGATTATTTGTGAATACTATAAATTCCTTTGGCATCAAGTAGTGCCTCCACTTCTTGAGTGACTGAACTAGAGCATACATCTCCAAATCATATGATGAATACCTCTTTTTTGCATCATTTAGCTTCTCACTAAAAAATGCAATAGGCCTACCTTCTTGACTGAGTACTGCACCAATTGCCATGTGACTGGCATCACATTCTACCTGAAAAATTTTGTTGAAATTAGGAAGGGTAAGGACTGGCTGCTGTGCCACCTTCTTCTTCAATGTTTCAAATGAATTATCTGTTGTTTTTGTCCAAGTGAATCTGCATTTCTGTCCTCCTTTTATGGTGTCAAGCATGGGTGCATAGACATGACTAAACCCTCTTATAAACTTCCTATAGAAGGTTGCTAACCCATGGAAACTTCTGACATCATTCATTGTTCTAGGAGTTGGCCAAGACAATATGGCACTTACCTTCTCCTTATCCATTTTCAGTTTACCCTGTGAAATGACAAAACCCAAATAGGTGATCTCTTCTTGCATAAACAAACACTTTTCTAAGTTGATCATGAGTTGTTCTTCATGTAACCTTTTGAGGACCAAGTCTATATGTCTGAGATGCTCTTCCCTTGTATTGCTGAAAATTAGAATGTCATCTAGATATACTATGACAAACTTGTCTATGAATTCTCTCAAGACCTCATTCATCAGTCTCAAAAGGTACTGGGGGCATTAGATAAACCAAAAGGCATGACCTTCCACTCATACAACCCCTCATTTGTTTTAAATGTTGTTTTCCACTCATCTCCTGGCCTAATTCTGAACTAATGATAACCACTCTTCAAATCTATTTTTGTGAAATACTTAGCACCTCCTAAATGATCAAGCAAATCTTCTATCCTAGGTATTGGGAACCTATACCTAATTGTGATCTTGTTAATAGCCCTTGAATTAGTGCAAAGCCTCCAAGTGCCTTCCTTCTTCGGTGCTAGTACAGCTGGTACTGCACATGGACTTAAACTTTTGCCAATTAGGCCTGTGTTCAACAATTCCTTAATCTGTCTTGCTACTTCTGCATTTTGTTCTGGAGTAAGCTTGTATGCTGCTTTGTTTGGAAGTGTAGATCTTGGGATCAGATCTATGCAATGGCTGATATCCCTTACGGGTGGTAGGGATCTTGGCATTCCATTAGAGATGATACCTTTGTATTTATCCAACAACTCTTGGACAGCAGGATCTATGAACCTCTGTCACTTCTCTCCCTTGATTTCTTGCTGTTGTTCTTTATTTACTTTCAAGCATGGAATTAGGGCATATGCAACTGTACCCTCTTCTACTATTTCTTTCATGAACTATTTACCTTCTACCAGCATTACCTTGGCTTCTTTCCCCTTTGACCCTACCTCCTTCTCCATCAATGGTAGTAACTCTATCACCTTACCATCCTTGGTGATTGAATATGTATTTCTAACTCCATCATGTTGTGCTCCTAAATCATATTGCCATGGTCTGCCAAATAAAAGATGACAAGCATCCATCTGAGCTATGTCAAACAATAATCTGTCCTTATATGTTCCAATTTGAAATTCTACCCAAGCTTTCTCTTCTACAACTATTTGCTGACCTTGAGTGAGCCATGAAATCTTATATGGGTAAGGATGTGGCAGCCTTCTAAGCTTCAGCTTTTCTACCATTTCAGTAGACACAAAATTTTCAGTAGATCCAGAGTCAATCAGAACTCTACATACCTTTCCTCCTGCCTTGCAAGTAGTTTTGAAAAGAGATTTTCTTTGTGGGGGTTCCCTGTCAGGTACCTTCATGGTGGTCATTGCTCTTCTAATCATTAAAGATTCTCCTATCTCAAGATATCCATAACTATTAGGAGCTCTTAAACTTTGACCAGTGTTTGAGCTTGTCACACTTTGACAGTCAGATTCTTGTATCATATTTGTTCTTCTTTCTCCTGTTGAACTTGATGCTTTTTTTGGACATCTGTTGGCTATATGACCTTCTTGATTGCAATTGTAACATCTGATAGATCCTCTGCCTTGAGATCTTCCTCTAAATGGTAGTCTTCTGTCCCTCAAGTTTCCTTGTTGATTGTAGTTTCCTCTTTGAGTTTGACTGCTATCTCCTTTGCTATTTTCCTGATTGGTTTCTCCATGATATCCAAATCTATTGCTTCTGCCTCTGAAAGGACTTCTTCCACCTCTTTGATGTCTTCCTCTTCCTCTGTTGTTCTTCGCTTGCCTTCTCTTTAACTTCTCTTCTACCTTGAGTGCCAATTGGTAGCACTTCTAAACTGTATTTGGACTATGCAGATTTAAATCTTCTTGGATGGCAAGTCTCAACCCATTGAGATACCTTGCTACCCTCTCTTCCTCATTTTCCTTTACCTTTGTTTTGACACATAGTTTCATGAATTCTTCAATGTATGAACTGACATCTAACTCTTTCTGTTTCAGATTCTGTCTCCTTTTATGTAATTGGATATTGTAATCCAATGGAACATAGGCTTCCTTCACTAAAGCCACCATTTTCTTCCAAGTAGCAACTCTATTTTTACCTTCTTTCACCCTGTCATCTTGGATGCCACCAAGTCAATGTAGCCTCTTTCATTTTGGACTGTGCCATCTTTACCTTTTGATGCTCTAGTATTTCTTCTATTTCAAAGAAATTATTCAAGGAGTCTATCCACTCCATCACCGAATCAGGATCCATCTTCCCTGTAAACACTGGTAAATCCAGTTTCACATCCATGGTTCTCCTCTCCATGGATTTGAGGGAATTCAATAAAGGTCTCTAGTATGCAGGAACCTCTATCTCTTCCCACCTAGGGATTTCCTCTTCCTCCCTATCATCTTCTTTACCAGAACCTACTCTATCCCTCAATTTCTCCAACTCATCTTTCAAAGCTTGATTCTGAGCTTTCACTGCTTTGCTCTCTGTAATCTGCTTCTTTACTGGGACAGCCAACTTAGCATTGGTCATCCTTGCTGGGAGCTCTGATGTTCCCTCTCTGTCTGACATGCTGTCTTCTTATCTTCCCAGAAGATACTCCTTTGCTCTGATACCACTATGACGCAGAGTAGGTAGCAGAATTTAGTGGAACCAGTCTAGAAATACGGCTGTGACTGTAGTTGAGTCACTGTACCCCTACACTTAATATTTTATTGTGTCAAATGCTATCGGCTCTCATGGTGGACTGTTGAAATCGTGACTACCTCTGAATTGTTGAACTATCAGCTTGCTGCACCTTTGAGCCTTGGTGAGTTGTTGAACCGCTGAACCAACACCCGTCGGCCCATCGTTGAACCCACCGGGCTCCTTGAACCACGAAACCATTGAACCGGTTCAATGGGTGGTCCAACGATCGTTAACAATCTTCGCTATCTTCGTCGTTCCGTTGGGCCTCCGAACCAACATATGGTTGAACAGTTGAACCCTTTGAACCGTTGACCTGGTTCAAGGGTTCAACCAAAGACTTCTTTTCCTTTCACTGCCGGTAGACTGTCACTGTTTGAACCATTGAACCTTTGGACCGTTGAACCGGTTCAAAGGTTCAACCAAAAGGTTTTCTCCGCCAATCTTATCATGTCGATCACTTATCTTCAATTGCCATTGAAGGAGTGAACTCTCAAACTTTCAAAATTGGTTCAAACAAAAGACTTCGTCCTGATTTAAGTTATCAGCGAAACTTGATATCCTTCCCCTGATAATGAATTTCACACCGATATTGTGCGTTGTCTCTGTTAAACTTCCACATATTTTAATCTTTCATATCCTAGCACATGAGGATGCTAGGATTCACCACCGTGTGATGTCGATCGATCCTATAACTACAAAACTCACATAAACAAAAAATGCAAAAACAAAATCTAAGCTAATATGTACAACCTTTCCACTGATTACAGTGTAATCAACTGGTGGAATGGGTTAAAACCCCATCTTGACTGTAAATCAGAAATCGACTACACAAATGTAACTCGAACGCAAAATAGGATCTCCTTTATTGCTCTGAAGATGAATACAGATATTTGTTTTCACAATACAATTCAAATTCACGATTACTGCTTTGTCTAACTTCTCCTTTCTGATCTCTCTCTATTGATCTCTCCTTTAATCAATCAGAACTTATGCTATTTAACAACCCATAGAGAGTAGTACTGACCAGATTCCTAGTGGCTGGGAGACAATTCTAGGTGGCTGGGAGACACAACTAACTAACAAACTCATAACTAACAAACAACCTGTCATTACAGATCAATAGGTGTCCTAACAATAGAAACAACCTAAAAATAGCAACCATGTGGTCAAATAGACCTTATTACATAGGAGATGCATAACAACCTGCTAAGACTTTAGGCTTCTAATTTACTTGATGAAGGGGTGCCCCTGCACCACTAAGCTACATTAGTTTGTTCAACTGTGACATGTTGAGACAACTACCTATGTTGTAGAAGCTTGTGAGTCTAAAGCACCTATAGGTTGTTGCTTTTCCCAACATAGAGAAGTTCCCAGAGGAATTTGGAAAGGGAGGAGCATTTCCCAAGTTGGATCATTTTCAATTGTGGAGGTGGAGAAGATGGAGCAGTTTCCAATAGTGGAAGGAGTGTTGCCTTCAATCAAAACATTGACAATAATGAAGTGTGAGGCATTGCAGAGGTTACCACAGTGTTATTGGAATTTGAAGAGTGTAGAGAAGATAAGAGTGTATGGTTACTCAAAGGTTTAACTTGTCATGGAAGAGGAAGAAAACTTTATCAAGACAAAGACTAAGGTGCAAACAATAACATTATCTACCATAGAACCTCAGACATCAGAAGAGCACTACTATGATATCCTTGTTGGCAAAAGATATTGTTTTGCATGACGGGTGTTGTCATTGATGGCAAATGAGACTATTCCACTCATCCGCATAACATAATTTGTTCATACCGAAAGTCAGAATCAGAATTAATCTAAGTCCAGGTAGCCAAAAACAGAGCATGTGATAGGGTCCAGTATCTTGATCCAGATCTCTCCAGTGGAAAATCAGAGTATGCTACAGATTTGAAGGAGTCATAAGGAATGTCAGGGGAATCTAGATCCAGAATTCTAACCTCCGGTGACTAAGGGAGTAAAAGTTATGAGCATCTAAGTACCGAGTCATGATATGACAGAACAATTTAGTAAAGAATAGGCTGACTTGTGTTAGATCCTTATGCAGATCTGTTAGAAGTGTTTTGGTGAATCATGTATGGGATATAATGTTAGTGACCAACATGAATGGTGACATTCAAGTGTTATTTCTAGTACGCATCATTATTTGTGTATGGATTCAGCTAACAGAACAAAGTATTTGTGTTGTTTGCTAAGTTCTTCACGAGGCCGATAGAAAGAGATTGAATTTCTTGAGTCGGATATATATAGTGGATGGATTCGAGTGTATTGGTGTGTGTAATTATGCGAATATGGAGTAAGTGTGAAAAGGGAAGTTAGGAGTGTAAAAAGGAAGAGATCTAAGGTCCGATTATGGTAGAGCAGTAAACAGGCTGAACTAAGATGAAGTGTATCAAGTTAGTATTTTGTGCTTAACCGGAACTAAATCCTTGCATTGGTAGATGCTAATTATCAATTCAAATTCATTGTAATCTTCTTTCCTTAGGCAGTGAGCCTTATGCAGGCAGTGATCCTTCTTTTGAGCAGTGAGCTCTGGGTAGTGAGCCCATGTGCATTCCCCTTTGTAATACTTTTAATAGAGTATAATCTTTGTGGGTTAACTGATGCAGAGTGGGACGCAACGGAGGCTAACTAACAGGAAGGAGCTGCCAACAATACAAACAGCATGATAAAATTCTCTATCGGCTGAACATCATCATCATATTTCCTAAAGACACCAACAGCATCATCACATTTCAACAGCATCATCATATTTCGGATGATCGCAAATATCCTCCTTATATTTCAAAGTGGCTTGCTAGAGTTGGGTCTTGACCTGATCATGAACTTCTTTGATTGCTTCAGCAAAAGCTTCTCCATCTGCACTAACAGGATCTGCTGTAGGTAGCTCTCGCAACTCTAAAATACCTCTGGGATGCATTCCATACACTACCTGAAAAGGCAATTTTCCTGTGCTCCAAGCGGCTGGGAGAGAGGACAACTCAGACTATCTTATCCCGATCTCTAACTGCCTACACATACTCCTAGGCTGAACTAATACATAGCATCGGTCTAGTGGACCTTATTACATGATAAAGTCAAACATACTAAAAATAGACTATCCTGTCATCATGCTGATAACTATCCTATGTCCTGATCATGTATGTCATCATGCGGACCTATATCCTGATCATGTGCAGGTGCTCCTGCACCATTAACCCCCACTGTGGTTTTTCCCTTAACTAGGTTTCCACGTCAAAAATCTTGGTGTCAAGTGTGTTATTTATGTTCCTACTCATGTGTTATTAATTGATGTTGTAATGTTTATATCATTAATTTGATTTAAGGAAGAAAAGTTTAATTTGTGTGACAATTGATTCACCCCCCCTCTCAGTTGTCTGGACTAATTCCAACAATCCTTCTCCAGGGTGAACACTTTTACTACAGTGAGTTTTGGTGTAGTGAGATGTTCCAGTTTTTAGATGAAATATATTGATTTTGGTCTTTATATGTTTTGTGTTATATCATTCAAAATAATAGTATGTAAATATATACCATTATATAGTGATTGTGATTAGACAGCAAAATTTTAATATTATTTTCAATATAAGTTGTATATTGTTAATTGTAATGTACAAAACTTTTATATTTTTGTTTTATATTATTTTCAATTTATATGTTAGTAAATTTATTATTGTAGTGTTTATTTCAAATTCTCAAACCCTTTTATACATCATGTTAGTAGGACTAGTCCACTCCTTTAGGTCCCTAGCTAACTAGACTATATCACATAGTTTGACTTTGTTTATAGACTAGCCCACATGGTGTGGCCTAATCTACATTATTCAAATTTTGTATCTCACTCCTAATCTAACCTTTTTGGGAGTTAGTTGTCATCCCACTAATTTGATCACCAAAAAGCATGTTAGTAGGACTAGTCCACTCCTTTAGGTCCCTAGCTAACTAGACTATATCACATAGTTTGACTTTGTTTATAGACTAGCCCACATGGTGTGGCCTAATCTACATTATTCAAATTTTGTATCTCACTCCTAATCTAACCTTTTTGGGAGTTAGTTGTCATCCCACTAATTTGATCACCAAAAAGTTGAGCTAAGTGACTAAGGACATTTATTCATTGATAGTCGTAGATCACTAATAAGATATTTCATGAATCATATGGAAATAAGAAATCTCAAGACAACTAAAAATAATATTTGATTATATAGCACTTTAAAGTGTCATATCTACATCATTAGGCATCTTCTTCTTGTATCCCTTATGTGGTGTGTCTAGGAAATTATACAACCTTCTAAGGGATTGAATTGCAACAAAAACAAGCCAAGGTCCTTGCCTCTCACTACAAGCAAGCCCTATCATACTTTTTAGCACAACCCATTTTTAAGTATAGGTCACAAGATATAGGCACACCAATTCTCAAAGTTTACATCAATGTTATATTATTTCACGATAGAATGATAAGTCCACACAATGTGATTTAGTCCAAGAATAGTTCACACAACATATACCTCATTCAAAAAATATAGTTTTCACTAGAATTTGTTGCCACCATCTAATATTTGATCTACATTACATTTTTTTATTTTGATTTAATTGTCACAACACATTGATAAGTCAAAAACAAAAGATCACATCAATACACTATCTTTCCAAAATAGTTAATCATTTTCATCCCTCTCCATCTTTTCATTCTTAATTCATTTGATTTAGAACAAATTATTAAATTTATTCCTTGATTATTAGATTATATTACATTATCAAAGTGTAGGAAATCACTTATTTTCTTCACATAAATTGGTTATGGTTGACCTAACTTAAATGCCACCTAGATCATAGCCCTAGCTTGAACCTTCAATTTCCATTTCTAGATCCGATATAGTGTACATTTATAGGTTAATATTGTATTTTTTAATCTTATTTTCTCAATTTTCATGCCAAATAAAATCCCAAGGTCTCTAATTCTAATAAGACAAAGACCTAGGTTAATCCATTCATTGACATGACTTCTTTGTATATGCTCATCATTGAAAATTTTGGTGTAGGAGCACCTAACACAAGGTGGCCTCCATGAGGCATTTAAATTCATGTTTGTTTGGAAAATTAGGTTTTGTGTTGTAATAAGGTCTATTCGACCAATGCATGCCATTTCTATTTTGTATCTAGACCTAAAATAAACTTTGTAAGTCCCAAGTACTTAGTTTGCATTTGTCAAATTGTTAGTGGTAAGACAGTTGGTCTCCCAGCTGCTTGGAATCAGTTAGTTTTCTCCCAGTCACTTGGAATCGGTCTCCCAGCTACTTGGAATGGGTTGATGTTCCTTGGGGCAAGCTTATAAACCCTAGAAAAATGAATCAAAGGCATATAGATTAGGTATTGTAATCAGATCGAAGAGGAGATTAAATGTAATTGTGCGAATGTAATTTTGCATTGTGTTAAGGAGAAATCAAACTATTCTATGTCATTAATTTGTCTTCCATTCTCTATAATTACACATTGCATAGCTGTAGATTTCTTTTCCTTTCTATGTTTTTCATTGTTGCAATATGTCGATGTGAAGCATTCCACTGATAAGATTTCTATCGAAATCAACGGAATGGCTTTATTGTACCATATTCATTTGTCTCTTGTTTTGTTTCATTGTTTTGCAGTGCAGAGGATCCAGACAGTGTGAGGTACATAGTAGATCGCCTAGTATCTCCATGTGCTAGGGTTGGATTGGAGGAGTTGGAGCTGATATCAGTGAGACAAAGGCCATCGAAAAAGCATTCCTTGCTTAGAGCGACGAGGATAGTCTAACCAAAGGGAGGTTCGAGCCACTGAATGGAAGTCGTAGCCTAAGATTCAGATTAGAGTGGCAAGGGGTGGCTTACACCGACAAGAGATCCATTGGAAGGAGTCAATTGGTGGCAAGAGATTTTAGGGTTTAGCTGAAGGCATTCGTTACACCGATGAGTAGTTGGTCCATCAGCGCATCAACCTAATTGTATAAGTGTTTGCCGATGATATTGTTCATGCCGATAGTCAGGGTTGCCAGACCTCATGTCAGAGTGACTACAACAGTTTGTGTGATAAGTTGCAAGGTGGACAACAGAGTAATTCTTACTGACTGAGGCTCCCCGTCGTATTGGTATCAGAGCCAGCGAAAGCTCTGGGCAGAGGTGTTGTGTATTTGATTTCTATCACTAAGAAGGTAGATGAAGAGTTTCTCGTGCCATCTAGTTACGAGAAGGAATAGGACTCCTGTAGTGTGTGGGCAGACGATGATGAGGTATGTCAAGACCATTCACCAATAGAGGTTTGGCTGGAAGAGGGTGCAGAGCGAGGCCACTACGAGAGAGAGTGGTAGTGCATCTCTAGGATCTACTATTGGATGAGAGGAATGGATCTGTAGCAGTGTGTAGGATGGATAGTTGATTGAGCATTATGTTGTAGTCAAATTGAGGATTTGTAGAAGTGTTGGCATTGTCTGTGAATGTTTATGTTAGATAGAGAAAGCGAAGGAGAGGCTAGCTATATGCCTCCAAAGGGGTTGACCACCAAAGTGGTCAAGAAGTTTAAAGAGATGGAAGAGATGATCAAAACTGGAGTCAGGGAAGCACTCCAGGTTGAATTGAAGGCAATAAAGATAGGAAAAAGGATAGAGGAAGGTTCAGATGGAGAAGAAGAGAAAGAGGAACAAGAAGAGGAACAAGAAGAGGCAGAGATACTAGCTGAACAAAAGCAATTCCTAGAAGCCATTAAGGCTATTGGCAAGGACTCTTCGGAGGCTCGGATAGATATTCCCATGTTCAGTGGAAAGATGAATGCTGAGGAAGTTATGGAGTGGATTGAGGCTCTAAACAACTATTTTGAGTACAAAGAAGTTCCTAAAAGTAAGAGAGTTAGGTTTGCAAAAACTAAACTCAAAGGTGTTGCCCTTACATGGTGGAATTACACCCAAGGAGAAAGGGTAAAGAATGGGAAAAGTATGATCTCTTCATGGAGCAGAATGTTGGAGAAGATCAAGTCCCAGTTCCTTCCATCTGACTACGAAGTGCAGATTTACAGGAAGATGCAGAACCTTAAGCAAAAAGATATGGATGTGGCTACTTACACCAAGGAGTTTCACAAATACACTCTTCATTGTGGGTACCTGGAGGATGAAAAAGCCAAGGTAGCAAGGTATTTAAATGATCTGAGGATCAATATTCAAGATGAGATAAGTTTGTTTATCCCTGAAACTATGGAAAAATTCTTTCAAGTAGCATTAAGAGCTTAAGAGAAGCTGAAGAGGAAAGGTGAGTGGCAGAATAGAGGAAGAGGTGACAAAAATTTTAAAGGCAGTTTTGGAGGTAGAAGTCCTAACCAGAGGCCTAGTGGTGAGTCTAGCCAAGAAGAGCCAATTGGAGACTCAAGTAGTAGAGGAAGCTACCTAGGAAGAAGGCCAAATGAACGAGGTGGGACAAATGGATCAAGTAGAGAATCCAAGTTCTCCAATATGAGATGTTATAATTGTAATCAGATAGGGCACCTGACTTATAAGTGTCCAGAGAAGGCCTCAACTTCTCATAGTAATGAGAGAAGAACCACATTGACTCAAGAGGATGTAGGGAGTGTGACATCAGAAGTGGGAGAAAATCTGATGATCAAGAGGACATTGCTCAAAGCACCAGTGAAGACTGAACCATCATAGAGGAGAGCTCTTTTCAGGATCAATTGCAAAAGCAAAGGTAAAATATGCAAGGTAGTCATAGATTCTGGTTCAATAGATAATATGGTGTCTAGGGAAATGGTGGATAAATTGAACATAGAAAGGATTCCTCATCAAACTCCTTACAAAGCATCTTGGGTAAGTGATAGTCAATCACTTTTGGTAGATGAACAGGCATATGTTGATTTTCAGATTGGAGAATATAAGGAGAAAATTTTATGTGACATTTTGCCCATGGAGTGTTGTCACCTACTTTTAGGTAGGCCATGACAATTTGATACGCAAGCATTGTATGATGGATATGCTAACACATACAACATCAAGAAGGATGGAAAGACTTTTGTGATGACACCATTGCAGGAGGATGCTGAAGCAAATAAGGCAGCCAAGATCATTTTGGTGGGTAAGAAAGAGTTTGTGAAGATGCATGAGGAAGAGACAAGGAAAATTGAGGATACCTCAAGGAGTGGGGTTGCCAAAGGTCCAAGTTTGAAAGTGATTTCAGTTTTGAATGGTGGAGATCAAATGGTGATGTCTAAGATGGATCAACAGAAGGTAAAAGAGTAGGTTTGCAAGCAGCCACAGATTGATTGGAAAGAAAAGGATGCTATCATAGTAGGGACCGTTGTTTGTCCTCTAGAACCAACAAGTGTTGAAAGGCAAACATATTCTCCCATAGCAATAGTACAAGAAGCATCAAACAAGGTTTTGAATGCAGGTGTTTAGGTAGTTATGATAGTAAGAAATCATGGCATGCAACATCCAAGTTTGATTGCAGGCACTCACTCATGGCAAGGTGTGAGTAGAGCCTACAATGTTAGGCATGAGTTTTTGATTCTATGGAAGCAAGTTGCAGTCCAAAGATCATGGGGAAGGCATGAGGCAGTGAAGAACAAAGGTGGTGCAAGACACAGACTCAATTCATGGGACATGAGTTCTTTCCTAGGTGGGGTGTATGGTGCAAGAGCACCTAACACAAGGTGGCCTCCATGAGGCATTTAAATTCATGTTTGTTTGGAAAATCAGGCTTTGTGTTGTAATAAGGTCTATTCGACCAATGCATGTCATTTTTGTTTTGTATCTAGACCTAAAACAAACTTTGTAAGTCCCAAGTACTTAGTTTGCATTTGTCAAATTGTTAGTGGTAAGACGGTTGGTCTCCCAACCACTTGGAATCAGTTAGTTTTCTCCCAGCCACTTGGAATCGGTCTCCCAGCCGCTTGGAATGGGTTGATGTTCCTCAGGGCAAGCTTATAAACCCTAGAGAAATGAATCAAAGGCATATAGATTAGGTATTGTAATTAGATCAAAGAGGAGATTAAATGTAATTGTGCAAATGTAATTATGCATTGTGTTAAGGAGAAATCAAACTATTCTGTGTCATTAATTTGTCTTCCATTCTCTGTAATTACACATTGCATAGTTGTAGATTTTTTTCCTTTTTGTGTTTTTCGTTGTTGCAATATGTTGATGTGAAGCATTCCGCTGATAAGATTTCTGTCTAAATCAGTGGAATGGCTTCATTGTACCATATTCATTTGTCTCATATTTTGTTTCATCATTTTGTGGCGCAGAGGATCCGGATAGTGTAAGGTGCACAATGGATCACCTAGCATCTCCATGTGCTAGGGTTTGATTGGAGGAGTTGGAACTATTTTCAATGAGATAGAGGCCATTGAAAAAGTGTTCCTTGCTCAAAGCGATGAGGATAGTTTGACCAAAGGGAGGTTCGAGCCGCTGAATAGAAGTCACGGCCTAAGATTCAGATCGGAGTGGCAAGGGGTGGCTTACATCGATAGGAGATCCATTGAAAGGAGTCAGCTAGCAGAAAGAGATTTTAGGGTTTGGCTGAAGGCATTCATCACACCGATGAGTAGTTGGTCCATTGGTGCATCAGCCTAACTGTATAAGTGTTCGCCGATGATATTGTTCATGCCCATAGTCAGGGTTGTCGGACCTCACGTTGGAGTGACTACAATAATCGGAGTGATAAGTTGCAAGGTGGTTGATGGAGTAAGTCTTACCAACTAAGGCTCCCTAATGCAGAGGTGTCAGGTCTCTAGAGACAATTTAGCAAGATCAAAAGGTTTAAATCAATTGTGGGCTTCCACCAATAAGATTCACTAGTCTTCGTCTTTCCCTAAACTCCACCAATGGGCTCAAATTTGGTTCCAACTTCTAAGATGCAATATTACACCTTCTAAGGTCTCAACATACCCTAATCAACAAGATTCAAAAGGTCTCACACAACATTTTGACTGGTTCATTGACAACTCTTCTTAACTAGGCCTAATCCTAGTAGCCTTGTTCAACAATTAATCTACACTTTCCTCCAATATTTCCCAAAGCACTTCTAAAAAAAATTAATTGATCCAAATACCCTTTACAGAGTTCTCTAACATATCCAAGACTCATGTATTGTTGTTTTGGACCAAACTGACTATCCTGACACCCTGTAGCCTTCCTACAAGGCCTAATTCGCTCACTTTTCAAAGGAACCTTATGACAACCTTGACCTCCACACTCCAAACCCTCAAACAATCTTAGGGAAGGACCTAAAATAGAGGATTTTCAAGGTTTCAGGCAGTGATTTACTCATTCAAATGTTTAAACACCAAACCCCCATCTCTAGGACCCAAAACCTAGGGTTTACTAGATCTCCCACTTCCAATCACTTCCAGACCTCATTCAAAGGTCTAAAACCATTTAGTGCTCATACTAGACAATATCAATCACAAAAAAGTTACCTTGTTAAGGTAGATCTTCTGTTGTTACACCTGTGCCATCATACCAATGCTTTTCCACATGCAATCTTACCTTCCAACTGTGATCACCTCCCAATCTGCACTCCTCCTACCTTGTTCAGGTTAGAAATCATATTGTACATGTCATCTAGGATCTATTCCATGAGAATCAAGATCTTACATTCATGGAAAGGTTCAAAAATGCATTGTCACCTCTCAAAACACACAGGATAGTCTGTTGTTCTTTGTAGCAGTCAAATGAACAGAAGTAAAACCACCTTCAGAACCTTCTTTGAGCATAAAATAGGATCTAATATTGTTAAATGAGGACTTAAGACATTTACTAACACCCAACAATCAAAAGATCAACAGAATTTAGAAGGAGATGCAAGAAAAAGATAAATTTTACTGTTATTTGCAGTCAACCATACCACCCAGGCCACAAATTGACTTCACTATACCATCAAATGCCTTGGACAGGTTTACATAACCTCTATCCCAACTTCCACAACTGATTCCCATCTGTTGGAGTTGGTTCAACATCAAAAACTACTCAAAACTAACTTTCCCACCTAAATGCTTGATTCAAAAATTTGAATTTTAAACTTTGTTTTAATGGATTTCTACCCTACCAAACCATCATGTTTGATCTCCTTAGGATCATTACACTTTGTTCCTAACCTTAGACACCAATATTTGACTCTAGAGGCACTATTGGTCCAACTTACATCATTTTTGGTCCTAGGGTCCTTGCCAGGACCCTCAGGACATTTGACCATTACATCATCTTGACCATTACAACATGCCATAACTGGTTTTAGGATGTTGCAATTGACGTGATGGGCTCCATGGGCTCCTCCTATGGTCAGTGGTGTCTTCTTGCTCCAAGGTGTTCCCTTAGGTGCTCCTGCACCATACTCCCCAGTATGAAGAAAACTCTTGTCCCAAGAGTTATGTGATCTGCTCCAAACATCCTGCAATCTTTTTGAAGAGTCCCTCTGATTTGTGACAGGGAACATGAACTCTCCAAGGGTTATCCTCCTCTTTCTCCAACCTACATGGCTTTTACAAAAAGTGTTAGTATCACAAAACATATTTTTATGTCATTGCCTAGGACCCTGCTGCTGTAATGCTTCTGCTTTTCCCATCTTAAGGTTTTGACTTGTTCCTCTTTGTAATGTCTATTGTCTGCCTTCCTTTTCCTGCCTCCTTATAGGGAAATCAATGTCCCCAATCTTGAGATGATTTAAGTCCCAAACTTGCTATTCCTTATGACTGTCATCCACTTTCCTCTGCTGCAACTGTTCCTGCTGTTTCCAATCATCCTTAACCTGCACATTCAACTGCAAATTTTCTCCAAAATAGATAGTAGCATGTTCCTTCTTGTCTCCACAAGGTAAAGGTATTAGTTTAAACTATTTACCATCTTTGTGCACCAAATAGTTATTAGTATAGCCATCATGAATTATCATTCTTAAATGTTGCCATGGTCTACCCAAAATTATATGTCCACATGTCATTGAAATAACATCACACAAAATAGAATCATGATACGGACCAATTGAAAAATCAACATATGCCCTCTGACTAACCCTTACTTGCTGCTCTTGACTTACCCAAGTGACATTGTAAGGACTAGGGTGATCAAATGTCTTCAATCCCAATTTGTGTACCATATCCCAGGAAACTAAATTATCATGTGAACCTGAATCTATAATCAATTTACACATTTTTCCATGGCTTAAACAATTAGTTTTAAAAATGGATACCTGTGGTGCTTGCTGCACTTGGCCTTTTTCCACCATGAGAAGTTCTCCGTCTGTTTCTGGATAGGCTATTGTTGGTTCTTGGTCTCCTTTCTTTTCCTCTTCTTGTGCCAAGTGAACTCTTCTCTCCTTGCTCTTATCAACATCATCCCTCTTAGGACATTTGAAAGATGTGTGTCCCACTTCATTAGAATGATAACATCTACCTGTGAATATACCTCTACCTAATCCAAACCTACCTCCACCACTATATCCACCTCTCTGATCTGCAGAAAACTCTTTGCCTTTCTCATTGTTGTTCTGTCCTTCATTAGTAGATCTACCCCTACCTCTATATCCTCTACCATTGCCTCCTTGTCTTTCTTGCTTCCTCTGCACCCTCTCTTCAGCCCTTATGGCCAACTGAAAACATTCTCCAAGTGATTTTGGTATGGTCAAGCCAATTTCATCTTGCAAGTTGTACCTAAGCCCATTAAGGTATCTTGCCACTTTCTCTTCTATATCTTCCAATCCTCCTCTAATACTAAGATTATTAAATTGCTCAATATAGGACATAACATCCATGTCCTTTTGTTTTAAATTTTGTCTCATCCTCTTTGTTTGAATAGAATAATCAGATGGAAGAAATTGATCCTTCATCATATCCTTCATCCTACCCCAAGAAGTGATTCTTGTCCCACCTCTAGCCACTCTTTCTGCTT
Source organism: Cunninghamia lanceolata (assembly GCA_027924645.1). NCBI lineage: Eukaryota > Viridiplantae > Streptophyta > Pinopsida > Cupressales > Cupressaceae > Cunninghamia > Cunninghamia lanceolata. The sequence continues at coordinate 12,031,009 of BSBN01001225.1, forward strand.
GTACACTACTCCACCATGTAAGTGTTGTCCCTCTCAACTTTGTCTTTGCAAATTTAACCTTCTTGTCATCACTTATTTCCTCATACTCAAAGAAATTTTCTAGGGCATCTATCCACCCTAATACCTCTTCACTATCCATCTTCCCCTGATAGATAGGCAACTCTACATTTGCCTTTGTTCCACTACCTTGAACTTCCCTAAGCAATCTCAAAAATCTCTTTTCTTCAGGATCCAACTCATCCTTAGGAGAGTTCTCATCTGCCTTCTCATGTCCCTCATCATCTCCTTCTTGATCATCTTGTTCATCCCTTCTAGGATTCTTCTCCAATGCTTCTAACCTTGCCAAGATTGATGCATTCTCTCTTCTCACTTGTCTTAACTCTCTTTCTCTTGTAGCATCCTATTCTTTTCTCTCCCTCAACTCTTTTTCTCTAGCCTCTAAGGCTTCTCTCAATTCATTATTCTCCGTAGCCATCTAATTTTTAGGGGACATCTTCACAACTTTCACCAACCCTTAACTCTTTCACAAGATCCTACTACTCCCTCAAGGACCTACTTGTTGCTTTGATACCACTATGATGCAGAGGTGTCAGGTCTCTAGAGACAATTTAGCAAGATCAAAAGGTTTAAATCAATTATGGGCTTCCACCAATAAGATTCACTAGTCTTCTTCTTGCCCTAAACTCCACCAATGGGCTCAAATTTGGTTCCAACTTCTAAGATGCAATCTTACACCTTCTAAGGTCTCAACATACCCTAATCAACAAGATTCAAAAGGTCCCACACAACATTTTGACTAGTTCATTGACAACTCTACTTAACTAGGCCTAATCCTAGTAGCCATGTTCAACGATTAATCTACACTTTCCTCCAATCTTTCCCAAAGAACTTCTAAAAAAAATGACTGATCTAAATACCCTTTACAGAGTTCTCTAACATATCCAAGACTCATGTATTGTTGTTTTGGACCAAACTGACTATCCTGACACCCTGCAGCCTTCCTACAAGGCCTAATTTGCTCACTTTTCAAAGGAACCTTATGACAACCTTGACCTCCACACTCCAAACCCTCAAACAATCTTAAGGAAGGCCTAAAATAGAGGATTTTCAAGGTTTCAGGTAGTGATTTACTCATTCAAATGTTTAAACACCAAACCCCCATCTCTAGGACCCAAAGCCTAGGGTTTACTAGATCTCCCACTTCCAATCACTTCCAGACCTCATTCAAAGGTCTAACAGCATCTCAGTGCTCATACTAGACAATGTCAATCACAAAAAAGTTACCTTGTTAAGGTAGATCTTCTGCTGTTACACCTATGCCATCATACCAATGCTCTTCCACATGCAATCTTGCCTTCCAATGGTGATCACCTCCCAATTTGCACTCCTCCTGCCTTGTTTAGGTTAGAAATCATATTGTACATGTCATCTAGGACCTATTCCATGAGAATTAGGATCTTACATTCATGGAAAGGTCCAAAAATGCATTATCACTTCTCAAAACACACAGGACAGTCTGTTGTTCTTTGTAGCAGTCAAATGAACAGAAGTAAAACCACCTTTAGAACCTTCTTAGAGCTTAAAATAGGATCTACTATTGTTAAATGAGGACTTAAGACATTTACCAACACCCATCAATCAAAAGATCAATAGAATTTAGAAGGAGATGCAAGAAAAAGATAAATTTTACTGTTATTTGCAGTCAGTCGTACCACTTAGGCCACAAATTGACTTCACCGTACCATCAATAGCCTTGGATAGGTTTACATAACCTCTTCCCCAACTTCCACAACTGATTCCCATCAATTGGAGTTGGTTCAACATCAAAAACTACTCAAAACTAACTTTCTCGCCTAAATGCTTGATTCAAAAATTTGAATTTTAAACTTTGTTTTAATGGATTTCTAGCATCCTTCCCTTAAGAAATCATAATCACCTATATTTCCTCTTCATTCTCCTACTTTTCATCCCCCACCTATAGCTTTAGCACCCTTTATCCATCCCAATTCATCCCACATGCCCCTATCATCCCTTCCATCATTACACCTACTCCATGCACCCATCTATATATACACATCCTTTCCATTCCATCCCCAATTATCAACGAATTACACCCTCCACTATTCCATCACAATCCACTTACATACAATGTATTATGAATCACATACTCATTTCATCCTCTACCCCTCCCAAACTATAAATTTAAAATCAACATGAGGGAGATTACTAAGGTCAAGAAGCATCTTAACAAATTTCCACCTAGCTCTAAAAATATTTGTCGCATGATTTAATTCATGGTGTAATCCATTAGCATATGATATTATTGCATATCCTCTCCTAATGTCTTTCATGGATTTAAAATGCTCAATGGTAAAGGAGATCCCACAGCCCACATACATGCATTCAATGCAACATTATTAGGTGTCATGTATGATGATTAATTATTAGCAAACATTTTCCCACATATATTAAAAGATTGTGCATTTGAGTTGTTATTTTCACTATCATATAGATCAATCCTCTCTTGGGATAGTCTACCAAATTCCTTTGTCCAACACTTCCAATAAACATAGTTTTAAAGGTAATAATATCTAAAATGGTACAGTAAAAATAAGGGATTAATGAGCATATTCATGATTATGTATTATGATTTTGGACAATACTCACTAATATGAATTATCAACCACCTAATAATGGATTATAAGGGTTATTGATTGATTTTTTTCTTCCTTACATGTAAAGGATCTAAAATGGTCTTTAATCATTAGATGTCATTTTCAAAGCTATGTGCTACTATGAGTGATTATGGATTAAATATTTTAAACGCCAAAATTTATTATCATATAATTCATTTGGGACACCAACAAGAAACTTTTTAGTAGCTATATGTCACCCTTTGGCCACTTTTGGTATTTATAGCCCCCATATTTGTCTATTTTTAAGTTCTCTACAAGTGTCTACTTCACCAATATTTTATATATTTCCCTAATCCGAAAATAAAATTTTCCTTCAATTAGAAATTTGTATTCTTTAAGCTAGACACATATTCCTCTATTGTACATAAAAATTTGGGCCCTAATCTCTCTAGTTTATTAGGGGCTATTTTGCATTTTATATACTTGTCCCATTTCAATATCTTTTTTAAAACTTATATATTGACAGAAAATTTAGACATTCTACCATTCTAATTAAGCTATATATTAATTTTAAAAATTAGTCATTGAACTGCAAAAAAAAATTAGTACAAGGAAAAATATTTCCATTGACTCTAGAATTTGATTTCCAATATGATTTTTTTGCCTATGATACAATACTTATTTGTAGTGTATTTGCTAGAATTTCTATAGAATTTTAAAGAACTCATTTCTTAAAGTATATCCTAGGCACCAAATACATCATCTTCTTATCCTACTAAGTTCCAATTGAAAAATAGTTTTGAAAAGGGTAATGATAGCTCACATTTCAACAAAAATGAGAATTGAAAATAAATATTAGTCATATCCATAAATACACGAGACATTGAACATTAATAATATTAACCCACAAGCATAAAGAGGCTTCCGAAGGTTAAACAATCCCCTCCAAATTGTACTACAGAAATGTTTAGGGGCCAATATGATTACTTTATAGCCCATTAAACCATTGGAAACATTTTTCCATTTACCAAAAGGTTTTAAGCCTAATTCTTATTATGATCATCATAGGGTCAATGATTAAAAAGGATCCACTATTTGATTGGAAATAATATTATCCATGTTGAGAGGGTGAATCATCTATAAATGGATTTGGTATTGTTGTAGAATCAATGGGAATATGATCAAAGCTCAAAGTACACTTGTGTTTTAGGTTAAAAGTATATTTGGACTCCTTGAACACAAAATTGTATAATTTTAAAATAAAAGGCACTTAATTTTGATTCTATATGTAAAAATTATGGATTTTAGAAGTTGGAGGGAAAAATTGATAGAAATCACTTGACAATTTCAAAAGTTCCTCCTAATGAATTGAGATGAAATTGAAGTAGCTCATAAAGGGAATTAAGTTTAAATTCATAGAAGAATTTCATAGTTCCTAGTGAACAACTAGTGATTGTAAGCTAGTCAAACTTGTGAGAGAGTTATGTTAGAGGTCATATAGACTAAGTTCATTGAGGTTTAAAATGGTTGTGTTTCTAAATCACCTAGGACTATAATTTTGATTAACGTTGTTGATTTCAAGTGAGTTATAGCTCACATTTAGCTACATTCTTCTCCCACAAGTGGCTTTCTCTAGGTTAAATACTTTGTCACCTTAATTGTTCATGGTGTTTTATCTCATTTAGACATTTCAAATTATGTTAATTGATTGGAAAGTTTACAACACTTAGTTTCTTTCTTAAATCTATTTTTTGAATACTAGTGTATGGATTGTCCTTCCTAGTATACAAATTAATGAATGTTAGGGGAAATAGATTTGTTTCTCCTCTAAAACAAAATCTATAAATCTATAACTTAATCCCTTCCCACTACTACACCCCTAATCCTATAGTGTGTATATGGTTGAGTAGTTGTCTTGTGGCTACCTTAACTCTTATTTAAGTTATATAATCATCAATATATTATTATATCTAGGTAGTTAGGTCAGCCTAGGTGGCATTCATGGCATAAGTATGGTATATATAGGAGGTAGAGGTTAGTTATTATCATCATATTGAGTATTGTGTTCTTATTGAAGACTATTGGAGGTATCCCCCTCAAAGTGGATTAAGAGGTTACCCTCTCAAAGTGGCATATTATTATCAAGTATTTGTAGCATATTTCCTATTATATTCTTCTATTGTGCAAGTTTTTCCATTACAAGTTGTGGTAGCAGAGCATGATCTTGGCACCATGAAGGCATGAAATAAGGTAATTTTTAAAAATTTTGAGGTTACTTTGGGAGGCACATATCAAGCTCTCATTTTAGAAATTCTTTTCAACATTTTTGGGGGTTTTAAAGGATATATTAAGTCTACTACAATTCATATTTGAGGTTAATTAGAGTAGAATTAAGGAAGTTATTACAGAATTAGGGTTTCTACCATTTTTACTCCTAGGGCTACAATTCAAAGAAAATTTTCCTAATTTCTAGAATGTTGAACAAGGGCACATTGGTACACCTACAATATTGATTTGGAGTCATTTTGTATAAGTTATTGCAAGTCTAATTTTTTTCATAAATTTTCTATATAGGCTAAAATTTGTGGAATTTTGCAAATTTTTTACATTTTAAGAAAGCTTGGAAAAAATCATTAGGGGTATACTCTTTGAAATTTTAATTTTGGGGCTAAATTTTTTTTGAAATCATCCAATCAAGTTTGGGCCAACAAGATGAAAGAGGATATAGTCTCATGATTGGAAATCCATGAAATTCAAACATAATATAGAAATCCTTCTAGCATTAATGTATATTTTTCTCTTGTGCACACAATTTAAATTATTATTCACTAAAATTTCAATAAACTATGGATTTTCCTTTTAAATCCAATTTAAATTTCAAAAAAGGTAATTATAAACCAATCATACATTAATGACAGAGTTTCCAACATATCTATACCTTGGCAAGTGCTAAAATTTTTAGAGCTAAAGTTTACCATTTAAGAGATTGAAGACATCACTTTGATGAAATGAGAGCTTAACTTTTAGCAAGGAAATCATAGATCCAATCTCAAATTATGTTGGAACTTCAAATTATTAAAATATTGTAGTTTTTGTGAGTGAGTAGAGACAAAAATTACATACTTTGAAGTTTTCACTCTATATTTTTGCACTCATTTTGGTATTTGTGACCCTCTAAGATATTAATAGTTCTCAATTCACCCATTTCTAGGCCTAAAACCCATCATTGGTTTACTAAGAAAGATAAACAAGAACATCTCTATTTCGATAGTCCTATCCTATATTATTTTTGTTGCTTTGTCCTCAAGAACACTAATGCAACACTACCATCAAGTTAAAATTTAAATTCATTCCCTCTAAATCCCCAGAACACTTCATTAATATGATTTATAGTCATCTCACCAATGAACTTCATGAAAATAATTGTGGTCCTATATTTGAAAATGGTTTTAATGCTAGAGTCATAGTAAAGAAGTACAAGTGGCTACAATTTACTAAATCTTGTGTTGTCTATGAAAGAAATTAATATTTAGAGTACAAAAATTCTACATTTTTTCTATATTAAATATTTAGGCCTAATTATGTTTTAAATCATACAAAATACAAAACTTGTAGATCATTTACATAAATTTTGTAAGAAATTTCCAAACATCTCTTGTCCTCTTTCATTTAATTTGTAGTAATGCATTTCCAAATAATTTTTATCCATTCTTTTCAAGATAAAGTTTGCAACTCATACATTACCATATAGTTTTTGGCAATTACTATCAAACCAAAGGATGTGGAGATAGTTTAAAAAATAAAACGCTTATTCAAGAAAATCAATAATTGGCAATCACTTGGTAGCACACAAGTGATGTAATTATGACACCATGACTAGATACTTATACTAAGTAGTTGAAGCTATCCATGCTCACAAGTCATCTAAATTTGAATATGCCTATGATTTTTTAATATTTTCACATCTAAAACTCTAGAAAGATCTTTTCTATGTTGGAAGGTGAATCTAACATAAAGTGAGAAAAGTTTTAATAAAATCTAGATTGATGGTCAACCTTTCCTACTACAACTAGAGAGTCACCCTCTATTTCTTGGATCAAAATTGAACCCAAAGTGAATTCAAAATTCTTGCATGTACCTATGTACATGATCTAATAGATTGAAAATGAAAGGTAAAAGTAAATATCCTATGAATAAGGTTAGTTGTTTATTTTAAATTTTCTATTTACTAAACAAAGATCATATCTATATATTCAAATGAAATACAAAACAAAAACAACAAATGGGCGGGTGCAAAAAGTTGGGGGGCTAAAAAGTGGCCAATTTTTTTTTTTAACTTGTAAGACATAATGCAAGCACATAATAATGTGCTCATGTTATAATGTGCTCACGTTATAATGCAAGTGCATTTTGTTTTAGTATTAAAAAAAAACCTGCATTGAGGCTCATTTCTTCATTTCAATTTCTTGCACCTGTGCTCTGCAAACCCTAAGGGGCTCACTCGTGTTATTGGAGACCAGTTTTGACACCAAATTCTCACTGATTCATCAGAAAAATGCCACCACAATGTCAGAGAGACCAAAGGAGTGAGTTGTATTTGATTTTTTGTGTGAATTTTTTTCTAAATAGGTAGGTTTAAGTTGATTTTTGATGTAAATTTCCTTAATTGATGGGAATTTATAATGCACCTCCTCCTCTTCCTCCTCCTGTTGAAAATCCACAAAATACTGAATCACTTGAACATGAAATACTTGCTGAAGAACAACCCCAACAAAAAAAACCTCCATTCATTCATCAACATGCCCCTGGAACACAAGAAAATCTAATGGGGAAAATTGAAAAAAATAAAAAACAAATTGAGGACATAATTGCAAGGTTGAAGGATTCTGCAACTTCAACCTCGCATAGATCCACACTTGCTCAATATCTTGAATCTATGTTATCAATGTAGATTCAATTAGTAAGCAAATATCTAGTTGGGCAGAAAAGAGGAAAGAATTTAGAGAGTACTATGCAGACAAGTTGTCGTATGAGCAAGTAAAAAATGAACAAATTACAAAATTAGACTTGTGTTCCATTTTTACAGACCCATAAACAAATCAACCACTACCCTTTACATGCAAGAGGTTCCCTATCCATTAGTGCAACAACCAAGCGATAAGGGACAATTTTGGGTAGAGGTGGTGGATGGTTTTTTAGCATCCTCCATGAAACAATAATGAGGTACCGCAATACTTTTTGAGGAAACTCTACTGCAAGTTTGTAAAAAACAAAGTGCCAAACTATTTTGATATGTGGGACTTCCAGGGTTGAGGTGGCGGGTCAGCACAGGATAGACCAAGGGCACGTGTTGACCCACAGTGGCCAGCAAGATGAGCACTCGCTAGACCAGCCCATGAGTATGTGTCTATCCCTTCCATTGTGAAGGAGAGTGCTAAAGTCAAGACACTTTAGTCCATTAGTGTCTTGACCTAGAGCATCATAGAGCAAGCCAATCATACAGCACAGCGTGGGCTAGTGGAGAGTTTGAGGAGTAGGGTTCCACCCCATACTTGTTAGGCTTGTGGGTCAACTTGTGGTTATGACCCCATGGATAGCCAGTATGTAGGTGCGCAGGCTACATCTGCAACTGAGAAGATGGTGATGATAGATACCCTCCTGAGTGAGACTTTTGGCCTTGATACTCAGGTAAATGTTCGCAAGTTCATTGAATTTAATTTATTAAATTTTATTTTTGAAATGCAAGATTAACTAATTTAGTTTGATGATTTTAATGAAATTTTAGGGTCATAGCATTGATGCAGTTTTCAGTGGTTCTACACCTACATATTACACTACAACATCTACTTTCAGGGTATGTAACTAGTAAACAATTATAAATATTACATGTGAATAGCATCGTTATATGAATGGTATTCTAATATCTGATTTTGGATGTTGAATAGGTTAATATTAGAGATTTCATAGCAACACTTGCTAGTTGTGGTGGACTTCAAAGCATCACGGAGGTTATAAAATAAATAGTTTAATTAATGAATTGTACTTACTAGATTTTTGTATTTTATATTCATATCATTGGTTATATTTCATTGCACATCTTTCAAACTCAAAGCATTACTCGACATTGCATAACTAATAACTAGGTGTTGATAGATGACAAAATTTCAATTACAATATAGTTATTTGAAAAAATGCCTCAAAGAAATGTGGTCTCATGGAATGCCATGACAATAGATGCATAGACAAGGACATCACCATGAGACCACATTTCTTTGAGGCATCTTTTCAAATAGCTCACTACCTTGTCTATGCTACCACATTTTCCATACATGTCTACCAAAGCTCATTGATCCCCTCCACACTATTCTTCGACAAATTCTCTCTAATAAACTCATCCTATTACCACCAATTAGACCCCAGGACATGACACCAAAGAAGGGTATGAGCCTATGACATCTTATATAGCATATGATTGACTCCAACATCATCTACGTCCTTCCTTTGTTGACTCTAAAATTCCCCATGATGGTAATGTCTTCACCATTTCTCATAGCCCATACCAACTAGTTGTTACCTTAAGACACTTCTCCTTAGATTATTTTTTGTCAACCCCTTCTAGTCCACCTCAACCTCATACCAATTCCCTCTTTCACCTTTACCTATCTTATGCCTCTAAATGCATTGCTGCCCCAACTCCACAACCTCTTTCTATTACTTCGCCTACTCCATTACCTATGCTCCTATCATCCCCACCATATATCCACCTATTACTACTTCACCTTCCTCATTGACTTCTATCTCCCCTCTAACACCTCTCCAAGATAAAGAAAAAGAAAAAGTGAAGGACCTTTACCCATCAACTTCTAAAAGTAGGCCTAAGAAACTTCCCCAACACTACACCCAACCTACTAACTAACTCATATCTACCCTACCTATTTCCTAATATACCCCTACTAGACGTCCTAGACCTAGTTTGATTCCAACCCACCCCCTGACAAACCTCAAGACAAAGAAAATGATAAGAACTTTTTAAAATAATTTTTTTCTTCTCCTATCTAGTAGCTTTCCTACCTCCTATTATCCCATAAAGTCTTGTTATTCCTCTTTCCTGTAAACCCATAAACTTAACTAATGTCTATGTGACTTCTAGTTTAGGCATTGTCCTGTAAAACCACAAACTCTATCTTAGGAATTGTCCTACCTCCATTACTACCAAACAAACTAAAATTTGAGCACAACCCTACCCCACCCTACCACCAACCTAAACCTAAACTAACACCTTCACTCCCTCTTTGACTTCTTAAACCTAAAATTTGATGCTACTATGGTCCCTCCTTTGTTGACCCTTATACCACACAATAGTCATGAATCTTCATCTATTTGTATATATTCATTTGACTTGTGTGCTTTATTGTGTGTACTTCCATGTTTAGGTGAACGTGTGTGTATGTTAGGAGCCATGACTTGTATCACTATTATAGTTTTCATAATTGAATAATGTTGTTATATTTTTAGATGATGCAAGCTGCAGAGACACCTCCCAATGTTCATAGGGCAATGGAGCATGGTGTGTCCTCTACGATTCATAGCTTCATGCCTTTGACAGGGCTATGAGGTAGATTAGTAAATTTCAAATTACATTCATTTTTATAGTTGTTTATTTTTTAAAAATCAAATGATTATTGATTTGAAGTTTAATTTCTATCTGGATGGTTTCTATAGGACATGACATCGCCACAACCTAATCCTAGTACTGAGGCAAATGAGGAGATAGATTTTTGGATAGCGGTAAGTGATTATTTTGTTAAATGTTTCATTTTTTATAATGTAATTTATATATATTAATGTCTATACATTTTATTGTAACAGCTACAAATCCATGAACAACTAAATAGGAGGAGAAACCCTCAGGTTTGTAGTAGACCACCCTCATACGTGTCTCCATCCCCTCAAAGATCAATGGTTGCCCATGATCTATTCTCTTCACCGAAAAGAGGGGAATGACTTATTATTGTGTTCCTTTGTTGTATGCCTATATGGCATTTGTGGACATATATTTTGTATTGCATATAGTTGACATTGTATGCCTATATGTCTATTTTGTATATATGTTATACTTATATTGACATATATTGATGTATGCCTATATGGATATTTGGCTAATACAAATCATTTGTGTTGATCATTATGTAATATGCATAGGTGCAGTGTAGATCATTTTTGTATGCCTCTAGTTTTTAAAGTTTAATTGTCAAAGAATCCATCTCAATTGATGATAAGAGAATTTGAGTTTTGGGTCAAAATTTTTAGTCTCTCAAAACTAGACATGCTTGAGAAAATAGAGAAAGGAAGATTGGTTAAATGGATAAATGGAAAGCAAGTTTTTTGTTCACATCATGATCTACATTCTATTGCACAAGCTTGAATGTTATCCTTAGTCACTCACATAGCAATGTACAACCTCATGCATAAGTCCTTGCATCATGTTCCACCTAAAAATGCCACTTGATCCAACACAAAGTTCATGGTTCCTTGCACCATGCATAATTCACATAGTGATAGGAATCATTTTGTGCAACTCAAAAGACACCCTATAAATCTTACACAACCCTTTGGATCTTGTGCCATTTGCACAACACTTTGGATCATGTCTCATAGTTTCACAAACAACTCTATATAATTTTTCAAGTGACCAAGGGGATATTGCAATAATATTTATATGATAAGTTTAGCATGGGACACCCCCATACCCTGTGAGTTTAAATGGTCTCTACACTCATTTTAGCTTGGCCTTTATGGCCATTAAACTCATGAAGGACTTGTGTTAGAGCTTGTAATATGATTTTATTTTGAGTGTAGATGCTTAAGTTTTAATATTGTTGTAGAGGACTATATGGGGACTGAAATAAATGTATAAAAACACCTTCTATGGTTTTCCCTAGCAATCCCATTTTACATAAATGAAACCATATTTTTTTGGCTATTTCAATGCATCTTTTTTTAGTAGTTTTATAATTATTGCATTCTATGTTGTTGAACTCTTGTGAAACATCTTTGTGCTTATTGTTTTATTTTAGTGACCAAAAGGCATGATAATACCATGATTTGTTCTTGCTAGCCAAATTTGGGTGCATCATATAACTAAAATAATACTCTACAAATATCTCATGTTGGTATATTAAAAAGAGGTTGACTGTTGTAACATAGATATTTGCAATTCCCTATGTTCCAAAAGGATGTTCTTATGGTTGCTCCTTGGTATGCTGATCCATATTCTTTATGAGTTGCTCAATTGAAAATATTTCTTAATTCCTTGTTATTATATCATACTGGGATAAAAAGAATATGTTTGTTGTCTTGAATAAGATAGTCAAAATCATATGCTTATGAGCACCTGATGACCATTGTGGTTGTTAAATGTAATTCCTCTTGCATATAAGGTGAGGTTATGAGAGTATATTGATTCTTCCCTAATTTGAGTAAGCAACATAACAATGGGCTATAGGCTTCCATAAGTCATCAACAATCCCTTTGAGAATGTGGTTAATATTATAAATGTATACTTTGCATCTCACCATGTTAATATGTATCATGTCATCACATTTACCAATTTAACTCTAATTCCATAAAGCAATTCCCTACCCAAAAACTTGTTAAGCTTGAAAGCCTTGTTATGACATTGTATTAATCTCACAGAATGTTGCATACCACTACCCCAACTCTTCGCAAGATTGCTATGAAATGTGATAAGCAAGATGGGTGCAATGTAGATCATTACATAATGATAGTGTAGATGATTACATAATGATAGAGCCATGAAGTGTAGAGGGTTTCAAATATCACAGAAGTCTAAGTTCAAGCCTAATAACACAGTGACCTAAAGGTGGAAGAAGATGATGGTTGACTGTGTTGACTGCTAGAACAAGTATGTTAATAGCCATAAGATGCATGTTGACATGTGAAGACTATAACAGTTATAGCAAAGGCAATGTGTGAGGATATCGCTGGTATAATGTAGCTCAGACTATTTTGGCATGTTTGGGTGTGAAACAAGACCATGCCTAGCCTAAACATACCCATCTTAATGCATTGGAATAGTTAGTTTGGCCACATGAGGAGCAGAACAAAAGTTACACCCCTTTGCAAGTTTACACTGCATACATCTAACCATTTTTGGGGTAGCAGAAAAACTTTCACCATGGGCAAACACCTCAGAGATATAAAAAACTGAGAGAGGTTATTATAGAGGGACCCTACATGATCCTGTAGCCTTAGATGAAATGTTTCTAAGTGACACAGTTTCTAAGTAACAACTCATCAATGATTGCTACCTTTTTGCACTTTGGACTCTTCAAGGATATCACTGGTACAATGTAGCTCAAACTATTTTGGCATGTTTAGGTGTGTTAGGTCTCAAAAATGTAGGTTCCAAACCCTAAGAGGATGTCAGGCTCTATGATCAGACTTGTAACATTTTTGAACCAACTAACGGAGTTAACCTAAATGGTTGATGATTCCCTGCACTTCAGGCTCTGCTAAACCTAGGCGGGTGAACCTTGAAAGTTGAAGCAGATAAAAGGAATGTATGACTCAAATGAACTCAGGGATCTACCCACAATGGCATAAAGTGTGGAATAGATGAAAGCTTACAAAATACTTCTACTCCTAATACTAAGATCTGAGATGTAATTGTTTGAATAAGATTTTATGAAATCCTAGAGTGGAATTGGTATAACCAGTGCCTGTTTCTATTGGGCTAATGGAGTCAAGGTGTATATGATATATGACTTATTTACTGGTTACAATTCTAATTATTTGGCACTTTTGTTTGTTTATACCTTGTATAAACGTGCAAGAATGTGACTGATAGACTCTACTTATTGATCCACTTTATCCTACCAGGTTACTGTGACTTATTGAAAGGATTTTTAATCCTTTCTTGAAGGAACCAATCAACAGAATCACACAATGAAAGCAAGTGTGTATTGACAAATGGAGTAGATCCTCAATTTGAATAACAAGACAATATCGAGTTGGAGATAGTATGGCAATCTTGTCAATTATACGGCTCTTCTTATTGATCCAAATGTTACTACCAAGTTACTGTAATCAATCAAAGGATTTTAATTCTTTAATGGAAACTAATTAATTCAATTACACGAAAACAACAATTGTGTCTTGATGAAACTAAAATATCAACTTGGAATCTCAGGTTCAAATAACAGAGAAATAACAATGTGGAGACAGCTAAATAATTGTTCAGCTCAACAAACAATAGACACCAATAATAAATGATCAATTTATGCATTCTTCTCCATTATACAATTTCAAAAGATTTTACAATGTACAGCATAATGTTCTATTTTGGCAACTAATCAATCCATCTAGTTATCTAACTCCTACTTCTGATCATGATGTTTTTTCTAATCTACCTCTGATTTGATTGCTTGGTTTGCACCTCCATATATATCTTGCAATATTAGGGTTTTGACCCTTTACATTCCAGTGCATCCTTTGGTATAGCTCTTCATTCAATTGTCTTCGGCAAAATAAAATATTTAATTAGTTGTCATTGGCAAATTAAATATTTTAATTAGACTTCATTTTCGTAATCAATTTTAGTGCTAATCTTCTTAAAGTCCCTCAAGATATTTCTTATGTTTTCGAGGAGGTACCACAAAGTTCACCCGATGCAGGAATAATCATTTGTATTTCCATTGGCTTGACTTGAACCTTTGATGTGCGATTATCATATGGTTTCAAAGCCTTTTGGTCTTCCCAACATGTTTCATTCACTACTTAATGCATCGGTATGACTGTCACCGAAGGCTCTTTGGCTTTCATGATCGGTGTAACTCACATAGTCAGTAGGACCCAAAGCTTCTATTCCGATCATACAAGTCTTCTTGACATGTCTCCCTTGTATATCGAATACATTTCTTTCATATACAAGCATGGACTTTATTGGGTTTATGAAATAAATTGAAATTATCTTCAAATCTGCATTTGTATATATCCTATTGTATTACTTTCTTACATATCGTATACATATATCTCCAACCTCCATATGTGGTCCCCACTCGATGTATGTAATGTTCAAATCCTTAATTATGTCAAGTTTTGTATATTATTCTCTTGTATATTTTCTTTGTATATTTCCATTTGTATGTTATCTTGTATAAGCGCACATACAAAGCATCTTATACAAACCCTCTCTTTACCTTTTATCCCCAACGATGCTTTTTATTCCTTTGTATATCGGGTATGTATATTATAAACATACAAGCAGCCCGAACATACAAAGACTTTTTAGTATTTAACTTTCTTTTCGCATCCGGTTTGTATCTCTTATTTGCATTCTTTTAACTTGTATATCGGCTTGTATATTGAAGATATACATTGTTATTTATACAAGCCCGATATGCAAATGGTGGAGCCCACATCACTTCTCTAATTGTATCTTCCGAAATGCAACAATACTTGTATCCAATTTTTAGATACAAAGCCGAATACATACAAACTCCTTTGTATCACCTCTTCGGATTTATGGTTTTTATAAACCACAGTTTACTTACTTTTCAGCTCCGTGATGTATATAAAGTGCAATGCATCTTCTGATATACTTTAATTCATGATGCATCATTTTAACCAAATTTCAACCTTTCTTGAGTTCCACATTGTATGTATATTGAAATGTATAACCTGAAACATACATACAATGCACGAAACATACAACAATAGAACCTCATTTCATAATCTTTTCGGTTCCACTAGATGCTCGGTGAGAGTCCTACCAACTTCACCATTGGCATGACTTATACTATCAGGAGGGTTTGTAAAATGCTACCCAATAGTGTTTCCTTATGCCGATCAGCGTGACCATGCATTTTCTCCCTAATGAAAGGTCATCGGTGCCACTTTCTTCGTCGATGATTCTTGAAATCTTCTCACCGATGCTTATTCTTATGCTGATAGCTATTTCAACAAGTTCCTCATAGAACATGGATTGGTATGACAAAAGGGGATGTCTTGCCGAATCTTAGGAATTGAAGCCCTTCAGTTTAGTGTAATTTAGCTAGTGATACACTCACTTGTGGTGAAAGCTTTTGATTTTAATGGCATTCACCAGTTATCATCATGACTTTTGGGCATAATATTTTCTGATTTGGTCGGATATGGATGAGTAAGATTACAAGAAACCCAACAGGGGCTCTGTCTAGGATGTATACTCCTTGTGAGTATAACAAGATTCCAGATCTCTGGGGAGCAGACCAGTGCCTACTCTGTTGGGCAATAGAGTCAACTTCTTCTTTTTACCCTAATCTGATGTAATTTGAAGAAGCACACCTCAGTAGATGATTCAATGCCACTAGAAAAGAAAAAGCCATGTTTCCCTCTATCAAAAATCTGATTTTCATCATGTTGTGGTGAAGCTGATCTGTCAATATTTTTAAAGCTCATCTAATTGAATGAATTCATATCATTGATCAATTTTCCATGCTCAATTTTTCTGGTATATTTTTCTTCATTGTGCAGCTAAAATTCAAGTATATTCTAAACAATCTCATTTCTATGTGATATATTTTTTCTATATGAAGAGTATCCCTCTTCAATGCAACATTTCTCATTATCTTTCTCACTGTCATGCCTTGTAAGTTGACCTCTTGGCTGATCTGGAAACTAGGGGTGCTCATTGTTCTCTTCATCATCATCACAATAATCAACTGTGCTCATTTCATCATATGGATTCCCTTCATTTATGGACTCATCATCTGCATTATCAGTATATTGATTTTCCTGCCTATTTGAAAGCATTTCATCCTCTTCATAGAACAGGTTTGCATACACATGAAATTTGTGTTCCGGCACACCTTGGCAAGATGTCATCTGATCTTCTTTTACTTCATCATACAATGGGTTTGAATAAATCTAAAAATTATTTTCAAATATGTACATTTCCTCCTCATCATGAATTTTCCCTATTTGTTGAGAACAATCATCCTCTTCCTCCTCAAACTGTTTATTCAGGTATTGCAGTGGGTGGCCTAGGACAAAAGGAATATCCACATTTTGAAGACTATACTCATTTAATGGAATAAGCTGGGGCTCCAAGTCTTGTGCAAAATTTTGATGATTTCAATCATGGTCCCTGGTGAAGAATAAAACTTCTTCCTTATTTAAATATGAAACATTATCATGAAAATTTTCACTTGCATATGTCTCATCTACTGGCTACATTGCCTGATCAGATTCTCCATATTCATCTTCATAATAGTTGTAGCGGCTAAGGAATAGTCTTTTGAGATCTTCCCATGAAGAGATAATTTGCATAGGTAAGTCTATAAACCAATCCCTTGCATCATCCCTCAAAGACCTTGAAAAACACCTCATAATGACATCTTCTGGAAAAATTTGAAAGCCCAAAATGAAATCCCAGAATCGTTGTACATGCTTGTGAGTTGATTCATACCATTCTCCATGAAATTTAGGGATATGCTTTAGTATTTCTATCAGCTCGCATGGATAAGGATTTGGGTAGCCCTAGATATTATTGCAGTTAAATGGTTTATCGATGGCTGAGATAAAGTTTGGAGGGCCATATGGGTTTTGATAGATGATTAATCTTTGGTCAAGGAATACATGATAAGCATCTATTTGGTATGAGGCTTGCGGTAAATAAATGTTTTGTTGTGTATGATATGCACTATATCCATTGCCAGGATCATGGAACACTTGCAAGTTTAAAGGATCATTATACCCATTATCATTAGTTGTTAGTATATGTTGTAATGAACTTGAAGCTAGTTTGGCTTTTAATTGTTGTATTTCTTGAATCAGGCCTTTTTTTCTCCTTGACAACTCTAACAATTCCTCTCCTTCTGACATATTAATTTTGACTGTAGATGGTGTTGTTTACAAGTTGTATTTTATATTCTTCATTGAATTCCTTTTCAGAGTCGCCACCTCTTATCAAAAGAGGAATGATTTTTTTCTTTTCTGGGTCCTTCTTGCCAGCAGAGTTACCAATTCGTGTTAGAATTCAAAAGTTTACTGACCCTGTAATAAGATGATCTTTAACCAGATTCCAGATTAGTCCCTAGTAGAGTTGCCATTTTGTTAGGTCTCAAAAATGCAGGTTACAAACCCTAAGAGGATGCCAAGCTCTATGATTAGATTTATGTTTTTGAACCAACTAATGGAGTTAATCTAAATGGTTGATGACTCCCTGCACTTCAGGCTCTGCTAAACCTAGGCAAGTGAACCTTGAAAGCTGAAGTAGATAAAAGGAATGTATGACTCAAATAAATTTAGGGATCTACCCACAATGGCATAAAGTGTGGAATAGATGAAAGCTTGCAAACTACTTCTACTCCTAATACTAAGATCTAAGATGTAATTGTTTGAATAAGATTTTATGAAATCCTAGAGTGGAATTGGTATGACCAGTGCCTATTTCTATTGGGCTAATGAAGTCAAGGTGTATATGATATATGACTTATTTACTGGTTACAATTCTAATTGTTTGGTACTTGTGTTTGTTTATACCTTGTATAAATGTGCAAGAATGTGACTGACAAATTCTACTTATTGATCCACTCGATCCTACCAGGTTATTGTAACTTATTGAAAGGATTTTTAATCCTTGCTTGAAGCAACCAACCAACAAAATCACATAATGACAGCAAGTGTGTATTGACAAATGGAGTAGATCCTCAATTTGAATAACAAGACAATATCGAGTTGGAGACAGTATGGCAATCTTGTCAATTATAGGGCTCTTCTTACTGATCCAAATGTTACTACCAAGTTACTGTAATCAATCAAAAGGATTTTAATTCTTTAATGGAAAGCAATTAATTCGATTACACAAAAACAACAAGTGTGTCTCGCTGAAACTAAAATATCAACTTAGAAACTCAGGTTCAAATAACAGAGAAATAACAATGTGGAGACAACCAAATAATTGTTCAACTCAACAAGCAATAGACACCAATATTAAATCATCAATTTATGCATTCTTCTCCATTATACAATTTCAAAAGATTTTACAATGTACAGCATAATGTTCTATTTTGGCAACTGATCAATCCATCCAATTATCTAACTCCTACTTTTGATCATGATGTTTTTTCTAATCTATCTCTGATTTGATTGCTTGGTTTGCACCTCCATATATATCTTGCAATATTAGGGTTATGACCCTTTATATTCTACTGCATCCTTTGGTACAGCTCTTCATTCAATTGTCTTTGGTAAAATAAAATATTTAATTAGTTGCCATTGGCAAATTAAATATTTTAATTAGACTTCATTTTCGTAATCAATTGTAATTGTAATCGTCTTGAAGTCCCTCAAGATATTTCTTATGTTTTCGAGGAGGTACCACAAAGTTCACCCAATGCGGGAATAATCATTTGTATTGCCATCAGCTTGACTTGAACCATCGATGTGAGATTATCACATGGTTTCGAAGCCTTTTGGTCTTTCTGACATGTTTCATTCACTACTTAATGCATCGGTATGACTGTCACCGAAGGCTCTTTGGCTTTCATGATCGGTGTAACTCACGTAGTCGGCAGGACCCAAAGCTTATGCTTCGATCATACAAGTCTTCCCGACATGTCTCCCTTCTATATAGAATACATTTCTTTCATATACAAGTGCGGACTTTATTGGGTTTATGAAATAAATTGAGATTATCTTCAGATCCACCTTTGTATATATCCTATTGTATTACTTTCTTGCATGTCATATACATATATCTCCAGCATACATATGTGGTCCCCACCCGATGTATATAATGTTCAAATCCCCAATTATGTTTGGTTTTGTATATTATTCTCTTGTATATTTTCTTTGTAAATTGCCATTTGTATGTTATCTTGTATAAGCACAGATACAAAGCATCTTATACAAACCCTCTACCTTTTATTCCCAGCGATGCTTTTTATTCCTTTGTATATCGGGTATGTATATTATAAACATACAAAGACTTTTCAGTATTTAACTTTCTTTTCGCATCCGGTTTGTATCTCTTATTTGCATTCTTTTAACTTGTATATCGGCTTGTATATCAAAGATATACATTGTTATTTATACAAGCCTGATATGCAAACGGTGGAGCCCACATTACTTCTCTGATTGTATCTTTCAAATTACAAAAATACTTGTATCCAATTTTTAGATACAAAGCCGAATACATACAAACTCCTTTGTATCACCTCTTTAGACTTATCATTTTTATAAACCACAATTTACTTACTTTTCAGCTCTGCGATGTATATAAAGTGCAATGCATCTTCTGATATCTTTAAGTCATGATGCATCATTTTAACCAAATTTCAACCTTTCTTGAGTTCTGCATTGTATGTATATTGAAATGTATAACCTAAAACATACATACAATGCACGAAACATACAACAATAAAACCTCATTTCATAATCTTTTCAATTCCACTGGATGCTTGGTGAGAGTCCTACCGACTTCACCATCGGCATGACTTATACTATCGGGAGGGTTTGTAAAATGCTACCTGATAGTGTTTCCTTATGCTGATCGGTGTGACCATGCATTTTCTCCCCGATAAAAAGTCATCGGTGCCACTTTCTCCATCGGTGATTCTTGAAATCTTATCGCCGATGCTTATTCTTATGTCGATAGCTATTTCAACAAGTTCCTCATAGAACATGGATCGGTATGACAAAAGGGGATGTCTTGCCAAATCTTAGGAATTGAAGCCCTTCATTTTAATGTAATTTAGCGAGTGATACACTCACTTGTGGTGAAAGCTTGTGATTTTAATGGCATACACCAGTTATCATCATGACTTTTGGGCATAATGTTTTCTGATCTGGTAGGATATGGATGAGTAAGATTACAAGAAACCCAACAAGGTGCAAACTAGGACCTTGCCTAGCCTAAGCATACTCATACGGATGCATTGGAACTGTCAGTTTGGTTGCATCAGGAGCAGGACGAAAGTTACATCCCTTTGTAACATTACACTACCTCCTTCTGACAATATTTGGTGCAGCAGAAAACCTTTCACCATGAGAAAATGCCTCAGAGATATCAAAAACTGAGAGAGGTTATTGTAGAGGGGTTCTACCTGATTACGTTTTCTTAGATGAAATGTTTCTAAGTGTCATGGTTTCCAAGTAATAGATTGTCAAAAATTTCTGCCTTGTTACACTTTGGACTCTTCAAGGATATCACCGGTACAATGTAGCTCACATTGTTTCAGTATGTTTGGGTGTAAAATAGGACAATGAATAGTCTAAATGTACCCATCTGGATGTGTTGGAACTATTAGTTTGGTCACATTAGGAGAAAAATGAAAGTTATACCCCTTTGCAACTTTATACTACCTCCTGACAATTTTTGGGGTAGTAGAAAACCTTTCACCATGAGCAAATGCCTCAGAGATATCAAAAACTGAGAGATGTTATTGTAGAGGGCTTCCACGTGATCATGTTTCCTTAGATGAAATGTTTCTAAGTGTCATGGTTTCTGAGTAATAGTTCGTCAAATATTGCTACCTTTTTGCACTTTGGACTCTTCAGGGATATCGCTGGTACAATGTAGCTTGAATTGTTTCAGCATGTTTGGGTGCAAACAAGGACCATGCCTAGCCTAAAAGTACCCATCCAGATGCGTTGAAACTCTTAGTTTGGTCACATCAGGAGCAGGATGAAAGTTACACCCCTTTGCAACTTTACACTACCTCCTTCTAACGATTGTTGGGGCAGTAGAAAACCTTTCACCATGAGAAAACATCTCAGAGATATCAAAAACTAAGAGAGGTTATTATAGAGGGGTTCTACATGATTGCATTGCCTTAGATAGAATGTTTCTAAGTGTCATGGTTTCTAAGTAACATCTCGTCAAAGATTTCTACCTTTTTGCACTTTGGACTCTTCAGGGATATCGCTGGTATGGGTGTAAGGTATTAACTTAGATTTTAGAGAAAAGTAAAGACTAGGGTTTTTAGGAGGTTGAGGACTAGATAACCCTAAACATAATACAACATAAGTGTTGAAGACCACATGAAGAACATAGAAGGTTATCTGAGACAGATTAAACAGAGAGTATAACACAAACAAAACTTACCAAACTAGGTCTTTAATCTTGATATGACATGACTGAAACATGAGTGAATAGAATTAAGACCAATAAGGATCAACTTCATCCATCACTTAGATCTAACCCCATGAAGCATAACAAGATGATGATGCAAACATCAAATGTATACCATAGCAAACAAATCAAGTTCATACCACTGCTTGAGTGAGATCTTCACTATTCAAGTTCATGCCTTGTCTTGAAGCACTACAAATTTATGCATCACATCACATACTCTATGAAGAAGCAAGTGTCTTTATATCACAAAACCCAACAACATATCCTGAAAGCATAATGGTTGTTAGAATCAAGACAGACAACTAAGAGGGGGGGTGAATCAGTTGTCACAAAACTTTCTTGCTATTAATCACTTTAATTCTTGTAATTCAGCAACATAATAATAAATCAATCATGGAATCTTAATGCAACAATTTAAGAGCAGAAACATTTTAACACAAATGACACCAAGATTTTAACATGGAAAACCTATTTAAGGGAAAAACCATGGGGTGACTAACCCAAGATTGTATTCTCTATTAAAAGAATAAGAAGAACAAAATGGCACATGCCAATTAGGGCTCACTACTCAAGCACATTGCTCACAAGAGGCCCACTGCCTATAGGAGACACACTGTCTACAGAATGATAAATATTACATACTTGAACTGAAGAAAAGTATCTTCACCATGCTTGAGTCAGTTCCATTTAAGCCCAATACTTCTGCTCTACCTTTCATTCTGCTCCTCTCTACCACACACTCATCTCCACCAAGATTCTTTTGAAATGACTTCACAACCTCTTATTTATACAAGACATTTGACTTTAGGATAATCATCCAAGTCGACATACATTATAGAGCAAATACATAAATACAACATGACTAATTACAAAAAGACTTCATGTGGATCCACACGTTGTCAGCCACACATATCTGAGACTTTAATCTTCCTTTAGGAACACGCCATTCTTCACAGAACATCTTCAAGATCATCTACAGGATGTGTAACTCATCCGATTGGCCAAACTTAGGAAGAACATCATCATCTTCAATTACGAGCTCAATCTTCAATGCAGACCACCAACACAAACTGGACACAATCCAAAGACCTCCACAAGCTTGCCTGAATCACGAAGAACATCCACACTACTTCTGCTTACTAAAATTATTCTCTCCTTCATCCAGAACCTCAAGAACATAGTCTGTCATCACTATCATATTGGAATAGATGCTTGCGGACCTCCAGACCATGAACCAATTAAGTTGTCAATTTACATTGACTTCCTAACCACTCCACCAAATCTATAGAACAAGACATTGCATTTTTGGATCTCAGAACCAGTTTTACTCAAGTGGCCATAACTTCTTCAAATTTTCATGTGGACCTCTCAAATCTTTACTAGATCATCTTAAGACAAATATCTACAAACCCTTTGATGCACATCCTCTGATCTTCAGCTTACCTACGATCTTTACCTTACTATCTTCACTATTCTTCTATGTTCTTGATAGGACTAATTTTCTCAATATCCTCAACATACAACTCATCCAATCATTATCATCAATGCAATAGGAGTATGTTGACATCAATTACAACACCGGTTAGGTCCATACTTGCAACAATCTCCCCCTTTATCATTGATGGCAACTTATGATGTGAAAAAGTATTTTAACCATCAAGATAAGAACTTCTCCGCTTTGACTGACATAACTCCCCCTATCAACAACCATTCACATGTCTTCTCTTCCTTTACTACTCCCCCTTTGATCAACAACCACTTTTTGTTTTTCACATGTCTTCTCTCCCCCTTTGACATCAATGGAAAAGAGCACATACTTGCATCACTTCATAATCATACCAGCTGCTCCCCCTGAGTAGGAGCTTCCCATCATCAATCTAAACCACAAGATATGACTATGAGATACACTGGACTGATGCACATCAGTGCACCTTAATTTAGAACCGGAGGGGTAATAACCCCTAACGTCTCCCTGAGATACTCATAAGAGTCCTTAGGTAGAGGTTTAGTAAAAATATCCGCAATCTGATCCTTATAAGGTACAAACCTCAATCTGACTTCATTCTTGTTCATTTTCTCTCTCAAAAAGTGAAACTTGATGGATATATGTTTTGTCTTTGAATGTAACATCAGATTTTTTGATATATTTATTGCACTTGAATTATCACAGAAGATTTTGATAGGTTCCTCATACTCCATTCTAATGTCTCTTAACATTTGCTTCATCCACAATACTTGAGTGCAACTACCTGCTGCTGCAATATATTTTACTTCTACAGTGGATAGAGATATTGCCTCTTGTTTCTTTCTCAGCCAAGCAACCAATCTTTTCCCCAAAAAGAATGCTCCACCACTGGTACTCTTCTGATCATTCACATCTCCTACCCAATCCACATTTGTATATGAATGAAGAGAGAAGTCATGATCTCTAGGATACCATAAACCATACTCAACTGTCCCTTTTAGATATCTAAGAATCCTCTTGATTGCCATGACATGAGATTTTCTAGGATCATCTTGGAATCTAGCAACAAGACCAACAACATTCATAATGTCAGGTCTAGTTTGAGTGAGATACAATAATCCTCCAATCATTGACCTATACTTTTTCTAATCATCTTTAGGAGAGTCATCATCTTTTCTCAATTTACATCTGCTTGCCATGGGAATACTCATTGGTTTTCAGTCTTCCATCCCAAATTTCTTCAGCAATTCTTTCACATATTTATTTTGTGAAATGAAGATTCCTTTCTTTGTTTGAATGATTTGCAGACCCAAGAATAAATTCATTTCCCCAAACATGGACATCTCAAATTGACTTTTCATTTGATTTGCAAAAGTTTTGCACACACTATCTCTTCCTCCAAAAATGATATCATCAACAAACACTTCAACAATTAGAATATTTTCATGATCAATTTTCAAGTACAAATTACTGTCAGTAGTACCTTTGTTGAAATCAATCTTCAAAAGATGCTTATCCAATCTTTCATACTAGGCTCTTGGGGCTTGTTTGAGTCCATACAATGCTTTCTTCAACTGGCAGACCATATCACCATGATCAGACAATTGGAATCCATCTAGTTGCTCAATGTAAACTTCTTCTTCCAAGTCACTAATCAGGAAGGCAGACTTGACATCCATATGATATACATTGAAATCCTTGAAGGTAGCAAAGGCAAGAAATAATCTGACTACTTCAATTCTTGCTACCAGAGAAAAAGTCTCTTCAAAATCAACTCCTTCAACTTGGGAATAACCCTTGCAGACTAATCTAGCTTTGTTTCTGACTACTTCACCATCTTCATTCACTTTATTCTGGAGTACCTATTTGGTTCCAATCACATTCTTATTTCTAGGTCTAGGAACAAGATCCCAAGTGTGATTTTTCTCAATTTGCATCAGCTCTTCCTCCATTGCTTTAGTCTAGCTTTCATCATTGCATGCTTCATTCACTGACTTTGGTTCAATCTTTGAAATCAGACAATACTCTTCTGAGTCTTGAGTAATCTTTCTTCTTGTTTGAATACCTTTTCTTTTATCACCTATGATCTGATCTTCAAAGTGATTCAGTCTTACATACCTGGGAATTTTGGGAATTTCTTGCACTTCTGTTTCTTGAATAGGTTCATTCAAACTTATCTCTTCTTCTTGATTCACCAGATCAGTCTGGATCTGAATTTCAGAAGGGGCTTGGATTCCTTGGACCAAAACATCATTCTAATCATCTTCATCATATTCATAAAACCTTGAGGGTTTTTTAATACCTTTATCAACCTTCACATTTGTACTTTCTATAATCTTTCTCAATCTCTTGTTATAACATCGATATGCTTTGCTTTGAGTAGAATAACCCAAGAATATTCCTTCATCACTTCTAGCATCAAATTTCCAAGATCTCCATCTCTTTTAATGTAACATTTGCTACCAAAGACTCTAAAATACTTCATAGTGGGAGTGATGCCAAACCAGAGTTCATAAGGGGTCTTACCAGTATTGCTTCTGATTTGAACTTGATTAAGAGTATAGACAGCAGTGCTTACAGCTTCTCTCTAGTAGATATGAGGAACATTTGCTTCCATCATCATGGTTCTAGATGCTTCCTAGATGGTCTAGTTCTTTCTCACCACTACTCCATTCTGTTGTGGAGTCCTTGGAGCAGACAACTGTCTTTTTATCCCATGTTTCTCACAGAATTCTATGAACTCACCAGATGTGAATTCTCCACCTCTATCAAACCTTAGACATTTTATGTTCAATCTAGTTTCATTCTCTACGATAGCCTTGAATATTTTGAATTTCTCAAGAGCCTCAGATTTCTCTTTCAGAAAAGTCACCCACATCATCTGGGAGTGATCATCAATTAATAATATGAAATATCTATCACCTTGCACACTCCTAATTCTTGTCAGACCACATAGATCAGTATGAACTAGGTCTAATAATCTGGTAGAAGATTGTTCCTTACTTTTGAATGTGACCCTGCTTTGCTTACCCAACTGACATTCTCTGAACAAACTATTAGTAGGTTTCACCAGTCTTGGAAGATCTCTTACAGCTTGAGTGTTGCTTATCTTGATGATATTATCAAAATTCACATGACACATTCTCCTATGCCACAACCAACTTTGATCAATTTAAACAAATAAACAGCTTTTACCAGTACTAACCAAGTGGAAGATATTACCTTTTGTTTGAGTGTCGGATGCAATCTCTATTTCGAAACTTTTAAAGATCTTACATTTTCCATTTTTGAATCAGAGATCATAGCCTTTGTCCACCAACTATCCAACACTGAGAAGATTGTGCTTTAGACCTTCAACATACAATACATTACTGGTTTTGTTCTTTTCATCAAAAGAAATAGTTCCTCTACCTCTGATCTTGCCAGCAGAATTATCACCAAATTTTACAACTCCACCTTCATACCTTTCCAAATCTATGAACTTATTTTTGTCCCCTGTCATATGGTGGGAGCATCCACTGTCAATGACCCAATCATCCTTTTCTTCAACTTGGGTAGCCAGAGCTCTTTCTACCATTTTATGATTGACAGATTCAGAGGGCATTGGATCTTCTTCCTTGATGGCAATAAACACCCAGTCACTTCTGAATTTGTTTCATGTCTCTGATTCATCATCTGTTACTCCATCATCATCATCTTCATGAACATAGTAACATTTATTTTGGAATCTTGATCTGTTTGGATTTGCTCTTGAAAATCTTTCCAGACACCTTGAGGCAAACTGACCAATCTTATTGCAGTTAAAACATTTGAAGGGCAATTTTCCTTCATACTTACCAGATCCTCTTGGCAGTCTTTTTGCAATGAGGGCTTCAAGTTGAGCAACTTCTGCTTCATCTTCTTCCAGATCTTTTCTTGCTTTTTCATACCATGATAGTTTCTTTAAAGAGTTCTCTCCCAGATCAAACTTTTGTTTTCCTTTTATAGAGGCACTAGCTTTGAAAGAAGATTCAGTCTTGGGGGGTGCATCTCCAAACTCGGCCAATTCAAATGCAGCTAATTTACCAACCAATCGATCTCTTGTGATATTTGAAAAAGATATGAATTCTTCAATAGAAGCAACCTTGTACTTGTAAGAATCAGGAAGGGATCTAAGAATTTTGGCAACAATCTCATCTTCATCCAAGATTCCACCAGTACATCTAATGCCACAAACAAGCTCATTTACTCTTGATATAAATGTAGTGATATTTTCATCTTCTCTCATCTTCAAGTTTTTAAATTTTCCTTTCAGACTCTGTAGCTTGGCACATTTAACATACTTATCTCCTTCATGCAAAAGTTCTAGTTTTTCCCAAATCTCATATGCAGTTTTTAGATCAACAACATTTGTCAGCTCTAAATCAAATAGGGCACTTAATAGAGCTTCTTTAGTCTAAAGATTATTTTTAGTATCTTTGATTTCATCTACAATTTTTAGACCATTCTGTGGAGGAACATACTTCTTTGAATCCGTGATCCAATATTGCATTCCCATAAATTGCAAGTGACATTCCATGTAGCTTTTCCAAAGAGTGTAATTGGTTCCATCAAACTTCAGACTATCCTTCTTGTAGGACAACATCCTAGATCTCCTCAATCGGTTAAGCTCTTTTTAGAGGAACTTAGCTCTAATACCAATTGTTAGAATCAAGACACACAACTAAGAGGGGGAGGGTGAATTAGTTGTCACAAAACTTTCTTGTTATTAATCACTTTAATCCTTCTTGTAATTCAGCAACATAATAATAAATTAATCATGGAATCTCAATGCAACAATTTAAGAGCAGAAACATATTAACACATGACACCAAAATTTTAACGTGAAAAACCTAGTTAAGGGAAAAACCACAAGGTGACTAACCCAAGATTGTATTCTCTATTAAAAGAATAAGAAGAACAAAATGGCACATGCCAATTAGGGCTCACTGCCCAAGCACACTGCTCACAAGAGACCCACTGCCTATAGGAAACACACTGTCTACAGAATGATAAATATTACATAATTAAACTGAAGAATAGCATCTTCACCATGCTTGAGTCAATTCCACTTAAGCCTAATGCTTATGCTCTTCTCTACCACACACTCATCTCCACCAAGATGCTTTTGAAATGACTTCACAACCTCTTATTTATACAAGACATTTGACTTTAGGATAATCATCCAAGTCGACATACATTACAAAGCAAATACATAAATACAACATGACTAATTACAAAAAGACTTCACACGGATCAACACACTGTCGGCCACACAGATCTGAGACTTCAATCTTCCTTTAGGAACACGTCATTCTTCACAGAACATCTTCAAGATCATCTGCAGGATGTGTAACTCATCTGGTTGGCCAAACTTAGGAAGAACATCATCATCTGGAAGTAATTCTTCAATTACGAGATCAATCTTCAGTGCGGACCACCAACACAAACTAGACACAATCCAAAGACCTTCACAAGATTAACTGAATCACCAAGAACATCCACACTACTTCTGCTTATTGAAATCATTCTGTCCTTCATTCAGAACCTCAAGAACACAGTCTATCTTCACTGTCATATTGTAATAGATGCGTGCAGACCTCCAGACCACGAACCAATTGAGTTGTCAATTCACATTGACTTCCTAACCACTCCACCAAATCCGCAGAATAAGATATTACATTTCTAAATCTCACTGAACCTATATGTGTCACTATGTCACCTCTAAACATCTGCCAGAACTGGTTTTACTCAAGTGGCCATAACTTCTTCAGATCTTCATGCGGACCTCTCAAATCTTTACTAGATCATCTTAAGACAAATATCTACAAACCCTTTGATAGGCATCCTCTGATCTTCATCTTAGCTTGGATCTTTACCTTACTGTCTTCATTGTTCTTCTCTGTTCTTGATAGTACTAATTTTCTAAATATCCTCAGCATTCAACTCATCTAATCCTTATCATCAATGCAACAGGAGTATGTTGACATCAATGACAACACCAGTTAGGCCCATACTTGCAACAATGGTATCATAAAACAATAGACAACCAATAGACCTACACAATTATGCATTCCTTACTCAATTACTAACATCCAAGAACTTTGACATTAATGACAAACATATTCATCACAATATTCACTGTATATGTGTAAAAATGTAGCAGCAAATAAAAAAGACAAACCTATGTAAACTTACAAATTAATGTGCATAATTACAAATCAATGTAACATGACTTTACAAAATCAATGTGAATACTTACAAATTAATCCAACGAACCTACTGGTTCTACTCTACTCTTTATTGTGTCAAGTATTGCCTCATGGTCAGACTCACGCACCTTCCATAAGGTCTTGTTCAAAGGTCTACCCCAAAATTGTATCAAATGAACATTGGATGCCATGACAAGGTTCGAGTAATGAAGAATCTTTTGATGCATGTCAAAGTCCTGAAACAGCCAAACACTAACACTCTTATGTGGGTACCTTCTAAGCCATGTTCCAGTAACAACCACTGAGCCTATAGGATATTGGATATTTTCTCCATCTGTAACTAGGGCCTCCAATTTATTTTTGGCCTCAAGACAATGATACAAGTAATAATATGTTCCCTCTTCGTTATCTTCATCTGCAATAACTGCATAAACATGCCCTACATTGATATGTGTAGTAAATTAGATGAAATTAGTCAACATTACAAAACATAAAGTAAGATAACATTAGGAATTTCAAAAACTATGCAAGTAGATATATTACTTGGTTGAACTAGATCTGATATGTGGTCAAAATCAACTAATGATTCTATCTTTGTCAGTTCCAGTGCCATTGGGGGTTGATACGTGTCAAGTGGGTTAAGATAACTTAAACGCCATTTGTCAACCCACTCCTTTGACTTGCACTCATCTCAGGCTTGAATTGTACATGAAGAACAAAAGCATGCCATCTTCCACGTACGGATACTCCATGAACCTACAATTGAGCTTCTGAAAGAGTGTAGCTCACTTGATCCTGTCAATGTACAGCAGTCCTCATATGGTGCAATGTTAGTATCATCTATCAACCAAAAAAATCTACGAACTAAAGACTTACCTTCATTACCTAGACTCATTAAAGCATTACACCACTCGACAATTGATTTTACACATGTCAACTTTATATTTTATTTATACTTTAACTCTTCTCATGCTATGGCTCTTTTGATGCATGCTCCTGCACCATCATGCTCCCCCTTTCCATGCCTGGCCTCACAAAAGTTCCACATATGCTTAACACCTATAATATTATGCCTCCTGCTTAGCTGATAGAAATTTCATGAGTTCTTGAATTGTGATGCACAGTTATCTGTCTATATGATATGTTGACTAAATGATATGCCCTTTCTAGCCAAATCATTGTAGAACACCTCAAAGCAACCTTGTACAAACTCCATAGAATGCTTGCGATCATCACTAATATAAAAATGGTACTCCCTTATGATCTTTCTATCATCCTCTGTACTATCATTCACATCAATGAATGTGATATGTACAAATATAGAAACCTCTATGGAGTTGTAATATTGTGATTGCACCTCACACTATGGATGTAGACTATAGTTCTCTGCAAAGTCAATGATTGAAACAATGCTACCAATTGGAAATGTGTCCTTGCATGACTTGAATTGCAAGTCCACCCATCTTGCTCCGTGGGCATGTCTTGCATACTCATACACTATACTGTCATAAAATATAGGCATAAACTAATACACTGGAATCTTTTCAATAACCAATTCACACTTCTTTGCTTCTTTACCATCTTTTGTATTGTATGCCACTGTTTTATACTTACCTAACTCTACTAGTTCATTTCCAACCACATGTGTTCTTTCCATATGTTCACATATTGGCATATGTTGCAAGCCACCGCAATTCTGATATGTGCCATCAAGCATAATTTCATGTAGAATATTTGACCTTCATCTCTTTCACATAAAATTTTTTATAGGAAGTCTCTTGAAGATGTTGGTGGGACATGTATGCCACAATCCTGCAAAACATTGTTAGTATGTAAATCGAAACATATAGACTGATAAACATCAAAATGGTTAGAAAATTCAATATGTAATCTACAACAACAAGTAGTGCATGTGTGATTTATCTTGACATAGAAAGGTTTTAGCACTTCAAAATATCTTTGAAAAATTTTAATTTGAGGATACATCTCTAGAAATTTACCAAAAAACTATGTTTGAGTCATATCCAAAAAATACTTTGGATGTGGCTCACGGTTCTGACTACCGATTCTCCTTCTTACCACATCCCTTTGATTCGGAGATACCCTTGTGTAATTCTTCCAAAAGTCTTCAATTAGTGATCTCAATGCTTCAACAATTGGTTATCTTTTCGTGTTAGTCTCCCTGAGAATGCCCATAATTCATTGGCATTGGTGTCCTCAATTCTTTGGTGCCTTCCAACAGCTCTTGATAAAGCTTTCCTATTAATTCTCAATGCTTGACTTGTCTTTCTAATGAGATGATATTTCCTCATTTGACTACTTACTATAGTCGATGTAATGACATGGTGTGTTGCATTACTATCGTTTGTGTGTGAGGTGTTACCCACACTCTCATATGCACTCATTAGATTCTTGACAATAGAATTTTCACTTGAAGCCTCTGATGTTCTCAACCCAAGAATCTTCATGATGGACCTATACTTTATACTTTGCATCATTTCAACGAATAGTTGACATCTTGCGGTCTCATTTAACTTTTCAAAGAACAATCTCTAAATCTTATGAGCATATCTTCTACAAGTGTGTTTTGGAATCTTACCTTCCATTAGCTGTAAAATATTCTCATCAATATCAATCAAATACTTTGGCTTTCTATGCAAAATTCTAGGTGGTGTTAAGATAGGTAAATTCATCTCAACATTAGGAATTTCATCAATATTTAAATGAGATGGGCTAGATGGTATACCTTCAATCGAAGATGGAATAGATGACATACCTTGAGGTTGAGGTGGGAATGATGGTGTACCTCCTTCCTCACATGTGAGTGATGGTGTACTCTCAACTTGAGATGCAGTAGATGGTGTCCCTACATGTTGACTTGTGGTAGAGGACATGTCTCCAACTACAGTATTCAAATCTCTCATAGCACGAAGTTTTTGTATTCGTTCCCTTTGTGTCACTAATACCATATCTCTTTTTGATGGTTGTGGTTCCTCTTCAATTGACATATCTTCATTTATCGTGTCCAATTTCCTCTTCTCATAAAGTTCCCTCATAGCCACTGCTTTCTTTGCATTCTTAGCTTCTATCTCTTCCTGTGTTGGTTTAATTCTTGATCATTTCCTCGGCATGACGAAGAATTTATCTGTAGCATGATAAAGAGACAAATATTAGTTCCTAATAAATGAATCCATACAAATAACTTAAATATATGTCATTCAACCCTTCATACAAAATGTACATACAATCATCATGTAGAAGAGTAAATGTCACTCAATCAAAATAGGTACTATATACACCTAAAAATGACATGACTCAGTCTAAATAAATATTATTAATATTTATTTCATTCTAATTCTTCTATCAATAAATAAATAAACAAGTTTATTTATTCAATTCATATTCCTCTAAATTAATTAAATATCAAAATATTTAATTACCTCTTCTAAAGTCAAAATTAAATAAAATCCTTTATTTAATTTAAATTTTCCAAACAATTAAATAATTCTTAATTATTTATTTAAATCATTTCTTCCTCCAAATTTAAATAAATCAATCAAATTTATTTAAATTCTCTTTATCTCTAAAAAATAAAATATAATCAAATATTTTATTTATTCTTCCAAAACATGCACAAACAATTAAATAAATTTATTTATTTAATTTGCTTTCTTATCTTCTAATTCCTCAAAAATCTTCCAAATCTTCTAAAAATAAATCTTCTTTTTCATGCACACAAAATTAAATAATTTATTATTTAATTTCTCTCTAAATCATGCAAGAGTAAATCACAAATTGAGTTAACTGATTTATTCAATCTTGTTTTTATCAATAACTCTTAAATTAAAAAAAAATCTATTTTATGAAAGCAAATCTTATCTTTATAAAAGAAAGCAGTTAACTCAAACAAAACAACTTTTGTGTGACACTTGTCTTCTTTCTATTCGCGCACATTCTCTCAAGGTTTCTCAACCATTGATCGTCTTATTCATTCTATACTGTTGATCTTCCTTCTCTCAAGTCTATAAATTAAACCTTATTCCTCCATTTCTATCATCCAAGCTTTTAGTAACATTACTTTGTAAGAATCACAGTGCGTCTTTAGCACCCAAGTTGCTCCATTTGCTTGCAATCAACTTGTTACCATATCATTACCATTGTTTTAAAGCTCATCTTCATTGCAATAAACTAGCATAACCATTCCCACTTGACATCTTGGAATAGCAAGGAAGTGTACCTTCTGAGGGCCATATTCATACACAAGATCATTTGAGATATGCGATCAATGGAAGCCATGAAATAAAGAGGTTTGTTGAGGTATTGTTCATCATTTCAAATATTCTTTGTTTCTTATTTCATTGAGTTTATTGGATTACTTTGATATTCTTGATAATCATTCTAATTATCCAATAACATTTTTGGTGCCCATCGTGGGGCCCTGTCCTGATTTAACGCAAAAACTCAGTTTTTTGTGCTAAGGTTCCATACACAGGAGGATTCTGCGTATCTAGTCAATTCTAACACACATCTAAGATCTGTTTCCACGCATATGATAGATCGGTACGTCCATGCTCTATTTTGGCGCATTTGACCTCTGATACGGTGCATTTACTAAAACTACGCATATGCTCTCTATTTTCGTGCTTTTGACCTCTATCTCAGTTCTTTTGTAATAGCTACACATATGACCTCTGTCTCTGTGCATCTAATCTATGTACCTGCACACTTGATTCTAACATTGACTCTTTGGGTTTGATCTACTTGTAGGTTAGGGGCTGGTTTAGACATTCTAGTTGCATTATTAGCACACATCATAGATTTAATTAGCAAGGATAGTAATTGGATGTTCATGCAAAATCACAGCTAGATCTAACTAGGAAGGATTGTAATTTGATATTGTTGCATCAACAAATTGAATATAGTCCCAATGCTAGGAGGATAAAATTGAACCATTGCTATCTTGCTTTCAAAATTAACAATTCGCGTGTGTGCCCAAGTAGCTTAACACATTTAGTCTTTTTCATTTTAATTAGGGGAAAAGAACCACTGTCTTTTGTGTTTTTGGGAATGATACTAGGCCTATGCTCTCCCCTATCTTGGGTGACCAAAATGCCAGATGTATCATTTTTGCATGTGTTAAACCTTTAGAGAGGCATGCCCTTGGATATCGTTTCATCCAAGTGGGAATGACCTTAAGTGGTAACAAGCTAAATCCAAACTCTACAAGCCACTATAAATAAATTGTACTTGGAGTGAAATCTTCAAGCAACAAACGTTGTGTTATACCAACAGCCAACCTCCCCCAAAACCCTCCAAGGCGCAACCCTTGAAGGCTAGGAGACTCCATAACAGAGAGTAGTGCTACCGCACATATAACCACTTGAACAGTTGCACTTACTAATCATCCTTTGTTTTTAGGAGCCAAACCCCCCTATAAGTCGGTGCAGGGAAGGGTGATTATCACCTCCTGAAGATCCCTCATATAGAAATAGTGAGAATTTGGTTTATATTATCTCAGCCAGCCTAGGATTTGTACTTGCTTTTGAGTCAAAAAGAGTCCAAAAATTACAAAAAAGATCAAAAAAATCATAAAAACTTATTTGTGTTTGTTGTGTTTTACTTGCCATAATTGAGAAATTAGAACAAAAAGACCAACTTGTAAACAAGAAACTAAAAACACAGAAAAGCATGCCAAGAAAATTGCAAAAATATTCAAAAAAACCAGAGCTATGCATTTGTCCTACAGAGCTGCACATCTGTATTGACCTGCTGTGCATTTGTATCGACTTACTCGACATTTGCTGCCTGTTACTGCACTTTTATCATTTACTAGAGCTACGCTTTTACCTTGACTTGTTGCACTTTTATCCTCTATTTCAGCGCATTTGTAGCTACGCATCCAAGACAATAAGCTTTTCCACTTCTTTTGAGAGAAAATTTTTCAACCTTTCTGGGTACCCATTTCGGTCTTGTGTCAGCTTCTGTGGAGATGACAAACTAATTAGAAGAAATTGCTCAAGAACTCCAAGCCCTACAACAACAACTGGCAATCTTAAAAATTGAATCTCCAAAAAGTAATGTTCACCACAAGGCATATCTCCTTATCCTTCTGATAAAAACTTAGCCAAGATGTTAAATCTCTCCCAACATGAGCATGCCAATACTAGCTATGCCTTGCACCATGATCATACATTCTTTTCCAATCTTAATGATACTCTTGACAAGGGAAGCACCACCTTGAGTTGGAAATCATGTACCAATCCATCTACTAGTCCTCCTTCACCATCCCCTAGAAGGCATAGCATAAAGCATACCAGTTCTACACCAACACCGACATCAAGTTCCCCAAGCTCTAATCCGACAACCAAATAATCCTCGAAAGATCTTTTCCAAAGACTTTTTCCAAATTTATGTAGCAAAAGAAAAGCTATACAGAAATCTGAATCCGCTTAGCCAATTTCATCCCCATCTAGCATGAGCAATCCTCACCATGGGCCTAAACCATCTACCATTATTCTCCATCCGTTGTATTGTCCATCTACCCATACACTCATAAAGGATGTGATCCAATGGCTATTAGGAAGGGATCAAACATGTCTGTGTCATAACACTCCTATCCAAGAGCCTATCAAAGAGCCTTCAAACATGTCATTTCCTCCAACCCCTTCATATAAATCATAACCCCTTGAGCTTATTGAAGAGTCTCCTACCATGAGTCCAAGTCAAGAACCATATTACCCTCATGTTGTCAACCATCTGGAACCTATCGAGCTTATCCAAGAGTTTTCTATCTCTGCTTCAAGCCAAGAAATATAAGAGCTATGTCAAGAGTATAATCTAGGGCATGTAAAAACATCCACCCTTTTTCTAAATCAAGATCAAACCACTTCCATCCAACCCACCCATAACCCATATCTTTTCTATGGTCTAGATATTATCCATGATTATGAGCCTATCCATGATCAACTTGATCCTATACATGAGCAAGAGATCCAAATTCAACCCATCCATAACATCTATCTATTCTATGATCAAGATATTATTGTTGATGAATAACCTATACATGAGCACATTAATCCCATCACGCTTAATCCTATCTATGATCAAGATCCTTTCTATGATCAAGATCCCATCTATGATCAAGAGCCTATCTATGATCAAGCAGACCATGATGATCCTCTTAGCCAACTTTATGCATTCCATGGTTATGAGAAAGAAACCTCCATTACTCCTATCCATCCTCCATCTAGTCCTATCCATGATCCAACAATGCCTACTTTCCTTGATGAAACATTTGCCTCCCAAGTGCACATAGATGATCAAACTAATAACTTGGATCCTAGTGAACATAATGATAATAAAGATCCTAATGATCCTTCACCATCTATTATCAACCATGTTGCAAATCTGTTATCATATCCTATTGGGCTTACCACCGAACATGCATGAATGTTCCGCCTTAGAACACCAACAACCATTATCCTTTATCTCACCTTCTCCATCCAATAAGGGACTCGTGTCTAGTGTTCTACCTATACATAATCCAACTATCCACTGCATACTCCAACATATGAACTATCAAGGTAAAGGCTTAGCCCTTCATGAACAAGGTATTTTGGAGCCCGTCCATGTCAATGTCCCTCCTCACTCATATGGCCTTTGATACATACCCCAAGGTGAACAATCTCAATATGTTGGTACTTCCTCCATACCCTCTAAATCCACCACTTTCCATCACAAACCCTATCATATTCCCAAAACATATGTCTCCATTCCACCTCCCTTATCATATACATCCCAAAGCATGTGACCATACACCTTCCACCATCTAACCTACCTCCACTACTTCCAACTCCTAATATCCCTCCATGCATTCTACCAACACTTCTTCCACACCTTATCTATCCATCCATAAATCCTCTAAAAATCCCAATCATGGCCAAAAAATATTCAATAGCAAAAATCTAGATGCCTCTACCTATAAAATCAAAAATCATAAAGGTCCTCATGCCTACAGATACAAAAGCCAAGAATCAAAGAGTTATCCATCTCAAAAGCTACATACACCCACACACCTCAATGCCAAACTAAAAAAGGTGTGGGTCCCCAAGCAACAAGTAATTATCTCTGAAGCTGCACATAAGCTGCATATATCCAATCCCATACCTTCACGAGTGAAGTCTAAAAGCAAAATAGTTTGGGTACCTAAGCAAAAAGCCATCAAGTCAAATGAGGCATCCACCTCTCAAGCATCCCAACCACCCACTTTCTCCTTTTCCATCCAAAAATCCCATTCCATCCAAAAGTTTTAAATCCTTCCATCCCACATGAGAAGCAAAAATTAGAAGTATACTCAATCTATGTGGGCCCCTAAAAAAATCTCCATTACTTCCTACACCACTTTCCCATCATATGCTTCAATGTTTATCACGGTATGTGCAACCGTTGGTCATGATTCCCTTCCATCCCACAACACTTCCACATACCTCCATCTCCCCTTCCTTCCACTATTATCCTACATATCTTCCCCATCCTACTCCCATGGTCCATGCTTTTGCATAAGATTTTTCTCCATCCATACATAAGTCCTGCATTATCTGCATCATAATACACTATCACACCTTCCATAATCCGCTATCTACCTGCTCTATCTTCCTTTTGTGGCATCCCTACAAACATCTATGAGAACATTTGGCATGATATGTGTGATTACATGTATTTCTAGTGGGACACTATCACCTTTCATGGAACTAGGCACTTGAGTCTCTCCCATCCTTATCCACCTTCTCCCATCCAAATATTCCAAAAAAAATAATAATAAAAGTAAAGAGAAATCCCTTCGTCCAATGGTGAAAATATGGTAAATAGGCACCTTAGATAAGTACCATGACGAAAACCTG
Organism: Cunninghamia lanceolata; assembly: GCA_027924645.1. Lineage (NCBI taxonomy): Eukaryota > Viridiplantae > Streptophyta > Pinopsida > Cupressales > Cupressaceae > Cunninghamia > Cunninghamia lanceolata. The sequence goes on from BSBN01001225.1 coordinate 12,069,381, forward strand.
GCAAATAGGCGTCATGTGTAGGTTGATCTTTTATGTCATTTACCCTTGGGGGCACCTTGTCTCATCAGTATATCTACTTTTTTTTCCTATCCTATCCTTCCATCCATTACATACCTATCTTGTCGAGTCCATCCATCCTAATCTTTCATTCCTCTATTTTTTTTATCTTGATAAAGATTGGGGGCACAATGCTGACAAATGTTTTAGATGTCTCTTGACATACCTTATCCCTCCAAGCCGCACAAATCCTTCATTATCATCTCTCCTCCTATTATCATAAACATTATCATAAAAAATCCTAAGTATTCTACCTACAATGGGGTACATTATTCCTATGCAACATAATCCTTGGAGATCACATCCTTGTTTCCTTCTACCTAACCATTTGTATCCAATGTAACCCTTCCATCTGCCTATCCATGGTGTTTCCTTCTCATCAGTATCTAACATTAAGGCTATCCAAAATTCTTCCACAGTGTCATCCTAAAGCATTTCAAAATCCCAAAGGTATCATAATAAAAACCTAACGATAACCTATCATGGCTTGATACTCTATCTCTTTTATTGCCTTATCAACTAAGGTCTTATCCAGTATCCTATCCACAATGTCAACCTAGCATAGCGTATGTCATCAGTATCATAGGGTCCAAATCCCTGAACTATGTTGCCTCTGCATTGTCATGTAGGCAAGGCCATTATAAATGTACCCCCAAGGCTCCACTTCCCGTCCATCCCGTATCTTGTTATCTATCTTCTAGTCCATCCACATGGTCCAAGTCCCCGAACTACGTTGCCTCTACGTCGTCACGTAGGGAAGGCCAATCAATGCGCCCCTGAGGCACTAGGTCAGTCCCTTAGGGTCCGTTTCACCAGACATGCGTGCAAGCACAAGCTAAACCTGCTTTCAAACAAAAATCTTAACGCAAGGCATCAACCTATCTAGAGCAAAGAAAACAAGTACCTACACACTCAAACTCATTTTATCCAAGTTATGGCAAGAAAACACATCTAATGCAAAAATGTTTTGTGATTGTGATTAGGTTGGGTTACAGCGTCTTGACTTTTTGTTATCATGTTTCCTATGCTACTCAAGGATGCAAAAAGCTAGAGATGCTATGATGGGGGCATGATTATTTTCTTTGTCTGCTATTTGTGGATTAATCTTTAGTAATGTGACTACTTTTGTCTAATGACATGATCGGAAAAAGATCATCGAGGACATTAGAGGTCTAACATGAAAGGGGGCAATCCTTGTCTATTGATACACAAGAAATACTCAGGTCATCATGGTTCAATTATACCTAGATGCTTGTATTAACTTGCTAAATCAAAATCCATGTAAGTAATACTCAGGTCATCTCGGGTCAATTATATCTAGATTCTTGTATTTTCTTACAACATTTGGAAAAATTACCAAAAAAAATCCCAATGATGAAATAAGCACTTCAAAAACACTTGCAATATCAATATGTCAAAAAACCATTCACATCCACAATGCATCCATATCCCATGCAATAAAAATTCTATGTAGAGTATCAATGTTTAGAAATAAAAGCTTGTGAGTCCTCCTGTCGAGTCTTTCTTCTATCAATCAAATTTCTATCTATCATTGAATCTTTTATCCTTGTCCAATCAATCTGAGCAAATGATCCAAATGCAGGTCTATCCTTAATCCATACCAATCAAGTCAAGTCAATCTTGTCAAATGATCCAATCACAATCAGTGGTCTTGATCCTTGTCTAGTTGTAAACCAACTCAATCAGTCATAAGTATCAGTGGGATATATCATTCCCACGCCTATCATGTTCTAGGGATCTATCGTTCCTCGCCATGACAACACTATCTTTCATGTTTCTCTAGGGATCTATCGTTCCCCACTATGACAACAATATCGTCAACTAATATCGATTAACCATTGGTTTATAGCTAGACAGGGGCAATATCTTGTTTATTCTTGTATCATTTGTGCATACTTGCTTACTTGCTTGTGTCTATTATCATCTTATCTTGCATAGCATATCATTTTGGCTCTTTCTTCATCCTAACCTATTTTTCACCTTCTTCATCGTGAGATTGTCTGTCTCACGTCCTTCTGCCTTCTTCCCGTCTAATCTCCCGAGGGGGCATCCTATCATTAAACCTATACCAGGGGTAAATTGGAGCATGTATCATTATCAAAAAATCTATTCTTTGAGGCAACGTGATAAAACACATTGCATCAAAGAGGGGCAAAATGTATACACCTAAAATGACACAACTCGGTCTAAATAAATATTCTTAATATTTATTTCATTCTAATTCTTCTATCAATAAATAAATAAACAATTTTATTTATTTGATTCATATTCCTCTAAATTAATTAAATATCAAAATATTTAATTACATCTTCTAAAGTCAAAATTAAATAAAATCCTTTATTTAATTTAATTCTTCCAAACAATTAAATAATTCTTAATTATTTAATTAAATCATTTCTTCCTCCAAATTTAAATAAATCAATCAAATTTATTTAAATTCTCTCTATCTTTAAAAAATAAAATATAATCAAATATTTTATTTATTCTTCCAAAACATGCACAAATAATTAAATAAATTTATTTATTTAATTTGCTTTCTTATCTTCTAATTCCTCAAAAATCTTCCAAATCTTCTAAAAATAAATCTTCTTCTTCATGCACACAAATTAAATAATTTATTTTTTAATTTATCTCAAAATCATGCAAAAGCAAATCACAAGTTGAGTTAACTGATTTATTCAATCTTGTTTTTATCAATAACTCTTAAATTAGAAAAAAGCATTCTAATTTATGAAAGCAAATCTTATCTTTATAAAAGAAAGCAGTTAACTCAAACAAAACAACTTTTGTGTGACACTTGCCTTCTTTCTATTTGTGCACATTCTCTCAAGGTTTCTCAACTGTTGATCTTCTTATTCATTCTATACCGTTGATCTTCCTTCTCTCAAGTCTATAAATTGAACCCTATTCCTCCATTTCTATCATCCAAGCTTTTAGTAACATTACTCTATAGGAATCACAGCGTGCCTTTAGCACCCAAGTTCCTCCATTTGCTTGCAATCAACTTGTTACCATATCATTACCATTGTTTTGAAGCTCATCTTTGTTGCAATAAACTATCATAGCCATTCCCACTTGACATCTTGGAATAGCAAGGAAGTGTACCTTCTAAGGGCCATATTCATACACAAGATCATTTGAGATAGGTGATCAATAGAAGCCATGAAGTAAAGAGGTTTGTTGAGGTATTGTTCATCATTTTAAATCTTCTTTGTTTCTTATTTCATTGAGTTTATTGGATTACTTTGATATTCTTGATAATCATTCCAATTTTTTGATAACAGGTACAAAGCATTATTGCAGTCATACAAAGCATTATTGCATAATGTTATTGCAGCCATACAAAACATTATGGTATGAAGTTCACTTCAGTCCTATGAGGATAAGTACAAAGGAGAGTCACCTATTGAGGTTACAAGTGAAGAGTACATGGGACTTCTTGTTGACTACTGTTGTGTGGTTACACAACACGCCCCATTTTGACTTGATAAAACAGGGACCCAACTTTTTGGCTTTGCTTGTTTGGTATTTTGTTGGCGGTCTGGTAAAACTCAATCAATTTAGATAATCCTGCAAAATGGCTAGGGAAGTCATCATCATGAGGTTAGTTTGTCAAGATTCATATTTCATTCATTTAACCTCAAATTTGGAAAGAGCATTAAATTTCATGAAGGTTTGTCTTTTACATCACCCTGATATCCCTTAGGATGTGAAAGTTATAAACAGTCAAAGTCTTGGTCAAACCTGATATTCATAGAGCAGGGGGTAAGTCATCATCATATTCCTAATATCAGTCATCTTACAAAATATCACCCTGATCCAATTTATCACCTGATAAATTATCTGTTCGCGACCTGCAGACGTCATTTTTAGGTGGTTGTGATACTTACCCGTCAAGTAGCAGCATGTCTTCTATGAGGATGATATTTTGAAACATCACCTGATATTTTGAATATAACCTTATCTTTCAAATATCATCCTGTCGCAAAATATCACCCTGGAACTTTTATCCTGATGACATCATCCAACCTGATAACAAAGAAAATTAACTTGATGATGACATCATTCTCATTTTCACCTCACGGAGGTATATTTCCTAAAATCACCCTTTCATAAAACATGATGATGATGTCATAATGCTTCAACGATAGACTAAACTAATATCATGGTGACGTCATCATGATATTCCGAGAAAGGCTACTTAAGCAGTGCATAGGGTCATCATTTTTTTTTTGAAATATCACCCGATATTTCGAACATCCCTTGATATTTTATAATATGACCTGATGGCCCAAAGATAACCCGATATATTGACATAAGTTTCCCGCTAAGACGCGGATGGTCATAGTACGAGACGGTAATATTTTGAACATCACCTGATATTCAAAACATCACCTGATATTTCAAAAGATCATCCTCCTCTCCTGGCCGCGCGGCATTGAATGCTCATTAATACGGTAGGTATTTCCCGCTAATGGTTAAGTGCAATGGTCACACCTGGCAACCTTTGTAGGTTTCCATGTAGAAACTTAATGATTATGAAAGATTTAATTAGATTGTGCCCTAATGGACCAAATAAATGGGTTTAGAAAGAATTCATAACGTCATTATGCACTTAACTCGCGATAAGAATCAGTCTCTACACAGAGCCGAGCTTGCAAACCTTTTTTAGAAACCACCTGCAGATGTGTACAACTTGAATCAAAGCGAAGAATGTGATTATCAACAGTATCAGGATTATCCCATATAATCATCATTGTAATTCAAAGGGATAAGCAAACCAGGTAAGTAATTGAAAACCCCTTGCTGTTGTTTTATGCATATCCAGGTAAAATGATGATTCAATGATTTGAGATTAGGATTTCTACATATCATGATGAAATAACTGTTTAATAAACTTATGCATGATGACATAGAGATGTATGTATATACATGCATGCATGAAACGAAGTATCAATCTTGAGACCAGTTCTTGGAATTGCAGGAAATCATGGTGGACAAAAGATTGATGAAGTCCGAGGCGGAATTTGTTAAGCCAATGTTTGCACAGCTTGAAGGTGTGCAATTCAAATATGGAACTATAAGTGACACTCACTAGGGTAGTACAGATTTGGTTGCATGGACAGATAAGGTCAACATGAATAATGAGGATGCTCTGATGGAGGCTATTTTTGTGTCTGGGATGTAGAATGTAGCTGGTTTTTCATACTCTATGGAGACTCCTGAACTAGTTATTGAGTGTACCAGAAATTATAATCCCCAGACAAGGAGGGTGGAGAAACATGGGAGAGTGTATGCAAACTTATCTATCAAAAGCCTCTCTGCCATGTTTAGTTTGCCAATGGGCAAGAAGGTTGTTAGCATTGACTTGAAGAAGCTGGAAATTGAATATGAAGTTAATAAGAAAGCTACTAGGAAGAGAATGTATGCATGGAGGGCTAAGAATAGTCCTTATACAGCCACAGCCAAGTTGTCTATTCATCTATTTAAATTTGACTTTGATGACGAGTATCAGCTCATGATCACCCTACTCAGTCGGGTAACAAGACAGCCAACAACTGGAAGTTTCAAGGATTGGATGTATGGAGTCATCCTGATGTGCTTATACATTGAGAATAGGCCACTATGGGCCAAAATGATAAGTGATGCTCTGGATGAGTAACTAAAAAACCTAGGAGGTACAGAATGTGCTTTCTATATGACTTCCTACCTTGTTTATGCATGTGCCTATAAGGGTACATTTAATGGATTGACTACAGAGAGGAAGATTGGTGGCACCACCAATGATGCACACATCTGGGACCATTATCCCCAATTACAAAGAGTTAACTACCTCCAGGATTATAAATTGGTGAATGATGCATTTTCTATGCATCTAGTGAGGACCATGGAGGATAGAACTAAAAGATTGAGCATGGAAGCTTAGGAGGTAATATACAGGCATGAAGCCTAGTTCATTCAATTCGCAACCTTTTCATACATTAGGGTTGAAGGATTTCAAGAACAACCTCTCATGCTCCCAAGGTATCCAACTGATGCTGTAGTATTAATGGAGTTCATGAGGTAGATGAAGACAATACTGGATGCCTACAAATCTAATAACAAACTTCCTCCAGTACTATTTCCAGTAACAATGGGCTGGTATATGTGCCCAGACAGTGAAAATATTAAGAAAGCCATAGTTGGTTTAACCGTGATGAAGTTATAGCCATTTCCATTGACAAGGCCATATGATCCTTATGGAAGGATGCAGAAGATCATGGGACAACCCATTCACCAAAGGCATCTTGAGGATTTTTGGGTAGACTGCGAGGATGAGGCAGAAGCTTGAAGAAGAAGATATCAGAGGTTAACCATTAACCAAATCAGAACCTTTGGTTGCATTTCCATTCCAATGCAAATGAAGAAGGATGATGGAAAGATAATGGCAGATGAATATGAAGCAAAGAAGATATATAATGATACTATATCAGCCCTAGATCTTACAATGCAGGAGGATATCTCCTTGGATCCATTCACGGGCAGGATATTACAGCTAACCCAAGCTTGGGTTGATGAGCAAGTAAATATATTGAAGAAAAAGGGTGTGGCCCTTACAATAGAAAGCAAAAAGAAGGGACAAGAGCTATCTACTGATGAATATGATGATTTCCTGAATGAGAAGAGAAAATCCAAGGGAGACAGGTTGCCCCCTCAACAAAAACAGAGCAAAAGACCTCCTAGAGGCAAGAAAATTGCAGAAGAACCCAAAGGGGTCATCATTGAGAGAATAATGGCCATAGCTAAGGAAGCAGTAGAAGTAGGAGAAGCATCAGCTTTGGGTCAAGCATTAGCATCATCTGTGCCTCCTCCGTTAGAAAAGCAAAAGTCAAAGAGAATACAGGGGACTGATGTAGTGGCTACTGAGACCTATGAAGAAGGTCAAGCCTCATAGAAACAAATGGAAGAGGATACCCCTCGGGAAGAGGAGGAACCTGAGGAGGAAGAAAGCCCTTTATTATTCAAAAGGAAGAGGAGGGCACCTCAGGTGATAGCCCCCACACCGAAGAAAGCAAGAACCTCCATGAGGGATGAAATAAGGCAAAGCCCCATTACGCTGAGAGGGGCAGGTAGTGAAGTTTTTAGAAAGGAGTTACAGCACAATGTACCACTTCCTACCATTGTGAAATTTAAAGCTGAACAAGCTAAAGAGCAGTTCAAAGAAAAATCTAGAGCAGTCCCAAGTGGTCTTGTCTCGTTAGAAGAAATAGTAGATTTATCTGATGATGATGTGGTTAAGGATGTAACTGCTCAACAAATGGAGACACTTGCCACAGGCACCTACATCACTCCTTTTGGGACCCCATCAGTGCAGGGAACTGGAGAGAAACAAGTTGAACAAGAAAAGGAAAGAAGCCCCGAGAAAGTTGCACAGCAAATAGGGCTAGATGAGTTAGTTGAGCAGGTCACCAGCCCTGGGGTGCTGGACCTTTCATATATAAAGGATGCAAGTCCTCAACATGAGACTAATACACCTGATGAGGTGAGTAAAACTGAAGAAATAGAGGTGATTGAAGTAGAAATGCATACTCCGGATTTGGGTCAGTCACAACAAGATATTGCTGGTGAACCCAAGATAGTGGAAGTCTGAGGAAAGGATGAGGAGGAGAAGGTCACAGCAAATCAGGATGTCATCCAGACTCAAGAGACCTTAGGAGGTAAAGAAAAGTCAGATCAGGATGATCTGAAAACTCAGGAAGACGTATCTACTTCAAGTGCAGAGAAAGATATGACGCAAGATCAGGCGAAGGCACCTAAAGTAGATGAAATAATATCCACTAATGCGGGTATATCTTAGGATGAAGAGATCAATAAAGTAGATGAAGTTAGAACGGAGGAAGCAAAAGATCAGGGTCATGATAGACATGATGATCAACAGGATCACCCTCCAGGAAAAGAGATTCCTCATCATGAGATGTACCAAAAGATCACTCTCATGAAGAGCATCATGAGGAAGAACAAAGAAAATCACCTTCTCCGTCAAACATAGATGCACTTACGGGAGATAAATGTGATGATCATGATGATGATGCAGGAAGCCAAGGTACAAAAGATCAAGTTCCTTAGTGGCTAGAAAGAGAAATTGGCACTGAAATAGGTATGGAAATCCAAGAATTTGATGTGTCTACACTATTTTCAGAAACACTAATAAAGCCCAAGAGGAAGGCCAGGTTGACCTCAGCCATTAGAAGAGATCCTACAATAGGTAGGAGGATAGCACAAGTAGCACTCCCTACCGTGGATAAAGAGAAAGGTAAAATCACTCTGGATGAATTCCAGATCAGCACAGTGGATTTGGGATTCGCTAATGAAGACCAGGAGGGTCAAGAGGGAAAAGACATAATAGATTGTTTGATCCAGAAAGTCAAAAAGGAAAAGGATAAGAATAAGTAGCATAAGGAGCACATTGCTCAGTTGCATGCATATGTAAGAGGGTTAATTAACCCTGATGATACGTCAACTGATCATGCAGTCCCATTGACTGCTATTTCTCAGGAGGAGGTTAATAAGTTGAACCTCACGAAGCATGAATCAACAGTAATGTTGAAATGGATGTCATCCGTGCTCGATGGAGCTGAGGAAGTGGCAAAGGCCTCTCTGAAGAGATGGAATTCTTTGGATACCTCTAGGAGAAAAGTAGATAAACTGCAGATGGAGGTCGGCAGGAGATCATTTCAATTAGAAAAGATCCTGAACATTTTGGATGAAATGAAAAAGATTGATCCACATATTCTAATAAAAAACCAAGTACTGAATAATAATGAAGCCCTATTGATGGATATCTGGAATAAGGATGCTAGATTTGAATGTGATGTACTCAAAAGATGCAACAGTAAACTGCGGAATATCAGCATGAAGTTACATGATATGATGTCCCATGAGGCTGAGGTTTTGGAAATATTGGAAGGAGATGCAGAGGAAAAGATAGAAAATCAAGATGAGGGGTTTGTCATCAAAGTTCTACATAGCAATTTCCAATTAGTTGTTGAGGACCCTCTCAACCACTTCACAAAAGAAGTGCTAGATAAACTAATGAGAATAAAGGTCAAGGTGGAAGACTATAATGAAACATCTGGCTGCAGGAGGAGTAAGTTGGAATCTCTCTGGAACAAATATCAGGTGCATAAACATGCCATCACCAAAGCAAGAACTCAGGATGGTGGGGAATTAGAGAAAATAGTACAAGCATACGAGAGTATAAGGACAGCTATGCAGGTTCATATTCAAGAAGACCATCGTCAGAATGATGAAGATAGCAAGAGCGGTGAAAGTGATGATGACGACAAAGAGCCTAATGAGGAGGCATCATAAAAGGGAATATATGCATCAGATGATTTTGAAAGTATAAGTTGTTAGATGGTTGCCAGCTGGCAACCTGTGCCATATGAAAAGATTGACTTGGTCAAAGAGAAATGTGAACCGTAGATTTTAAATAGATAAATCTTGATCATAGATCAATTGTAACTAATTCCTCACCTTATTCTATAAAAGGTGCAGGGATGCCTCATTTTATTCATTCAAAACTTAATTGAAATCTGTTTCCTGAAGTATTCAGGACTCATTTCAAAGCTATTGTATATGTACATGTCTTTTGTATACTTAATGAAAGAGAAGAGCATTTTGATTACAAACCTTCGTAAATCTTGAGTAATCTATGTCTGAATTTTGGATATGTGCTTTGATTTACTGCGTCCCTTGGAGTGCTCATCATGTTGCATGTATTGTTTTCATTCACCATCCTCTGAAGTTAGCATCAACTATGTCTAGCTGTGGAACATCCTGGTGAACATATGGTTTGGTTTCTTCTCATAGTGATAGTATCAAGTATGTACATGGATCAATAGATGAAGATTCAACTTTAATTTGAAGTATTTCTTTCAGTTTCTTTCAATTTCAGAACATTTCATCATCACAATTGCAAATAGTTGACAATCTTAAGCAGATAATACAAATATGTGGACATCCCGTAGATAACTGAACACATTTAGCATATTTGAGTTTAAAGCATGTCCAAATGACAAATATCATGCAAAGATTTAAAGATAAACACAATATTTGAAGTATATCCTGTGTAGAAATAACTATCTGTGCAGCATCATTACAGGAAACATCATCTTACTGATGAGATCTATGTAAGGCCCCAAAATGGAAACAGCAACACACATCAACCTCTAAGTAACGTCAAAAGATTAAGACCTAATCCATAGAGACTTGAGATCATGAATTCCCTGAATTCATCATATCTTTCGAGATGAGTAAAGGTTGTTGTGTAACTTTTATTCTATGCTTGCTTATGACTAATATCATGATCAACAACTACAAGATTGAAGATGTGGGGGAGGAGGCCTTGGTGCTAGTGGCATCAAACTACCTACACTTACTTGCGGATAGAGATCATCACCTCACACATGAAGATTGAGCTTGCAGCCATGGGATAGAATTTAGGACACATGAAACACTTGATTTTCACTTGGAGATGTCTCGCGGGCTAGAACTTGTTGATAACCATCTAGTCATGAAAGGAGAGATGATTGAGATTGTGGGAGACATCACACTAGGGCATGAGGTAAGGACTAATTTTTTGATGTGTGACAGTAGTCCCTTATCTTCACATTATCATGTTATGACAACCAAGAGGATTAGCATTAAGGCTTATGATTTTCATGGAGACACTCATGTTGAACTTTGCACTTTGTTGTGACTGAACTATCTTGAGACCCTATATCAATTCCATGGCAATGTGACTGATTTGTAGTATTTAACTTGGCACATTGTCATAGATATGGGAATGGAAACATTTGGTATACAAGGTTTGTATGAACTATCAACATGAAGAATAATGTAGCATAGCATGGATCATGATTGGATTAATCCTATTGGGATTTACTTGTATGATCTTAGCACCTATTCATTTGTATTTTAACTTGTTATGACAAGATAATAGTATTTCATTATGCTAAGGAATTGTATATGTATATGTTGTAAGGATTTATTCTTGTATAGTTTGACATCATGGTATGTTAATGTCTGTTTAATTAATTATTGCACATAATTATTAAAGAGCCCAAGTGTAGAAAATATACATGGCACCATGTGAGATTGTAGGCTGCTTTCTTAAGCGTGATTGTGTCTATTTTAATTAATGTTGACCTTTGAGATATCTTTTATTATGCATACCATGAACTGATTTAAAATAGTCTATTATAAGGACATTTGTGTGTGATGACTAAGCTCTTTGGGTAGTAAGGACTATGATGAACTATAAATGCAAAATGTAAGAGATGTATGCAAAATGTGGAAGCATAGACAAGGTAGATGAACTATAAAATTAAAAAAGTGAGACTGATATAAACACAAAATATGTAAACCATACAAGTGATATAAACATGTATGATAAAGTATGATAAAGTAATTCAAATAGAATTAAGGAAAATGTAAAGAACATGCATGTAAAGACTTGATGTACCTAAAAAATGGAGAGAGTACCCAATTATGTAGTGTTTTTTTCTTCTTGCATCAAACTCCTCAACAATTTGAGTTTTTCACCACTTCCCTTTTTTCAACATTAAATTGAATAAAACTCAAATAGAATTAGTAACAACAATACTATTAACCAATATATAATGTTAAATACCAATAATTCAATCACAATTAACATTGCAACACTACAAAAATTGAAACTTGAATTGATATATATCAAATTCGATGTGAAACTATGTTGTTTCCTCCTCAAGTTGGCAAAGGAGAAAAAGATGGTGGAAAGTTCATGCAAAGGTGGTAGAATGTGAAAAAAGTGCATGTGAACTTCCCAACAACATGAAAATGTTTTTTTTTTGTCAGAACATGCACATAAACAGAAGAAAATAGAGTATGTGGGCCTGGATAATGGGGGTCCAAGCCTTTTTACCATTTCTATGGCAATCCAAAATGTGCTCACATTATAACACAAGTGTGTTTTGGTCTTCTATAGAAAAATCCATATTATTCATTTCTCCATGTATTTCTTCTATCTCTCACCTATCTCTCTCCCTCACCTCTTTACCTCTCCCTCAACCTTAAACCTTAATCCCTCAACCCTCAACCCTAATTCCTTATCCCTAAACCCTAAACCTTGATCCATAAACCCTAAACCCTAATCTCTTAAGGTCCTAAACCCTAATCCCTTATCCCTAAACTCTAAACCCTGTCCCTAAACCCTCAACCTTAAACCTTAATCCCTCAACCCTAAACCCTAATCCCTCAACCCTAAACCCTAATCTCTCAACCCTAAACCCTAATCCCTTAACCCTAAACCCTAATCTCTCAACCCTAGACCCTAAATGCTATCCCTATTCCTAAACCCTCAACCCTCGACACTATACCTTAAACCCTAATCCCTTATCCTTGAACCCTGAACCCTAAACCCTAATCCCTCAACCCTAAACCTTCAACCCTAAACCCTATCCCTAATCCCTCTACCCTCAACACTCTACCTTAACCCTAATCCATTGACCCTCAAACTTAATCCCTCAACCCTAAACAATATCCGTAAAGCCTCAACCCTAAACCCTAATTCCTTATCCCTAAACTCTAAACCCTATCCCTAAACCCTCAACCCTCAACCCTCAACCTTAAACCTTAATCCCTCAACCCTAAACCTTAATCCCTTAACCCTCAACCCTAATCTCTTATCCCTAAACCCTAAACCCTAATCCCTCAACCCTAAACTATATCTCTAATCCCTCTACCCTCAAAACTCTACCTTAACCCTAATCCCTTAACCCTCAACCCTAATCTCTCAACCCTAAACGCTATCCATAAAGCCTCAACCCTAAACACTAATCCCTCAAGGTCCTAATCCCTAATCCCTTATCCCTAAACTCTAAACCCTATCCCTAAACACTCAACCCTCAACCTTAAACCTTAATCCCTCAACCCTAAACCTAAATCCTTAAACCCTCAACCCTTATCCCTTATCCCTAAACACTAATCGCTCAACCCTAAACCCTAAAATTCTATCCCTATTTCTAAACCCTCAACCCTCGACACTATACCTTAAATCCTAATCCCTTATCCCTAAACCCTCAACCGTAAACCCTAATCCATCAACCCTAAACCCTATCCCTAATCTCTCTACTCTCAACACTCTACCTTAACCCTAATCCCTCGAACCTCAACCCTAATCCCTCAACCCTAAATGCTATCCATAAAGCCTCATCCCTAAACCCTAATCCTTCAAGGTCCTAAACCCTAATCCCTTATCCCTAAACTCTAAACCCTATCCCTAAACCCTCAACCGTCAACCTTAAACCTTAATCCCTCAACCCTAAACCTTACCCTCAACCCTCAACCCTAATCTCTTATCCCTAAACCCTAAACCCTAATCTCTCAACCCAAAACCCTAAATGCTATCCCTATTCCTAAACCCTCGACACTATAACTTAAACCCTAATCCCTTATCCCTAAACCCTCAACCCTAATCCCTAATCCCTCAACCCTAAACCTTCAACCCTAAACCCTATCCCTAATCCCTCTAACCTCAACCCTCTACCTTAACCCTAATCCCTAATCCTTCAACCCTAATTCCTCAACCCTAAATTCTATCCCTAAAGCCTCAACCCTAAATCATAATCCCTAAATGTCCTAAACCCTAATCCCTTATCCCTATACTCTAAACCCTCTCCCTAAACCCTCAACCCTCAACCCTCAACCTTAAACCTTAATCCCTCAACCCTAAACCTTAATCCCTCAACCTTCAACCCTAATCTCTTATCCCTAAACCCTAAACCCTAATCTCTCAACCCAGGACCCTAAATGCTATCCCTATTCCTAAACCCTCGATGCTATAACTTAAACCCTAATCCCTTATCCCTAAACCCTCAACCCTAATCCCTAATCCCTCAACCCTAAACCTTCAACCCTAAACCCTATCCCTAATCCCTCTACCCTTAACCCTCTACCTTAACCCTAATCCCTAATCCTTCAACCCTAATTCCTCAACCCTAAATTCTATCCCTAAAGCCTCAACCCTAAATCATAATCCCTCAATGTCCTAAACCCTAATCCCTTATCCCTAAACTCTAAACCCTCTCCCTAAACCCTCAACCCTAAACGCTATCCCAAAAGCCTCAACCCTAAACCCTAATCTCTCAAGGTCCTAAACCCTAATCCCTTATCTCTAAACTCTAAACCCTATCCCTAAATCCTCAACCCTAATCCCTCAACCCTAAATGTTATCCATAAAGTCTCAACCCTAAATGCTATCCATAAAGTCTCAACCCTAAACCCTAATCCTTCAAGGTCCTAAACCTAATCCCTTATCCCTAAACTCTAAACCCTATCCTTAAACCCTCAACCCTTAACCATCAACCTTTAATATTAATCCCTCAACCCTAAACCCTAAATGCTATCCCTATTCCTAAACCCTCAACCCTCGACACTATACCTTTAACCCTAATCCCTTATCCCTAAACCCTCAACCCTAAACTCTAATATGTCATCCCTAAACCCTATCCCTAATCCCTCTACCCTCAACACTCTATCTTAACCCTAATCCCTCAACTCTCAACCCTAATCCCTCAACCCTAAATGCTATCCCTAAAGCCTCAACCCTAAGACCTAATCCCTCAAGTTTCTAAACACTAATCCCTTATCTCTAAACTCTAAACCCCATCCCTAAACCCTCAACCCTAATCCCTCAACCCTAAACACTATCCCTAAAGCCTCAGCCCTAAACCCTAATCCCTCAAGGTCCTAAACCCTAATTGCTTATCCCTAAACTATAAACCCTATCCCTAAAACCTCAACCCTCAACCTTAAACCTTAATCCCTCAACCTGAAAACCTAATCCCTCAACCCTAAACCTTCAACATACATACATACATACAAACATGCATACATATATACATACATACAAGCATGCATACATACATACATATAAGTATACACACATACATATAGGCATACATACATACATCAATACATACATACATACAAGTAAATATACATACATGCTTAAGAACCTTGAACATAAAACATTCCAAGGGAGACATAACACAAGCACATTATAACGCGCTTGTGTTATGTCAAACATGATAAACATCAGGCAAACTATTGCGAAAAGGGAAAAAATACAACACAAAACATAACGCGAGTGTGTTATAATGCGAGTGTGTTATAATGTGAGCATGTTATACCGTGAGAGCATTATATTTTGCTTTGGGAATCCCAAGCATTAGGCTTGAGATTTTCTTTGGATTTCCAACCCAAAGGCTTGGAGTGCCTTCCCAACATCCAAAGATGTTTTTTTACATATTCTATAGGATTTCACATTATTTCATTTGTGCTAACCCTCAAATTTGCACATGTTTCAAGGTCAAACAAATTGAACACCTAGATAATGTTAGGCTTTCTCTTCGATATTTAATGATGTAATTTTTTTCACATTTTGACAATGTTAAGCCTTTCATCCTTAATTTCTTTTGTTTGTGTGTCCATTTTTGGGCAAAAACCAATGTTTGGTCCACTTTAAAAATTAGTAAAAAATCAAATATTCATTAAAAAACTATCAGAAAAATCAGGCATAAACTACATGCTATTAGCTAATTTCTCATTGAAGCGATTTTAAAAATACCAAAAAAGAGTTAACCTTTTGAGGGAGCCACAAAACATGCTATGTTATGTTTTTTTGACAGAAACAACACCAATTTCTGTGGCTCCCTCTTTTGAACCCCTTAATCTATACCATTTTCAAAAAAATTTAGTATTTTAGAAAGTAGACTCGAAGCACTACGAACATTGTTTTTGTTACATCTTAAAATTTTGAGTGTAACTATGCTCAATTTCTCATCCAAGGTTAGCATTTCTTAATTTCAGAAAAAAAGTGGCCACTTAAGACCCCTTTTTGGCCCCCATCTTCTTGCACTTACCCAAATATTATTTATCTAAATTTTCTCCAAACAATACTTGAGATGGGATATGAACTAAAATTTTATTAAGCTATTGAAACATAGAGAATTTGGTTACAAGACCATATTTGGGAACATTTTTGAATCCAACAATGAACTTTGGAAGCCTAAGGTTAATACACCCTCAAAATATCTTCTATTGAGGTTCATATTTTGTAATTTTACCATAGCTTTTAACCCCAGTCACCATATTTGGTGTTATTTGGACTATTAGAAAGATATTAAAGACCTATAAATTTCCTATTATAATTTTTTTATGGTTTTGCATAGATTTGCTATGATTTTCAAATGAATCTTTTGACACTAAAAAGAATATTTTATAATTTTGGAATGACTTTTCTCTCTGACCTATGTTTTGAGAAATATTTAAATAGTTAGAAAGATATTAAAGAGACCTACAATGTTTTTTATACACTTTTGATGATTCCTAATGGATTTGAAAAATAATATAAATAGTATTTTTATATACAATAAAAGATTCTTTTTATTCTTTTGCATATCTAAAAAATCCATAACAAATCATCAAAAACTATATAATGTTCAATAAAATTGTAGGTATCTTCAATATCTTTGCAATGGTCTAAATATTGCTCAAAATGAAAGTCCAAGTGAAAGGTTATGGTAAAGTACTAAAATTTTCCCTTTTTCCTTTGTAAACTAAAAAAATATGTAGAACCATTGAAAACTGTTGGAAGTATGTGCTAATCAGTGTTCTCATTGATGTCAACATGTTTGTGTTGTCATTGGTGTCAAATGTATCTTCTAATGTTATTGTTGTTGGTTGATTGAGTTATTGTTTTAAGGTGATTTGAATGGATTGAAAAAGTGTTGATGATGTTAGTATATTGTTCTTGTTGCTGGGTTTCCAAGTGCTTTTAAGAAAATTTGATAAATACTGAAGACAGTGTTGTGAAGAAGTATTCTGGCTTATAGGATAATGTTTGAGTTTTTACTCCGCATTTCTTTTGTGTTGAAGACTAGAGTGTGAGGTTTGGATATGTTTTATAGAAGTGGTTGAAGATGTTAAATCCATAATTTGGTGCTCTAGAACACTGTGGTTTGAGAGTTATGTTCACCAGTTTGAAGGTTGTGCCTAACAGTGTTTGCAATGGCACAAGGAGAGTATTTTTCTCCATAGTTTGGTGTTTGGTCTTCTGGTTCTAGATGAGTGTTTATAAATTCCATACCTATGTTCAATCCAAAGGACTTGTGATTTGGTGCTCCAGAAAGTAGTTTTCTTGAGTAGCAGAGCTTGGTAGTGTTGGTTGTAAGTAGTCTATGAATTGTCTTCAAGTGAGATTTGTTATAGCTAGATTTGTTGGCTCCCAGGTGATTTCATCTTTTTTGTGGATGTTTCCATATTGTGTTAAAGCATTGTATAATGTCCATAAGTCATGGTTAAGATTGTGGAAGTGTGTGATCAAGAATGTCTTATGTTTACCCTATTTGGCCGACCTTGGATGATTGCGTTGATTAAGGAGTTAATTTAATGTTTATAAAAGTGTTGTGTAGCATGCCTAAATGGATTTAGGTCCAAGCTAAGGCATATAGTGGTTTTCCTTCATTCCTTTGTGTCACACAATGTTTAGGTCTAGACCTAATTCAAATATTATGTGCTTGCTGACCTTGGAGAATGTTTCAAGAATTGAAGATTGTGTTGCCGACCTTGGAGATTAATTTCAAGGATGATGATGGTATAAATAAGTGTCAAGGGTTCATGCAAGTGAGTGGTGTGTGAAAAAAATGTGGGGGGTGTGATGTGAGTTTGAATCAGGGCAGTAAGGACTTTCATGTCTTAGGCAACCTAATGTAGTGAGCAGAAGGTGTCTACTATTTTCAAGATGGCTGTGAAGGTGATGTTTGTCACACTTCATTGGAACTGAACCCATGCATGTGGTAGATGCAACTATATTAGTTCTTGGCAGTGAGCCTTCTCTTCTTCCTTCTTTCTTTTCCAGTGCGTAGTGAGTCCACCGATAGTGAGCCTTTCTTTCTTTAGGGCAATGAGCCCTGGGTAGTAAGCCCCTTGGCAGTGAGCCTCTATTAATTCAGTATTGCTACTACATTCTATTGTGAGCTAATCCTCATTGTGGTTTTCCATTTTAGGGTTTTCCACGTAAAAATCTGGTGTTCTCTTGTGCATGGTGTTGATGTGTTTAAGTTTCTGTTGTCTACTTTTCATGTTTAATCTTCATATCAGATTAAGGGTTTAAGTGAATTGATGTGAATGTGTTTAAGTTGTGAGGGTTTGAAGTTTTTGATACAATTGATTCACCCCCCCTCTTAGTTTTCTTGTGCCTTCAACAAAAACATATAATAGAAAATTTGTAGGTCTCTTTGAGATATTTCTAATAGTCCAAATATCACCTAGGAAATAGAGATTTGGGTAAAATTTGATGGTTAAATTACCTCTTGAATAGGAGATATTTTGGGTCTAAAATAACCCTATTGAGGTTGGAGAAAGGTTTGTAGTGCATTTACATTATACTCCTTTATGTTTATTCCAAGGATGTTTTCTCCTTCAAATTTTGTTTAGACAGTCCATTCGCTCCTTGGATGGATGTCTCTAGTTTCTTCCCTATAGTGGATTCTCTCTCTAAGCCCTACTTAGCAGTTGCAAGGCTCCCCATTCATCTTTTATAAGGAAATATATTAGCAAATTCTTACCTTGCAAAAGTCTTTTAATGTCATTCTTAACTCAACATGCAAGTCTTCTAATGATGGTTCATTTCTAGACTAAATGGTGCATAATACCCTTCTCTTTATAATGTTACAATCATTGTGGAGCCAACCCTATTTTTTTGTTTTATGTGTGCTTTCTCTTGGTGGATTTTTTTTGTACTCTCCACCATGATTGTAGCTATTTTCTTCCACTAGTGTTTGATCTCCAAATATATCTAATGATTTGTATTATGTTGAAACTTTATGTTTTCTCTATGGACTCACCTCCTTTGTCACATTTACTTGCTTTCTCAGTGGAATTTTTCAATAATTTCACCATGGTGACATCTTCAAATTTTCACAAGTTCATCTTTAGGCAATCTAATAGTTTAGAATATCTATAGGTATACTTGTAAGAATTTAATTAGAGCCACCTTTATGGAATTCTCTTCATCATGGAAAGTTGAGAGTTCTTCAATGGTAGCAACATAGTTGTGTTTGGGTATTCTTTTTATTTGCAATTGGGTGTTTCAAGATTAAACTATGTAGTAGTTTTTTCTTGATGATGGATCATGGAGTGTGACTCAAAATGTTGAGGAAAAATCTAATACACAGTTTAATCCTGAAACACTTAATTGCAATACTATGGACTACAGAAATTTGATGTATATTATTCTTTTTATCTTCCAAGTAATGAATTCTAGACCAAGGTGGCTTTTGAGTCTCATGTACAAAACACACTTTCATGGTCCTACTAACCTATCATTACAACCCCCTCCCTATATGCTTCTATAGATAATCAAGATTCCTTCTGAATTAGATTCCATAGACCCTTTTGTAGAATTTTTGCACATGGCATAACCAATTGAAAAATGCCATCATGGCTCTTAGATTAGTGGCCAACCTTCTTAACCACCTATGAATGCACTTTCTTAGCCACTTGTTTGGTATTCTATATAGATCATTAGGGAAACTCATAGTCGTGTTGACATCTATCCCTTCTCTCTTTGTCTCATTCTTTATTCTTTATAATTTCCTAGGTTCCTTTTGGTTATAATTTCATGAGGTTGAATCTTGTGGTTGTATAAATATGAGTTTAGTCTCCTTGTAAATGATATTTTGGTCCTTGTTGAATAAAATTGATTTTATTGGCCTTGTTTATCATTAGTCATCTTAAAGAGTGTGCTCTAGTTTAATTTTGTGAATGTGTATTATTTTCTTTCTTTTGAACCTCAAACATGGACGTAAATAATTTGTGTATTTGAAAGTTACTATCCATGATGATGCTAGTTGAGGGAGTTATACACATATGTATTCTTATAGAACTGAGTTGATTCAACCCTAGATGTAAGCATTAATCTTTGTAATTGAGAGTTGGTTGAACAATGAAGAGAGAGCTAACTAATCACTTTTATTTTGGTGCATCGCCTCCTTTTTCATTTTTTCTCTATCCCTCATCTTTTTTCTAGCAATTATTCTCCCATCCCTTTTCCCTATTGTTGGTGTTTCCAATTGTTTTTCTAAAATCCTCTAAAGATTTAGCCAATTTCTTGTGATTAAGGATTCTAGGTCAGTGGCCAACGAACAAGATTACAACAACAAGTTGAAAAATCTTTTGCATTATTGGTTCTGCAAGACCAAGGCGAGTGTACCCTTTACAACACCTAAAGGTATTTCAAATATTTATTTATGATGTTGTATTAAAACAAAAGGTTCTCAATAACAATCTACCAAAGAAATGATTGATTCTTCTTGGATTGGCTTAATCCTTTGGCAATACAATTCAGACCTATTTGAGAACATTAAAAACTTCAATTCTACTCTAAAACAATACATAAATAGAAATGACTTGGTTATTTGGGATGGATCTAAATCAACATATTAGCCCAGTGAGAGATCGGTGCCTAATCCAATGGGTCACTAAGTCAAATTGCACAAAACAAGTGTATCATTGAAGCAATATTAGTTCATTACTGATAGACTAATAATGTCAACACCTTGCATTAATACCTCCTTTACTTAGTAATATAGAATTATCCTTTGAAAACCACAATACAAACAATAGTTAACTAAATATCTTCCAAGAATTTATTCCTCTCCTTGAGAGAAATCAAGAGAAAACATACATAGTACATAAAACTACAAAGATGAACCAAAATATTCTTGATAGTAATAATTCACATTAACTTCATCAAATGGAACATGGAATGGGTGGTTCTATAACCAGTATGATAATGTATTAAAATTTGAAAATGGCATTGCCCTATAGATTTGAACACAAATTGAATTCTAATTCTTCTCTATTTCCCTAAATTAAAACACAGAATACACCACTGCCTAAAACCTGAGATTCAGAACCTAGACAAAATGGCCTTGACTTCCCATTTATAGAAACATGGGAACAAAACAAGCTTCAAGCCACGAACAAAATCTTGTTAGAAAAGAATATGCCTAAGGCATCTTTGAAGCACAATAGGATAAAACATAATTGAGAGAGAATGCGTTGTTGGAATAGAAATCGAAGAAGACACTCATTTTCTCAAAACTAATTTCATCCACGCCTGGGAGTTGCAACTGCATGCTTTGAAGGTACACTACCTCACAATGATGACACGAGCATGAGTGTAACCTTCGTACAACTGAAATTCAAATTTGCATACATTTGTTGCATTTGGATGTCATCTGATAATTTTGATCACAATAGCATATAGGTACAACTACTCGTGTAATTACATGCACCGATTCAAATCCGCTAGCCTCCAAACTATTGGCCAATACTATTACAATTTAGTTTCATTTCTTTAATAGTATTTTAAAATCCCCAAAGGCATGGGAAACATGCAAATATAATGGGCCCTTTGATAAGATTCCATCATGCTTGATCTATCATGGAAGTCCAAGCAGTTATTGGGGTTGGGCCTCGGCTTACTTGCACTATATTTTGACAAAACTCAACCTTTTTGTAGTCTCGCTAAAGGCCCTAAACACCTTCCACAAAGGAAAGTAACCCCTACAAAGGCTACCAAGTCAGCATTTGAAATGCTACAACTCTGAATTTTTCTTTTAACCCTTTAAAATACGCACCACCCACATGGGCTCTCACATCAAATAACAACTCGAGGTTCAGAGTCTCATTGAGAGCTTGGAGCAGCTTCAGCAAAGGGAAGGAGTCCCCACAAAGTGCTATCGAATCATATGAAATGCTACGTGAGTTTCCATGTTGAATTTCATTGTGCCGTTTGGACTCAAAATAGGGTCCAACGAGAATGAAGTCTCAACAAACAATAAGAAGCTAGTGACATGGATCACCGCATCTGATCTAAGAGATAGCTTTGCTACTATGCTGAGGTCCTTAAAAGACTTCAGTGGAGGAAGATCCCCTATGGAGGTAAAATAGCTTGTGACATGGATGTCACATCGGATTCTGCAATACCGCTCCATTCAGATGTGCACTCGTCAAATTTACCCTATTGGTATAACATAACTGTCATATGCATGGACATTTGATGTCTGAACATTCATCTAATATTGAGACATTATATTAATATGAGGACATTTACTTAATGCTTACAAATCTTAATATCCTGACATTCATCTAATGTCCTGACTTTCCTTAATATCCAAACATTCCCAAATGTCTGGATCCTTCAATGTGAACATTCAAATGACGTCATCAAATCTCATTTAAAACAAACATTAAACATTGATGACATAATCTAGACATTCTGGCACTTGGACATTTCACAAAGTTAATATCTAGAGATTATCTTAATGTCCAGATCTCCCCAATGTCAGGATTATGTCAATTTTCTCATAACCAAGAATCACCTTAAAAGAAATGTTGCCACATTGGGCATGAGCCATGTTGGTAGCCAAGACCTCAACTTCTTCCCTTCCTAACACTTGGAAGTGTTCATAGTCCTACTGAATGTGTTTGGAAGGCCCCATGAAGACTCTATCCTCAGTGAAATGCCTGCATCAGTGACATGTCAGACGAATAGCCTGTTACATTGCTGAAACTCAAAATAAGGCTTAGCAAAGAGGGACCTCTCAGTGAAAAGGTTGAAGTCGGTGACTTGGACTGCCAGCAAGCACAACTTAAAAGGTAATTTACGCACATGCACTTAAGTTGTTTTAAAAGGGGGCCATGCTAGGTTGAATGAACAAAGGGGACATAACTTCAAAAGTACAATCACAATCCAACCTAGGGATAAAACATTATTTTCAATGAATTGGATACATGATAATGATTTCAAGCCATGAGACCAAATGGTGCCACTAGGTGCGAGGGTTGGTCAGAAAATAGAGACAAAGGCATAAGTTATCACTAAGCCAACTGAGAAACAGGCACCACTGGTCAATGGGGAAAATGAAAAAAGTAACCCAACGACCAAAGACTAGGGTTTTTTATGGTTTCACAAGTTTTGATAAACCCTAAACATTGTTTCATAGGAACCCTCCACCATAAAGACCAAGTAGAGACTCAGAAATGGAAATCACACAAAAGACCACAAGATTTTCATAAGTCCTACTAGTGGCTCATGTTTAGGGATGCTTATTCACAAGAAAAAGGTGAGATTCTAGAAGATCTCTCGGTGGAGCAGACCAGACCAGATGCAGAGAAATAGAACACACCAGAAAGGGAAAAGGGATAAACAATATTTACAAAAGATATACACATAATACAATGTACATGAAAAACAACATACTTCAAGAAAAGTATGGCTTAAGGAATTGTCCATGTACTGTCAATTCCAAAATTTCTTTTGTTAGAGATTGCAAAAAATATGAGTCTTCCCCATGAGATTTATTGATCAAGTAAGTATCTAGCCATAAGGAATCAAATTTTCTATGTTTCCCTTTGTCCTCAACCCTGGCATTCCACATCAAGACCATGCTTCTATTTTCAAACATTCTATGAGAAGACCTCTTGTCATACAACTTCTTGACCTGTAACTACACCTTTTAATTTCTTTGATGTGCATCTCTCCTAACCTCATCTAGTTCTGTAAGAACATCAATTATGTGTTGCATATCATCCGTGACATTATCATCATATCCCTAGATGAACTTATACACTTGTAACAAGTTGTTTTTTGGCATTTTGGCTTCCATGCCATAAACCAAGTTAAATGGAGGTTGTCATGTTGCTTTCTTGACTGATCCTGCCAACCCAAAGGGCTTGCCTTAATTTTGAATCCCAAGCTCTCTTGTTTTTCTCTATTACCGTCTTTATGATCTTCATTAAACTCTTATTGCTAGATTCAGCTTGTCCATTACCTTGTGGATGATAATGGGTTAAGTAAGAAGCTTGTATCCCATACTTATTAGAGAAATCTGAGAATTCTTCTAATCTAAAATACATAGCATTGTCAGATACTATCTTCTCTGGTACTCCAAATATAATCAAAATGTTGTTCATTAAGAAGTCAATCACCACCTTACTGGTATCCCTCCTTGTAGGGATGGCTTCAACTCATTTTGTGAAATAATCAATGGCTACCAAGATCCAGGAGTGTCCACCACTAGACTTTTATGCAATCTCCCTTATAAAATCAATCCCCCATTATTGAAAAGGTGCTTGCACTGTGACTAGTCTGAGAGGCAAATTTCCTAAGAAATTCAACTTCCTTGAAAATTTCTGACATGCATCACAAGTCTTTACCAGTCTATGTGCATCCTTGAACAATGCGGGCCACCAAAACCCAACCCTTAATACTTTATGTGTAGTTGTTTTGGCCATATAGTGGCCACCACAAGTACCATTGTGCATTCAGTCAAAATCTCCAAAGCTTGTTTTCCATTAATGTATTTCAATATAACACTCCATCAGTATTTCTCCACCACAACTCATTTTCAATTATAACATACTTCACATCTTGCAGTTTCAATGTTCTCTTTTGATTATCAATCATCCCCTCGGGGCATGACATATTTCGCAGGTAATATACAATGTTCCTATACCACCTTGCAGTTTGCATATCACAAATAGGAGATACATCAACATATTCAACATTGTTTACCTGATTTACCTCTAGTTTTGTCTCTTCCATTAACTTAGTCAATCCTTGTCTTCTAACCAAGTTAGTAATTTGCACATCAATGGTGAATTCTATAATCCTATTTATCCATCTGCACCTCCTCCCAGTGACCTCCTCTTTTGTAAAAATGTCTTTTACAGTAGCACTTGGGACAAAGGCAATAATGGTTGCACTGACTAAGTACGGTCTAAATTTTTTAACTACCTTTACAAGAGCATATGCTTGTTTTTCAGATATATCATATTTCAATTTAGCCACTTGCACTAATTTTCTAAAGAAGGCAATAGGCTGATCATAGCCTTCTTTATTCTTCTACAACAAGATTGCAAAAATTGTATGAAAGGAAGCAAAAGAAAAAAGCTGAAATGGCTTTGAGAAATCTGGGGATTTCAACATTAGAGCTTCCTTGATAGCCTGCTTAATACTTTAAAAGCATTGCATGGTTCTTCACTCCAAGATATCATTTCTCCTTTCTTCAACATCTTAGAGATAAGTCTTGTAATTTTAGCAAAGTTTGTCACGAATCTTCTCAAGAAATTAACTTGTCCAAAGAATGATTGAATTCCCTTGGCATTTTTTGGTTGTGGTATTCTATCAATGGCAGCCACCCTTTTAGGGTCAATCCTTACTCCTTATTTAGACACAATATGTCCCAGCAACTTCCCTTTAGTGACTCCAAAAGCACACTTCTTTGGATTAAGAGATATTCCATACTCTAAGGCTTTGATAAAGATCCTTTCCAGGTGTATACAATGATCCTCCTACTTCTTGGAGAATGTTGTTAGGTCATCCTAATAAACTACCATGATGATATTAATCATTTCAGAGAAAGCTACATCCATAGCTCTCTGAAATGTAGCACTAGCATTAGTCAAGCCAAAAGGCATCTTGACATAAACATAGGTACCCCAAGGAGTTGTAAATGTTGTCTTGAATTGTTTAGAATCCTTGACTTTCACCTAGCTGTAACCTAAGAAACCATCCATCATAGATAACAATTCACAACGAGTGACTCTTTGCAATATTGCCTCCATGTTTGGCAATGGGTAATTGTCTTTCAATAATGATATATTCAGATTTTTGAAATATATAAAAAGTTTGATATCACCATTCTTCTTTCTAATAGGCACAAGATTGGATACCCAAGTCAAGTGTCTAATTAAATTTATTATCCCACCCTCTCTTAACTTTGTCAATTCCTTTTGTATTTTGGGGGCCAATGTTGGATTTATGGGTCTTTGCTTTTGCCTGAAGGGCTTTGCATCTAGTTTAAGAGGTACCTCATGCTGAAACAAGTCCTCTTTATATGTCTTTAGATCATCATAAGAAAAAGAAAACACACGCCTATATTCTCTCAATAAATCAATCAACATTGCTTTAACTTGAGGCTTCATTTTCTTCCCTATATACACCTTTTTTGGAGCATTCCGAGTTCCCAGATTTATTTCCTCCAAGTCATCTAGATGTGCAGAATTTTGCTTAACAACACTTTATCAGGGCCATCAAAAACCATTTCCAAAGCCACAAGACCTCTAGGAACTTTTTAGTCTTGAGCAAGATCACATCACATCCAAATACTATTTCCTTTCCATCCTTCACCTCTACAAATGCTCCAAAGTCTATCTCCTGATTTTCGTATTGGTCCACGCATTGCGTGAATCTCAATATATCCTCATCATTATTAAACACCTACCAATTCTGAATATTATCAGGGACAGAAGGCCTTATTTGCATCTCAACCATTGAGATACCTACAAAGGTCATATCATTAGGTCTTAATGCTATGTTGGCCAGCAGATCTACCATAGCATTCTTGTTTCTTTCTACCCATTCAATGTTAAAAGCATCTAACATCTCTACTCTATCCCAAACAACATTTTTGTACTACTTTAATCTTCTATTTTTAGACGTGAATACTAATCTTACTTGGGACACAACCAATTCTCATTCACCCACAACCCTCAACTTTCTTATTCTGTGTTTGTATGCAACCTTCAACCCAAGTAATAAAGCTTCATATTCAGAAACATTGTTTGTGCAAACAAACATTAATGAAACTGAGAACTTAAATGTTTCACCACTGGGTGAGATAAGAATAACACCTACACCAAATCCTTCCTTAGAACAAGCACCATCAAAATACATATCCCATAGTTCATCTTTAGTTGCTTGTTCCCTCACCTCCTTTTCCAAAGGTATAGGTTTCTTGACCTCTTCTTCTTCCTGCAACTCTTCAACCCTGAAGTTGTCCATATCTACATCAACAAAGTGGATATGCTCTTTAGGGTCATCCTCCAAAATCATAAATGGATCATGAGGCTCCCTAAGGATTCTAACATCCTTGCATCAATAGGGACAGTGGCAAAAGACATGTCACACTGCATGCTTCCTCCATTAGCAACAAACCACTTTCTAGACAAGAGCACTCCATAGGTGGGAGGTATGTCTACCACAGTTGCACTCATCACAAACTCTGTACCAGAATATGCTGCCAACTTGTAGGGTATTTCTTTAATGATCCCAATAATCAGGACCTCTCTATTATCCATTACATAACATTTCCCATAAGCCTTAGTAATCCTTAATCCTAACGACTACATGACAATAACTAGCATGATATTGGAAGATGCCCTTGAATCAATCATACAATTCTTTACCATTTTGTTATTTATGATTAGGGTTACATAGAAAGGGTCTGTTGATGTATGTTTTTACACATAAGAAACATGAGATAAATTCACAATAAACTCAGTCTCTCTTGAAAAGTATGGAGAATTATACGAAGATAATTCTCAACTCTAAGGCTCCGGTAGTCAGTTCTTGACTATGTTTGAAAGTTTAGTGGTTAATTGTGGGTTGTTTGTTCAAGGGGTCTTAGATAAACTAAAGTAATATGTGACTTACTGGAATTCCTTAATGACCACAAATAACACTATGAGAAGTGATCCTTTGCATGTTTTTATCATCTTACAAAGCTTTTATATGAAATTTGTTAGACTTGCTCTGTATTTCCAAATTATGTATGTAAACTACTAAAGATCATCAAAATTTGCAATCCTTTACTCAAATCAGTAGCAATCTACTTAAAATATATATGTGCGAGCTAAGTATTTATGCTTTTTTGGAGAAAAGTTAGAAAGAGTAGGGTTAGACACATTATTTTAGACAAGATCTAATGTTCTGCTATCCACATACTGAGAAATTTAATGATCTTGAACAATTCAACACAATTAAATCCACATATGTAAAATCCTAAGCATTTTCATGAACATACATAAGGAATTGCAATCTTTCAAAGAATACATCAAACAATTGCCTGAATTAGAAAACACTTTGGAATAGATGCAGAATTCTGAGTTTACTTTTATTTGAAGTATAAAGTCATACTGAATTTACAATGTAATAATGACTTTTGTTGTATTGACCAAAATTACTAAACTTAGAAATGTTTTGATAGATACTTGAAGGAGACAGGACATTCCACACACTCCTTGATGCAGACATAGGTGACCTCCTCTCTAAATCACTAAATGCTCAAAGTATTCAACATGAACTACTTCCTTTTACAACAAAATCACCAATTACAGTTTTAAGCTAGAAGTTATGAATCCTTGTGTAAGTAAAATATAAGTAGCAAGGTTCCTTATATAGATTTGAAATCCCCCCTCTACTATGGTTACAAATTCAATCAATGGTTCACATTCAAACTTTACAAAAATCAACGATGGGAATGATTTCCCAACTATTCCAATATATCTCTACAGAATATTCTTTCTGGCACAAAGAATGCCACTAGGATCTTTTTAAATACAAGATATTTTCTTTGACTTTTTCCTCTGTTGACCTTTTGGTAATGACAAAAAAGTCCAAAGTACCTGCAAATGACATTGCTACTAATATTCCTTTTTCATATTCTCCTATTCCTTCAAGTACTCTATATATTTGGTTATCAATGCCACAATAGAAGTATGATTAGTCCCTTGGCTCTTTATCCATGTATATTGTTGCAATTCAACTCCTTCTTTTAACACCTTTTCCTGCCTTTCTAGATCCTCTCTATTTTTCTGATATTTCCTTACCTTGGCATTTAATTCCATAACGGAATCAATCATTTTAGTACTTAGATTTGCTACAGGGCTCTCCAAGCAAGGTAAATAAATGGCCTTGAATTCTTTTACTTCCATAGTCACATCATACACTGGTATCTCTTGGCACTCATGCCCAATAAGTCTCTTTATTATTTTCATGTGTATCCTTATTATACCATTAGCAACCTCCTCTAAATCTCAAGTACCTACAATGCAACCTTTTAGAATCTCTTCTTCAAATTTCAACTCTAATTTATGCCATGGTATTTGGTTTGCCATATGAGGGGTTATCTCTCCTTCATTTATCAACTCTTCAATCCTTTCATTTGTGTCTTCAACATGTTCCAATTCATAGTTGCTTTCCTCTAATCTGGATTGACAATTATGTATGATAACATTACAATTATTTTTCTCTGTGAGGGCCATATCCCAATTGGCAATTGCCTTCCTTACTATATCTTTTCCCTTTTGAATAAATGCTTTGAGCCACTTCTCAAAAATATCCACTTCAATTTTCTTGTTCTCCATCTCATTTACCTGATCTCTTGATAAAATAGCCATCTCTGTAGGTAACTCTGGCATACTAACATTAGGGTCAAACATACCTTGAATGAACTATTGTAATTGGACAATGTGTCCCTTCAAATAATCATATTTATCCTTATATCTTCTTATCATTTCGATGATCACCTTATTCATGTCCTCCCACTCTGCAATATGTTGCTCCCGGGTTACATACCCAAGGTCCATGTTGAGCAATTGGTAATCATCAAGGCTCATTTCTCCTTTTTCCTTCTCTTTCTGGGGTATAGCTAGCTCTAGAGTCCTTGATCCAGATGGACTTCTCTTTATGGCTGACATGGTCCTTGCTTTTCTTCTTTCCTTTTGTGAATGACCACCTAACAAACTTTTTATGTCAATGGGAACCAGCTACACTTCTGCTTTTTCACTTTTGACTTCTGAACCTATCCAAGCTAGTGCCTCCTTGCTCATTTTTGCCCTCTTTTCTTCATTGATCACCTCCTCTTGAGGTTTCTTTATCTCCCTTTGTTCTTGTTGTTGTTGTTGTTGCTGTGGTGGTTGATGTGGTGGAGGATCCTGATCCAGAAGCGGTGGTGCATTGTCTTGCTATGGTGGCTCCTCCTCATTCTCATTTTCATCTTCCTCCTCTATATCTTCTTCAACATCTTGCTCCATATCTTCTCCTTCTGAATTCTCCTTTTGTTCACTTTGTTCAATATCAACCTTAGGAGTACCTAAAATATTAACATCAGAACTACTCGATGACATTGTTGCCCATGTTGTTACCTCAGTTTGCACCTGTACACTCTCAGGTATGTTTTCTTGGTCTGACTGTGATGATACATCCATCTCTTCTACAAATTTCTCTTCTTCTGCCACCTATTGTGCAACATCCTATACTTCTTTTATGATTTCTTGTGACACAAGTGGACCAAAAAGATCCACTGCCTCTAGCTCCTCTTGTACATTTTGTTCCTTTGATAGTGGGCTTTGTGTCTTCCCCATAGGCACTTGGGTGTTGTGTTATTTTACTATTGGGGAGCTCTTTGATGCTTCTTCTTCCTCTTCAATCTCTTCCCCTATATTTGTTCCAAGTAGTGATTCTTCCTCATAACTACTGTCATTCACAATATTTACATTTTCACTCACCTTTTTGACTTCATAGGCTTTTGACTCTTGCAGCTTCTCCTTGGTCAATTCATGTTTGACCTTTATGTAGCCATGTCTTCTTTCTTCCTATGTAGATTCAGTAGATACAAGCTTTTGTCCAATCTCTGCTTGTGGAGCATCTACAACCTCAGTAGATATCGTTGCCCTTCCTTTTGAAGATTCTATAATTATAGCTTTCATTACATCTTGTCCTATTGGCACCTCTGGTGTTTGTGTTTTTCTTACATTAACTCCTTGACTTAATGACCCTACTTCTACAAATGTACCTGAGGCTATTGTAACTATAACACCCAGTGCATAAGGGTCCATCAGTGTTGCATTTTTATCTTTTTCAACCACCTTAGCTTCTACAATTTTCCTTTTCTTTTCACAAAAGCACTATAAATCATCCTAGTTTTCTCTTTCTCTCTTCTTATCCTTCTTTTGGTATGTAGCTACAATGCCCTTAGCTTTAAGCTCTTCTATTTTGTCTTTTAACCATGTTTTAGAAAACAAAATAATTGACTTTGATATAGCCTCCAAAGATGTTTCCCCTGGCTCTTCCCAATTTGGTTCATTAATGGACACCAACCTCTTGCTTTCATAATTGTGATGTAGTACTTTACCATCATCTTTCATAATTTCTTGGGCTACACTGATTTCCCCCATTGTCCTCATTTGCTCCAAAGTTAATCTTTGGTGAGCCCTCTTTATCACCTCTCTTTCATTCTCACAGTCTGACTAGAAATCTTCAATATGAACTTGGTGTTTATATTTCTTGTCAACATAATTTTTGATCCTATGGAAAGGATCAAAACACCTAGCTAAATTAAATTCTTCGAACCCATAGTATCTTAGCTCTTTTTCTAAGTACTGAGCTACATCTGTACTATAATAGGAATACCTACCAATCACCCAAGGGAACTTAATGTTTCCTCTACCAAAATTCTTCTTATACATCTCAAACACATTCAAAATTTGTTTGGAGAACTCTAATACAATCAATCTGTCCGAAGGATACCTTTGTAATTTGAACGGTTTTCCCTCAAACCCTTTAGTTCTGATGTAAGTGAAGGTAGGGAACTATATATACCAAGAGATGAATAAGCCTATGGTAATTGTTGCCTCCTTTGATAGCCTCCTATCCTTATCCTCTATTAAAACTCTCACCAGATAAGTATAAAATACATCATTCACTTGTGCATATTTTCTTAGTGCATTATCTTCCTACAAATCAAGATAATGATCATAAACTAACTTTTGACCCAGACCATTTCCTAGGGTACCTACTCTGTCAATCCTAGCCATTGGTTTCATTCTAACTGCACATGAATAAATGACATAAGAAGACAAATAGAAGCCACTCAGTTTATTATTCCTTCCCATTACTTGCTTCCATATTGCAGTGCCAATTGCCTTGGCCCAATGAATTGTTCTAGGTATTTCCAGTATCTAGTACATTTTTCCTTTACCACCAAGCAAGACCAAGCCACAGAAAAGAAAAAGCAAACAAGGTCCTCATTTTGCTAGAGGGTAAAATGGGGCATGTTGTGAACATCACAACAAGGTCCACCTAATTTGGACATGTAGTCAGGGTGGCACCCAGGAATACCTGAGGATTTTCATTGCTACTCCCCACCCTCCTTTTCTTTTGTCTTCAACCTAATCCCTTCGGGTTGAATGTCTACCTTCTTCTCATTGCAAGGTGTAACCACACCATTAATAAAGGCCACCACCTTATCTTTATGTTCTGCAATCCTCATTAACTCAATGACTGGGACTAATACCTTTACCTATGACAATAGTTGAAACATATCAACTGGGGCATATTTGGGCAAATCATGTGTAACCACAAGACTGTCATGGGACTATTCCTTATTTGCATCAGAAGTTCCTTCCTCTTGGGTTACATTATTTTTCTTTTCTCCTTCATCTTTCAAATTCAAGGGCTTGCTTCGAGTTGATGGGGAGATCAATGGTTTACCAGCATGTATCCCATAAGGATTCTTTCCCCATACCTTGGTATTTCATGCCTTGGGCTCTTCCTTTTTCTTATCTACCTAACTTTCCTTAATGAAGACATTGTCATCCTTGTCCTAATCACTATTTACAACTCTATTTCTTAAATGATAGTTACTTTTAAAGTGGGCAACAACAATAGCAGTTAGTTCTTTAATCTTTTCTTTTGATGATTTTCTTAAGGTCACATCATTTTCTTCAGTTTCAAGAGCATGTACATCACAACTCTCTTCATCATCTTCATCAGAAAATACTTGTTGTTGACATGTACTTGCTATATACCTCTTATTATTAGCATCAACTTCACTTGTCTCTTCATCAGAAGAAAACTCACCATTAGAAAACAACATATTAATCACCACATCTTGTTCATGAGGCAGGTCACAATCACCACATGTGTTTTGGTCCTCTTATAGATATTGCACTACTACACATTGATGTGGTGAATGGGGCAATTGTCAAGATATACACTAAGGGGTATCATCTAAAAAAATTGTATAAGTCTTCTTTAATGGATTAGGAGGATCCCTACTCTATAGATTCTTCTGATTGTTGACAATAGGCTTACCATTATGCCAATTTGTATTATATGGATGATCATGTAGTCATGGTGGCCTATCATTCCTTTGGAAAGATGGCTTCTCATTTGCCAGACCCTTTTATTATCTAGCAATCTTATAATTTAAATCCTTCAAGGTGCTCATAACCTTATCCATTTTATCTTCTTGTGCTGGCAACTTTTCCTGACCTCTAGGGTTCTTTAACATTTTTACATCTTCTCTTTTTCCTACTTTCCTTGAGGCCCTTATATTACTTTCAATGTGTAGAGCAGTCTTAAAAGCCTCTCTCAAAGTCTGAGGGTCCTTATCTCTCAAAGAATAACTCAACTTTGAATCAAATGCATTCCAATATAGGATAAGGCAGACTTGATCACTTAGTCTCAAACCAACAGGAAGCCTAAACATTGCCTTTTGAAACCTTGTATTAAAATTAAAAACCATTTCATTGTGTCCTTTGGAGATGTTGGTAAACTCATTCAACATAAACTAAGGATCTTTCTTGTCGCCATATTGCTCTCTGAATATTCTTTTGAACTCTTCCCAAGACCTAATACTGGCCTTGGGCAATCCCCTATACCAATCCCTAGCATCCTCAACTAGTGATTGTATAAATAGTTTCGTTGACAACATCCTCATTCTCAATCTCATAATTGTCCAATAAGTTTAGGAAATCCCTTAAGTGATCTTTTCTAGACAATGCATTGTTTCCAGTAAACTTAGCCAATACATTTCTAACATCATTTAGAAGAGGATTAGGATAACTAGGTATCCCATCAAAACACACTTGCCAATATCTCTCCATTTGTAGGGGTCTCTTATGAAATTAATCTCTCTAATTTTCATGTTGTCTATTTGCACCACTTCCCCCTGCACCCAAACTTCCCTATTGTCTCATGTTTTGACCTCTAGACTGAGTATGTGTATGATCATTGGGATTGGACTCGTTAACAAAGGCTAAAACATTTATATCAATGGGTGAAGAAGTTAATGGGTTGTGAGAAACAGATGTTACAGGATTCCTAACAAAAGACTTTAGAAATTCAATCTTCCTTTGCATCTCAGCATTTGCAACCAATATCTCTACTCTTTCCAACTCCTTTTGTAGTTGTTCATTCTCCTTCTTTAATTTAAGATCTAATGAGTCAGACCCCTTAGATGAAGGAGGATTTTGAGGTGACCTAGCCTCATTTATACCTATTCCTTTTAAAGGCTTCTTCCCCCTATCACTGTACTAAAAAGAAGGCCTAGAGGTAGAAGGGATTGCAACAGTGGTAGTAAGAACATAACTAGTCCAAGTATTTGTAGGGATAGTGTTTAATGGGATAGTTACAATATTTCAACTGGGTATTTGGGAAACAACTAGGCCAGTGGATACAACAGGCATAGGTTCAAGTTCTTCTAGACTCAACAACTTCATTCATTCCAGCCTTATCTTCAACCTATCCCTCTCATCCATAGCATTCCTAATATTTTACTGTCTTTCCTTAGCCCTTCTCATGTTTAACTCCTTTACTCTTTGAGTCTCTCTATATAGCTCATTGATCTCATTCATTAATTTCTCTTCATTAGGCAATGTAGTATCTAAATCAAAAGTTTCTAGGGCACTATCCAGGATATTTGTAACATTCATATGGAAGGTAGGAGTAGGTGACCTACTAACAAGATTACCTAATAGATCATATTCTTTGGGATTAGAAGGGCTTGACACTCTAGGAGTAAACTACTTGTTAGTTAGGAGACTTGAACATGCTTGTTCTTCTTCAACAAAATCCTTCAAAATGGAATTATCTTCATTTGTAGCAGGCATACCATATTCACATGATTTCTACAAATTTTCACTAGTACTAGCAACAAGACGCCTAGATCCTAATGGAGGAGGGAAAATATCAAACTTACCAATACTTGTATTCTTCTTCTTCTAGGATTTTCTAGTATTTTGTGGCAACTCACCTTCTAGCTTCTGGTCAGGATGATTCTTCATTTGTGCTCTGGTTCTTCTCATCTTTTCTACAACTTTCCTCTACTTTCTTTACTTATTTCTTTGAGATAATCTTTACACCGGCACAAGAGACTCAAAGTCTCCATCCAAATTATGGGAATATGAAAATAGTTAGTCACTCTTTTGAGAATTTGTAGATATAGAGAACCTCAACAAGACCTACAACAAACTGAAGGGCAAATCTAATGTAGAGCGCACAATGGAAGCGTACAATTAATCAATAACTTGATCAGTGAGAGGGTGGCCTATGTCTTGGCAATCTTCTCCTATCTGCCAAACATACCCTGTCGGCCACCTTGTTGTTTATCTCCTCGATCTCCTAACTCTTCCCGATAGTCAACTCCTTGTCTTCGGAGAGACTTCTCCTATCACCGGCATCTTCTGGCCTCCTGCCAATACCTTGATGGTGGTTACGTTCCCACTTGTCTTAACCGTGGTAGTTAGTCATGACCCTATCGGCCAAACTTAACTCATCGGTGAGTTTGAAAACTACTCCGCTGATACACACCGGTCACTCTGATATTACCTTCGAGCCATACTTGTCGGCCAAACTCTTCTCATCGGCGAGATCTTTTACTTGTCCCCCAATATCACCACTCTTACTGATATGCCAAACTATTGTATATGCATAACATGACTTGCTATTGCCAGTGAACTAATGTTTCTTCACACTGATTTCACCATTACAACTGGTTACCCTTTGTATCTGACGAAATGTACATTCCCAACATACATTCTCAACATGCTTTAGTGATATGCATTCGTAATATACATTCGGTGAGACTAAAGCAATTCTCCACCAATGTACCCACTATCGATATAACACCATTGATCAGTGTAACCTCCAAAAGCTTCTCTGAGGGCTATGTTACGCCGATGGTGACCTCTGCTACTTGCAACTACACAAACACCAAACCAAAAACAAAAACAAAGACTCGACATAATAGAAGGGGTATACACTCCTCTACAAACACTCGATCACCCATCAATTTGGTCACTCCACTCACAGCACCTTGCCTATCATTTCAAAGACTAGTCACATAGAGATGCCTAGTCAACTCATGCCCAAACTCCTTGGATCCCTGGGTGTTGACTCAAAAAAATAGAAAACACAAAATATACACTGTATTCCTCTATCACATTGAAAATGAGAATCTTTCTTTCAGTGGATAGAGGAATCACAGTCCATTTGTTCACCAAAACCCTAGTTTCTAGGTTTTCAGAACAGTCTCTGCAAAAAGAACAAAAACTCACAAACTACAACACTTCTAGACACTAGGCTACTTCCAAATGAAAGCTACTTCAATGCCTGAACATCTCCAATTAGTTTCAAATGTTCAAGTGTCTGTACAGGCCATACAAAATGACTGTTACATAAAATTATTTAGAACAAAACATAGTTCAATGCAACCAAAAATCTAGATCTTCATTCATTCATTCATGCTTCTCATTACATTCTGCTTCTTCACCTATAGAGGCTTGAAAACATTAGTTAACATTCCTCCCAACCATGCAAACTAATTTGAAAGATAGTTAGCCATTGGGTTTCTCCTCTCACAAGAAAACTACACGTTTTCATTGTCTTATTACATCAAACTTGACCAAACATGGTCTACATAGGTCTAGTGACCAAATTGACACAAAAAACCTTATTACAAACATGATGTGGCTTAAAACCCTTATTGAAAACATAAACAAAACATGACTCCTGCACCATAGAGAAGGTGCTCCTGCACCAAAATCATACAAATATGAACAAAGGATTCAAGACTTTAAAGCTTTAACACCTTTTACTATGACTACCACAAGAGTCTATGGTAGTTGTAAAAAGGGGATTATAATACTTAGGATAAGACACAATTTCACTCAAATAGTCCCAAGTAGAGTTGCCAATCTTTTGGTGTTTGCAAGTGTTTTAAAAGGAAGCTAGGTGTGTGGAAAACGCTTCCTACACTAATCTAATGAAGGGAGGACAGTGCAAATTCAATTTTATCTTTACAATTGCAGATTATGTTAACCCAGTAATAGAGATATTGTAGAAAACACATACATAAGAATGTAAGACAGAAAGAGAGAGACACAAGATATACGTGGAGAAAACCATTACAGGTGAAAAACCCCACACTCTAAAACACAACTCAAATGTATTACTTAAACAAACAAGGTTACAATACAATCACAGAGCCAATGCTCTTGCAAGAGTCTTTGACACTCGTATTTGGAGACAAACCAGTAGCATAATAGTACTTGTCAAACCTGTAGTACATCTCCTCTCCAAAGCACCTGTTTATATATAATATACAAGGCATAAAATAGCTCCACATAGGGATGGGCATCCAACATGGCCTCATGGCCCAAAACCCACACCTATGGACACTTATCCAACTCTGTAGGATGCTCCTGACAGTTGTCAAGTCACCTCATCCCAAGGAGGTCACCTATTTCCAAAATGGGCTATGATAGATGCTCTTACGACTCTTACAAGCGTCATAGAATTTGTCATAGCTGTCATAACTTATAGTTGTAAGAGAATCTGTCATACACAGGCTATAAATAGCATATTCTTTTACAACATGTCATAGTCCACCTTGGGGCATCCAAAGATGCCTTTTTCAAAGATGCTCTTTGACACTTGTCTTCACCTATTATAGAATCTCCTATTTCTAACTCTTACATGTCATAACTTCATCATAGGAATCTTTCATGACCGTTACAGTCAATATTCCCTTACACAACATCCAAGATGCTAACGCATGGCAAAATATTCCTACCACTAAGTGGGATGCCTATCTCCTCATGTGAGGACAAAAATACATGTGGTCATATGTCATGTAGGATGACACATCACTGTGCCAACTCCCACAATATGACAAGATAGGATTTGCATCCAATTAATACAATAGGCAATTAATAAAAAAATACAATGTAAAAATACAAGGAATTACCATGGTTGAGACACCTTAATTCCCAACATTCTCCCACTTGTCGTGTTGTTGCCTGCATGAATATCCAGATTTCAAGCAACTAATCTTGCAGGCACCTTCCCAAAAAATCCATAAAATTCTAAGGTAAAGTTTCTATCAGGCCTGATATTCTTGCGGGGGGTGATATTACAAATATCAGTCATCTTGTGAAGATCACCCCGATGATGCTGCGAGGTTTCAGTATGACCCGATATTCCAAAGGGGGGGTCATGTTTCAAATATTGGGTGATCTTAGTTAATATCACCCCTTTGTTGCTCTATCACCTCATCATCACTTGATCTGCGAAGTGCTTGTCCAACGGCTTCATGCATCTTGCGGGGGGTGATATTCCAAACATCAGTCATCTTATGAATATCACCCTTTGCAATATGATAATGACATCATCAGGATCCGGTGGGGTGCATCATGTGGTCTTCGGCATGATATTATCAGTGGATATGATGAGGGTCCCACTGATCGCCAATGAGGGTATGAATATGATGAGGAAGATTTTTCTCTAATAAATTAGGTTGCACCGATGAGGTTGGTTATCAAGGTGATATTTCATATCAAGGTGATATGAAATATCCGGGTGATATTACATACATGTCGCGGTATCATGCAGGAGGTTAGCTGATGGCGCGGGTCATCATGATGGGGTCTTGGTGGATGGTTCGTTGGTCACGCAAGGTAAAATTGCGTGACATCATATGTGCTCATGACCTAGTTTATAAAGTATTAAGGAGGTCATTGCGGGGTGAATGTGAGATAATTAGTTCCCCCATGATTTGAAAACGTTAGGTCATGCATCTTGGCGGGAAATTTTCAAAGCGCGCAATCTACTTTATTTCCCAAGGCCGCGAGTTGGTATGCCTTTAATGGTGGATGTTACAGGGTATGGGCGAAGGCATAAATAGATCAAGTACCTGATTGAAGATGTGAATCCCCAGGCAGTGGTGTAGGGCTTGAGTTCAACCACTCCCTGGCTCCTCTCCCACCTGCTGCATTCAATGTGTTGAGTGCCATTTCTCATGATGCAATGTATCTGGCGAATTTTGAATTGCCATGTACTTTTAATGCTAAATATACCTTCTTGTTGTATTTAGCAGATGGGGTTACTCATTTGAGGTGGTTGAAGACCTGGGCATTTTTGTGTGAATAATGGAAAATAGGGCATTCCCTTGCTATTTTATCTCATTTTGGAGTTTATGAGTTGCATCATGAATGTGCATTGCAGATATCTTTAATTTTATTGTTGTTCTATATGAAAAATGCTCTTATGCATGTGTTTAGCTACTTGTCTCCATGTGTTGCATGCTTTTCCTTCTTTTGAATCTAGCTACTAAGGGTTTTTCAAGTTCTAGGGTATGGATTTATGTATCACATGCTTCATCTCTAACTTCCATTCAAGGAGTGGATTAAATTGTTTTAGGTGAAGTATGGAGAGGGTTGTGTGTTAGCCTAGATATATGTAAGTAGAGGTAGCTAAATACCTATTCTTGGGTGATGTTTGTAAGGCAAGCATCAATCTAACCCCTTGAAACTTGAATCCAAAATGCAATCCATTCTCTTGTATATGTCTAGTTGACTCCTTGCCCTGAGATAGGCACTGGTCTACTCTTGGGTTAGTAGTTAGGACCCAAAACCCCTTGTCTTGCATCCAAAACATAAAATCCATCTTTTCATACCTCCATCTTGTTAGTTTGTAGGAGTAGGAGTACAACCCCTACATACTCTCATCCACAACCAGATAAATATGTCCAAGATTGTTTCCAACCTTGTGATGTATCATGCACATCTTGGTCCACACATGAGAGTATTCTACCTATTGTTGTCAAGCTAAATCTTTCTGTCATTGGGCTAGTCAATGTTACATCTTTAGTTATAGGGATACCCCCCTTAGTGCAGCAGGACCAGAAGTGAAGGGGAGGTAGCTCACGCAACCTCCTATATTAGTTGGCTAAATCTACCTGTGCATTGGAAATGGAAAACCCTCTGCTAATTCAGAAAAAAAAACTGACAAAATGGCAACTCTGCTAGGGACTTGATTTGAAAGTATTATCCTACAGTCTCTGGTAAAGTTTTGCCCATCTGAGTCACCAACAGATCTGGCCACTCCGCTGGGGAGAGTCAAGTGTTTTGAAGATTGGAAGATTTAGTTTCTAGTGAAGTTGTTGCAGCAATACCAAACAATAACCATGTGGTGCTCTGCTGGTGTGATGAACCCAGAAAACAAAAGGTGCCTTGTTGATATTTTGTCCTCTCTGTGAGAGGTGGTGACTTTGTTGATTGAACCTATCAATGTTGCAACATATTTCCAGGTATTCATCTTTTGATTCAAAAATAATGATTCAAACAGAGCAGCAGTCCTGGTTGTACTCTCAGAAAAGGTCATTCTTTATGGAAAGATATA
The DNA here is from genome assembly GCA_027924645.1 of Cunninghamia lanceolata. Classification (NCBI taxonomy): domain Eukaryota; kingdom Viridiplantae; phylum Streptophyta; class Pinopsida; order Cupressales; family Cupressaceae; genus Cunninghamia; species Cunninghamia lanceolata. Next base: position 12,109,861 of record BSBN01001225.1, read on the forward strand.
AAGCCTTAAATTTCAAAGGAATATATGGTTACCCAAATGTTATTCCCAATAAGATTAGAAAATGTTTGCCAAAATACAGTGGATTAAATTCTAAGTTAGCAAATAAATATCTATAAAATTTTTGTAATTTGATAGAAGATTATGAAGTTGAGGTCGAAGATGTAGTAATGAGACTCTTTGTTCAGTCATTAGAGGATGATGCTAGGGTCTGGTTTTCAAACCTACCTATGTGTTCAGTTTCTTCATGGGTAGATTTAGAAATTGCATTCCTAGAGCAGTTTGGTGAAAGATTTGATTTAGCCTCATTGATCATACATTTCATGAACATCCAAAAGGAAGATGAGGAACTAGTTCTAGCCTTTAATCTTAGGTTTATTAAGTTGCTCAAGCAGGTCCCTAAATATATGAGACCCAATAATGCATTGTGCTTGACAATTTATTTGGCTATATTTGATAAGAAAATGAGTTATAGATTGAGAGAAAAAGAACCAACTACACTTCACCAGGCTTTCAAATTTGCTATGGATATTGAAAATAATCAGAAATATGGAATGCCAATAGGTTTCATGGCTGCAAGTTTTCAAAACAGTTTGCAAGGTGAATGTATTTCTGCTTCCCAGTGTGTTCATTGAGAGATGATTTTGTAAAGGGTAATATATCTCAAAACAATGGGTGCAGTCATGATGTGATGCATAAACATGAAGAAAATGTTGTAGAAAATGTAGGTACATCATATAATGGTGAGGACAAAAATTGTTCTCAACCTCTAGAAGAAAAGGTTGTAGATGCAAAATGCTCTTCAAATGATGAAATGAAAGATGTACATGAAGTTGCATCTTGCAGCAATAGGCATATCCCAATTATTCCTGATTATTTATACGAAATGGATATGCAAAGATTCACTCTGAATATAGAGGATGCTGCTTCAAGGGATGACAGTGAATATGTTACTGACTGGCAGTATTCAGATGCATATATGAGCCTTTTAGATGATGAAATATATATGGATGTTGAATATGAGTGTTTCCTTGGAGATTCTGACCACCTTCACAGTGTAGAGGTTGAAAATTTTACTTTTGACTATCAGTGCATTGGTGAAGAGGAAAAATAGGGTCACTATTTAGATGTGAATGAACATGTTGTAGATGTGTGTACTCATACAGTTGGGGATACTGCTGGTTGCAGGGGTAATTATGAAGCTTTCAGTGAAGGGCTGCATTCTGAATTATTTAGGCCTTCTTTTGAGACATTCCAGGTGGACCTTAATGATAAATTTGTTGATCACAATGATGATGGATATTTGAATGTTTATAAAGATAAATATGATTATGAGATGTTGCTTGTGCCTGAATATTGCATGTTTGATATAGAGGAGCTCTTATTTTTTGAAGAAGGGCTAAATTTTGATGTGGATTCATTTGTTTCATGTGAGTCTGTTAGTTTTCCAAGAAACATCAGTGACTCATATGATGATGATGACTTTCTATAGCTGATGATAATGCATGTTGATGAATCTTGTTGTAGATTTATCAAGGAAAGAGAAGTGGGCAGCAACATAATCAATTGCAATGCTGGGTGCTGCAAACAGCTAAATGCTTCCAGGCTTCATTTGAAGAAATCAAAAGAAAATCAAGTGTTTGACAAAGGAAAATTCTAGTTTTTCCTTTTTGGTGGCCCTGGGCCGCCATGTTTAAATAATAATAATAATGTGTTTGTGATGCAGGTTGGTGCAAGTTTGACTCTGTGCCCAATGGACAAGGGACTGGTCTGCATCCCAAAGATCTATGGTTCTTGCCATGCTTGCAAGAGGCATGCATCCCCAGACAGAGCCAATGTTGGTGCCCGCATGAATATTCAAATTTCAAGCAACTAATCTTGCAAGCATCTTCCCAAAAAATCCATAAAATTCTAAGGCAAAGTTTCTATCAGGCCTGATATTCTTGTGGGGGGTGATATTACAAATATCAGTCATCTTGTGAAGATCACCCCGGTGATGCTGCGAGGTTTCAGTATGACCCTATATTCTGAAGGGGGGGTCATGTTTCAAATATCAGGTGATCTTAGTTAATATCACCCCTTTGTTGCTCTATCACCTCATCATCACTTGATCCATGAAATGCTTGTCCAACGGCTTCATGCATCTTGTGGGGGGTGATATTCCAAACATCAATCATCTTACGAATATCACCCTTTGCAATATGACGATGACGTCATCAGGATCCGGTGGGGTACATCATGTGGTCTTCGGCATGATATTATTAGTGGATATGATGAGGGTCCCACTGATCACCGATGAGGGTATGAATATGATGAGGAAGATTTTCTCCGATGCATCAGGTCGCACTAATGAGGTTGGTTATCAAAGTGATATTACATGTCGCAGTATCATGCAGGAGGTTTGCCGATGGCGCGGCTCATCATGATGGGGTCTTGGCGGATGGTTCATTGGTCGCGCAAGGTAAAATTAAGCGACATCATATGTACTCATGACCTAGTTTATAAAGTATTGAGGAGGTCATTGTGGGGTGAATGTGGGATAATTAGTTCCCCCATGATTTGAAAAAGTCAGGTCATGCATCTTGGCGGGAAATTTTCAAAGCGCACAGTCTACTACATTTCCCAAGGCCGCAAGTCGATATGCCTTTAATGGTGGATGTTACAGGGTATGGGCGAAGGCATGGATGGATCAAGTACCCGATTGAAGATGTGAATCCCTAGGTGGCAATGCAGGGCTCGAGTTCAACCACTCCCTGCCTCCTCTCCCACCTACTGCATTCAATGTGTTGAGCGCCATTTCTCATGATGCAATGTATCTAGCAAATTTTGAACTGCCATGTACTTGTAATGCTGAATATACCTTCTTGTTGTATTTAGTAGATGGGGTTACTCATTTGAGGTGGTTGAAGACCTGGGCATTTTTGTGTGAATAATGAAAAATAGGGCATTCCCTTATTGTTTTATCTCATTTTGGAGTTTATGAGTTGCATCATGAATGTGCATTGCAGATATCTTCAGTTTCATTGTTGTTCTATATGAAAAATGCTCTTATGCATGTGTTTAGCTACTTGTCTCCATGTGTTGCATGCTTTTCCTTCTTTTGAATCTGGTTGCTAAGGGTTTCTCAGGTTCTAGGGTATGGATTTTTGTATTACATGCTTCATCTCTAACCTCCATTCAAGAAGTGGATTAAATTGTTTTAGGTGAAGTATGGAGAGGGTTGTGTGTCAACCTAGATATATGTAAGTAGAGGCAGCTAAATACCTATTCTTGGGTGATGTTTGTAAGGCAAGCATCAATCTAACCCCTTAAAACTTGAATCCAAAATGCAATCCATTCTCTTGTATACGTCTAGTTGACTCCTTGCCCTGAGATAGGCATCGGTCTACTCCTGGGTTAGTAGTTAGGACCCAAAACCCCTTGTCTTGCATCCAAAACATAAAATCCATCTTTTCATACCTCCATCCTATTAGTTTGTAGGAGTAGGAGTAGGACCCCTGCATATTCTCATCCACAACCAGATAAATATGTCCAAGAATGTTGCCAACCTTGTGATGTATCATGCACATCTTGGTCCACACATGAGAGTATTCTGCCTGTTGTTGTCAAGCTAAATCTTTCTGTCATTAGGCTAGTCAATGTTACATCTTTAGTTATAGGGATACCCCCTTGGTGCGGCAAAACTAGAAGTGAAGGGGAGGCAGCTCACGCAACCTCTTGTATTAGTTGGTTGAATCTGTCTGTGCATTGGAATTGGCAAACCCTCTATTGATTCAGAAGAAAAAAACATGTCAAACACCTTGTAAGAGCCAATAGAATTAACAAGATTTAACTGCTATAGGCCAAGAGGCCCATAGACTCCGAACACCATCTGAACTTCTTTGTGCCCACTAGTTTCGTCAATGCATCTGCAACATTCTTCAAAGTATCTACCTTCCCATCTTTTACCATGTCTCGCACGAAGTGAAACTATACATCAATATGCTTTATTCTGGCATGGAAAGTTGGATTCTTTGTAAGGCAAATCGCACTCTGATTGTCACAACTAATCGTAATCTGACCTGCATCAACACCAATATCTAAACACAATCTCTTAATCCAAATGGCTTCCTTACAAGCATGAGTTGCAGCGATGTACTTAGCTTCTGTAGTGGACAAAGTAACCATAGGTTGTCACTTACTCATCCAACTAATTGCACCACCAAACATAGTGAACACATAGGCAATCGTGGATCTCCTGCTATCAATGTCACCTGCCCAATCAGAATCCACAAATCCATGAATACAAACTGAATGCAGAGGTCCTGTAGCATTTCCATGATAGAAAATTGAATACTCAGAAGTAGCCCTCAAATATCAGAACACTCACTTAACTGCATCCCAATGTACCCATCCAAGATTAGCCATAAATTGACTAAGGACTCCCACTGCTTGGGCAATGTCTGGTCTTGTGCAGACCATGACATACATCAAACTACCAATAGCACTAGCATAAGGTACTCTGCTCATGTCCTCCACCTCACTAGGAGATTTTGGACAATCACTAACAGACAACTTTGTCCCCAATGAAACAGGAACACACAATGGTCTACAATCTACCATGTTGAACCTATCCAACACGGTCTTCACATACTTACTCTAGCTTAACCAAAGTTTTATGTTAGCTCTGTCTCTTCTAATTTCCATTCCTAGAATGTACCTGGTTGCCCCAAGATTTTTCATCTCAAACTATGCTAACAACTGAGACTTCAAATCAGAAATCATATTCTTACCATTCCCAATCAACAGCATATCATCAACATACAATGCAATAATGAGAATGTGATCATTGTCAAACTTGTAATACACACAATGATCAGATTTTAATCTTAGAAATCTAATGGACAACACAATGGCATCAAATTTCATATACCACATCCTAGGATACTACTTCAAACCATACAAAGACTTCTTTTACTTGTAAACCAAATTTTCTTTACCTTTCTCTATGTAATGCTCTGGTTGTGACATGTAAATCTCTTCCTCCAAATCACCATGAAGAAAATTTGTCTTCACATCCATCTGTTCTACCTCTAAGTCATAAGTAGTTACAAGAGATAACAAAAATCTAATGGATATCAGCTTTGCAACGGGAGAGAAAATTTCACCATAATCAATTCCCTCCACTTGTGAATACCCCTCTGCAACCAATCTAACCTTATACTTTTCAACACTGCTATCTGCACCGAATTTCTTCTTGAACACCCATTTGCATCCAACAAGTTTCCATCCATTAGGCAAAGGCACCAAGTCCCATGTTTCATTCTTTTCCAAAGAAGCCATCTCATCTTCCATGGCCTCCTTCCAGGAACGTGCACCTTTAATGCCCATAGCCTCTTTCACAGTTCTAGGCTCATCAGTGTTAGTAAGTAAAGCAAAAGCACTGTAACTAGAATCAAGTAATGAATAACCAAACCTATCAGGTTGCTTTCTTGTTCATGTAGACCTCCTCAATGGCTGAGGTTGAGGTTCTGCTTCTTCTTCTAAGCTTTCAGAGCTGTTAGAGCTCTCCTCATCATCAAGTCTCACAGGGTCTATCTATTCAGTCTTCTTAGGGGTAGAAGGAAATTGAACCGCATCCTCTTTCTTTTATGTCTGTTCCAGCTATAGAACAATGGAAGAAGGTGTTAGCTCTCTTACGATAACACTTTTTCTATACAACACTTTTTCAGCCATAGGATCCCAAAGCTTGTTTCACACTGACACCATAGCCAATGAAAATACATTTAACAGCCTTGTTCTCCAATTTAGACCATTTCTCCCTAGGTACATGTGCATATGCCTCACAACCAAAGACACGAAGATGTCTATCTAAAGGCTTCTTACCAGACCACACCTCCATAGGTGTCTTACCAACAAGAGCTGATGTAGGAGATCTATTTACCAGATAGCAAGCAGTGGTAATAGCTTCAACCCAAAACTTTTGTTTGAGGCTTGCTCCACTAAGCATACTCCTAGCCTTCTCTATCAATGACCTATTCATCCTCTCTACAACTCCATTTTGTTGTGGGGTGTATGGAGTTGTCTTATGTCTTTCAATCCCTTGCTCCTTACAGAACTTATCAAATTCTACTAAATAAAACTCACCACCGTTATCAGTTCTCAAACACTTAATCTTTTTACTAGACTAATTTTTAGCAAAGGCTTTAAACTGACTAAAGACTTCAGTCTTACTTCTGATAAAATAAACCCATGTCCTTCTACTGTAATCATATATGAAAGATACAAAATATATAGATTTGGAAATCGAAGGAACATTAACAGGACCAAACACATCAGAATGACCAAGATCCAATACACCAGAAGACTTGTGAGAACTAGAGTAAAACTGAACATGGTTTTACTTTCCATAAATGTAATGTTCACAAAAGTCAAACTTGAGAGTACAATCATTTAACCCCTCAATAAGGTTTTTATTTTATAGGGTACATAGACCCTTCTCACCAATGTGGCCATATCTCAAATGCCATAACATAGTCTTTTCAGCAGCAAGCTTAGCTTCCAAAGCATGTACACTACCATCAGAACTAGTTACAATAGATTTCTTCACTACTTGTTCAGATGGTGGGGATGAAGTGACTGCAGTTCTTTTCTTTGAGTCAGAAGAACTATTGTACTATGAAGTGCATGCCTCCAGCTAAAACAAGGTACCTCTCTGAGTACCCTTCACAAGCACCATAGATCCTCTAGTCATCTTGCATCCATCCTTCAAAAGGACAACCTGCACACCTGCATCATTCAACATACTTATAGAAAGCAAGTTCCATGCTAGGCCTGGGATATGCATAACCCCAGTGATCCCATTCACTCATCCATCAAGGAATTGGATTGAGACTCTTCGACAACCAACAATCTTCAGATGAGAATCGTCGCCCAGGTACACTCTTCCACCATCGAACTCTTCATACTTCGTGAACCAATCTCGATGTGAGGTCATGTGGAATGATGCACCAGAATCAATCAATCACACATCATCAAATGCATGGGTGGCCAGGGCTACGATGAAGGCATCACCATCATCTTGTGACTTGTTAGAATCTGAATCAAGAACTTTCTTCTTCTTTTTCTTCTCCTCTTTGCAATCCTTTTAGAAATGCCTAGTTTTACCATAGTTCCAACAAAGAGCTTTGGAATTTCTAGGAGATTTCGATCTCCCAAGGGATTTGGATCTATCCTTATCACTTTTCTTGTCCTTTTCTCCTTTCTCTTTGGGTCTTCCACAAAGCGCAAGAGCCTCTTTGGCTGCCTCATAAGACTTTCCCTGTATCTCTTCAGATAACAGTGAAGATACCACTTCTTCCATTGTGAATGTGGATGTGGTGCTTCCAATAGCCATAACAAGAAGATCCCATGAATCTAGCAAAGAACAAAGTAGGGTCATACACTGATCCTCCTCCTCCGTCTTCACACCCATGGATGTCAACTGTGCAATGATCATGTTGAAAGCATTCATATGGTCCCCAACAGATCCTCTATCTTCCATCTTTAGAGCAAACAGCTTCTTTTTCAAAAAGAGCTTGTTCACCAAGGACTTGGCCTGATAAACATCTCTCAACTTCTTCCAAAGAGTTTTTGCGGTCTTCTCCTCATGGATATTCAATAGGACAGAGTTAGCTAGACAGAGTCTTATGAGATCCTTAGCCTTCTAATTTTTGAAGTCCCAATTAGCTTGTGACATTACCGTAGGTTTAGTGCCATCAACGGTTTCCCATAGGTCACAATCAACAAGTAGGTCCTCCATCTTGAGTTTCCACAACTCAAAATTTGTGCCATTGAACTTCTCCACCTCTACTCTTCCAGATGTGGTTTCCATCTCCTTCATGCAACAAGATACAAAATACTCTACACAGACTCCCACTCAACTTAAGATCAGCTTAAAAAACCCCTACCCAACTGTGTATGAGGAAAATCGATTATAATAAATTATAAATCCAAACAAATCAAAAACCCATAACATAAAGAGAACTAATCTAAATAAAAGCCATTATCAATAAATCCAATGAAATAAGAAAGATTTTACCCAGATTTGTGTTGTTCCCTTTGTTGGATGTGGACTTCTCAATAACACTACGAAACCATATTTGCAACAAGCAAGTAAAGTGTCAAAGTGCTTAAAGATCAATCTCAAAAGATCGTAAGGTTGCTCAATCGATGTGATGTATGCTCAAAGCACTGTAAAGGTTGCCTGAGAATAAGTGATCGAAGAGGATTTGTGAAGGAGACGGGGGGGTTTATATAGGTTTCAAACATGATCAATCAACGGTCTAGATAATTCAAAAGAATCAATGGAGGAGATAAAACAAATAACCATGATGAATGTGCACACGACATGTGTCAATCCATAAGGATATTTTTATTAAGATATGATGAAAACAAGATTGATTGAATAGATAACTCAACTTGTAATTTTGCCTTTTTTAGAGTTCTAAAAATAAGACTGATTGTGCACATGAGTTAACAAGATATTTTAAGAGGAATTGGAAGATAACTGAAATTAAATAAATAAATTTATTTAATTGTTTGTGCATGATTTTGAAGAATAGATAAGATATGATTATTATAAATAAAATACTTGATTTTATTTATTTTTAGAGGATTGAGACAATTTAAATAAATTTGCATGATTTATTTAAATTTAGAAGAACAAGTGATTTTAATTAAATAATGTAAAATTATTTAATTATAGATAAGATAGAATTGGATGAGTTAATAAAATAATTGGATTTATTTAATTAATGGAGACTTGAAATTTGAAAGATGATAATGATTTAATTAAATAATTAAAATTATTTAATTTTGGCAGAATATAAAGGAATTTAATTTAATTAATTAAATAAATAGAATTTATTTAATTAATATCAATTTTTAGAAGGTTTGGAAGAATTTAATGAAATTAATTAAATAATTAGATTATTTAATTAATGTTGACATGCAGGTTGATTCGATAGATTTGATGAAATGCAAGTGGTGCAATGACCTGGTCATTTTTGGGTGTCTACATTTTGCCCCTCTTTGATGCAATGTGGTTTATAGTGTTATGTCAAAGAAAATGATTGTTGAAGACATGATACAATTTTTGATGCCCCAGTGTATCTAGATGCCCCTGCGTAACTGGAGTAGGGTGCCCCCTCGAGAGGAAAGATAGGGAAGCGATAGAAGAACTGTGTTGACGCTCGACTAGAAGATTTTGTTGGAGACAGACGAGGTTGGGTTGATGATAGATAGAAGAAAGGAGATAGGAGAGAACATGAGAGAAATATGGTTGATAGATCTTTGGTTGAAAAACTATATAAGGCCATGAAAAAAAATGGATGGTGTAAATGGATGAGCTTGTTGCAATGGTTTCACAAATGTTTATAAAGAGCAATCCTTATTTTTGATATAGCACACGGATAGTTTGCCACCAAGGTATAAAAGACCAAAGTGCTTTGATATTCGAGTGCGTGGACGTTGACTCTGCAAACAAGCAGTTTGAACTTAGATCCTTTAGACATAATCTAACCTTGTTGTACATGTGAATAAGCCATAGTCTTGAACATAAAATAAACTTCAATACATGTAAATGCAAGAAGAATATTTATTATGTAAGATACTAGGTTGTAACACACACAAGATAAATATGCTACCAAGAAAGATGCTAAAGATCATCCCTCAAACACGGCACACAAAAGCAATGACTATGCCCCCAATCCGTATTGCATCGCAACATACCAAGATTGTAGATAAATTAAGGAAGCCTTGAATAGGTAATGGACAAAGGAGCAAAAGATAAACCATAAAGCAAATTGACTGACTTACAAAGTAAACATACAGCCAACATATTCTCTTGCCAATGAGGTTGCTCATGATAGATTGGATAGGAAAGATAATAGTCTTATCGTCGGAGCTATGTGTCCGTTAAAGGGTGTTATCTGTTGACAGGATAATGTCAAGTTTTAGGAAATACCACATGTTGCTTGTAGGGGACCAACTTTTCATCTTTTGTTTGGTACTCATCTGTGACTTGTCGAATGACTAGTTGTGAGTCTCCATATACCTGTAATTCTATGATGTCCCATTGAACTATTATATTGAGACCTATGAGTGCTTCATACTCGGCAATGTTATTGGTGCAAGGGAATGCAAGCCGATATGACTTTGGAATATAGTCATTTTGAGGTGTGATAAATAAGATGACGGCCCCTGATCCATGTTGTGTGTAGGAACCATCAAAGTATAACTTCCACTTTATTGAGTTGGAAAGAGTGAAGAGATTCTCATCTGAAAAGTCTGCTACCATAGGGTGTGTATCTGTCATGGGTTCTTCTGCTAGTTGATCTGCTAGGGCTTGTCCCTTGATGGCTTTACGATCCATATACTTAATGTCAAACTCACTAAGGATCATGACCAATTTAGCTAGTCTGCCTGTAAGAGCTGCTTTTGCTAGTAGATACTTCAAGGGATCAATTTTGGCTATAAGATTTGTGTGTTGGTTTAGCATGTAATGTCATAGCTTTTGAGAAGCGAACACTACTGCTAAACAAGCCCTTTCCATTGGTGAATAATTGAGTTCATATCCCACCAAGGTCTGACTAATATAATAGATTGCATGCTCTTTTCCTAACTCATCATGTTGTGCTAGCAAGGCCCCTAGGGCCGAAGTTGTAGTTGAGATGTATAATATCAAAGGTTTATCAACAACTGGTGGAACCAACACAGGAGGTGTAGCGAGATACTCTTTGAGCTGATCAAATGTTGCTTGACACTTATCGTCCCATTGAAATGAGACATCCTTTCAGAGCAAGTGTTGAAATGGTTGGCATTTATCTGCTAGCTATGAGATGAAACACCTAATGGATTGCAACCTTCCTTGAAGGCTCCTTAATGCTTTTAAGTTCTTTGGTGGAGGCATCTCTACTATAGCCTTTACTTTTGCGGGGTCTACTTTGATACCTCTACAAGATACAATGTATCCCAATAGCTTCCCTAATGTTACACCAAAGACACACTTCTTTGGATTGAGTCTCACTTGGTATTTTTCGAGCCTGTCAAAGATCTGTCCTAGAACTTGTATGTGATCTGCCCTAGAAGATTTAGCTAGTATGTCATCCACATAGTCCTCCATGATGAAAGAGATCGTGGAATATCATTGTCATTTCTCTTTGATAAGTTGCCCCTGCATTCTTTAGACCAAACGGCATGACACACCAACAATAATTACCCCAAGGACAAGTAAAAGTAATTTTATGTTGATCTTCTTCTGCTATCCTTATCTAATTGTAGCCTAAGAATCCATCCATGAGAGAAAGCATTTCATGACCTTCTATCAAGTCTACTATAAGGTCAATGTTCGGTAATAGAAAGTCATCCTTGGGACATGCTTTGTTAAGATCTCTAAAATCATTACACATGCAGATGCATCCATTGGGTTTAGACATAGGTACAATGTTTGAGACCCAATCTGAATAGTCAATAGGTCGAATGAACTTTGCATCTAACAACTTCTGTATTTCCACTTTTACCAAGAGAGCTATCTGTGGGTGCATCTTCCTCAGCTTTTACTTGACCGGTTTAACTGTTGGATCAACTATGAGATAATGAACTATTAGCTTAGGGTCTAGCCTTGGCATATCCATATAGGTCCATGTAAAGTTGATGGTTCACTGTAAGAAGAATGTGTTAAGATTCCTGTGCTTTATTTCTAATAATGATGCTGCCAGGAATGTGGTCTTTGGATTTTGCTCTGTGCCAAGGTTTATCTCTATAGAATCTTCCACTAGGAGAGCTGACTTCTCTTGATACTTAGATGGTAGGGGAAGGTCAAATCCTCCATCCTCAGGTGCCACAATTGGGTTTTCACCATTGGATATCCTTTGTTTTTACTATTTTGTGATCGGGAGGTGCCACAGTGTGGTTTTCACCTAGAGATCTTTCTTTATTTTCACTTTTACGACTGGAGGATTTGGCATTCTCACCAAAATAAGTTGTTGGCTCTAGTTCCATTACAAAACCTACTTTATGATCACTAAGAGGGATACCCTCCCAAAGTCCCATGAACTCAACTATGGCCTCGTCATTTTGAAATACATCTATAAAGGGGGACCCTTGTTGGTCCCAATCGATAAGTTTAGGGTAGACAAGTGTTACTTTCTGGGTGTTTGTGGTGGATGTTAGGGATACAGATGATAGCATAAATATGGAGGATTCTGTAAATAGGTCATTCATATGGAGGGAAGAGTCATCAATGATATCCTCATTAGACGTTGAATCTACAAGAGAAGTTTCAACCACCTTGTCGAGGATACCCTTGATGTCCAAGGCGTGTGGTACCTTTCTACCAAATCCTAACCCCTTCTTGTCTAGTTTCTTTGTCACACTAATGGGCTCCATTGTTCCTTGATTCTGTTTCCCAAGGCCACCTTTGCCTTTATAGCCCATGTTTTTGACTATCCTTAAGCCATTTCAATATTGCTTGACTGGTATTGTGACTGGATCTTTCTCCTTATAGAGCCAAGAAGAAATTTCTTCAATACTTTCCTCTTCCAATAATTTTCCCTGTTGGAATTGGGTTAAAGATGTTGGGGGAGGAATAGCTACTTTTTTAGTTGCTTTGGCAATGGGCGGTTGGCCGTAAGATTTAGGGGATAAAGGCATCCGCCCTACACAACAAGATTTTGAGATATCATAAGTTCCAAAGCCTATATCACAAATATGAGCTTTGATTTCAAGAAGGGGATTAGGTTCACTTGTAGAGGCTTCTGTCATATTTTTAGGATCGACATATAGTGGGGATTCAAGGCCTTTGTCATTTTAAGGTACTTGGTTGCAATTCTTATAACTGCCTTGCAAGACACGGTAGAATTCAAAAGGATTAGGGTCGCCTGGGATAGTTATCTCTATACCATTGAATGGGAACTTTAGAGACTCATGGTACGTGGAGGGAACAGCTTTCACTGCATGGATCCATGGGCAGCCTAGGATAATGTTTTAAGGCAGCTCAATGTCAAGGACTTGGCACGTGGTTTCAAGCATGACGGGGCCCAGTTGTATAGGCAAGTGAATAACACCTTCTGATTGGCATTCAGCATCATCATATCCTTTGATTGTAATACTTTGATTAGTGTTGACATGATCCTCAGAGTATCCCAATTGCTTAAGTAACTTTAAAGAACAGATGTTGAGACCAGCACCACCATCTATGAGTATGCGTTTGATTTTATGTTTATGAATGAGAACCTCAATGTGAAGGGCATCATTGTGACATGGATCATGGGATGGGAGGTCCTTTTCAGTGAAGACCACATTGTAGGGTGAAGCAATGTTACCTACTATAGCTTAGAAATCTGTGACCACTATGTTGTTAGGAACTGAAGACTCTTGGAGGGCTTTTTCTAACACCACTTTATGTGTAGGTGACAATCGTAGAAGGTCCAAGATAGAGATCTGTGCTGGCATTTTCCCTAAATGTTTGACAAGATTATAATTGGATTGAGTTGGGAGACTGGGTGTAGGACCACGAATGGTGACACGACCACGACGAGTTGTAACAACGCAATCCATAGATTTACCTTTGATTGTGAGGGTAGACACTCGACTCTCTTCAAAATGACAAAGGAAGTGGAAGCATGATTGACACCTTTACCTTTATCCTGAGGAGGAGGTGGACCATGGTGAGGTAATGGTTCCTTGTACATGTTGAGGTCTTTGTTAGTGTGTTGAGCTAGTGGATCATCCTCAAGAGAGATTTGGTTGCCCTCGATGAGATTTTGGATTAGGTGCTTGAGTTTCATGCACGATGCGGTTATGTGCCCTTTAATCCTATGGAATTCACATTATTCATTTTCTCTGTACCGTGTAGTTTTGTAAACCAGTTCACCATACGGAGGAGCATCGGGTAAGGTGATGAGGCCTTTGTGTAAAAGCTTGTGTAGGACCGACTCTATGGGCTCTCCCAAGGGAGTGAATTGATGCCGTGGAAGGTAATCTTGTTGAGGCCACTCTTGTTGTCGTTGTTGGTTTTGATATGGTTGCCTTTGTTGTTGTTGTTGTTGAGGTGGATTTTGACTTAGTTTGGAAAGTTGCAGTGTTGTTTGCAATGTTTGGACATGTTTAGAATCGACCACCCCATCATTGACCACATTTTTATTTTTGTTCCAAAACTTTGGTTTATCATTTGTTTGTTGTTGAGGAGTGTTGTCTTTGGTTTCTTTGAATATTTTAACCACACCTTTAGCAATGAGGGCCTTTTCAATGTTGATTCCCTTGTACGTGATTTCGTCGAAGGTTGTAGCACTAAGAATTTGCAAATGAAAACCTAACTCTTGGTTGAGGTTCTGCACAAATATGCTAACAAGCTATTTTTTGGTTATTTTGAATGGGAATTTGTTATCCATTTGTCTCCATCGTTGAAGGAAAGAAATGAAGGTTTCTCCATTTTTCTGTTTGTTGTTGCATAGATCAGTCATGGAGATCTCATGCTCTGCGTTGTAGGAGAAATGGGTGGTAATTTTTTCCGCAAGCTCATTAAAAGATTTAATACCCGTGGGTAAGTGGGAGAACCATTCTATAGCTTGACCTCCAAGACTACGAGGAAAGAGATGTATAAGATATGTATCATAATGTGAGACCTCAAAGCAAGCAAGATAGAATTCCCTAAGATGGTCTTTTGGGTCTCCTTTTCCTTTGTATTTATCAAATTTGGGAATAGTGAAATTTTGAGGAAAAGGGATCATGGTTAAGGACTAATCAAAAGGATAAGGACACACTTCTTCTAAAGAGAAGGTCTTCTTGGTGTGGCCAAACATAAGATCAGATAGTTGTTGTTGAACTTCCACAATTTTTAGCTCCATCATTATGGGAGGGGTTGGAAACATCTCATGTTGTCCTAGAAGTGGTTGTTTATGCCCATATGGAAGATTGTAGTGTAAACCATGGGCATTGGTGTTATAAGGGTTGTATGATTGGTTGGGGTCATATGTGTTGTGCGTTGGGTTTAGATTGGGTTGGAATGGGATGCTTTGATTTGGAGGAGGCGGGGGTGGCACTAGATAAGAATGTAGGCTTTGTGATGGTTGAAGAAACGAGTTTGGTGGGGGAAAGCTAAAGTTTGGGTTAGGTTGCGATTGCGACACATAGCTTTGGGAAACTTGATGTTGGGAATGTTGAGGGTGGATAGGCAAGGTGTTGAAAAAGTTTAGCGCTGATGATCTTAGTGGTGGAGGGACATAGGTAGATGTGTTTTGTGATGGTTGGGGTTGATTGAGGATGATCGTTGAAGAATGTTACGGTTGGGGTTGCATGACCCTAGTTGGTTGAGGGATACGAAGCTTTGATGATGTTGAGGGTGGTCCTTGTTGAGACCCTTGTTGCATGGATACAAAAGTGTTTCCCAGATTATAATTTGGTGGGAAACCTTCTCGTGATGGGGTAGCCAAGTTTCCACTTATGATTGATGTGGACACTTTAGGAGTGTGTTGTATATTTGATCGAGCTAAGGTGGCTTTCTTAGCTATCTCTGCTTGATGTTGGAGAGTCTCCTATTGATTTTTGTAGATCTCCATAGGAGTCAAAAGTGGTGATATGGCCCTCTTTCCTGTTGGGTTTTGATAAAGGGGATTCTCATACTGTGCAATCATTCTCCCTTGTAAGCTTTGTTTGGGTAAAGGCGTGGTCACTGTTGACATAGTTTGGACTACATGTATGGCGTTTTGGGTGTTGTTTGTATCCTTGAGATTAGATAAATCAAAATCTTGAGGTAATTTGGCTTCTTGCTCTACAAGCAAGTGAAAGAAATGATCTTGGTTCTCACTAAGGATTTTGTCAAAGGTGGCTATGGCTCTAGGATCTTGTATAAATTCATCAAGATCTTGCCCATCTTCTTGAGAGGATTGACCTATTTCAAAGTCTCGCTCTTCTTGAGATGGGGCTTGATCTGTGGTATAACCTTGTGGTACAAAATCCTGAGGCATGTCGGTGGTGTAGTGAGGTGTACTTACCAAAGGGACCCTCTCCTTCTTGAGATGGGACCTGATCAATAGTATAACCTTGTGGCACAAAATCCTGAGGCATGTTGGTGGTGTAGTGAGGTGTACTTACCAAAGGGGACCTACCCTCTTGAGGATTGTTGGGTTGATCAAGCTACGGCATGTTTGGAGAGTTGGTTGATCTTTCTGTGGGCATCTTAGGAATAACCTTGGGAGTAACGTTGGATCGGCCTGATTGCAGTGTGTGAGGAGGTGATTTATGCTTCCTAGGGACAAATTTCTTGGACTTCATAGTTTACTAAAGTCTAGTGGTTACCATAGAATACACTAGGATAATATGTTGGGGTTCTGCTTGTGTTTTTGGAAAAGACAAATTTTGATGTACAGTTGACTGGACAAAAGGTGTTGTACTATTTGACCAAAAGCGTAGGACTGTGCCACCAAAAGCAAGCTACTGTAATACCAACGGCGATGGACTGAGCTACCAAAGGCAAGGTACTGCTATACCAAAGGTGAGTTACTATGACTAAAAGTGATCTCCTGTGATACCAAGGGCACTGAGGTAGGGCTGCAAAAGGTGAGGTACTATTATACCAAAGGCAAGCTACTGTACTACCAAAGGTGAGCTGTTGTAATACCAAAGGCACTGAAGTAGTGTCTAATGCTTTAAAAAGGCAAATTTTGATAGATTTGGTTTTGGTTCTGATTGGATTTGCTTTGGCAAGAGAAAATATAGCAAACAAAGTGGTAAAAAGGACTAACACAACAGATAGTGTATGTTCAAGGCTCATAAAAAGCCCAATGTTTCCACATGTATAAGACAATTGCAAGCAATATCAAGCACTTTGTATCCCTAGAGACAAGGTTGCATTGCAGTAGATCAGCTCACAACTTAATACTCCGTCAATAAAAATGTCATTCCATAAAGGTGTCAGACATTTTGTATCTTTGCGAGAGACAATATGTAGGGATATCTCACCCTCCCCTCGAAAAGCTCAAGTAGGTCACAAGAACTTTATGGCCGAGGGAATACTATCTCTTCTTAAGGGAGCCAATGGTGAGTATCTTAAGGGCTTAAATCAATTCCTCTTGCACTGATGATTACCACAACATTCAGAGGTAGATCAGGTAGTCACTATCTAGAATGGTTCTTAGTAACTTTGAGGGACCAATGCCTTACGAGCAATGCGATAAGCTACTAAAAGCTTTAACCAATCCTACTAAGAGTATCAAACACTTCACTCAATGTGAAAATTGTTTCCACAAAGAGCTAGTACACCTCTTTTCAATTTGGCACCACAAGGTAAGGCTAACGTCAGTTAGGACTTGGCTTTTGCCTTATCCCTCTTATATAGCAGTTTAAAATAAAATTATGCTAAGGGTCATCCCTTTTGGATGAAATGCAATCCAAAAGCAGGCCCTTCTAAAGGAATAACTGAAATGTAAGAGCAAGCACATCAAACAAAGGTTCAATTGTCCCGTTATAAGAAAAATAAGGTGCAACTAAATTAGGCACACACATAATTGTAGTTGTCAATTGTCCCTTATGAAATTGAAGTGTTTGGCATTCATGTCCATTATCCCTTAGAAAATTGAGGTGTTTTTGCATACATGTCCATTGTCCCTTAAGAAAGCAATATGTTCCTAAGACTTAGATTGCCAAAGTGATTTGTTCAATTGTTCCTTAAGGAGGCAATAAGTTTCTAAGACTTAGTGTAATGAATCAAGTTTCTCCAATGCTCGTCCTGCATGAACATGTTAGAAAATCCTATTTGATATGTGTGAGTGATAAGAAGCTGCAACAGGTCAATTAGTTCCACCAAAACTCACAAGTTAGCAAAAATAAATTAATTTGACCAAAAGCGAGTTACTGTCTACCAAAAGTGAGTGGTGCTCTAGACCAGAGGCGATGCACTGTATGACCAAAAGCGCTACCATAGATCTAGAAGCGACATACTGTGCTGCCAAAAGCAATGTCCTATGCTACCAAATGCACTTTACTGTCGCAGATCTAAAAAAAGTTGGATTTTGCCAAAAAAGTTAGTTCAAAAGATAATTTCATGTTTGATTCATAAATCTAGGATGTAATAGTTGATAGATCTGTAACCTGGGATCAATAACAATTCAAAGAATGCTGCCAATAGATAGGTTAACTCAAAAAATGGCAAATACTCCTAAATATGTCAGCTTAGGATGTATAAAAGAAAATTGAATGACAAATAAATCAGCTTGTCAATCAAATCAATGACCATTATGAGAGTTAAAATCTTGCAAATGATAAAAGCAAGATCTAGAAAAACCCTAATATGCCAGAAGCGCCTTACTGCGCTACCAATAGCATTGAACTGTGTTACCAATAGCACTCTACTTTACTACCAAAAGCGCTACAGTATCGCCTGAGGGCGCTATACTGTGTTGCCAAGAGCGCTTTACTATACTACCAAAAGTGCATTTCTATGTCCTTTGCGTTGTTCCGTACTGTACTTTAAAAAAATTAATTTCTTAAAGAAAAAGAGGGATTAGTGGGTCCCACCGAGTGTGCCAGAATGTGTATGAGGAAAATCGATTATAATTAATGATAAATCAAAACAAATCAAAAACCCATAACATAAAGAGAACTAATCTAAATAAAAGCCATTATCAATAAATCCAATGAAATAAGAAAGCTTTTACCCAAATTTGTGTTGTTCCCTTTGTTGGATGTGGATTGCTCAATAACGCTGTGAAACCATGTTTGCAACAAGCAAGTAAAGTGTCAAAGTGCTTAAAGATCAATGTCAAAAGATCGTAAGGTTGCTCAATCGATGTGATGTATGCTCAAAGCGCTGTAAAGGATGCCTTATAATAAGTGATCGAAGAGGATTTGTGAAGGAGATGAGGGGGGTTTATATAGGTTTCAAACATGATCAATCAACGGTCTAGATAATTCAAAAGAATCAACGGAGGAGATAAAACAAATAACCATGATGAATGTGCACACGACATGTGTCAATCCATAAGGATATTTTTATTAAGATATGATGAAAACAAGATTGATTGAATAGATAACTCAACTTGTAATTTTGCCTTTTTTAGAGTTCTAAAAATAAGACTGATTGTGCACACGAGTTAACAAGATATTTTAAGAGGAATTGGAAGATAACTGAAATTAAATAAATAAATTTATTTAATTGTTTGTGCATGATTTTGAAGAATAGATAAGATATGATTATTATAAATAAAATACTTGATTTTATTTATTTTTAGAGGATTGAGACAATTTAAATAAATTTGCATGATTTATTTAAATTTAGAAGAACAAGTGATTTTAATTAAATAATGTAAAATTATTTAATTATAGATAAGATAGAATTGGATGAGTTAATAAAATAATTGGATTTATTTAATTAATGGAGACTTGAATTTTGAAAGATGATAATGATTTAATTAAATAATTAAAATTATTTAATTTTAGCAGAATATAGAGGAATTTAATTTAATTAATTAAATAAATAGAATTTATTTAATTAATGTCAATTTTTAAAAGGTTTGGAATAATTTAATGAAATTAATTAAATAATTAGATTATTCAATTAATGTTGACATGCAGGTGATTTGACAGATTTGATGAAATGCAAGTGGTGCAACGACCTGGTCATTTTTGGGTGTCTACAACATCCACTTCACATTCTTTAATTTTGTCTTCAGTCATCAATCCATTTTGAGGCAAGGTGTATTTTGTTTCCGCAGCTTTCCATACTTTGTAACCAAGACAAAGAAGATGACTTTTCATTTGTGCCTTCCGAAGAGTATAATTCGTCCCATCAAAATGTGGTGCTTCCTTCTTATAAGACATTTTGGATCTTCCTCAAATTGTTAAACTTTCTTCAGAGGAACCTGTCTCTAAGACCAATTGTTGATATGCACCAGACAACTGAGAGGGGGGGTGAATTAGTTGTCCCAAAAACTCAATCAATTTTGTACTTGAACATTAATCACTCATCCACAATTATTATGATTTATCAATGAGTGCATGAAATCAGAAACTTAACCACAGATACGACATTAAACACAAGAGACACCATATTTTACATGGAAAACCCCCAAGGTGGGGAAAAACCATGGAGAGGATTAGCTCTCAAAATATATTGTAATCTTTTAAAAATGATGTTCAAGCTTGGTCACTCCACGGGCCCAGAACATACTGGCTCACTGCCATGAAGTATAGCTAGGTCTAGTAGGCTAACTACCCCAACCCTAAACCTAGAAAGATTACAATAAGGAATGTTAAATCCTAAGGGCTGTTAAACCCTACTAGCAGCTCACTGCTAGGCTCACTGCCACGATCAACATCTTCTTCAAGTCTAAGATTAATACATTGAAGTACAACAATTCCTCTGCCCTGCTCTGCTCTACCTTTTACACCTCTTTCCTTATCTTCCCATCGTTGCACAAGGACTACTTTTTCACAACTCAACTACAAGTATTTATACACTTCATTAACCTTGGAGTGATCATCAAGGTTGGCATTACAATCATCAACCATTAGAAAAATCTCCAAGGTCGGCATTATAAACATTTACAAAATAGGTCCTGACCTATTATAACATTATGCAAAGGAAATGAAGTAAAGATGTATGCGGATCATGGCATGCCTTAGCTAGGACTTAAACATGATCTTCCATGCTTCAACACGCTTCCATGATCTTCAAGGGATCTCCATAATTACTAGAATTCACCAAGTCGGCTAAGACTGGTTACATGCTACATTATCTGGGAACAATCTTCAAACATGATCTCAATTCCTTAATGCAGACCAATGTCAAGATACGAACATGATTAGGAGACATCCACAAGCACATTATAATCATCAAGAGTAACCGCATGAACCTTAACCACTTTAGCCATAGGAATCATCTCACTGGAACACACGAACTTCACTGTCTTCGACTGTCATAAAAGAAAGATAGCTTACAGACCACCAAAAGATGAACCACTGCAATTTTAGGCACTTATCATCATCACAGACTTCCCTCTAGAACCGCAGAGAAAAATACTTTATTGCAAAGGAATGCGAAGCAAAACACTTTCTCCCTGTCACTAGAGAATATTCAGAGAAAGTAGGTTTTACTCTAGTGAATGCAACTCTCTCAATTCTTCACACTGGAGGCTCAAACTTAGGATTTAGAATCTTCAGACATCCATTTAAATAACTTCCAATCCCCAAACCAAGATATTCAAATAGCAGGAAATGTGGAGTAAGATCTACTGGACTGTTCTTCAGCATACAATTCATTGTCTATACTGCACTTCACTGTAACTTACTTGTTTATTCTGGAGAGGCCTATTTTCTCAATATTCTCAACACACAAAGCTTCTAAACAAGTAATAGAATAGGACACAGTTGACACCAATGACAAGAAAGATATGTTGACATCAATGACAACACCCATTAGGCACATACTTGCAACAGGTTCATAAAGAAAATGTTTGATATAAATGTTTCTGTTTGGAAGAAAATGGTTATAAGAGATGTTATTTGTACTAAATATTTATGCTATTGATATATCACGAATTTGAATAAGATCTGTAGTACTTTTCAAGGCTTCCAAGAGGAGTTTCAGAAAAAGGAAAATCAAGTTCCACAACAAAGTAAATTTCCTTCACCTATTTTGTTACCATATAATATTTGATGTATAGGGTACATTTAAATCATATATATATATATATATATATATATATATATATATATATCAAATAATCTATCGATTTTGATGAATATTAATGTATGATTTTCCTATTTATAAACAAGATTTATTGTTGTATGTTTGTCACAGAGGATTCTGAGATAAGGCTAATCTTTTTTTATTATGATTATTGAAAATATATCTTTAATTGTAGTCATTAATGTTATTCTTACTATTATCAGCTAGCTATGGATGGTATACAGCCGCCATGGGCTATTCCAATTAGACTAAGTTCTTCTATCTAATAAATATATTGTCTAAATAATGAGTCGTATTATATATGGGCGCCCATCTGAATTAAAATCATGGTATGCAAAATATATAAATACATATATATTTACTCTGTATCAAATTCAAGTATTCCTTTATCTTTGTAATGCTAAATTGACTTGAATTTTAGAGTAATGTCTTTCATAATGAATCGAGATATGTTTCCTTTATAAAAGCATCTAGAAATTAAGTGTTGATCATATCTCCTTCATAGGCAAAATGTCATGCCCACATTTCCCATGCAGTCACAACATGCAAACACGCGTGTCATGTCCACATGCGACATGTGGTCATGATACAAACTGTCAAAAAATTTTCCCTTACTACTCTGTATTTCCCCCTCACACGCGTATGCATATTTGATTGAGTACTTTTAAGGTGTAACGATAATGTTGTTTACGGAAAATTTCACACACGTGTGCCTTCACTATGCTGGACCTACTAGTTGCTTGATGATGATCACTACGTTTTTACATTGGTTTCAAAATTCAACGTTTAAATTACTGGATAATTTGTTGGCCCTATTTGGTTTTCTCAGTTTATTCATTACTGCCTTGCAATATTTATTTCCTCCTCTTTCAAGTTGTTTTGATTAATTTCATGTTCAATTGTTTACTCATTTATTTATTTTCTTAAATTAATTTATTAAGATAATTTGTGCCCAATACCCTAATAATTCATTAGGCATTTAATAACTTTGAATTTTTCCATAAATATATCTTTATATTTTTCTTTTGAAAGTGGAATCCACAACTAATTACATCTAAATTTATATATATATATATATATATATATATATATAAATAATTTAATCTTTCTTTTGTAAGTGGATTCCACAACTAAGACAACTATTACATTTAAATATATATATATATATATATATATATATATATAATTAATTTAACTTCCTCTTTTGTAAGTGGATTCCACAAGTAATACAACTATTATATTTAAATAAATATATATATGTATATATAAACTTATATATATATACCTACATACATAAATATATATATTTACTTAAATAATATTTAACATTAAACTCCACTCAAGCACCAAGTGCTTGTTATAAACCATGTTATAGCCATGAAGGGAGTTAACCCTAATTTTTATTGTGTTGCAGGGTCATGGAGGGCGGCGGTGGCGAAGGAGGTTGCAGGGGAGGCCGAAGGAGGTGGGCGGTGTGGAGTGGCGGAATGGAGTTGGGCAGCGTGGAGGTCACAGTGAGCAGCGGAGGGGAGCGGACGCTGGTTGCGAAAGAGGGAGCCGGCAGCAGGAATGGCCAAGGTGCAAGCCGCGAGGGAGGAGACCGCAGGAGGTGACAGAGCGGGGTTCCATGGCGGGGGTGTGAGGTTAAGTCACGGTGGGGGTGTGGGGAGGGGTGGAGCCCCACCCACAACCCTCCGCCCCTCCCTACACCCTTCTTGCTTTAAGGTTTTCGGTGGGGGTTTAACCCCCACCATGTATTATGTAAATTTTTGACTGTGTAAGTAATAAAACAGTGAATTCTCTATTCCTCATCTCATTTGCTAATTCGTAAGTTTTGATTAAAACTAATTATATATATATATACGAGTGTAGCAAATTTTTACAATTTCATTTACGGATAAATAAATATATATATATATATATATATATATATACATATATGTGTGTAGCAAAATTTCAAAATTTTCCAACAAATAAATATATATATATATACACACATATATATATATATATATTTATATAATTAAATCATAACGAATTTTCATATTTCCTACAACATTTTAGTTTACAAATTAACAAATTCATTTCACATTTTCTCCAACATTTTAATTTACAATTTAACAAATTCTTGAGTGAAACAGAAAGTAAATAACCCTTTAAATATGTATTTTCAACTAAATTTTAATCTATCAAGTATACATTCATTTTCAAATAAAATTAAAGATTAAGAGTAAATACAGGGAACTAATAAATCTTCCACTTCGATAACCAAATAAACAGACATGTAAATCAGTTTAGATTAATTTCTATTGTATACTTAAATCAAGTTTTAATTTGTTTTCAAAAGGTAATTTTACATCTTCTAAAATCCAGTAAATGTAACTTTTTCACTAAATAAAACCAGAAAAAAACTTAACAACTTGTCTAGATCAAAAACTTAATTTCACAACTTACAATTTGATAAACAAGAATAAACAACTGTAAGATTTCACAACTCACAGTCACTCTAAGGAAAGAATTGCTATCTTCTCCCAATACAATATTTACAATTTCAGAGGGAGAAATCTCTCCTCTTTAAAAGGAACTTATCCAGGAAGAAACTTAAAGAACCAAACTCTCCCTGCCAGTAAGGATGAGATACATTTTCCCCAAACAATAAAACTTTCCCAATTCTCTCAATAAGCTCCAAGAGAAACTTGCATGACAACAAGGAAAAAATACACCAACCAACTAGCTCTCCTCCCTACCATAGACCCGCAAGAGGGTCACCCCCGAGCTAGGGAGATCATCCACACACCCAGGGTAGAATAGACCAAAAACACCTCACAACAATAGAAACAAACAACACACAACACCCATGGTTTTACTCACAACACATAAACTCAACTGTGGTGAGTTTAAAGAGGGTAGGGAAGTAGACTCACTCAACTCAAGGGTTTCATTCTTCTCATCATTTTATCACAACTTCTCTCATGGCCTCAAGCCAACAAACTTAACTTTTCTCATGGCCTCAAGCCATCCAAATAATCAAAAAATCCCAGGGATATCCCAAATAGGCTCTCAAGCCTTATAGCCATTCTTCTCAAAATCACAAACATGCCCTCAAGGCTTCCATATACTAAGAACAAGAATACACCCGAGGAGGTTCACACCTTCCCTTCCCCACACATGATGGGCATTGTCTCCCAAGTGGAAGAAGCTCTTTCAAACACCCATCACAAACCCAAAATAACAGAAATACCACATAGACAACCTTTGCAAAATAACATGCATCAAACAAGTAACCAAACATACAAGGGTGAGTAAACTTGCTCACTAACCTTTACAAGCCCTATTATGGATGTAGTTGAAGAAGAGCTCCACCCTTAGTCTCCTCCTCCAAGTTCTCCTTTCCACAATAATCCAATCCCCTTACCCTTTCCCTCCTCTCTTCTTTAAAACTAATTCCCCCCATTTTTCCTTATTCCCAAGTGGCATTAAAAATTAACCCCACTCCTTATCCACTATCCCTAGTGGGCTTAAAATAATTAACCCCCACTCATGAGGTCCCCCACTATAGTCCTTTTCCAATACATGGAGGAATAAAATAAAATAAGTGAAATAGAAATAAGGAGGAAGTGGATGACACACCACCCTTTTTATGGGGAACTCCCACCAAAAGAGAGGCACAAAGAGATAAAGCATTCCATTCTTGGTGGATCATGGAGTCATTCCATGACTTGGAAGTGGGCCTGAGTGTGGATTCCACTCATCCTATTATCCCCATGCTTCCAAATTCGTCACTTAACTTCACTGTGAAGTTAAAGTGACCATATGGAGGTTATCCCAAGGTTATCCTAGTCAAAAGGGTCCCTAGACCCATGGGGTATAACCCAGGGTTGATTTTTACCTAGTTAGGACTCCCAGAGTCAAGTAAAAACATAAGAAGAGGGTCTAAAAGAAATAAACTTAAACAAGACTCATAACAACATTTCTTACAACACATATCACAATACAAGTAAATCAGAGGGTAGACCTAATTCCCTTGACCCCATGCGACATTACAACATTACAACATTACAACATTTCACCATACATGGAGTTGATCTTAGTTCCTCGTGGAACTAGATCGGCTCACAAGGGATACAACATAGGGTGTGGAATGATTTCTTGTATTTGTGGTTTCGTTAGCAATACCTGCACACTCAATCTCAAAGTTAATAACACATAAAGATATCATAGCCGAAACAATTTAAATACAAACATACCTAAATATTCTACCATATAATCATACTGAAATCACATTAAAGTTCCCTTTCTAATATTATCCACTCATTATTCTCTTAAAAGCAAACATCTATCTATCATTGCACAATTTGTTTTCTTAAAAATCAATTAGGTTTAATAATCAAGATTCCAGGATCAACAGTCCCCCAATCATAAAAGTAATAGCAATAGTACTGTAAATAGTCTCATGAACAGAAGTGAAAAAGGTAGGCCTCACACAAAACATTGGTTTATGGAGTAAAACATATCTTTATTTGTATAGTTCGCATATATATTCTTATTGTTATATATATATAAAGATCCTTACGTTTGCATCTTGGTTCGATGTAAGTAAAACACTGGGTACTTTAGATAATATATACATAATTGTATTGCATTGTGTTGTAAAAGAATGCGTTTCATTTTCTACAAGCCATCAAGTCACTGAGGTTTTCTAATAATAGTTTATGTAAACCCATTCTTAGCATGAATATTAACAATCATGTCTTTCTTAGGTCATGCTATACATACCTTGTATTTGATCTTCAATATTTTCATTATGTCTGTATACTTATGTTATCGGTGGATTTATAATTATGTTTACATTTAATCAATTCATAATGGCTTCATCAATAATTTTATATCCTTAAGTGGAAAACTGAAACTTGCTTGATACTTGTTTAATGTTGTTAAAGGTGTAATAAACCATTGTCTGCAAATCTGACAATTGCATATAATATTATTGTTCTTCTATCTATAATTCTATTGCATTAGTTAAGTAATAGGCTGGAGTTATATTATACATTTGATTATGATTGGAATAATAAAATCTAATTTTACAACTAATGTGATATTCATGTGTTCACATTATTTTATCAACACAATTGTGGTGGCATTGGTTATTGCATACATTCTTAACTCTTGATTATTAGTTATTCATTATTAATTTAAGTTTAAATTTTTCTTTAGAAGGTAATTGAAATATTTAATTTATTTAACAAATCTTTTGTTCAGATTTTAGTGGGCAAAACATCATCATCTTTGATTTATCCAAAGTAACTAGGAAATTTTAAATATAGAGTAAGTGATCTTTATTGATTATTACATATCTTTTAATTATTTCTTAATTAAATTACTTCATTTCCAATTTTTTGGTAAGTTTTCTAGGGAGGCATTACAAATACAAAGCCTTTGTATTGCATTGAAATGCTATCATACATTCACCTAACTTTGTTACATTCATGCCAACAAATGTGGCAAGAGGAAATAATGAAACTACAATTTCAACATTCCCCTAAATCATTACAATCAACCATGGAGACTGTTATGTCAGAAAAATGCACCCTTGGGGACTTTTTCCTATTAAGGTTTAGCTCCTAGGTCTTTAGATTGCATTTAGAGCATCTTGCATGATAATTCAAATGTCGGGTTTGTGACCGTTATTTGGTTTCCAGGTTGACATCATAAGTTTCAAATACGAATTCTTGGCGGGAATCTTAGTAGTTGCATATATAAGCATGTTTAGGTTATCATTTGTAAACTAGAGAAGATCATTAGATGATTTTGGGCATACTTGTGATTATCATTGTGTTGTAGAACATAGCATTGTTATTGTGTTTGTTTTTTAGGTTGGATTTACATCTTCTCCTCATGGCATTGAAGAGCTTCATCCTTCCATGAGAGCTTCATCATCAAGGTGACATCTATTATGTTTTATCATCATTATCATTTGGATTTTTGCCTCTATCCCACAAGGATACGCACTTTCTCTGATAATGGTGTTCAGAAGACTTGAATGTCTCTCTGAGGCTTGACTGAGGCAAGCCTCTAAACACCACAACCCCCTCCCACACTCCTTGTGATTGCAGGTTACAGGTTGCGAAAGTGGAAGAAGTGGAGTTGCAGGGAGTAGGAGGACATTGCGAAGATTCCAGATCCCAAAGGAGGAGCTTGATTAGACTAGGGTGCCATCACCATTGTCCTCCACATCTAAAGCTATAGAAACATACAAGACACTGATCATCAAGGTTTGCAGAGCTTCCGACATCCAGAAGAATCTTCCTCAGTGGACTAGGGTGCCATCAACCTTGTCCTCCACTGTTAGATCACCAGAAACTGAAGATACATCAGAAATCAATGCCGAAAGGAGATCAAGAATCCACCAAAAAACATGTGGACTAGGGCACCATCACCATTGTCCCCGACATTTTTTATTTTCTGGACTGCAAAAAATAGTGAGTTAAGGTTCTCTGCCCTTTGTCTAATTCCAACAGCATTTGTCATAATTCATAGATTTACTTATTATTTTGCTTAAATTAGGGTTTCAAGAGCATAAAAGTATTAATTAGAAACATTGTGTGATAACTTCTAAATTTCCCAGTAGAAAACCAAGTGGCAACCCAATCTAATGGATGACTCTCCTCTTGATAGGAGAAGCACTTGATTGAAAAGCCCTTGGAATGTTTAGTGGAAAGGAGGATTCAAACTAAAACATCCATCACCTCTCTTTTTAATACAAAACATTTTGGTGAACCTATGTTTTGAATTTTTTGGCACCTTACTGAGTGTTGTTTGATAGATTTGTATTCATTCATTCTATTGCATTCAAAAATTTACAAAAAAATGAAACATTTGAAAAATTCAAAAAAATTGGCATATTGGACTTGCATTCTTGTAAAATTTGAATTAATTGGCATTTAATTTAAATTGATTTTTGTTATTTGCATTAAATATGATACAAAAATACATAAATTCATCAATTACAATTCATTTGCATTGCATTTGCATGCTTGATTTGTTAGAAATTGCTTGAAATTTTGCATTTTTCATGAAAACCTAGTTTTGCATGAGCTAGGTGTTATGTGGTTACACAACATGCCCCATTTTGACTTGGCAAAATAGGGACCCAACTTTTTGTTTGGCTTATTCTATGCTTTCTGGCGGTTTGGTGAAAGTAAGTCATGCAGATCATCATGTAAGAAAGGCTGGGTAGATCATCATCATGAGGTCAATTTGTCAAAGTTCATATTTCATTCCAATAACCTCATATTCAGATAGAACGTCAAATTTCATGCAGGTTTGCCTTTTACATCACCCTGATATTCATTAGGATGTGAAAGTTATGAATGGTCAAAGTTTGAGTCAAACCTGATATTTCCAGGGGGAGGATCATATTTCGTAACATCAGTCATATTTCAAAAGATCACCCCGATCTAATTTATCACCTGATAAATCATGCGGTCCGAATGTCCAGATGTCAATTTTAGGTGATAGTGACCTTTACCCATCGGCGACCTTATGTTTCCCGCGAGGATCATGTTTCTCAATGTAACCCGATATTTTCTCAATATCCTCCTGACGCGAAATATCCCCCTAAGCCATTATCCTGATGACATCATTTGAGTCCGATAAACAAAGAAACAAACATGACGATGACATCATCATCACATTTACCTCTCGGCAGGATATTTCATAAACATGATCCTGTTCCCATAACATGACGATGACGTCATGATACCTTAGTGATACAATGAATGAATATCTGGATGACGTCACCCTGATATTCTGAGAGAGGTCATGTTTTATCCGGTCATAATCTTTGAAACATCACTCAACATATCAAAATATCCTCCTGATGTACTAAACATAGCTAAAGGGTGAGTTGATCACCCGATTTTGTCATGATAGTTTTTCCTCTCGGGGAGGATGATCACATTGCACTTAGGATGATATTTTTGAATATCACCCTGATATTCATATATCACCCTGATATTCATATATTATCCCGATATTCAAATATCACCCCACTCCCGTTGCCGCCATTAACATTTAATGTACGCAAACATGGTAGGTAGTTCTCACCGACCATTAAACCCGATCGAACAGCTGGCGAAATCCTGACGTTCCGTGTAGAAAATTAACGAACAAAATCCAATATGTCAGGGTTTGCCCTAATTTCACCCTAAGTGCATGGTTAAAAGGTGAATTCACTGTCATTTCAGTTCTTACCTTGCGATAAAATTATTTTTACAGAGCACCAGCTTCCATATCCTCATACAGGTGATAGTCAGACGAACAGAGCTTATAAACGGGAGGAAGTGCGTGATCATCAGTAGAATTAAGGGCATTTTTAGAAGTCCACTGGTATAAAGGAAATTTGCATATCCAGGTAAGTAAATGAAACCCTCATCATGTTGTTTCTGTAATGGTCAGGTATGGCGTTGTTAATATGAAGTCCTGGTTTATACCCCCCATGATAAGTTGATGTTGAATAATACAGTAGACATGATGGTTAGTAGAGATAATTGTTATCTGCATGCATGTGAGTATCCATTGTAAGACAAGATTTTGTTAATTGCAGGCATCCATGGCTGATAAGAGGTTGGCTAAGTGTGAGGCTGAATTCAGTAAGCCCATGTTTTCATCTCAGAGAGGCATCCTGTTCAAATATGGCACAATTATAGATACCCATCAGGGGAATACTAGTTTGGAAGCCTGGTCAGCTAGGCTGAATGATGAGAAGAATAGAAGTCCTGTGCTGGATGCCGTATTTGTGTCCAGAATGTGGAATGCCGCCGGTTTCCCATACTCCATGGAGTCTCTGGAGTTGGTTATCAAGTGTGTCCGGAACTACAACCCAGAGACCCGGTAGGTGATGAAGCATGGAAGGATATATGCAGACCTATCCATCAAGGGTCTCTCCCAGGCATTTGGATTGCCATTGGGCAGGAAGGTCAACAGTGTGGACCTAAAGAAATCAGAGAAAGAGTATGAAAATAACAAGAAACAAGCCAGGAAAAACATGTACCAATGGAGGGCTGAGAACAGCACATATCCTGTAGCTGCCAAACTTCCTGTACACTTATTCAAATATGATTTTAGTGATGAGTACCAATACATGATTGCACTATTGAGTAGAGTCACAGGCCAGCCTGATGCTGGTAGTTTTAAAGATTGGATGTATGGTGTGATTATGATGTGCATATATTCAGACATCAAGCCATTGTGGGGTCAACTAATAAGTGATGCTCTGCATGAACAGCTGATGAACCTAGGAGGTTTAAATTGTGCTTTCTATATGATGTCATATATTGTCTACTCCTATGCTTACAAAGGTACATTTGATGCACTAGTTACGGATGGAAAAGTCACAGGCACAATTAATGTTGTGCATATTTGGGATCATCATCCCCAGCTGCAAAGAGCCAATTACCTCCAAGATTACAAACTGGTAAATGATGCATTCTCTATGCATCTGGTCAAAACCATGGAGGAGGATAGAACAAAATGATTGAGCATGGAGGCTCAAGAGATAATCTACAGGCATGGAGCTTGGTATATACAATTTACCACTTTTTCCTACATAAGGATTGAGGGTTTTGAAGGAAATCCCCTCATGCTGCCAAGGTATCCCACTGATGCAGTGATACTGATGGAATTTATAAGGCAGAGCTCCACAATGTTGAAAACATATAAGGATGCCCATAAGCTGCCACCAATTTTGTTTCCAGTCACCATTGGCTAGTACATGTGTCCTAATTCAGAGAACATCAAGAAGATGATGGTCACCTTGAATAAAATGAAGTTGCAGCCTTTTCCACTGATAAGACCATATGATCCATATGGCAAGATGCAGAAAATAATAGGAAGGCCTATTCACCAGAGGCACCTAGAAGACTTCTGGGTTGACTATGAAGATGAAGCAGAAGCAAGAAAAAGAAGATATCAAAGGCTAACACTAAATCAAGTCAGAACCTTTGACTGCATCCCCATCCCTCAACAATTGAAGAAAGATGACGACAGGATAATTGCAGACGAGTATGAGGAGAAGAAGATATATAATGATACCATCTCTGCACCTGACCTCACCATACAAGAGGACATATCCTTGGACCCCTTCATTGCCAGGACCATACAGCTAACCCAAGCCTGGGTTGATGAACAGATAGAGGCTTTGAAGAAGAAAGGTGTTGCCATTACTGTGGACAACAAAAAGAAGGGGCAGGATATTCCTGATGGGGAGTATGATGACTTCATAAATGAGAAAAGAAAGTCTAAGGGAGATAGACTCCCTCCACAACAACAATAGAGCAAAAGACCCCCAAGGGGCAAGAAAATAGATAATGAACCCAAAGGGGTTATTATTGAATGGGCAGTGTTCATAGCTGAAGAGGCAGCAGCATCAGGATCAGGATCAGGATCCGCATCACCTCCACGAACAAGAAAACAAAAGTCCAAGAAAGGAAAGACAGCAGAGGCTGGAATTATTGAGACCCAAGAAGAGGGTCAATCCTCAAGAAAACTAGATGAAAAGGATATCCTCATGGAGGAAGAGCCTGAGGAAGAAGAGGCCCCTTTGTTATTCAAAAGGAAGAGAAGAGCTCCATAGGTGGTGGTATCTACCCCACCGAAGAGACCAAGAACCTCCATGAGAGGTGAAATAAAGCAACCCCCTACATTGTTACAAGGGGCAGGTAGTGAAGTGCATAGGGAACTTCAGCACAATGTTCCACTTCCTACCATCATTAAGTTCAAGTCTAAGCTTGCAGAGGATCAGATAAAAGAGACCTCCCAGGCACATGCAGAAGGTCATATCTCACTAGAGGATACAATAAATTTGTCCGATGATGAAGTTGTGAAGGAAGTGGCTTCACAAAAGATGGAAACCCTTGCTATAGGTACACATATGACCCCTCACAAGACTCCACCAATTCAAACTATACTGGAGGAGATAAAGCAAGTGGAAACAAAAAAAGAAAAAAGCCCAGAGAGGATAGCCCAAGAAATGGGGCTAGATACATTAATTGCACAGGTGACAAGTCCTGTAGTGGTAGACTTGACAGAGAAATAGGATGTGAATCCTGAACATCCAGTAGGATCACCTGATAAAGGGGAACCTGCAGAAGAAGTGGAGATGGCAGAATCAAAGGGCCATACTTCAGAGATAAGTCAACAGGATGTATCAGCAGAGCCTACTATAGTAGAAGTTCAAGAAAAGAAGGCTGACGAGAAAGAGGTAATAAAAGATCCTGTTGCTACAGTTCAAGAAATAAGTAGTATAGGTGCAGAACAAATTGTGGTTACAGAACCAGCACTAGCACTAAAAGAGACTTCCCAAGTATCCACTACTGTGAATGTTCCTCAGCAAGAGGAAAAGTTGAAAGTGGATGAGGTGATAACAGAAAAGGATCATGATCATCATGATCAACATATAGATAAATCACAAGATCCTCCACCTCAGGAAGATGCTCCTTCGGAGAAAGAAGTTCCTCAACAGGAGGATGTGCCACAGGATCAACATCAAAGCGAGCATCATGAAGAAGAACTAAGGAAATCACCTTCTCCATCACATCTGCTAACAGAAATAGGAGATAAAGGTGAACATCATGATGATGCAGAGAAACATGATCAGGTACCTCTGTGGTTGGAGAAAGAGGTAAATACAGAGGTAGAATTTAAAATTCAAGAATTTGATGTATCTACCTTATTTTCTGAGAATATAATAAAACCTAAGAGGAAGGCCAGAATGACTTTGGCCATTAAGAGGGATCCAACAACTGGGAGAAGGACTACACAGATTGCAGTACCTACTGTAGAGAGAGAAAAAGGTAAAATTACCTTAGATGATTTTCAGATCAGCACAATGGACTTAGGATTTGCCAATGAAGACCAAGAGGGTCAAGAAGGCAAAGATATTATTGATTCTTTAAATTAGAAGGTGAAAAGAGAGAAGGAGAAAAATAAGCAACACAAAGAGCACATTGCTCAGTTGCATGCCTACATAGGAAGGCTGACCAATACTGAAGATACTTCAACTGAACATGCAGTCCCACTGACTACTATTTCTCAAGAGGAGGTGAATAAATTAGATCTCATGAAACATGAGGCATCTGTACTAAGGAAATGGATGTTATCCACATTGGATAATGCGGAGGAAGTGGTAAAGGCCTCTTTGAAGAGGTGGAATACTCTCAGTGACTCCAGGTCAAGAGTAGATAAATTACAGATGCAGACACGCAAAAGGTCTTACAGATTGGAAAAGATATTGGACATCCTAGGAGAAATAAGGAGGATAAATCCTCAGTTGCTTATCAACAAATAGGTATTGAATAGTAATACTACCTTGTTGGTTGATATATGGTATAAGGACATTCAATTTGAATGTGGAGTACTTAGAAGATGCAATAATAAACTGAGAGATATCAGCATGAAGTTGCATGATTTAATGTCTGTTGAGGCAGAAATGTTGGAAACACTGGAAGGAAAAGTGGAAGGGAAAGTTGAAAATCAAGATGAAGAGTTTGCCATCAAAGCTTTACATGGCAACTTCCAATCAGTAGCTGATGATCCACTTGTTTACTTGACGGAAGAAGTCATAGATAAAATAATGAGAATCAAAGTCAAGATGGAAAATTACAATGAGACGCTGTAAAATAGGAAAGACAAACTAGATAGCAGTAGACACAAATACGAGGCACACAAGCACACCATCATCAAAGCAAAGACTCAGGATGGCAGAGAAATAGATAGAATTGTGCAGTTATATGAGCAGATCCAGAGCAGCATGCAACCTCATATGCGAAGTCATCATCATCAGGATGATGAAAGTTTGGGAAGTGATGCACATGATGATGATGCACATGAATCAGATAAGGTAGATGATGATGCAGCATAAAGTAAATATCAGCATCGGATACTTAGTGAAGATAAGTTTTTTTAGATGGTTGCCATCTGGCAACTTGTGCCATTTTGTAAGGTTGACATAGTCAAAGGAAATCTTGACCATAGATATTCATAGACAAATCAAGATCATTGATCTTCTTGTAACGGATTCCTCACCTTGTTCTATAAAAGGTGCTGGAATGCCTCTTTTCTAATATTTGAAACTTAATTGAAATCTGTCTGCTGAAGTATTCAGGGCTCATTTCAAAGCTTCTTGTATACATCTATATCTTTGCATACTTAATGAATGAGAAGACTTGTTTGATTACAATTCATAGTAAATCTTGAGTAATCAATGTGTGAATTCTGGATATATGTGGTGATTTGCTGCGTCCCTTGGAGTGCATGTCTACTTGCATATGTTGCTTTCATACAAATTCCTTTAAAGTTAGCATCAACTGTATCTAGCTGTGGAATTCCCTGGTGAACATATGGTTTGGTTTTCTTCTCTTCATGACTGTATCTAATGTACATGTGGTTAAATAGCTAAAGTTTCAACATTAATTTGAAGCATTTCTTTCAATTTCTTTTAAATTTCAGAGCATTTCACCATCATAATTGCAAATAATTGATAATCTCAAGAAAATAATGTAAATATGTGGACATCTCATAGATAATTGAAAATATTTAGCATATTTGAAGCTAAAGCATGTATAATTGAAAATATCATGCAAATATTTGAGTACAACTGCATCATTTGATCAAACAACTGTATAAAATGACCTCTCTATGAAGAATCTTTGCAGGAATAATGTCATGATGATGAACTTTACGTAAGGCCCCAAAATGGAAATAGCAACACACATCAACCTTTGAGTAACGTCAGAAGATTAAGACCTAATCATCGGAGACTTGGGATCATGAATTCTCTGAATTCATCGTATCTTTCAAGATGAATAAAGGTTAATGTGTACTTTTATTCTATGCTTGTTTATGACTAACATCATGACCAACACTAGGGTTGTAGTCAAAATATTGTTTCAAATTTTACTACCTTGTTTAAACACTCATTAGGTCTGATTTCTAATTGTAGTGTTGCATCATAGTGGCCTTCTTGTGAAATTTCATGTCTAGGGTTTGAAAACTTGCATTTTTTTCACTAGATTTGGCCTTATCGTCTTGTTGGACTTGCACTCCAAGCGTGTTGTGAGGGATTTTATTGCACTAATTGGATGTTATTAGCATTATTATCTTCTTCCCCTTCTCAATTTCCTTACAACACCCTTTTCTTTTGGGCTTTTGCATTGAAATTTTAGGACAATTTGCATATTTTTGATATCTTTGCACTAGGGTTTGATCTAGAGTGGCATTATAGGCATGTTGTAACAAATTTTTTGGAATTAGGTGGCTGTTATTACTGTTATAATTTGTTTTCCATCGTCATTTTACTTACAACACCCATTTCCCTACTCTTTTACATTGAGATTTGGTGAAAAATCATTTATTTTGGCCTATCTTCACTAGGTTTTGGCTTATTGACTAGATCTAGAGTTGTTTCAAAAGCATGTTGTGAAAGGTATTTTTGCATTAGAGGACTATTATTAGGCATATAATTTTCTTTTCCTCTTGAAAATATTCACAACACCTTTGCTTTCATTCATTTGCATTGGAAAAAGTTGAACAATCAAGCATTTTAGCTCATTTTCACATATAGTTTTGGACTTGTTCCTCACATAACTTTTGCAAAAAAAATTTAAAATCTGATTTTACATCTCATTATGGCATCTCATGTTATTCATCTCTAAAATCTTTGCATGAGTATATCCTAGATTTTGAACATTTCTCTAATTTCACTAATGAGAATCCTCATGTTCTAGAGCACATAGCTTCTATAAGTAGTATTGATGCTTCTATATGTTCTACATATCAGCTGCAATTACTTTGTTATACGCATGATTTT
This sequence comes from Cunninghamia lanceolata, assembly GCA_027924645.1. Classification (NCBI taxonomy): domain Eukaryota; kingdom Viridiplantae; phylum Streptophyta; class Pinopsida; order Cupressales; family Cupressaceae; genus Cunninghamia; species Cunninghamia lanceolata. The sequence continues at coordinate 12,146,430 of BSBN01001225.1, forward strand.
ACTAGCTTCACTTTACTCATAGGAGCATATCCTTTGGTATTAGAAGATTTAACTAAATTCATCTCTAGGGATACTCATGTGAAAGATGAGAGTGAAAATTCTTTTTCAGCTAACATTTTTAAAGCAATAGCTAAAGAATATGACGATGATGATTCCATAAGTTATCCTACTTCTCCTATAGTTGAATATCCAAACACCTTAGATGAGAAGACTATGGATAGCTCTATTACTGATACAACACCTAACCTCTTAAATGCTTTTGGGATAGATGTTGGTTATACTCAAGAAGAAAATAATGTTAATTCAATCTTCAATAATAGACTTTGTAACAATATCCCTAAGATGATTGTGCGAGGGGCATCTAGTGCACCTTCTTGTTTGAAACCAGTGATTATGGTTCAAGGTGCTCAACAACCACATAGACACCCTGATTACATCTATAACTATACAACACAAATGTCCCAACCAAGTCAAGGTGTTCAAAATGTTTTTCAACAACCACACCACCAGGTGATTGCTCACACATATAACACCCGTAATAACAAGCAAAGTAAGGAATAACTGAATGTGCCAGTCTCTCTTCCATGTTCTCAACCTACACTCCCCCCGCCACCTCATCTTACTCATAAAAGTAGTCAATAATATGATCTTGTCGACCAGCTTCGCGCTACTCCAGCTAAGATCTCTCTTTGAGATTTAATACAAACATCACCTACATACCATGGAATGTTCCAAGAAGCTTTACAAAAGGTGATTGTACCCCCTACTGCTAAGTTGACTGATGTAGCAGCCGTGTTAGATAGTATAAATGTGACAAAAACATATATTCTCTTTCAACCACATGAATTACTGTTAATTGAAGTTCAAAATCAATATGACCTGCTTATAATATATGTCACAATAAATAAAAAATTGGTAAAATGAGTTATGATTGATATTGGATTGGCTCTTAATGTTTGTGGCATAGACTTACTACATAGAACAAAGGCTGACACATCTTTAATCAAACTAGAAAGGATTAGCATTCCTGGCTTTGAAAATGTTGGAAGACAATCAATAGGTACCATAACTTTACCCGTATAGGTTGGACCTGTGACATTAAATACACTCTTTCATGTTATGCCAGGTTTGCTTTCATATAATATGATCCTCGGTAGACCATGGATTCATGCCATGGGGGTAGTCCCGCCTTTCATCAATAAATAAAGTTTATTTATCAAGACAAGATCCACACCGTCAAAGTCGATCCTGACCCAAATAACTGTTCATGTATTGAAAAGAAAAAAACAAGTTAACAATCATTCAAATTTAAACAGCTTATGAGTGGATTCTTCAAGACCCCTTGATAATGTTGTGCAAAACTCTCAACCATAAAATGCACTTGTTGGTGACAATTGAGGTTCATTAGATTTTAATCCTTGCAATATAGGGGAATATAAACTTAATAACCCTGACACATCAAAAGTCGCATCGATATCATCCAAGTAATTTTTTGAAACACCTAAGAAAACCAAAGCCTCCTTGACAGAAAATAAAGATAGCACTCTTACTTATACTATAGATTATGATACCTATGAGGCTTCACCATCTTCTAAGGAACTGACATCCCTCTATGGTCAAGGATTTAAAATTCTTTATAACAATTATGACTACATAGGTAACGGATGTGGTATAAATCAACAAGGGATTTGAGTACCTATAGAATTTGCTTCAAGACATTATTCAAGTGGCATTAGATACAATCCTTTTAAAGAAAAGAAAGCCTCTCGTCATCCTAAACTTAATGTCAATGCAATATCAACAAGATCAAATCAATATGTGAGATATCGTGAGCCGATAAGCCAAAATTGTTGTAGTGAATATTATAGTAGCTCTCAAGGGTGGCCTCTTCCTAGATATGTATGTTCTTAACATTAGGTTCTATTAGGTAAGTATTTCTAACCCTTTATCTCCGTGTTGTGCCTCCCCCATGTGCTATGTGTTGTTAGGCCTCCTAGGATGACCCTTGATTCTCTTGTAAGGACAAGGATACTAGGAGACCTCTTCTGTCGTGACCTTCTTCTATCTATATCATCATTCTTCTATATTGCCCCTCCTCTGTTTTCATTGTTGTGTGTTGTGTCTTACGGACATAGTGTTGCGGTTGGTGACTTGGGGGCACCCTCCTACATGATTGTCCCTAAGGCACTTGTTCTCCTCTCTGATTTATTGTTTACCTTCCTCTAGTGGTTCCACCTAGCTAGCGGATGACAAAAAATATATTATACTGATGTGGACCTAGTGTCCCTTTTGTGAGTAATCAAAAAATGGACCTAGTCCATACATGATTGTTACATATTATCTGACGCTTGGCTAGTGGAATCACTCTGTGATTTCTCTATCTTGATGATTGATGTTGATGTTATCTTATCTTTCTAACAACACTTTAACAATATTCCTCATCTGTGCACTTTATCTATCATGGATATTGCCTTTCTTGGCTCTTTCATGTAGTTGATCATATGCATTGTTGTATATCATGATTATTTGGACACTAACACTTTTCTTGCAAAGATGTGTTTGTGGGAACATTCGGTGATCATAAAGTACATGTCACCTCCGAGGGGCATGGGCCTTGTGAGAGCTTGTGTTCCCTTGTGTGTTTTATTCTTACCTTAACGTGCTTGATATCACTATGTGATATCAATCACCTTAAGGTGGGGGCATATATAAGGTAAGTTGTCTACTTTAGATGATAGTAAAGCATGTTTGAACAATCTAAAAATCAATCACAATCATTCAAGCCCTCTATATAGGTGGGATATCGAGCATATCCTTTTATCTTAAGCCTTCATCGCAAGGCAAGAATGGTGTATTTCTCAAAGAGATTGTGTGATAGGTGAAAGTCAGGTGTGGAAGATCAGACATAGTCATGAAACCCTAACCCTACCATCATCAAGGAATCTAACCTAAATGAAATCAAAGGATAATGCAATTCAAGCATAACATCACCTAGACCGTGCGATTCCTTGTTTGAGAGAGAGATGTGGACTGCTTCTTCAATGATAAGCAATTACAAAGCTGAAAGCTGCCATTGATGGATGATAAAAGCTCGAATGCTCGAATGCTCAAGATGATAATGGAGGTGCTATATGATTGCTGGATTACTAGATTGCTGGATTGCTGGATTGCTGCTATGTTTCATATGAAGTGAGAGGCTGTTTATATAGGACTCAACCAAGATCAATCAACGGTGGAGATTCAGAGGTTATGTGAATGGCTAAGATTGAAAGTTACTAAATTTAGGTCCAATTAGTTGTGCATGTGAAGGATATGAATGAAAGTTGTCTTACAACACATGATGAATGGGAAATGGACAAGTGTTGAAATGTGATAAATGATAAAAGCTTAATTCAAATAAAGTATTTGAATTAGTTGGGATATGAGTTGGAAATTAATTAAATAAATAAAATTTATTTAATTAATAGGATAAATGCCTAAAATGGGATAAGACATGATGTGGAATTAATTAAATAAATACAATTTATTTAATTAATTGGCTAAGTGAATGAGAATGGGATTTTAATTAAATAAATAAAATTTATTTAATTAATTGGATAATGGATTAGTGATTTAGCAAGGTGTCGCTAGACATGGACAAATTTGGGTGTCTACATTTTGCCCCTCTTTGATACAATGTTCGATAGAACGTTGTGTCAAAGAAGTTGTGAGATGCGTTCGATAAACAAGTTATGCCCCAGTGTAACTGGCAGGTGATGCCCCCTCGAGAGGTAAGCCAGGCAAACCAGGAAGGGCTGGGTTGGCTCTCGATAGAAGAAAAGGCGGAAAAGAGGGCAAACGCGAAGGAAAGGGGGGTATGATGGAAAGTGGTAGGTTTAGGATGCATGAAAGGATTACCAACATCTTTGCCTTGTTTACCTTGGGGTGTGTATCCAAGGCCATATGAGCATGGAGGGATTTTGACATGGTTTGGCTCCAAAATACCTTGTTCATAAAGGCCTAGACCTTTGCCTTGGTAGTTCATGTTTTGGAGTATGCGATGGACAATGGGACTAGGTGTGCTGTGAACATTAAACTTGAGCTCATTATTGGATGAAGAAGGTGAAGTGGATAAAGGTCGTTGTTGTCCTAAGGAAGAACATTCATGGACAAAGGTGGTAAAACCAATAGGACATGATGGTGGACTTGAAGTGGAATCGATGGTCAATGTGAAAGGAGGATCATTAGGGTCTTTCTTATGTTCATGTTGATCCAAGTTATTGGTATGATCTTTTATGCTTACTTGGGGGACAAGTGTCTCATCATGACAAGTTGATGTTTGCTCATTACGGATAGGGCTAGATGGTAGATGACTAGGAGCAATGTGGATATCTTGGTCATGGATAGATATAGGATTATGGATAGGATCAAGGTGCTCATGGATAGCTTCTTCATAGGTATCATCTTGATCATAAAGAAGGTAAATGTTATGGATGGGTCTATATAGGAGGATGACGGATATGCCTCAGTGTTGAGAGGGATACGGTTTGGACTCTGATATTTAGCTTGAAAGGCACGGCAAAACTCAAATGGATTGGGATCAGCTTGAATGGTAACTTCAACACCCTTATGTGGAAATTTAAGGCATTGGTGATATGTAGATGGAACTGCTTTAAGGGTATGGATCCAAGGGCGACCGAGAATGATGTTGTAAGGCAGATCAATATCAAGGACTTGACAGTGAGTTTCTGTAATGACCGGACCAACTTGAATAGGCAATAAGATGATCCCTTCAGTATCTCTTTCAGCGTCATCATATGCTCTGATGGTAATAACCTTGGAGGTGTCTACATTTTTCTCAGAATATCCCAATTGTTTGATAAGTTTCAAAGAACATATATTTAGACCATCTCCCCCATCTATCAAGACTCATTTAATACGGCGTTGGTTAACAAATACTTCAATATGGAGCGCCTCATTGTGTGACGGATGAATTGAGGGTTGAAGATCTTTGTCGGAAAAGGTTAAATGACAAGGGGCTGCAATGCTAGCGACCATGGATTGAAATTGTGTGATATTAATATTATTAGGCACCGAAGACTCTTGTAAGGCCTTATCAAGGATAGGTTTATGTGCGGGTGATATGCGGAGAAGCTCGAGGATAGATATGTGTGCGGGTGTTTTACCAAGGTGATCCAAGAGGTTATAGTCAGAGAGAGGTCGAGGAGGATGAGGAGGTGCTCCTTGAATGGTAACTCGACCTCTTCGCGTGGTTACAGCACAATCAGGTGCTCCTTGGACGGTAATGGTAGAAATGCAAGCATGGTCAATGCAGCCAATGGTAGATGATGCATAGCTATAGGGAATAGCATTTCCAGCTTGAAGATTATTTGTCTGATCATGAGATGGAAGTGGATTCTTGAAAGTCTCTAGATCATAGTTTGATGTGGATTGTTGAGCAGGTTGAGGTGTTGAAGGTGTGACGTTGATTAGACCTTGATCAATGCAGTCTTGGATAACATGTTTTAAGTGCATACAACCATTTGTTTTGTGTCCTTTAACTCGATGGTAATCACAATACTCATTCTCTTTGTACCAAGGAGCTCGAAAGAGTGGTTCGCCATTTGGTGGTGCATCGGGTAGAATAACGTCTCCGGCTTGAAGCAGCTTTCGAAGAATAACTTCCATGGGTTCCACTAATGGTGTAAATTGCCGGCGTGGATTAGAAGTTTGGCGTTGGTTTCTTCGTTGTGGAAAAGGCTGTCTTGGTGGAGAGGCTGCTTGAATGTTGATGGGAGCTCTCATAGTTTGGATATTCTTTGTATCAACAATACCGTCATTGACAACATTCTTGTTCTTGTTCCAAAAGTGAGACTTATCATTGGAATTTTGGGGAGAATCTTTGTTATCACGAAAGATCTTGATAGTTCCTTTGGCAATTAAGTCTCGTTCAATAATAACTCCTTTGGAAACTAGTTCGTCAAAGGTGCTAGCACTCTGCAATTGTAGTTGGAATGACAATTCAGGATGAAGATTTTGAACAAAGATGTCAAGCTGTTGTTTCTCAGGAATTTCCCATGATAATTTGCTAGCCATATTACGCCATCGTTGGGTAAATGAGGAAAAGGTTTCACCATTGCATTGTTTGTTGTTGACAAGGTCATTCATGTTTACCTCATGTTCAATGTTGAAGGCAAAATGTGATCGAAACTTGTTTGCCAATTCTAAAAAAGTCTTAATTCCTGGAGGTAAATGGGAAAACCATTCGAGAGCTTGTCCTGCTAAGCTTCGAGGAAATAGTCTCAAGAGATATGTATCATCATAGGCAACATCAAGACATGCCACGAAAAAGGCTCGAAGATGGTCGTCCGGATTTCCTTTCCCTTTGTACTTATCAAATTGTGGGATTTCAAAGTGTGGTGGAAAAGGTATCATATTAAGAGACTTATCAAATGGATAGGCGCATATGTTTTCGAGAGAGAAAGTTTTCTTGCCTTGTCCTACCCTTTCATCGATCATCTGTTGGATATCAGCTGAGGATAACTGCTGTTGTTGCGAAGGGGGTGGAGTGTGATATGAGATATATTGTGGTTGCGGTTGTGGTATATGTGGAGTTGTGACTGTTTGTTGTGGTTGTGGGATGTACGAAGCTGTGACTGTTTGTTGGGGTTGTGTGCCCACAATGTATGTCAAAGGAGTGGTATGTGACATGTATGTGTTGGAGGATTGCTGTCCTTGAGACACAAGTGGCAAGTGGGTGTGCATCACATGAGAAGCGGATGTTGGATTGATAGTAGCAGATGGTTGGGAAGTTGGGATTGAATTCATGACATGGTAAGTGACGGAGGGATTGGTAGATACAACAGAAGGGTGAACATTGGGATTGGTATTTTGGACAATATGAGGATTGGTATATGTCATGTGTTGGGTGATATTAGAGAAGCCTTGGGTAGCATAAGAGGGATTGATGGTGTGTGAAGGATTGGAAGAAGAGGACAGCATGGATGTAAGTTGATCAACATAAGCGATCTTATTGTTTGGATTGGCTTGAGAAATGAGGGAATCACTCATGTCAATAAGACTAACGTTGGGATTATAGGATAACATGGAGGAATTAGCAGTTGGTGTATGAGATTTGGTAGAGTGTAATGGTTGTGAAGCATGGACAACATGTGCTGTTGGAATGTTTTGAGAGGTATGCACACCATAAGACATGGGGATTGCTTGTGATGCTCGAAGTGTTTGTGCTTGCGTTACATGGACAGCTTGTGTTACTTGAGGCATGGAAACAGTCATGGTAGAAGGAGAGATATGTTGAGGGACATGAAAAGGTGGGATGTTGAGATTTTGTGACATGAGAGGAAGCACATTGGTGGGCACTATCAATGGTTCTAAAGTATGCTCTGATCGTGGTAACTCAAATGAAGCAACAATAGGCAATGAGGATGGTGTTTGCGAGGTAATAGAAGATGGTGTGACTATAGTAGATGGTCTATTCGCAACAACAGCAGTAGTGTTGGGATCGTGCTCTCTAATAGTGGATATATCAAAGTCTTTAGGTAGTTTAGCACCCATGCGAGCAAGTTGGAGAAAACAGCGATCAGGCTCAGATATCATGAGTTTCTCAACTTGGTCCCATAGATAGGTATCTTGGAATTCTGATGAGTCATCTTGAGATTGTTCTTCGAAAGTTTCCAAGGATGGTGGAGGTTGTATTTGTTGTGAAGATGATTCACCCCTAGTGTACCCTTGAGGTATAAACATATGAGAAGGCATACCATTTGTGAATTGAGTTGCGTCCTTAAGAGGTGTCGTGAATTGTTTCATCTCAGCTTGCAATTTGGCATCCATTTCAGCTTTCAATTTGGCTTCTATTTCAGCTCGATATTGACTCCTAGTTTGAGGCATGATGTTGATGATGAAGTTGAGCTTGTCAAAGTTTTGAGACCCAAAAGATGATAGTTGGTTGATGGGTTGTTGTTTTGGTTTGCTGGTTTGGCTAAGTTGCTTGGTTGATTTGTTTTGGCTGAGTTGTTGTTGGTTGTCCCTAGAGGTAGCTCAATCACTCAAGGGAAAGATTGTTTGCTGTTGATGTTTGTTGGAGCTAAAGCTAAAAGAGATTGTTTGCTGAAGCTAAAGCTGAAGGATGTTTGTTGGCTGAAGCTACAACTGAAGGTTGTTTGTTGATTGAAATGATTGGATTGATGTCTGATTTGCTGGTTGGGGTCTCAAAAAGATGGAAAAGCTCATGAGTTGTGATTGATTGATAAGCTCAAAATAGGAGACAAAGTCCAGGTATTTGCTGTTGATCAAAGAGAGGTCTGGAAGCTAATGTTTGAGGTTCAAGCAAGCTGGTCCTGAGGCTAATTCAGCTGATGCATTGAGATTTGCAGGAATTTTAGCTACAGGCGACTGATGATAGCTCAAAGGCGACTCAAAGGATGCTAAAGGCGATTAATGATAGCTCAGATGCGACCTGGTTTAGTGTTTTGACAGAAAAATGATAGTGCTAACCAGAAGCGAATGCTATGCCAGAGGCGATGACTGTTGGTTTAAAGGCAATTTTCTGTTGATCAGAGGCGACTCAGATATCCCTAAAGGTGACAGTCTGTTGTTCAGAGGTGAGCTTGTTCAGGAATCAGGCGAATAACTGTGGCTTAAAGGCGATCTAGCTCAGGTAATATGCGATTGGTTATGACTCATATGCGACTTGGCTCAGACAGTAGGCGATCAGTTGTGGTTCACAAGTGATTCTGTTCATTCAAAAGGCGATCAATTGTGGGTTAAAAGCGACTCTGTTCAGGCAATATGCGGGCAGTTGTTGTTTAAAAGCGACGCAGTTCAGGCAATATGCGAGTCACTACAGTTCAGAAGTGATGTCTGTGGTCTGTGCGAGTAGTTTAGGTTCAAAAGCGACTGTGTTTGTGTAACAGTGGTCTGATTTTGCAGTTTTGCAGCAAGAAAACAATGATAACAGTCACTCACACTCACAACAAGCACAAACTGATACAACCTAGGCTAGGATAGGACAGTATATGTTGAATCCCCTAGCTGCGCCTATTCAAAGCGGGTAGCTCCAGGATCTTGGTAGCACCGGCTCCTCCTTACATTTGCACACACTTCTCACGCATACCAAGATCCAGGATTCTTATAAGGCTTGACCCTCTCCAAACCTTTAGATTGTCCCTGCTACCTCGGCTAAGAACCGCATGAATCAGGGCCGCTTCAAGGGTTTTGCCCTCTGCGTCAACAGATAGAAGGTTTTTGGCTACTACACAAAGTTGCTAATAAGGGCATCCGTTCGGGTGGCTATACGTGCGGCAGCGCTACTCTCCGTTATGGAGTCTCCCAGCCTCCAAGGGTTGCGCCTTGGAGGGTTTTGGGGGAGGTTGGCTGTCGGTATAACACAACTACACCCGTTGTTTGTGGCTTTCGACACAAACACTTTTCTTATATAGCGGTTCGGAAGGACTTGGCTTTAGCCCGTTACCGCTTAGGTCGTATCCCTTCTCACACCGGGAAGGCAGGCCCTCTAAAGATAATGACAAGTTCTCATACACCCAAGATCCATTTGATAGGCAAGGGGAGAGGATACTTTTGTCATTAAATTTGGGTTACAATCAGGCACATGCAAGCAATCAAAAAAGATAAATCAAGCACGGAGCAAGCAGTAGTTTGTTTTAAGCACCAAGCCCAAATATGCCTAATTTAGTGAAAAAAACCACAAATCTTGGACCGATCGAACCTGCAATAGATATGTCAGTAGTTTGATAACCTCCTTTCTTGGACAGATCGATAAGATGCTGTGCAAATACCCAATTAATAGCCAAAAATCAAACTGGAACTGAAACAGATTTGAAAACAACAGAGCTTTACCAGATGCGATTCACTGTTGATCAAAAGCGACCTCTATTTTAACAGAGGCGAAAGACTGCGGATCATATGCGACACGTAAAAACACAGGATGCGACGCCTGTTAGCTCATAAGCGATGCATATTGGCCATAAGCGATCGATTGAGGGTTGGATGCGACCTGTTTCTGCAAAAAAAGCCGATAAACAAAAACCCTAGCCTAACAGGCGAACAATATCAGTCCATAAGCGATAAAAATGAATGCAAAAGCAGCCTCTGTCGTGTTATATGCGATCTCGATATACCATAAGTGACCTGTTGTAAGTCGAAAGCGACCTGTCCCTGCAAAACAAAAAACTAAACCCTAACCTGCACAGGCGAACATTATTAGCTCATAAGCGATTTAGATCAGAATAAAAGCGTGCACTGTTAGGTCAAAAGCGATGCAAAATTGTGCAAAGGCAGCCCCTGTTAGATTAAAAGCGATCTGATTATGCGCAAAAGCGGCGGCTGTTAGGTCAAAAGCGGCAAATACATTAAACACAGTCGCATACATTACAGGCGATCATTTTAAAGATAAAAGCGATTCGTTTCACCTGAAGCGTCGACTGTTTATTCAAAGGCGATCCAGAGAGGAATATGCGGCCTTTTCCAGCTTAGAAGCGACGCAGAAATTTAGAAGTGGCGGCTGTTCATTTAAAAGCGACTGGAATTTTCTGCGAGCACCTGCAAAATCTGATCTTCAAAGAAACAACTCCAAAAAATGAAGTTAATCAGGGACGTGAGTCCCACCGGGCGTGCCAAAATGTGATAGGTGAAAGTCAGGTGTGGAAGATCAGACATAGTCATGAAACCCTAACCCTACCATCATCAAGGAATCTAACCTAAATGAAATCAAAGGATAATGCAATTCAAGCATAACATCACCTAGACCGTGCGATTCCTTGTTTGAGAGAGAGATGTGGACTGCTTCTTCAATTATAAGCAATTACAAAGCTGAAAGCTGCCATTGATGGATGATAAAAGCTCGAATGCTCGAATGCTCAAGATGATAATGGAGGTGCTATATGATTGCTGGATTACTAGATTGCTGGATTGCTGGATTGCTGCTATGTTTCATATGGAGTGAGAGGCTGTTTATATAGGACTCAACCAAGATCAATCAACGGTGGAGATTCAGAGGCTATGTGAATGGCTAAGATTGAAAGTTACTAAATTTAGGTCCAATTAGTTGTGCATGTGAAGGATATGAATGAAAGTTGTCTTACAACACATGATGAATGGGAAATGGACAAGTGTTGAAATGTGATAAATGATAAAGGCTTAATTCAAATAAAGTATTTGAATTAGTTGGGATATGAGTTGGAAATTAATTAAATAAATAAAATTTATTTAATTAATAGGATAAATGCATAAAATGGGATAAGACATGATGTGGAATTAATTAAATAAATACAATTTATTTAATTAATTGGCTAAGTGAATGAGAATGGGATTTTAATTAAATAAATAAAATTTATTTAATTAATTGGATAATGGATTAGTGATTTAGCAAGGTGTCGCTAGACATGGACAAATTTGGGTGTCTACAGATTGCATTATCCTGTTATTTTCAAAAGTCCTCATTGTGAGGTAGGGAGTAGTTCTGTGACTAACTCAACCCTTAAGCGTGTTTTTGGTAGTTGTTGTGGCAAAGCCCAATCATCGGTGTGTGCCTATAATGTGCCTAAGATGGTCATGAACCTTGCGATAGTTTCACTCCATCACTTGTCTATCATGTTTTCTCCATGTCTTCCATGTGTGTGTGTATGGTGTGCTTGTTCTCAAAGTGCCAGACCAGTGGTGATGAGCTCCTCTACACTTTGGGATTTGTTTGGTGTGTTTGTTCTCAAGGTACAATACCGCTGGTGAACAACTCCTCTACACCTTGGGATTTTGTTTTGCATGTCTATTCTCAAAAAGTGCTAGACTAGTGGTGAACAGCTCCTCTACACTTTTTGGGATTTGTTTATTTACTTTTCTTGTACTTGCATTTTGCATTTCATATGGGGAAATAAAAAAGAAAATAATCATTGCATTCATTGTATTTGTTGTGCTCTATATGTCTTCAATGTTGTATTCTCCATGTTTTGCATGACTGTAACTATCTTCTCCTTGTTTTGTGTGCCTGTTATTATCTTCAATGTGCTTGGCATGTCTTCTCTGTGCTTGGCGTGTTTGCTATGTTTGTTGACCTTACTTTAATGCATGTATTGGCCTTGCGTTTAATACATACATTAAAGTGGGGGCTAAATGTTATGTCAGAAAAATGCACCCTTGGGGGCTTTTTCCTATTAAGGTTTAGTTCCCAGGTCTTTAGATTGCATTTAGAGAATCTTGCATGATAATTTAGACTCCCGATGAGAAACCCCTTGGGTCTTGTGAAAAATAGGAGCTAGGGGGTGCTATTTTGATGATCTTTGAACAAAGACAGGGGGTGGATAAGGGCACTAGCACCCTAGTCCAACCCTATTTTGGGTCTGCCCTAAATTCAAGTTTTGTGACTGTTATTTTGTTTCTAGGCCAACATCATAAGTTTCAAATACAAAAACTTGGCGGGAATCTTAGTAGTTGCATATATAAGCATGTTTAGGTTATTGTGATTGAATTTCTGAACTATAGTAGAAACTACCTAAATATTCAATAACTTTAATGGAAATAAGATAAATGCAATAAACAAAGATATACCTTGATAAACTGATTTACCTCGTGTCTTCCATTATTTCCTATCTCTTCCTTGATCTTGTTTATGATAATGGAGCTCTCAGAAGTTGTACTTCCTTGCTATTTCAAGATGATAAAGAGGGAATGGCTTTTGTGAAAGATTATGCAAAGTGTATGGTTTCTACAATGCAACACTAAGATGAATGAAGGATATGATGTGAAGCCATGATAATGATATGTGATGAGGTATAAATAACCTCATTTCTTTAATGGATCAAATAGCCTTTTTGCACTATCCAATTCCCTAGCCTTGCCAATTTATTTATTTTTATAAGCGATATTTATCTATTTTTAAATAAAATATTGTACAAATCTTGATTTCCTAAATTGATTGAAACTAACTTGAAATTTTGATTTAATGGCATGAAAAGTTGGGTAACTGTGCAAGTTAATCCATTGCCTAAGAAGTGAACATCATGCAGCTGTGAATGAGTGTGCCGGAAGTTGTGGGTGCCAAAAACTTTAGGCTTGCATTTAATGAAGACTTTGTTTTATTCTATTATTTTCGTGGTTACCCAAAAGACATTATGACTACACTTGGAGTCCTGTTTATGTTTAAAAAGACAGCATTAGTTAATTTTCTATTTTTTAGTTATAAGACTTCATCAAACTGGCATTTTCCCGCCATCGAAAGTTTAGGAGTTTTTGAAGTAGTTCAGTTTTGTTGTTGCTTGAAATATGGATATAAAATAGACACTATGGATGAATGAAAATCAATCTTTTTAGTTCTCAAAAATCATCAAACCTGTGTACTTGCATTTTTTATGAATGGAAATGATATTCTTAGTTTTAATTTCTTTTTAAAAAAATATGAAGATCTGAATGGAGTTCTCATGTGATGTTGAAGCGATTGAATGTGATCTAGATTAAGACAAACTTCTCCCACGAGCTGGCCACTCACAGGACTGTAGGATAGATAAGTATTTCATTTCTGTGGATGTTTGTATTCAGTTGAAGATAGTTCATGTTTAGCTTCTATCGTTAACCTGCAGGGTGTGTTGTGTAAAAGTTAAACTATTGTGTACTATTGTTTGGAACTTTCTATGTTCATTGGAAGTTTTCTGGCACATCTGCCTTAGTTAGAATTACTATTTTCTTATGCTTAGAATTTGGAGTGCTTGCAGCTTAGCAAATTGAAGTTGTGAATTGTTAGCATAGAATTTATCTGCTTTCTAGTATAGAGTTTATCTGCTTTCTAAGTGTAGAATTTATATGCTTTCTAGTCTAGAGTTTTCATGATTCTTAGTATAGAATTTGAATTCTTTTTGTAGAAGGATAAAATTGTTGTTTCATTTCATGTACTATTTCAACTTTTTTTTAACAGATCTAGAGAATTATTTCTCAATGAAATATCCAAACGCCTTATTTCAGACAGCCTCGGACACTACCCCAGTTGATAAACTGATAATTTTCATCTAAAGTGTTAGGACCTTACGACAGACTATCACTTTTTGGCATTGTTGTCGAGGATACATGAACTTTTCTAAGTTTTATTAGGGCATGCTTGGGAATTTCTTGTAGTAAACACCCAAAAATAGTTACCAAAGCTCTCTTTCTACATGGTCAAGAAACAAGGCCCACACGGAAGATTTATACCAAGAACCCCCCAATAGTAATTCCAACCATAGATAGGGAGGAAGAAGTCTTAGTTGAAGAACTAAATTACAAATTGATCGAGCAGGATCAACCTAAGACCTCCCATCGCACCCTAGAGGTTTCACTAGTTGACCCAATCTTTGAGGAGATAGTTATTTAACCAACCAACCTAGTCCTTAGGGAAGAAAACATTCATTTTGACATTATGGCTGATAATCTCCATAATTATGATATGGCAATAAGACTGGCAGCACGAACCTTTACGTACCCTATCACTCTTAACAAAGATGATGATGCACCAATAAAAAACATTTCACCATCTATCTTGCTGACTTTCAGGGGACTTTCTTCTAAAGATCCTGACCAGTTCCTCTTTGAGTTCAAAATCTTGTGTCAAACATATGACTACAAGAATGACAATCAGAAGCTCAAACTTTTCCCTTCCACTCTAAGAGACGCTACAATGCATTGGTTTATGGGGCTAGCTTCTGGATCAATAACTAACCGAGATGACATGGAAATTGTGTTTTTAGAAAAATACCAGAGTTATTGCAGAACTAGTGACAGAAAGGAAGAGTTGTTCAAACTGAAACAAAAAGAGGAATGAGAGCTTGGAAGATTATCTTGATAGTTTTATCTTTCTAACCAAATGATGTGGTGAGGAAGCCATAAGTGCAGAGATTTTAAAGACTATATTCCTCAAAGGACTTGATGAGGATGCGAGGAGAAGCTTAGATTTAATGGGAAAAGGAGATGTGTCCCAACTTGAACTTATTGATATCTCTGAGCTATGTCAAAAATTTTCCTGTACTCGAGGAGGAATCTAAAAATCTAGTCTCCTAAGGAGCTCCAATGAAATAGGTAAACTATGAGAGGAAATAGTGAATCTAAAAACTGACATTCTTGTTCAACTAAACACTACCTTGGATGGAATACAAGCCAAAACACATAACCCTGAGACCTTATCCATCTATTGTCCTAGGTGTCGAAACAAGCATCTATTAAGAGAATGTTCTTTGGACAAGGCTGACACTTGCCAAATTTGTGAAAACAGTCATACCACTGATCAATGTGAGATTTTGAATGCCATCAAGACTTCTAAAAAATGACCATCTCACACTGAGGAAGAAATCAATTTTGTAGGCCAGAGACCTAGAGGAAATTTCTCCTATGTTTAGAACTTGAACCCTACATGGTGACCTCCAAACCATTGGAACAATACTCAGTGGTCAGCTCCATGGCCTTCAATACCACCTGGATGGGGATCTTATCCACCTTGGGGACCACCTGAATGGACAAACCAAGCTTGGGGAAACCCCCAATGGCCAAATCAGCAATGGCATCCTCACAATCAACCCCCACAATGGAATCAGCAACCAAACCAATTCTACAATGGTCCTAGATGAATGCCAAATCCACAATAGAACCTTCTAACAGCTCCCCAAAACCCTCAATAGAGTGAACAAGTTAATCAACCACCATTGCCGGCACAACCCATTCCCAATCCCAAGAACACACGTCAAAATGCCCCAGTGTATGCTACTAATTAGGATAAAATGGCAGGGGTCAATGCTATCTATTGTGGAAACTTTCAATTGAGGTCAAGAAAAACACTTAATCAACCGACTATTGTTGAAGTTACAGAAGACCCAGATGAAGAACTCAACATAGAACCAGAGACTCCTCTTGTACCTATAGAACATGACTCCAAGGAAACTCAAGAGGAATCATCCTTACTGCCACCTCAGATAACCTCAACACCTATCATAGGACCATCTCAGGAAGGAGTTGTTAAGAAACCGTCAATGATTCTAGAAAAAAATCCCATATCAAGAAGGAAAACCCAGGCACCTTTCCCAGATCATCTCAGATCAAATGCCCTTAAAACCCACCAGAAGTATCATTATCTAATGAAACTATTCTAATACAAGAAATTAAATGTCTCCATATCGAGATTCCCCTGTTACAAGTGATCAAAGAAATTCTTGAACTAAACCAGCTAGTTAAATAATTGTACATTAAAACACCAGGAAGGAAACTAAAATAGATTAATACGGTGCACATTAATGGATATCTGGCTGAACTATTAGCTGGGAAAACCTTAACTCCAAAATATGGTGACCCAAGTAGCCCATTTATAACAATAACAATTAATGGAGTGGCAATACCTAATGCATTGGTGGACTTGGGAGTAGCCATTAACGTTATAACAATGGATGTTATGGAAAAACTTGGACTCACTGACCTTCACCCCACAACTACCATATTACAAATGGCAAAAGATGCCATAGCTATTCCCAAAGGAGTCTTAGAAAATGCCCCTATCAAAGTTGATGATTGGGAATATCCAGTAGACTTCCAAGTTCTTCAGTCCCTTACGTCCAAAGATAGTTACCTAGTAATACTGGGTAGACCTTGGTTAGCTACAGTCATAGCCAAGATTGACTATAGAGAAGGAGGAATGGTCATTTCACATGGTCTCAGTAGAAAACATCTAAGTCTATACCCCTGCTCAACCTACAGAATATAACCAAGTCTAGGTGGATGAATCAGATGAATCCGATAAGCAAGAAAATCTATCTTCACTTGCCATGGTGGTTATTAAACAACACAGTGAAGAACTAGAAGATGAATTCAACAATGTCCAAGATCTTTCCATGGGCTCAAAAGATGAAGAAAGTTTAGAGGTAGAATAAATTTTTGGACATCCAATCCACATTAATGATGAAGAACATGATTATACCAACTTAACAACTTGAGCCTGTCCCTTGGAAAATATCATCTTGAAGACAAATCATTTCTTCTTAGATATTGCCAAACTTCATAGAATCATACCACATAGTTGTCCTCTCAACACATTAATGGAATAAGTTTACACTATCACCTCCAATTACCCTGGAACCAAGACTATCATGTTACTACAAGGAAAAACTTTAAATATCAATAGTTGGTTGATGGAATTCGATGAGCACAAATTATTTGATGTTTTGGTGAACAAGGTCAAAGCTTTTGCTTGGGACTATACAGATATGAGAGGCATCCATCCAAGTGTCTGCACCCACCACATCTACACTGAAGACATTAGACCAGTCCATCAACCCTAGCGAAGACTCAATCCAGCTCTCAAAGATATTGTCAAAACTAAAATTGAGAAAGTCTTACAAGTGGGATTTATTTATCCTATTTCAGATAGCAAATGGGTTTCACCCTTAGTGGTAGTGCCAAAGAAAAATGGGAAATGGAGAGTGTGTATTAACTACCGAGAACTCAACAAATCAACCTACAAAGATTATTTCCCATTGCCCTTCATAGACCAAGTTTTGGATAATCTGGCAGGAAGGAAGTATTTCTCATTTCTGGATGGGTTTAGCAGATATAACCAAATACAAGTGGGAGAAAAAGACTAGGATAAAACTACTTTCACCTATCCTTGGAGAACATTCACATATCGGGTTCTTTCCTTTGGGCTTTGTAATGCTCCTGCCATGTTCCAAAGAGTTGTTTTGGCTATCTTTGTTGAGCTCGTAAACAACTGTGTAGAAGTCTATATGGACGACTTCATAGTCTATGTTTCCACTTTTGATTAAGGTCTCAAAAATCTGGATAGAGTGTTACAATGGTGTGAAGATCATCAACTATCTCTATGCCATGAAAAATGTCTCATAATGGTAGAACAAGGTATATTATTGGGACACCATATTTCCTCTGAAGGGATAAAGGTTGACCCTAAGAAGATTGAAGTGATACAATAGTTAGAAACCCCAAAGAATCAAACCGATATCAGAAGTTTCTTAGGACATGCTGGTTATTACTAGAGATTCATAGAAAACTTTAGTAAGATTGCAGCCCCCATGTTCTCTCTCATGCAGAAAGATGTGGATTTTACCTGGTTGACCCTAAGAAGATTGAAGTGATACAATAGTTAGACACCCCAAAGAATCAAACTGATATCAGAAGTTTCTTAGGACATGCTGGTTATTACTAGAGATTCATAGAATACTTTAGTAAGATTGTAGCCCCCATGTTCTCTCTCCTGCAGAAAGATGTGGATTTTACCTGGACAAAAGAATGTCAAAAATCTTTTGACATCATTAAAGAAAAGCTTGTTTTAGCCCCAGTTTTACAAGGACCTAACTAGGAACTTCCCTTCCATATATATGTTGATGCTTCCAATGATGCTATTGGAGTAGTGTTAGGCCAAGAAGATGAAAATAGAGGAAAATACGCTATATAGTTCATTAGCAAAAACCTGAGCCCCACAGAACAAAATTACACTACCACGGAGAAGAAATTTCTAGCAATAGTCCATGCAATAAACAAATTCTAGCATTACATTATAGGATACAAAGTGATTCTATTCACATACTGTTCAGCTAAAAAGTACCTAATGAACAAACCCTCAATGAATGGACACATAATTGGATGGTTATTATTTCTCTAGGAATTTAATGTGACCATAATGGATAAGCCTGGGAAATTCAACGTAGCTATAGATTTTCTATCATGGATAAAGAAAGATGATGGAGATTGTACTCCTGTTTAGGATGAATTTCCTGATGAAAATTTATTCGTTGTCTCCATTAAAGCACCTTGGTTCATAAACATTGCCAATTACTTAGCTACTTCAGAACTTCCCCTAGACTTCACATCAAAACAAAAGAAATGCCTCATTTGGGAAAGTGCTCACTTTAAAAGGATTAATGGCATGTTATTCTAATATGGGCCTGATTTAGTCCTGTGATGTTGCGTCAGACCAAATGAAACATACAGCATCCTTAGAGCTTGCCATGACGACTCATCTGGTGAACACTACTCTGCCAAAAGAACTTCCCATAAAATTTTAGGTGCGGGATATTATTGGCCCTCAATGCACAAGGATGTGAAGAACTACATTTGTCGTTGTGATGAATGCCAATGGGTGGGAAGACCTACAACATCCAATGAAATGCCTCTGCAACCATAGGTAGTTTTTGAACCATTTGAAAAGTGGGGATTAGATTTCATTGGTCCTATAGATCCCACTTCGCAAGGGAAAGAATATATTTTGGTCTGCACGGACTATCTTACCAAATGGGCAGAAGTCCAAGCCCTCAAAGTTGCTCGAGAAGAACAAGTTACAGACTTTCTGTATAACAGGTTTTTTCTCAGATTCAGAGCCCCTAGGTGCATTGTCATAGACCAGGGACCTCAATTGATGTCCAAAGTTATGTTAGCCTTCACCAATCATTTCTAGATAAACCATAAAAAGTCATCACCCTATCACCCACAAGAAAATGCACAAGTAGAAGTCACTAATAGGGAGCTCAAAAACATCCTAACAAAAGTAGTTTCATCAGGTAGAAAGGATTGGACCAAGAAATTGCCTGAGGTTGTTTGGGCTTAAAATACAACTTGGAAATCCACCACTGGTTTTACCCCTTATGAATTGGTCTTTGGGAAGAAACCTTTTCTCCCCATTAAATTTGAACTCCAAATGCTTAGAACAGCAGTGGAGCTAGATTTTGACCTTGATCGAGCTCAGGTGGAGTCTTGCAGGTTAGTGAACTAGATGAACTCTACTTAGAAGCCATTCAGCAAACTGAGCTAGTTCAACAACAATGAAAGGCCTAACATGATAAAGACATCAAAGAAAGAGAATTCCATTTCAAAGATTGGGCGTTGCCATTTGATTCCCGATACAAGGACCAGAAAGGTAAACTTAGAACTCATTGGCTGGGTCCATATGAGATTTCTGACGTGTTCCCAAATGGAGCAGTACAACTCAAACCCATTTATGGTGATTCTCGAACCCTCTTAGTCAATGGACATCGACTCAGGATCTACCATAAACTTGTCAACAAAGAAGAATTTACTTGAATGGTAGAAATGCATGGAGAAACTCAATGTATTAATTCTACTTCGACAGAAACAATACCATAAATATCTTTTATTAAAAAAAATAATAATGATAATAAATAAAAAAATAAAAAATCATTTCATGTTTAAATGTGTGTATATGCATTTAGGAACAATTCTTCATATTTTCTTCATAAGTACTTGCCTAAATTTCATCTCTATTTTGTAGGGTTTCATCTTTTAAGAGGTATTACAAATTCTGACGCATCTTCCAGCGATGCTCCAGAACTTGTTGTCTAAATAAGATCCATACCCTCACTTTGTTCCTACATTCTAGCTACATCTTTCAGTGATGCTCCAGAACTTTGTTCGTACATTTTGGCTGCATCTTTCAGTGATGCTCTGAAACTTTGTTCCTACATTCTGGTTGCATCTTTTAGTGATGATCTGAAACTTTGTTCCTACATTCTAGCTACATCTTTTAGTGATGCTCTAGGACTTTGTACCTGC
This sequence comes from Cunninghamia lanceolata, assembly GCA_027924645.1. Lineage (NCBI taxonomy): Eukaryota > Viridiplantae > Streptophyta > Pinopsida > Cupressales > Cupressaceae > Cunninghamia > Cunninghamia lanceolata. Next base: position 12,166,965 of record BSBN01001225.1, read on the forward strand.
ATTTTGACTACATCTTTCAGCAATGCTCTAGAACTTTGTTCCTGCATTCTGACTGCATCTTTCAATGATGCTCTGAAACTTTGTTCCTGCATTCCGGCTACATCTTTCAGCGATGCTCCAGAACTTTGTTCCTACATTCTGATTGCATCTTTTAGCAATGCTCCAGAACTTTATTCCTACATTCTGGCTGCATCTTTTAGGGATGCTCTAGAACTTTGTTCCTGCATTCTGGTTGCATCTTTCAGCGATGCTCTAGAACTTTGTTCCTGCATTCCAGCTGCAAAGGGATAGCCATCATGAGTTCGACATCTCCAACCATAGTAAATAATTATTATGACAACCTTTCGTCATAATAAATTTTAGCCACCCCGTCACCATACCATAATAAATTCAGCCATTCCATTATCACATCATAATAAATCCATCTCATTCCAACCGGTTAGTACCACCACCTAGGATGTTATTACATCAGCAGGTCAAGTGACTTTCAAATTGATAACGGGACGGAAGGTATGTACATATTTTATTTTTAATAGATCATTTAGTGTCAGTAAAGATAGATAAGTTGGCACAAACTCATTTCTTTTCCAAAAATAGCAAATGTACAAACTGATCATTCATTAGAGAAGGTGGCGGCTCGATCACTCTCTCCCATGCCAAGCCATAATTAACTGTTGTTAACCGATGAAAAGCCAATTACCCTAAACTCATATTACTAAAGCCCAAGTGTCCTCGAAACTTGCATTCCTTTTTATCTTTCTATCAGTTTCCTGAGTAGATTTAGAGTGGTACTGTGATATTTTAGTGGTCTTGAGTAAAATGGGAGGAGCCAAACGCAAGTCCGAGCCAGTTTCACCGGACAAATTGCTGGCATTGGGGAACATTTCAGAATTATTCAGAAAGTAGGGTGGCTAGATTTTATAAATAAATTTGATCATGCACAGCTGGTCAAAGAATTCACCGAAAACTTTGTAGATGGGCAGTCAATTGTGCATGGAAAGAAATTTAAGGTAAGTCCTTGAATCATCTCCAAATTATCTGGTATTAGAAATGACAGAATTAATCTGTCTGAAACTACAAATATTTCCTATCAGAAAAGGATAGAGCTTTTTGTACAAGAAGGGGAACCTCACCCATTATTAGTTGTCAGTACCTAAGGGAAAAATAAGGGATTTCAAAGAATGTCCATTGCAGAACCATGGCGGATGGCAATCGCATGGATTATTACATATTTCACCTGTGAAGGACAATGTGCCACAGTAGTCGGTCCTCCTTTTCGGTTGCTCATTCACTTGTGTCATGGCCTAAAAAATCTTGAATTGAGGGTTAACATTCCTGCATTCCTCCATGATTCCCTTGTTTGCATGTTAGAACATTTTAAAATTGGGTCTGGGCCTTTAAAGCATCATGGGCTTATACATTTAGTCTACAAATATCATTTTCATAGAAAAAAAAACCAGATGAGAAATGGTAAAAATTCCTACAAAAATTTGAAAACCCTGAACCTCCGAGACAATTTGAGGTAGGTGAATCATTTGGTAGGGTAGACCAAAATGTAAGAGAACTTTCCCTTGCACCCCAAGATGACAGATAAGCTCCAGGCGGTGAAGTACCAAAAAATCCATCAAACCCTCCAGACCATGAAGAACGGCCTAAATCACAAAATGTACCTAAAACCCAGAGAAACAAGAAAATATGGAGCTAGTAGACTCATAAGAGGAAGGTACTCGGCCTCATAAAAAGGAAAAGAAACTCAAAATAAAATTACAAAGGCCTACCCCTTTGAGAAGGAGTAAACGGTTGGTTGATGAGCCTAGTTGTGCCACTGCTTATGAATTACCCCATGTTCCCAAGAAAAAGAGAAAAGAAAGGCAGCCTAGTGAAAAAGTGACTCGGCCTAATGAAAATGTATACCAAACTTGTGCAAATATAACTCAGACTATGGAAAGCGATGAACCCCCTACATCTAAGCCATCAATTGGCCCATCTAAGAAGGACCCTAAGGAAAAAGGATGAACAAGACAAGAGAAAACCAATGATCAGATGCCTAATTATGTCTTAGTGGAAGAAGAGGAAAGTCAAGAATTTGAGACTGTTGAAACAACTTCTTCATTTTAGTAGCTAGAAAATATCCAAGAAGTTGATGCAGTACTCAAGGAGAGACAATTGTCTCCCCTAAATGATGTTGATAATATAGAACAAGGTCCATGTGGGGCAATTAATAAAGAACCTATATCTGGTAATGAAGCAGAAGTCTTTATTACCCCCTTCTCTACAGATGCGGAAGATAACAGAGGTGAAACTATGACACTGGAAACAGAGAGGTTAAACACATAAATTATGCAGTTGAGAAATCAAATATAGTTGAATGAAGAACATTTGAGCATGCAACAACAAGAGATAGAAGAATAGAAAGACCTTCTTGAGAAAAAGGATCAAACCATTAGAGAGCTGCAATCTTAATTGCAGCAAAGGGATAATCACTTTCAGGAGTGTCTAGCTGAAAAAGATAGAAAAATCAAGAACCTCACATTCAACCTAGAACAGTGCCTTAAGACATTTGCAGAGGAGAAAGAGAAGCAGAAACTTGAATTGAATGAGGCCATAAGCAAAACGATGGAACTGGAGCAAGACCTACAAGAAATAAATGTTCAACCAATTGTGGAATCAAAAGAGGTTCAAACCGAACCCACTAAAATGGAATGGTTTCAGGTTCAAATTCCACCCTTGCTCACTAAATGGATGGAACGATACTATTTCTTAAGGCAAGATGGAACCAAAAATGCTAGACTGAAGAAAGAAATAGTATTGTTAAAGGAGTCTTACGATAGACTATATCAGGCCAAAATGGATGCATGTCAGATTGGAGAATTGTTGTTTGCCTGTAGGAAACTATCTAGGTTATATTCAATGTTTCTTAATGAACAGTTGTTAAGGTGGAAGCTCCTGAGAATCTCTTGCAATTTACCACATGATCTTGATGACCAAAAATTCCTTATAGCATCTAAAGAATCATCACCTGTGCAAAAAAAATTATTATGTGAGTTCTTCATTCATAATTTATTCCTTGATAAGCATAGTGATTTCTTCATCAATTTGTTTGTGGGGTAAGTTCTGTTAAGAGCATTTCTGTCAAATATGCAAAATTAGATTCAGTGGCAGGACAGAACCAGAGAATATCTTCATGTAGAAAGAACTATATGATTACACATGAGGTATCCCAATCAAAAACCTTTTGCTTTCAAAGCTCAATTCAGAAGAATCAAGAGTTATGAACATATGAAACAAAAATACAATGAAAGCATTAGGATCTGTTATGAAGATTTTAAGATTCATGGACCACAGTTAATTGACAGAGATTGGAATGCTTGTGAGGAAAGGTATACCCCCTTGCCTATGTATTTAAAAAGAAGAGAAATGATTTCCCCCACTAACCTCAGATGGTCATATCAAAGCGTAGAGGCATTGACAGAAATTCTTTAGCAACTAAAAACTAAATGGATAGGAATGAGATACAGGCCACCTCTCCTTTTACAACCTCCTCCTATAGTCTTAGTTACAGAGCCAGAACTAAGGAACTTACATACCTGGCAGCTAAGAGTCAAACTTCACAAAGATTTTCTGAAAGTTCCTGGTCATATTGGTGAAGAAGCAGATGAGGTATAAGATTTGAGCTCAAGATATGATGAATTGAATAAGGAAAGGGAGGTAGAGAGATAAAGGGTATATCATAGAGCAGGAGGACCTACTCAAGGTTAGAAAGGGGAGGAATGATGAGGTATAAATAAGCTCATTTCTTTAATGGATCAAATAGCCTTTTTACACTATCCAATTCCCTAGCCTTGCCAATTTATTTATTTTTATAAATGATATGTATCTATTTTAAAATAAAATATTGTACAAATCCTAATTTCCTAAATTGATTGAAACTAGCTTGTAAATGTTGATTTAATGGCATGAAAAGTTGGGTAACTGTGCAGGTTAATGCATTGCCTAAGAAGTGGACATCATGCAGTTGTGAACGAGTGCGCCAGAAGTTATGGGTGCCATAAATTTTAGGCTTGCATTTAATGAAGACTTTGTTTTATTCATCTATTTATGTGGTTACCCAAAAGACATTATGACTCCACTCAGAGTCTTGTTTATGTTTAAAAAGACAGCAGTAGTTAATTTTCTATTTTTTAGTTATAAGACTTCTTCAAACTGTCATTTTCTCAGCATCAGAAGTTTAGGAGTTTTTGAAGTAGTTTAGTTTTGTTGTTGCTCAAAATATGGATATAAAATAGACACTATGGATGAATGAAAATCAATCTTTTTAGTTCTCAAAAATCATCAGACCTGTGTACTTGTAATTTTTATGAATGGAAATGATATTCTAAGTTTTAGTTTCTTTTTAAAAAAATATGAAGATCTGAATGGAGTTCTCATGTGATGTTGAAGCAATTGAATGTGATCTGGATTAAGACAAACTTCTCACATGAGTTGGCCACTCGCGGGACTATAGGATAGATAAGTGTTTTGTTTCTATGGATGTTTGTATTCAATTAAAGATAGTTCATGTTTAGCTTATGTCATTAACTTGCAAGGTGTGTTGTGTAAAAGTTAAATTGTTGTGTACTATTGTTTGGATCTTTCTCTATTCATTAGAAGTTTTCCAGTGCATCTGCCTTAGTTAGAATTATTGTTTTCTAATTATTAGAATTTGGAGTGCTTACAGCTTGGCAAATTGAAATTTTGAATTGTTAGTATAGAATTTATCTACTTTCTAGTATAGAGTTTATCTGCTTTCTAAGTGTAGAATTTATATGCTTTCTAGTCTAGAGTTTTCATGATTCTTAGTATAGAATTTGAATGCTTTCTATAGAAGGATAAAATTGTTGTTTCATTTCATGTATTGTTTCAACTTTTTTTAACAGATCTAGAAAATTGTTTCTCAATGAAATATCCAAACGCCCTATTGCAGATAGCCTCGGACACTACCCCAGTTGATAAACTGATAATTTTCATCTAAAGTGTTAGGATCTTATGACAGCCTATCAATATGGATATACAACTAGATAAGATAATGATACTAATGGATGCAATGCAAATGAGGGGAGCCAAAGGCATGCTTGATAACTATGGTGGAATTTCTACAGAATAGGATTTCTAAAACATGAGTGGTGAAAAATGGGTGTGAGAACCTTGCTTTTATAGGCTAAGGATGTACCAATTCCAAGTGTCATAAGATCCACGATTGGAGGAATTATCTGTGACATGTACGGTTGAGATGGAGTTGGGAGAGATAATCATGGGAAATGTTCCTACTATGTTTAAAAGGTAGAGGAATATGTGGATCCATGAGCCACATGTCATTTTTCTCACAAATGACCTATGAGTTAAAAGTGGAAGACTATTAGCAGATTGTGGAGATTTGTTGGAATGTGAGAGATAAACTAGAATTAGAAAGATGAGTGTCTTTGACCTTGGAGATGATTGAGAAATAATAGGACACATGTGGGTGAGGATAATTATATAATTAAATATTAAAAATATTTAATTATGTGTGCAACATGATGAGGTGTAAAGTGAGGTGGAAGAATGACATGGATGAGTGACATGGAATTAAAACATAGGACTTAGAATAGATAATGATTAATTAAAAAAATTGGGATTATTTAATTAGGGGTGACTTAGAGGAATTTGGATGATTTAATTAAATAAATTGATTTTATTTAATTATTTGGGATAATGAACCAATTAAATAAATTAGGATATTTATTCAATTAATAGAGGAATAAGAATAAAATAAATATTAAAATATTTATTTAATTCCACACGAGACAGACTCCAATGAATATGCCTGAGATGTGGGTGAATCTAGGATTACTGATTGCTCTAGGTGAGAGGTACCATAGTGAGACGGGCACGTTTCACTTGCCGACAGGAGAGAAGATGGTGACCTTTAAGGACGTTCATTGTATTCCCCAGATTCTGATTCAGGGTGAGTTGGTAGAGTACGAGTCTACGACAAGAACTAGATTGGCCGAGTGTAGACGAGTTTTTGTGACCCAAACTTAGATGGTATAGAGATCAGCTGGGCTGATATGGAAGAGTACTATGAGCCCCTGTCAGCTAAATTAGTAGGTTTGATCAGAGGGATTGTTTGCCCTGATAGGAGATCTTCTAGTTTCCAGGTGGGATGGGGGCAGACACTAGAGTGGATGGTACATGAGAGGACATGGTTCACTTGGGGTCCTTGCATACTGGCACATCTATACCATGATTTGCATTAGTTTGTCTATGATGGAGCTATGAGTTTATCTGTCAGGGTTTCACTTCTACAAATTTGGGCATGGCTACACATAGCGGTGACACGGCCGATTGGCATGGGGGTGAGGGGACATGACAGGCCTATACCTATAGGTTTTAGGAGACTCTTTCTTAGCCCAAGTTGGGAAAGCTAGAGTATAGGCATCACACATTGGATAATGTGGACAAGTTTGAGTGGCGACCATACCTAGATTGTGAGATGTGGGACGAGGACGCAATAGAGTTGCCCTACGACTTTCAGACATGATTGTTGATAGGGAGGACTCCCTACATTCTAGAGTGCCACATTGTTACATGTATGCTCCTACAGTTTGCCAGGATTCAGGGGTTGCCCTAGGGTACATTTATATTTTCTTGAATGCACAAGGAGCATCCATTGTGGGGTCTGGTGGCCTCTTATGAGACAGCAAGGATAGACTTTCTACAGATTATATATCAGGCATGGGATTTGAGACAACACATAGTGGATGCAGGTATGACAACAGACTTTGCAGTACACTTCACCACCCATCCTGTTCTGAGATATTCCAGACCTGGAGAGTGGGCCCCAAGGCCAGAGGATGATGAGGAGGAGGATGATAATGCCCCTCGATAGAGGAGGGGACGACAGTGAGGTGGGCAGGCTGGCCGAGGTGGCAGGGGAGGAGATGATGGTGGCGAGGGTGATGAGGATGATGGTGTATAGAGGAGGGTGAGACAAAGGAGGTTGCACCAGATGTAGGCACAGGCATAGGTACGACCACTGGTGCAGCCACAGGGCTAGTTATAGGGACAGGCACAAGGCCAGGTTAGGTAGGGTGATGGGGATGCAGCTGCACTACGAGCCCAAGTGGCTTAGCTATAAGCACAGGTTGTACAGTTGTAGGGTCAAGATGATGGACAGATGGCAGCTTTATGAGCCCAGGTGGCTCAGTTACAGGGGCAAGTTATGCATCTCCAGGGGGATGTTCAGACTACTATCTTAGAGCAGGACAGTGCAATATAGAGATACACCAGGGTAGAGACCCTGCTACAGTAGGTGCAGCAGACTACAACTCAGGGTCCTCATAGCCATATTGTTTCAAACATGGTTTGAGCCTGTAGGAGCTCTTTTACTAGAGAGGGCTATACAAGCAGGTTGTACCACCAGAGCAGAGGATGAGCAGCTTGCATCCTAGCTCACGCAGCAGGTTGAGGTAGACACAGATAGAGAGCGTAGGGATGATGAGGCCACCACTTCTGCATGGGCCACTAGGGATGGGTCCTATAGGTCCTTAGCCTTCTTCTCAATAGCTTTAGAATCCAGTACCTTCCAGAGCTAGTTCCACATAGACTCTTTCTAGAGACATGCATCATGTGTTTATCATTTTTTGTATACACCATTTTTTACAATGTGAGATAGACACTTTTATTATATCATTGTATTCTTGGACATTATTATTATTATTTTATGATGATCATCTAGATGAGTTCGATGGACTACATACATGTGTCTTTACAGATGGATGTTATTTATATGAATGATGGTATTTATTATGCTCTATTGTGATTTTTTTAACATGTTGATGCTATGATTCCTATGACACTTATGATATGATGTTTTGATGATGTTACATGATGACTAATATGTGTGCATAATATATAATGATCTTATATGCTTAGAGTTTATGATGTCCTAATGCATATGTGGATGATTTTCTACATGTACTACATGGTTCTTTACTTGTCTATGCATGATGATTTAATATGCCAATGCTATGACAAATGATACCTATATTTTTAGATTTTTTTGGATAATAAATGTTATGCAATCTATGTGGATAAATGTTATCATTATCATGTTCTAAATGTTTGATACAACTAAATACACTTAAATGATAATAAACTTAGGATGGACAATGCTTATAACATGCAAAATGATATCACTATATGAAACTGTTACTAAAAATCATGAGTTAAAATTTTTACTGCAACAAAATGACAGGAACTAAAATGATATGAACTAATGATGGATGCACTTAGACTAATGCAAAATGATAATGATGTATTTTTGTTAAACCAAGTATACTCAATCATAAATGAAAGAACACTTAGAAGAATTTAGGCCAAAGATTTGGATACGATGAACAACTAAGAAGAATGGTTGGACCAGTGGATAATGTGGATAACTGACTTATTGGATTTGGATTTTATGACACTTGGATAAATGGTATGTATGGGATGCTTATAAATGAGATGAAATGCAAACCTAAAATGTGTTAATGAGGTGCTTTGTCACCTTGTATGCAATTATTTGAAGTACTTTTTTCATCATTGAGCTTTTTAAATGTTGTAAGAAAATACACGCATCTAGGTATAATTAAACCATGATGACCTAAGTATCTCTTACATGTTTTAACAAGTTAATACAAGTATCTAGTCAAAGTTGAACCTAGATGACCTAAGTATTTCTTGTATGTATCAACAAACAAGGATTGCACCCTTTCATGATTAGACCCATAATGTCCTCGATGATCTTTTATTGATCATGTCTTTAGACAAAGTCGTCACATTATTAAAGATTAATCCACAGATAGTAAACAAATGAAAATAATCATGCCCCCATCATAGCTACTCTAGTTTTTAGACATCCTTGAGTAGCATAGGAAACATGATAAAAAAAATCAAGACTCTGAGACTCAAATGTATAACAAGCATCCAATCTTCTTGCCATAGATATGTTTTCTTGCATCACAAACAGATACAATCATCATGATAGTTTAGGCACATTGTTGTTTGATATAGGTCAAGTTCTTATGTCGAGCATTTTGTTGAACTAGTGCATTTGTAACGTTGCATGTTGTCTAGTGATAAAATCACAATCTAGTTTGTTATCTTCTGAGACTGTGGGATTCAAGAATCCAATTCTCAACTAGGTCGAGGATTTTTGCCCCCAGTCAAAATAAAGGATCAGTTTATTATGGATGGATACATGGATTGAATGGATGGTAGACTTGATGTAACGGTCCCTAAGGGACTGACCTAGTGCCTCGAGGGCTCATCGATGATGGCCTTACCTACGTGACGACACAGAGGCAACATAGTTTGAGGTGTGGACTATGTGAACCTAAGACCTAGGTGGTGGGAATTTAGGTGGGATTAGATGGATAAAAGGATCCCTTATAAAGGATGGAATGGATGGGAAGCCTCGGGGGCCTATCAAAGATGGCCTTGCCTACGTGATATCTTAGAGGCGATGTATTTTGACAATGATGCTAATGATAAGGGAGTTGTGATGGATGACACAATGGATGAAGGATTGAATTGACAGTGTAATGGGACAAGGCAATAAGGGTGAGTGAACAAAAAGCCATGAGATGTATCCTGATGTGATTTGATGGATGCGAAAGAAAAGATGGACAAAAGGACTAAAATCCTAGAAGATGGAGGAAGCATTTTATCGCAAATAGTGCTTGTTTCTAGGTTTTCACTACTTGCTTTTATTTGCACGATCACAAATAGCACCTGTTTCTAGGTTTTCACTACTTGCTATTTTTTTTAATCCCTTGCATTGGGGTTTAGGTGTAGAACTTGCGAAGATGCATGTTGTTGATGGGATCATCAAACAATTCACCTTCTAATGTGGCTAATTGATAATCTCCTGATCCATAGGTAGCAATGATTACATAGGGACCAAGCCAGTTGGGTTCAAACTTGCCTTTCTTCTCCCTATCCTACTAATTTCTAGGATTCTCTTTAAAGACTAGGTCACCTACTTGAAAGACTCAGGGTTTTACTCTATGGTTATAACTCCTTGACATCCTTTGTTGATAGGCTTTCAGATGATTAAAGGCATGTTGTCTTCTTTCCTTTAGCATCTCTAACTCCTAAAGTTTGGAAACCTTATATCCTTCATCAGATATTAGGCCTTTTAACGATACTTGCAAGTATGGTAACTCAACTTCAATGGGCAAGATAGTTTCAAAACCATAGACTAGGGAATATGGTGTTGCGCCTATGGGTGTGCAGATACTTGTACGTTAGGCCCACAGAGAGGGATTTAGTTGGATGTCCCAATCACGGTCGGCATCATTGACAGTCTTCTTCAAGATTTTCAAAATGGTTTTATTAGATACCTCCGCCTGGCCATTTTCTTGGGGGTAATACGGAGTGGAAAAGCGATGTTGGATGTGGAATTTGTTACATAGTTCTTTGACATCCTAGTTTTTAAAGGGTCTACCATTATCAGTGATAATGGATAAAGGGATACCATAGTGGCAAATGATGTAATTCAGGATGAATGAAGCGATTTGCTTGCCTATGACATTGGTTAGGGGTACAGCATTGATCCACTTTGTAAAGTACTCAGTGGCAGTGATTATGAATTTATGGTCGTTGGATGATGGGGGGTATATCTTGCCCACTAAGTTTATCCCCCATTGACAGAAAGGCCAAGGAGTCATTAAAGGTTGTAGTTCCTGTGCTGGTGCATGTATCAGGTTCCCATGGATTTGGCATTTCTTGCACCTTTTCACAAAATAATAGGAGTCCTTTCCCATTGTTGGCCAATAGTATCCCATACGTTTGAGTTTCTTAGCCAAAGTAGGACCACTAGAGTGGGTTCTGCATATACCGTCGTGAACTTCACTTAGGGCGATTTGATATTCCTCACTGTCAAGACACCTAAGGAGAGTACCATCTAGTCCTTGTCGATACAAGGTGTTAGTGATTATGGCATAATGGGCGGCTTGGCAGATGAAGGTTCTCTTTTGGTTGTTAGATAGATCAGGAGGTAGGTGTTCTCTTTCATATAGGTATATACTTTTTCATATAAGGGAGAATCAAATACTACGATATGGCATATGATGTTGGTTTTAGGGGTGCCGTATGTAGGATGGGATACTATCTCCACCAAGAACTCGTAACGTGACTAATTTTTAGGTATATCAAGGAGAGATGTAATGGTTACCATGAAGTTTGTTGTTTGTTCTCTAGTTTGGGTATCTTCTCAAAAGAAATCACAACAAAGTATTCTTTGAAGTTGTCTACCATACGCTTGTATGGTATTAACTTCTTGCCTTTGGTTTGATAGTCATCATTCACCTGGTTGATGACAAGTTTTTTGCAAGTATGGGTCTAACTGGTGTTGTCATTGATGTCAACATACTCATGATGCATTAATGAGAAAGATTGGATGAGCTGTGTGCTGAGGATATTGAGAAAATTAGTCTCAATCAGGAATAGTGAAGAACAGTGATGACAACAAGGTAAAAGTCCAAGATAGGTTGAGGATCAGAGGATATGGTTTAAAGGGTTTGTAGATATGAGTCTTGAGATGATCCAGTCAAGTTTTTAGAGGTCTGCATGAAGATCTGAAGTAGTTATGGCCGCTCAAGTAGAATCGGCTCCAGCAGGTGTTCAGAGGTGACAGAGTGACACAAATAGGTCCGGTGAGATCCAGAAATGCATTATCCCATTCTGTGGATTTGAGGAAGTGTTGAGAACATCCTTGTGAAGTGTCAAGTAGATTAGTTCATGGTTTGAAGGTCCGGAAGAACCTATTCCTTTGTGACAGTGATGATAAACTATGTTCTTGAGGTTCCAGATGAAGGAGAGAAGGATTCCAGTAAGCAGATGAAGTGCAGATGTTCTTGGTGATTCAGGAAATCTTGTGGTGATCTGTGGATCATTTCCAGTTCATGTTGGTGGTCTACATTAAAGTTAAAGTTTGTATTTGAAGAATAACCATTGGATGTAGGTGTTCTTCCTAAGATTGGCCGACCAGATGTATTACACGTCTTGCAGATGTTCTTATAGGTGTTTGCCGACTTAGATGATTGTTCCTAAGTTGATGCCTTGTATAAGTAAGGGATTGTGAAGTCATTTCAAAGTGTGTCTTGTGGTGATGAGTGTGTGGTAGCGAGGAGGAGTACGAAAGGCAGAGTAGAAGTATTGGGCTTAAATGGAACTAATTCAAGCATGGTAAAGATGCTATTCTCCAGTTCATGAAGGTGATACTTATTTCTTTGTAGATAGTGTGTCTCTTATAGGCAGTGAGCCTCTTGTGAGCAGTGTGCTCGGGCAGTGAGCCCTAATTGGCATGTGCCATTTTTGTTCTTTCTATTCTTCTAATAGAGAATACAATCTTGGGTTAATCACCTCGTGGTTTTTCCCTTAACTGGGTTTTCCACATCAAAATCTTTGTGTCTTATGTGTTGATGAGTTTCTGCTTTTGATTTGAATGCATTATGTTTCATGTTTAATATACTGCTAATCACCAAGAAGATTTAAGTGTGTAAATTGGAGAAAATTCTACACAACTGATTCACCCCCCTCTCAGTTATGTGCCCTAAGTCTAACAATTGGTATCAGAGCCAAGTTCCTCTAAAAGGAGCTTAACCGCTTGAGGAGATCTAGGATGTCGTCTTACAAGAAGGATAGTCCGAAGTTTGATGGAACCAACTTTCCTCTTTGGAAAGGTCGCATGAAATGTCACTTGCAGTGTATGGGAATCACGTACTGGTCCATGGTTACAAAAGTGTATGTACCTCCACAGGGTGGTCCGACAACCCTAAATGAAATCACAGATGTTGAAAACAATCTGCGGACCAAAGAGGCTCTTCTAAGTGTATTATCTGACTCAGAGATCTCAAATGTTATTGACCTACCAACTGCTTTTGAGATTTGGAATAAACTGGAACTTTTGCATGAAGGAGACCAGTATGTTAAATGTGCAAGATTACAGAGTCTAAAAGGGAAATTTGAAAAATTGAAGATGAGAGATGATGAAAATATTACCACTTTTATGCTAAGAGTGAATAAGCTGGTTTGTGGAATTAGAAATGCTGTGGAGTCTTGGATGAAAATGAGATTGTTGGCAAAATTCTCAGATCCCTTCCTGCCTCTTACAAAATCAAGGTTGTTGCCATTGATGAATTCAGAGCCCATACAACTATCACAAGAGACCAATTGGCTGGCAAATTGGCTGCATTTGAAATGGCCAAGTTTGGAGATGATCCCCCCAAGACTGAATCTGCATTCAAAGCCAGTGCCTCTGTGAAAGGTAAACAAAGATTTGATTCAAGAGAGAACTCATCAAGGAAACTGTCATGGTATGAAAAAGCAAGAAAACACCTAGAAGAAGAAGTAGAAACTGCTCAACTTGAAGCCCTCATTGCAAAGAGACTGCTAAGAGGATCTAGTAAGTATGAAGAAAAATTGCCTTTTAAGTGTTTTAACTGCAATAAGATTGGTCATTTTGCCTCAAGATGTCTGGAAAGATTTTCAAAGCCAAATCCTAACAGATCAAGGTTCCAAAAGAATTGTTACTATGTTCATGAAGAAGATGATAATGAAGGAGTAACAGATGATGAATCAGAGACTAGAAACAAATTAGGAAATGAATGGGTGTTTATTGCCATCAAGGAAGAAGAACCAATATCCTTTGTATCTGTCAATCATAAAGTTGTAGAAAGAGCTCTGGCTGCCCAAGTTGAAGAAAAGGATGATTGGGTCATTGACATTGGTTGTTCTCACCATATGACAGGTGACAAAAATAAGTTCATAGATTTGGAAAGGTATGAAGGAGGAGTGGTGAAGTTTGGTGATAATTCTGCTGGTAGAATCAGAGGAAGAGGAACTATTTCTTTTGATGGAAGAAACAAAACTGGTAATGTACTGTATGTTGAAGGTTTGAAGCACAATCTTCTCAGTGTTGGACAGTTGGTGGACAAAGGCTATGATCTCCGATTCAAGGATGGAAAATGCAAAATATTTGAAAGTTCCAGAACAGAGATTACATCTGGTGCTCAAACTAAAGGTAATATCTTCCACTTGGTTGGTACTGGTAAAAGCTTCTTATTTGTTCAAGTTGATCAGAGTTGGTTATGGCATAGAAGGATGTGTCATGTGAATTTTGATAATATCATCAAGATAAGCAATACTCAGGCTGTAAGAGATCTTCCAAAATTGGTGAAACCTACTAACAGCTTGTGCAAGGAATGTCAGTTGGGTAAGCTGAGCAGAGTCACATTCAAAAGCAAGGAACTATCTTCTACCAAATTATTAGACTTAGTTCACACTAATCTTTGTTGTCCGGCAAGAACCAGGAGTATTCAAGGTGATAGATAATTCATGCTGCTAATTGATGACTATTCCCGAATGATGTGGGTAACTTTTCTAAAAGAAAAATCAGAAGCTTTTGAGAAATTCAAAATATTCAAGGCTATGGTAGAGAATGAAATCGGATTGAAGTTGAAATGTCTGAGGTCTGATAGAGGTGGAGAATTCACATCTGGTGAGTTAATAGAGTTCTGTGAGAAACATGGAATAAAGAGACAATTGTCTGCTCCTAGGACTCCACAGCAGAATGGAGTACTGGAAAGAAAGAACCAGACCATACAAGAAGCTTCTAGGACCATGATGATGGAAGCTAATGTTCCTCATATCTCTTGGAGAGAAGTTGTTAGCACTATAGTCTATACTCTCAATCGAGTTCAAATCAGAAGCAATACCGGTAAGACCCCTTATGAACTCTGGTTTGGCATTACTCCTACTGTAAGGTATTTCAAAGTCTTTGGTAGCAAATGTTACATCAAAAGAGATGAAGATCTAGGCAAGTTTGATGCTATAAGTGATGAAGGAATATTCTTGGGTTACTCTACTCAAAGCAAAGCATACCGGTGTTATAACAAGAGACTAAGAAAGATGATAGAAAGTACAAATGTGAAGGTTGATGAGGGAATAGAGAAACCCTCAAGGTTTAATGAATATGATGAAGATGATCAGAATGGTATTCTGGTTCAAGGAGTTCAATCCTCTTCTGAAAGTCAGATTCAAACTGATCCGGTAAATCAGGAAGAAGAGATAGGTCTGAATGAGCCTGATCAAGAACTAGAAGTGCAAGAAACTCCCAAAGTTCCAAGGTATGTAAGACTGAACCACTCTGAAGATCAGATCATAGGTGACAAGCAAAGGTGTGCAAACTAGAAGGAAAATTGCTTAAAATTCAGATGAATATTGTCTGATTTCAAAGATTGAACCTAAGACAATAAATGAAGCCTGCAATGATGAAAACTAGACCAAAGCAATGGAGGAAGAGTTGATGTAAATTGAGAAAAATCACACTTGGGATCTTGTTCCCAAACCTAGAAACAAGAATGTGATTGGAACCAAATGGGTCTTCCGGAACAAACTAAATGAAGTTGGTGAAGTAATCAGAAATAAAGCCAGATTGGTCTGTAAGGGCTACTCTCAAATAGAAGGAATTGATTTTGAAGAAACTTTTGCTCCTGTCGCAAGAATTGAAGCAGTCAGATTGTTTCTTGCATTTGTTGCCTTCAAGGATTTCAAGGTGTATCAGATGGATGTCAAGTCTGCTTTCTTGAATGGTGACTTAGAAGAAGAAGTGTACATTGAACAATTGGATGGATTTCAATTATCTGAGCATGGTGTTATGGTCTACAAGTTGAAGAAGGCATTGTATGGACTAAAGCAAGCCCCAAGAGCCTGGTATGAAAGATTGGACAAACATCTTTTGAAGATTGGTTTCAACAAAGGTACTGCTGACAGTAACTTATATTTCAAAATTGATCATTAAAACATCTTGATTGTTGAAGTATTTGTTGATGATATCATCTTTGGAGGAAGAGACAATATATGTAAAACTTTTGCAAATCAAATGAAAAGTGTGTTTGAGATGTCAATGCTTGGTGAAATGAATTTCTTCTTGGGTCTGCAAAGTACTCAAACAAAGAAAGGAATCTTTATTTCTCAGACCAAATATGTGAAAGAATTGTTGAGGAAATTTGGAATGGAAGATTCAAAGCCAATGAATACTCCCATGGAAACTGGATGTAAGTTGAGCAAAGATGATGACTCTCCTAAGGCAGACCAGAGAAAGTACAGATCAATGATTGGAGGATTGTTGTATCTCACTCAAACTAGACCATATATAATGCAGGTTGTTGGTCTTGTTGCGAGATTCCAGGCTGATCCCAGAGAATCTCATGTCATGGAAATCAAAAGGATTTTTAGATATCTAAAAGGGACGGTTGAGTATGGGTTATGGTATCCTAGAGATCATGATTTCTCTCTTCATGCATATACAGATGCAGATTGGGTAGGAGATGTGGATGACTGGAAGAGTACCAGTGGTGGAGCATTCTTTTTGGGAAAGAGATTGGTTTCTTGGCTAAGCAAGAAACAAGAGGCAATATCTCTGTCTACAACTGAAGTAGAATACATTGTAGTAGCAGGTAGTTGCACTCAAGTTTTGTGGATGAAGCAGATGCTAAGAGATATTAAAGTAGAGTATGAGGAGCCTATCACAATCTTCTGTGATAATTCAAGTGCAATAAATATTTCTAAGAATCCAGTGTTGCATTCTAAGACTAAGCATATATCTATCAAGTTTCACTTTTTGAGAGAGCAAGTGAACAAGGATGAAGTCAGACTTGAGTTTGTGCCCTCCAAGGATCAGATTGCAGATATCTTTACTAAACCTCTACCTAAGGACTCTTTTGATTATCTCAAGGAGAAGTTAGGGGTTATTGCCCTTCCGATGATGAACTAAGGTGCACTGAAGTGCATCAGTCCGGTGGATATCACAGTCATATCTTGTGATCTAGATTGATGATGGGGAGCTGCTACTCAGGGGGAGCAATAGGTATGATTCTGAAGTATTGAGGTTGCAAGTATGAGCCCTTTGCCATTGATGTCAAAGGGGGAGAGAAGACATGTGAAAAACAAGTGGTTGATGATCAAAGGGGGAGCAGTAAAGGAAGAGAAGACATGTGAATAGTTATTGCTAATAGGGGGAGTTGTGACAGTAAGGAGAAGTTCTTGTCTTGATGGTTTTTCACATCATATGTTGCCATCAATGACAAAGGGGGAGATTGTTGCAAGTATGGGTCTAACCGGTGTTGTCGTTGATGTCAACATACTCATGTTGCATTAATGAGAAAGATTGGATGAGCTGTGTGTTGAGGATATTGAGAAAATTAGTCTCAATCAGGAATAGTGAAGAAAAAGGTAAAAGTCCAAGATAGGTTGAGGATCAGAGGATGCGGTTTAAAGGGTTTGTAGATATGAGTCTTGAGATGATCTAGTCAAGTTTTCATAGGTCTGCATGAAGATCTGAAGTAGTTATGGCAGCTCAAGTAGAACCGGCTCTAGCAAGTGTTCAAAGGTGACAGAGTGACATAGATAGGTCTGGTGAGATCTGGAAATACATTATCCCATTCTGCAGATTTGAGGAAGTGTTGAGAACATCCTTGTGAAGTGTCAAGTAGATTGGTTCATGGTTTGAAGGTCCAGAAGAACCTATTCCTTTGTGATAGTGATGACAGACTGTGTTCTTGAGGTTCCAGATGAAGGAGAGAAGGATTCCAGTAAGCAGATGAAGTGCAGATGTTCTTGGTGATTCAGGAAAGCTTGTGGTGATCTGTGGATCGTTTCTAGTTCATGTTGGTGGTCCACATTGAAGTTAAAGTTTGTATTTGAAGAATAACCACTGGATGTTGGTGTTCTTCCTGAGACTGGTCGACCGGATGTATTACACGTCTTGCGGATGTTCTTGTAGGTGTTTGCCGATTTAGATGATTGTTCCTAAGTCGATGCCTTGTATAAGTAAGGGATTGTGAAGTCATTTCAAAGTGTGTCTTGTGGTGATGAGTGTGTGGTAGCGAGGAGGAGTGCGAAAGGTAGAGTAGAAGTATTGGGCTTAAATGGAACTGATTCAAGCATGGTAAAGATGCTATTCTCCAGTTCATGAAGGTGATACTTATTTCTTTGTAGACAGTGTGTCTCTTGTAGGCAGTGAGCCTCTTGTGAGCAGTGTGCTCGGGCAGTGAGCCCTAATTAGCATGTGCCATTTTTATTCTTTCTATTCTTCTAATAGAGAATACAATCTTGGGTTAATCACCCCGTGGTTTTTCCCTTAACCAGGTTTTCCACGTCAAAATCTTGGTGTCTTATGTGTTGATGAGTTTCTACTTTTGATTTGAATGCATTATGTTTCATGTTTAATATACTGCTAATCACCAAGAAGATTTAAGTGTGTAAATTGGAGAAAGTTCTACACAACTGATTCACCCCCACCTCTCAGTTATGTGCCCTAAGTCTAACAAAGTTGTGGATCTCCATACACATGAAGTTCACTGACTTTCCATTCTATTGGTGTTTTGATGCCAATGACTAGTGCTTCGTATTCTGCCACATTATTGGTACATGGAAAGAGTAGTTTGTATGACTTTGGAATTGTGTCTCCATTAGGTGTGACTAACAAGATACCTGCTTCAGACCCATGCTATGTATATGATCCATCAAAATAAATTTTCCATGCTTGTGTTGTGATGTTTAAGATGGATTCGTCTGGAAACTCAAAGGTTAATGGATTATCATTTATTAATGGTACATCTACCAACTGATCTGCAATCACCGGACCCTTAGTAGCTCATCTATCTATGTACTCGATGTCAAACTCATTGAGTATCATCACCCATTTTGATAGCCTTCCTGTTAGAGTAGCCTTGCTGAGTAAGTACTTCAATGGATCTATCTTGGCTACCAATTTGATGGAATGAGTAAGCATATACTGCCTTAGCTTCTGTGATGCAAAAACTACTGCAAGACATGCTCGTTATATGGGTGTGTATTGAAGCTCATAACCTACCAGTGTCTAGCTGATGTAGTAAATAGCTTGCTCCTTTCCTTCATGGTTCTATTGTGTCAGTAAAGCTCCTAAAGTAGTTGGCATAGTGGAAATATAAAGTAGAAGTGGTTTGCCCTTGATTGCCGGAATCAAGATTGGTGGATTCATGAGATACTCTTTGAGGTGTTGAAAGGCTTGCTCACATGAGTCATCCTATTTGAAAGGAATGTTCTTGTACAGGAGATGTGTGAATGGATGACATTTGTCAACTATTTGAGACATAAACCACCTGATGGATTGTATCTTACATTGTAGTGACCTTAGCTGACTGAGATTCTTGGGTGGTGGCATGTCCATGATTGCTTTCACTTTGGCCGGGTCCACCTCAATTCCATTAGCTGACACTATATATCTTAGAAGTTTGTCGGATGTGACTCTGAAAACACACTTATTTGGATTTAAGCATACATTGAAATGTTCTAGTATCTTATCTAATACTTCCAGGTGTCCTTCCCTTGTGATTGACTTGGCCAAAATATCATCTATATAATCTTCCATGATGGTGTGCATCATATCATGAAAGATTGTGGTCATGGCTCTCTGATATGTTGCCCCTACATTTTTCATTCTAAATGGCATGACCCACCAACAATAGGTACCCCACGAACATGTGAATGTGGTATTATATTGATCTTTTGGCGCTATTTTGATTTGATTATAGCTGGAAAATCTATCCATTAGTGACAACATAGTGTGCCCTATTGTTAGATCTACAATGATGTCAATGTTGGGTGGAGGAAAGTCATCTTTGGGACAAGCCTTGTTCAAATCTCTGAAGTCATTACACAGACTAACCCTTCCATCTGATTTTGAAACAGGAAATATATTTGAAATCTATTTCAGATAGTCAATTGGTCTGATAAATCCAACATCTAGCAGCTTCTTCAGTTCTTCCTTTACTAAGAGTGTGATATGTGGATGCATCTTCCTTAGTTTTTGTTTGACTGGCTTAGCTCTTGGAGCTAGTGATAAATGATGCATTATAAGGTTTGGATCCAGTCCCAACATATCTGCATATGACCAAGCAAAGTTAATCTATTTCCGCTTGAAGAATTTGGTAAATTATGGCTTTTCTTGTGTAGATAAAGATTGTTCCATATGTATTATCCTTGGGTTGTCGTCTATGCCAATGTTGACAAGTTCTACTGGTTCTATCAAAATTGAGGACCTTTCCTAATGTGTCAGATTGGGAAGAGTGTCAAGCCTTTCATCCTTCGACACCTTAGAGAGGTTTTCACTATTGGATATGTCTTTTATTTTTTTACTATTTTCACGATCTAACATTGCTGCAGAGTGGTTTTCACCATTAGATCTATCTTTTATTTTTACATTTTTATGACTGAAAGGCTTGGCACTCTCTCCAAAATAAGCCTTGTCATTGAGTTCTATAGCATAGCCAGTTTTGTGATCCCCTGTAGGTAAATGGTCTCTAAGTTCTAGATAATCTATGATAGCATCGTCATTTTGGAAAGTATCTAGCTCAGGGGCATCATCTTGTAAATCCTAGTCTATGAGTTTGGGATGCACTAACGGTAATGGGTCATCGGGTTGGTCTGGTTCGAGGGTAGTGATGGTTAAGATAGAGGAGTTGTCTAGATTAGTGTAAATATTTACAAAGTCTATGATGGTACTCTCTTCAAGTTGATCTGTCAAGTGTGATGTCATACCTTCCTCTCAAAACTCACTTTTGGTATTGTGCAGATCAAACTCTAGAAGTCTAGACCTAGAGTTTCATCCCTTACGGGTTGTATGGATAGAGCTATATTGTTGAACCACATCAACATCTTTGTCATCACAAGATAGTTCAGAAAGACTATCCCATTCATATTCATTTGAGTCTGTCTCACTCCATTCTTAACCATATAGTTCAGAAAGACTATCCCATTCATATTGTTGAACCACATCAACATCTTTGTAACCTAGCCCTGTAGTGTCTCGAGCTGTTAATTGTTATCTATTTTCGCTAATAGCTCAATCAGGTAGAGATTTTGTGATTAAATGGAGAAGAAAGGTACATTTTTATTCTTTTATTACATTACATGCATGTGCATAAATAAAATCAAAAGATTACATTATACTGGATTGCATTTATGCAAATGTAGATAACATAGAAAGGATTGTACAAATCTTTTCAGAAATAGGTAATCTTATTGATAAAATAAATGTATAAGGTCTCACACAAGCCGTGAGACTAACTATTTCATTGCAAGTGAAAAGACACTATACATTTATAGAAAAATAAAGAGATAAATATGCATATGAGATAGGGTGACTCATCATTGCTTGAATGACGAGTCTTGGTCCTGTTTGTCATGTCTGGTGTCATCCCATGTTGTCCACTTGTCATGCACTCAGTTGTTGTCTCCTTGCTGCCCCTTGTTACCTGCATAAAATTTTGAAAAACTAATGTTAGAGTAATGACGGGGCATCATATATCATATGATATACATCTACAAATATAAAGTTTAACTTTTAGATGTAGAAAACTAGTTAATATCACGTGAACCTATTGGCAAGAGACACTATGTGGCTTCATGAGTGTTGTCATTGATGGCAACAAAGTCCATCCCTCACATCCACAGGACATGATATGACCACACTGGAAGATAGACTAAAGTGTATCTTGGTTCGGTAAGCAAGAACAGAGTATGTAGCAAGGTCCGACAGTCAAGTCCAGATCTCTCAGAGGAAGTATCTCAGTAAAGCGCAGACTTGGGAAGTCAAGTGGAGTACCCAGACTAATATATTTTAGAGATTGAGCCTCTAGAGATGTAAGAGTGAAAAGATATGAACTCCTAAGTGTTGGGTTCCTGTTTGGCAGAGTTGACAGAGAAAGAACTGACCGGCAAAGCATCAAACCTTAATCCTGATGAGTTATTGATGGTGATCAAGTTTCTTGAGGTATCATTCATGTTTGGCCGACATGATTGATGACTTCTATAGCATCTCTTTGATACACATCACTTGATAAGTAAGGATTCAGCCGACAGATCAGAGTTTGGGAAAATATTGACTATTTTGGATGCCGACTAGAAAGGTGTTGAAATCATTGGTGCAAATATATATACCAGATGGTTTTGGATGTGAAGATGTGTGTTGTGAATTGTCAAGTATGAAGAAAAGTAGAGAACTATTTGGAAGCAGTAATACAGGTCTGGTATGTGACAGGACAACAGCACCAAAGAAGAGAAAGAATGAAGTGTAGTAGATCAGTGTATTGAGCCTAACCAGAACTGATCCTCAGCATGTGTGGATGCATCTCATCAGTTCAAGTATCTTGTTACCTTATACCTTGTAGATAGTGAGTCTCTTGTAGGCAGTGAGCCTCTTGTGAGTAGTGAGCTCAGTCAGTGAGCCCTAATTGGCAAGTGCCATTTTGTACTATCTTATTCTTTTAACAGAGAATACAATCTTGGGTTAATCACCTCGTGGTTTTTCCCTTAACTGAGTTTTCCACGTCAAAATCATTGTGTCATGTGTATTAATGTTATTTCTATTTCATGGTTATGTTTTCTTATATGATTTGATGCTACATTAATTGATAAGGAAGATTAGAAAGTTGAAGTAATTAAGATAACTGATTCACCCCCCTCTTAATTATCAACAATTGGTATCAAAGCCAAGTTCCTCCAAAGAGAGCCTAACAGCTTGAGGAAGATCTGGGAATCTCAATGGATATATATGGTATGAGGGAACATCTTCAGTCTACCCTAGATGATCTTGAGCAATCTCACTCTGAAGTCAACAACTTGAAGGAAAGACTCAAACAGGCTGATAATTTTATAAATGAGCTAAAAGAGAAACTGAGTATCTCTATGAAAAAGAGAAAGGAACTAATTCAGCAATTGGCAAGTCAAGGTGAAGCCAATGATACAAATGAAAATTTGAAGGAGAAAACCAAGTTATGTGAAAAGTTATCAAAAGAGGTCATTATGATAAGACATGAAATGGAATCAGGAGTTATGAAATTCACCCAAGAAATTGAAGAGAAAAGAAAAACTGAAGATGATCTAAGACAATTTCTCAAGGAGAAGTCAGAAGACTGCCTCAAAATGGATAGAATAATCAGGCATCTAGAATCTGATCTTGAAGAAGCTAGAGACAATGAAGAACAACTTGAGAATCAGATTGACACTCTTAAAAGGGATCTTCAAACAACAAATGAATACAAAGAAAAATTCAAGATAAGCTCTGCTCAACTTGAAGTTCTTCTTCAAATCCAAAAGAGGGTAGATGACAAGCAAGGCTTGGGGTATGAAAAAGGTGAAAGCTCTGGATCTGGTCAGAAGAACTCCAGATTAGAAAATCTAAGAAATAGGCCTAGAAGACCTCTGGTAAGGCAACCAAATGCTCAAAGATATCCATCTTTCAATGGATACTGCCACAACTGCAACAACTTTGGTCATAAAGCAAATCATTGCAGAAGAAGAATGAATCAGAATAATTCATCCTTCTCCAGACAGTGTTTCAATTGCAAAAGGTATGGTCACAAATCTCATGAGTGTAGAAACATGCAAATGAACAATTCTTTCAATGGTAGATGTTTTGCATGCAATAGAATGGGACATATGGCTAATCAGTGTAGATCAAGAGGATATCAATCAAATATGCAAAGAAATGTTATTTGCTACAACTGCAATAGATCTTGTCATATTGTCAAATTCTGTAGAAGCAAGAATCAGGACAAAAGGTTTCGGTACTTCATAATCAAAACCAAGACAAAGGAAAAAGAAAAGTGAATACAAATGAAATACAAAGGGAAATGAACAAGATTTGGGTGAAGAGGAGTATAGAAAATGTTGAGGATGGATCCACACTAGAATCTGGTGTTGATGTTCCTTCTGGAAACTAAATAGATGAGCTCTGACTCAGGGGGAGTCACAAAAAAAAAATATTTTCCCCCAGCCAGTCAATGGGTGCCTAAAATTGGCACATGAAAGGTTGCCGATTAAAGAGAATCTCAGAGAAATATCTAAATAAGCCATGGTAAAAATATGAAAGATCTGCAAGAAGTTTTGACAAGATTAATCTTCCAAGATTGATCTGGTTCAATAGTCATCTAGTAAGAATAGGATTTTCACAGTTAGATCTGGTATGATTAGAATATGAGGTATCTTGATCTATGAATAAATGAAATGATTGTGAGAGGTAGATAGATTTCTAATATGCACCAAGAATATCTTTAAGGGCATCTTAATGATCCAAAAAAATCTCTCAAGACAAGGAGAACAGAGCAACTGGAATAACTTAAGATATGCATTTATTGCAAACAAAATTAGGGTTTGTACAGAAATAAAAGGGTTCCTTTGTTCATCATTTGTACATTTGTACTCGAGAAGAAAAGAAAAAGAGATCTGCAAACAAATTGTCTCGAGCCTCTCAAAGATCAACCACAGAAGATAATTCTTCCAGCAATCCGATCTAGCTCATTTCGTGAAACATAGAAGTGTAAAAAGGTGTTTTTCGCTCTTGATCAAACTCTCTCTGAATCTTTAAGATGGCTACTCCAAATGTAGTAAAAATTTCTGATAGGCCACACCCCAAATTTAAGAAACATCCCTACAAATCTCTAGAAGTGGATCCCTTAGGCGTATTTTCCAACATTTCGCATGGGGTTTTGCATGTTGAAGACATTAGGGCATACATTCATGCAAACATTGAAGAATTTGGGGAATACAAGCTGATAGATATCTACCACAAGCAATTAATAGATGATTCATTTGAACTCAAACCTCAGTTTAAGGCTATCAGGGACAAACATTTTGCACAGTGCATTCATTTCCCCTATTTTGCAGAAGATGAATGGATCTGGTATGTTCTAAGTAGAATGCATGATAACTTTATATGGTTGATGAGGCCATTCAAGATAACCAAGGATGCCATTATGGCAGTTACCGGATTGCACTCATCCAATGGGATATGTCATGCCCGCATCTCCCGTGCGGACACGACACAGGAACACGAGTGTCATGACCACATCTACCATGTGGTCACAACACGAACTGTGAAAATTTTTCTCCCTAACCCTAAGAACCTCCTCGCACGCGTCTGTGTGCTCGGTGGCAAAATGCAAAGGCGTAGACATGTCGACGTGACCGTGATGGTGTAGGCCATCTAGGGGTATGCGACATGAAGCGTGTCGCTTCTAGGGTTAGATCGAATCCAATCTTTACCCTAAGTTACCTAGGTGAAGATGATTCCAACATCGAGCCCTAACTTAACCCAGATCAAAAATGAATAAATGACATGGCATGATGGCGCTTGATTAAGTTGGGATGATGGAAGAAAAAATTAAATAACACAATGCCAAAATAAACCCAAAGAAATTCTAGCAAAATTCTGGCAGCATAACGCCTTTCAATAAACGCAAAAAAAATTTTAAATAACCATCGATAGAAAAAAAAATAATAAACGATTAAATATTAAAATAACCTAGAACGAAGTCAACGATATAACGAAAATAAAAATAAAATTAATTTAGAAAGACAAGTCGACAATTAAAATTCCAACGAAAAACTGAGTTCATCATTAAACATAATTTTATCAATCTGTTTAATGTTTCACTCAAAAATTAAAATGGATGAGGGAGGAGGGTTTAAATAACCCTCCCCATAAAATAATATTAATAAGGGTCAATAGATAACAACACTACTATCCTATTAAATAAATAAAATAAAAGAATTTAAAATGAAAACCTAATTAAGACGAATTAAAAATCAAGGGGTTAATACCCTCTCTAACAAGAATAAAAAGGTTAATTAATTTTTTTTCCAAGGTAAAATTAATATACAAAGCGATTAAAATAAAAAAAATGCAACAATATGGAAAACTATTTAAAAGAATTCCCAGAAATTAAAATTCAAACACAAGACATTATCAATTTAAGAAAGTCACCCTACTCCAAATTTTTGAAATAAATTAAATAATCACAAAGGTTAAAATTTTAAAAAAAAGAAATAAAAAAAAGAAAAGAATGGAGGTTTTTAATTGAGATATAATTTACAACCTCACAAATAAACTATCCTCTAAAAGAAAATAAGAAAAGCCCTATTATAAAAAAAAAGAACTATTTTCTAAGTTGCCCTAATTTCCTCTTTTCTCTCATCTCTATTACTCTCCTCTTTGCCCTAACTACCTTATCTTATTTTCTCTTCTTCTTGGATTTGTTTGTTTCCCTTTTGTGTGTTTTTTTTTTTTTGTGTGTGCAGGTTAGGGTTTCATGGACATTCATGGAGGCCATGGAAGATGCCCGAAGGTTTACAAATGGAGTCTCTGTTTAAATCTCAAAGTCCCTTCTCTCTTTTTGTTTATACTGTATTCTCTTTTTTTGCTTAGACAGAGAGAGATTTGTATGCATTATGAAATAAACTATACTATTGAATGGTGTCCAGCACGAAATACATGAAGTTTTATTTTTAAACAAAAAAGAGTTTATTGCAGGGCTAAGGATTGAGGGAGGACCAACGGAGGTGAGAGGCACAGTGGGCGGAGGGAGAGGAGGTATGGCGGCAGCGCCGCCAAAGGAGTCAAGGGCAGAGGGAGGAGAGTCGTACAGTGGTAGAGCTGCTAGAAGGGGGTTACGCGGAGGTTTAGGGCAGCGGGGTGGGGAGTCTCCCGCGGGGGTTATGGGGAAGAGGTGTGTGGGGGAAGCGGAGGGCTCAAAGAGGGGGGCATGGGGGATTGTGGGCGGAGGAGGTATGTGGACGGCGCAGGGGTTTCGGGTATTGGGGGGGTGTGGGGGAGGCGATGCCTCCACCCACACCCGATTGTGGGTGGAGGAGGTATGTGGACGGCGCAGGGATTTCGGGTATTGGGGGGGTGTGGGGGAGGCGATGCCTCCACCCACACCCACGGGTGTGGGTGGAGGCACCGCCTCCCCCACACCCCCTTCTCTTACTAATGTGTGGGTGGACTGTGGGCGCTGCCCACAGTCTGCCCTTCTCATTTTTTTTTTGTTTTTTTTTTTTTTAAATAGTGTATAATATAAATGCATAAATGTGTCTCTTCTTTTTTTTCAGAAGTATAATTTTTTTTAAATATAATATATATATATAAATATTTATATATACATATTTATATATTTTTGTATATATTTATATATATTTGTATATGTTTATATATTTATGTATGTGTCTCCTTTTTTTTTCAGAAGTATATTTTTTTTCCTCATTCTTTCTTTATATATATATATATTTTTTTTTTCTCTTTAATTTATATTTATATATATATTTTTTTTTTCCTAAAAGAAAAGTAGAGCAAATTACTATCATTCCCTTCTAACTCCTCTTTGGATTTGTATTCTTTCTTTTCTGAATCATAACCAAGAAATGGAAACACATATCAATAGATATGTATGTATTTTCTTTAGAATAATCCTATGTGGCAAAATGAATTCCCTTATAAAAGATTTCTAACAGCAACCTATTTTAAAAAAAAAACTCTCAAGCAGCATAGGAACTTAATTTAAACTTCTCATCCATATGTTCAAATAAGCAGTTAAATAACTTCCATTTTCTCTACTTTGCTTTTTAAAAATAGAATACTATCTTACTAGTTGCAACATAATAATCAACAGCACTCTTCTTTTTGGAAACATAAGTATATATAGACAATGTTAGATGTATATATATATTTTCTTTTGTAAGAAAGGTAGACAGAAAAATAAAGTAACACTCCTTGCAATTCAACTAACTTCACAATGTAGAAACAAATTGTATTAGAATACATGGGGATATTGTTGCATTTCACAAATTTTAACAGCCAACTACACACATAAGGGAAAAGACAACTTTAAAATTAAAATAAGATGAAGTTCTCATTACATAAATAAAATCACAGCAACCTCCATGGCAATTACCCTAATAACTTCTTACATAATTTCTAATACAACAAGGCCACAATGGCCATGGCTCAACAGCTTTCACAAGAGACTAAAGGAACTCCAAATTGTACTCCTCTCTACTCCTTGTTACATAAAGACACCTGCAATAAATCTCAACAGAAGAACAACATTCCAACCACTAACAAAAGCTCTCCTCCCTCCCGTAGACCCGCAAGTGGGTCACCCTCGAGCTAGGGAGGTAGGGGTTTCACACAGGGTTTCATTCCACAACAACAATCACACACTAAACACAAACAGTAACATCCCCATAGGTTTAACACATAACTTAACTCATAAAAATGAGCTTAGTGAGGGTAGGGAATGGACCCCTCAACTTCAAAAGGCTCCCAAATGATAAACATCTCTACTCATGGCCTCAAGCCAAATTCCCCAAAACACCACAATCCACAAGATTCACAAATAAATCACCTAGAACTCTTGCCATCTAATTAATTCACTCCTCAAATAAGAGCCCTCAAGGCACAAATACAAACTGTGGGAGAGACCTCAAGGAGGTTCCTTTCCCCTACCCATACAAGTTGAGCATTACCTCCATTGGAGGTGCTCTCACCATAACACCCAACCCAACATCACAATGCAAACAACACACAACCAAAATCTAAAACATTGAACATCGTATAAGCGAGGTAAGAAGCAAGTTAAGAGGCCTACCTTCAAGGCCCTGACAATGGAAGTAGAATTGGTGAAGAGCTCCAAGCCTTCCCAAGCCTTCCAACTTTCAGAATTTCTCCAACCTTCCCTAACTCCTCCAAACTAGAAAGGAAAACTCAAATTTTCAAGAACTCTCCCAATTGCAAGGAAAAAGACTTAGCAGAAGAGAACCCCCACTCCTCTACAAGAGGAGCTATTATAGGCCATCACTTGGCCATGAGGGATGAGAAGGTGACACTTGTCACCTCCTCCTTCCCCTTCCTATGCCACTTGCAAAGGAGAGGAAGTATGAGGATGACAAATGTCATCCCCTAATTCCACCTCCATCTCCACCTTACCAACTTGTGCTTCCACACAAGTGGGAGGGGGACAAATGGTGAGTTGGATTCCCACTCACACCCCCAAGAAGACAAGGGTCTTGAATGGTGCTCCCACTCACTTGGGAGTTTTGGAGGACTCTTGGAGACCTCCCAAGTCTACCTTGGGAATGATTCCAAGACTTTGGGATGGGAGATGGGTTCTTCCCAAGGCAAGGCCCATCCCCCATCTTCTCTCTTTTCTAAATTCGTCACTTCTACTCAACCATGGTTTAGGGTGACCTAAGGTGAGTCAAAACTAGGGTTAGATAGTACAAGTTGACCCTAGACTCATGGGTGACCACCTAGGGTAACTTTTGGGACCCTAGGGTTCATGAAAGGGGTTAAAAATCCACATTTAAATGGCCTAAAAAATAATAATATAAATACTAAGTGGCATAAATCAAATAAAATTTTATAACATTTATTATTAATCAATTTAAATAAAAAAAAGGGTACTAAGGCTAAAATAAATAAAATTAAATCAAGCACAATCAATCTACACTCAAATTCAAACGTGATCCTTATCCCTCTTGGGAATGGATCGGCTTAATAGGGGATAACATAGTGTGAATTCTAGCTCCGATTTCCCATGGCTAGGGAATGTAAAACCTGCACATCTCGATCAAGTGTCAGTCCTGTCATGGAAAGTCATAGCTGAAGCAACTGAAAATTAAATTCACGCAAATGAATGCAATCAACAACCTCAATACATAAATCCCAATTACACTACATTATCCAATCACATGTCAATTAATCCATATCACATAAACAACTAGAATCTCATCACAACACATCATCAAATATAAACTCGTAAATTAATTTTCCACAAATAGCATTACTATGATCAAAACGAATCGCATATGTCAAATCAAAGTCCTAGCATAATCAGTGGATCAAATCAAGTCTACAAAATGAAGCATAGTCACTAGGGTCTGATAGTGTCATCTACTAGATAGTATAATGATCAAAATATGGAAAGTAAAATAATCGGCCTCACATCCTCCCCCCTACGACTAAACTTCCTCCTGGAAGTCGTCAAACAGGTGAGGATAGAGTGCCCTAAAACTAGTTGCATCCTCCCAATTTACCGTGACCTCGTCATATCAATCCCACTGGACTCTAACCTGGTCCAGCTCTTGACCTTGAAGGCCCAGCGTCTGATGAGCCAATATGTGAATTGGCTCCAATGCTAACTGCCTATTTGCCTCTACATGTAAAGCACTCCAGTCCAGTATGTGAGATACATCAGATATATAACGTCTCAAAACAGAAACATGAAAGACATCGTGGATACATGACAAGCTAGGTGGCAATGCTAGACGATAGGCAACTGGTCCTATCTGCTCCAAAATCTCAAAGGGTCCTACGAACCGTGGTGCGAGCTTAAAGCCCTTTCCATAACGGATTGGACTCTTGTGTAGCCTCACTCTAAAGAATACCCTGTCACCCACTGAGAAGCTCCGATCAATCCTCTTAGCATTGGCATACTTCTTCTACCTATCCTGTGCCTCCTGCAACCTCTGTCTAATCACTGTGACCTGCTACTCCATATCCTGAACTAGCTCTGGACCAATGGCGACTATGTCCTCTATCCAATCCCAACTCAATGGTGCCCTACATGGTCTGCCGTATAAAGCTTGAAAGGGAGGCATACCTAACGAGCTGTGATGCCCATTATTATAGGCAAACTCAACTAGATAAAGATACTCCTCCCATCTAGACTGATGGTCTATAACATACATCTGAAGCATGTCATCCAATACCTGATTCACCCACTCTATCTATCCATCTGTCTCGGGATGATAAGCGGAGATAAAATTAAGCTGTGTGCCTAATACCTGCTGTAAGGCTCTCCAGAATGCTGAAGTGAACACTAGATCTCTATCTGAGATGATGCGATGAGGTACCCCATGTAGTCTCACAATATCATCCAAGAATACCTTCGCCACAGCTGGCACATTGTATGTTGTGCGTACAGGAGAGAAATGAGCCACCCTGGTCAACTTGTCGATTGTCACCATGATGGCATCATGGCGACGTGAAAGACATAGGAAGACCAATAATAAAATCCATGGAAATGGTGTCCCATTTCCACTCAGGTATATCATGTGGGTATAGGAGACCTACTAGATGTTGATGCTCGACCTTGACCCTCTGGCACTCAAGGTAACGAGCAACAAACTCTGTTATATCTCATCTCATACCCACCCAATAGTACAACTGTCGTAGATCGGCATGCATCTTCTTCACCCTCAGATGTGCCGTGTATGGTGCTCTATGAGCCTCTGATAGTACTACAGTACGCAGGTCACCTGTGTGGGGTACATAGATGCACTGTCGATGATGAAGTAAACCATCTGTGTCAAGTGTATACCCTACAAACTTGCCCACAAGGGCCCTCTGTGAATTGATCTCCTATTGCACCTCAAGAAACCATCCATCCTTTGGCAGATGCTGAATAATGTGATCCCTCAAGTCCACACTCAAAGTCAAGGTCAAGAGCTTGTGGCGCCTCCGACTCAATGCGTCAGCAACCACGTTCTCCTTCCCTTTGATGTAATAGACATCAAAGTCATACTCACAGAGGAACTCCATCCAATGCCGCTGATGGGCATTCAAATTCAACTATGTAAAGATATACTGGAGGTTGTGATGATCAGAATGGAGCTTAAAGCAACAACCCAACAAGAAATGTCTCCAACGGACTAGAGCATGAACCACTGCTGCTAACTCCAAGTCATGCATGGGGTAGTTCAGCTCATGAGTCTTGAGCTTTCGTGACACATACGCAATCGCTCTACCACCCTGCATAAGTACAGCTCCCAATCCCTCAAGTGATGCATCCGTGCAAACCATAAAATCTGTTGTAGGATCAGGAACTGCTAAAATAGGAGTGCTGGTGAGACACTCCTTTAGGACCCTGAAGGCACTCTCACACTACTCAGTCCATAGAAAGCTCTTCCCTTTCCGCTGGAGGGAAGTGATGGGGTGCGCAATCTGAGAAAAGCCCTCAACAAAGTGACGGTAATAACCAGCTAACCCCATAAAACTCCTGACCTCTATCACACTAGTGGGTGCTGGCCAATCCCTAATAGCCCTAATCTTCAATGGATCTACTGAGATACCATCACCGGAAAGGATATGCCCTAGATACTGAACCTTTATCCTGAAAAATACACACTTCGCCAAATTCCCATAAAGCTTCTGCTCTCGCAAACACTGTAGAACCTGACGAAGGTGCTCCTCATGCTCCTCCTTGGTCCGTGAGTAGATCAAAATGTCATCAAGGAAAATGATCACGAACCGATCTAGATAGGTACGGAACACCCCGTTCATGAGACTCATGAACACTGCAGGGGTGTTTGTCAAGCTGAAGGGAACCACTGTGAACTCATAGTGTCCATAACGTGTCCGAAAGGTGGTCTTATGGATATCTGCCTCCGTGATCCATAACTGATGATACCCAGACTTCAGGTCTATCTTAGAGAACACCCTAGCTCCCTACATCTGGTCGAAAAGATCATCAATCCTGGGTAGTGGATAACGGTTCTTCACTGTCACCTTATTCAAATGTCTGTAGTCCATGCACAAACGAAGAGACCCATCCTTCTTCACGAAGATGACAGGAGTGCCCCAAGGTGAAATGCTCGGTCAAATGTGCCCCTTCTTGAGCAATTCCTCCAACTGTAGCTTGAGCTCAGTGAGCTCATGTGTGGTCATTCTGTACGGTGCACAAGACACTGGCTTGGCACCCGGCACTAAGTCTATGTGAAATTCTACCTCACGTCGGGGAGGCATCCCCAGTAACTCTGCTAGGAATACATCGGCAAACTCTCTAAGGATGGGATGATCATCCAAAGATGCCTCTGGCTCGTCATCTGATCTGTCGCTCATTGTGATGGTGAACATCTGACATCCCTTCCGCATGCAGTGCTTAAGCTGCTGAGCGGATATCATACGCACTACAGTGGGCTTCTGCATGCCCACAATCTCAACTGATGTGTCGTGATCGTCTAAACAGTTGATCGCCTTTTGGTGACAATCTAGCTTGGCTCGATGAGCCGCAAGCCAATCCATACCCAACACCACATCATAGGATCCTAATGTCATGAATATAAGGTCGCATACTGTAGTGAAGGGTCCCAAGGCAATCTCACAGTCATGGACTAAGGCATCTACTGTCAGTTTGGCACCTGAAGCTGACTCGACTACCCACCTATCACCCTGCCTAGAGGCCACCAGCCTGCAACGCTCCACTAACGATGGAGATATAAATGAATCAGTAGCACCAAAGTCAAAGAGAATAGAAATGGGGTTATCCCTAATCATACCTAACGTCTCAATCACTGACACCTAAAAATCTGCCTGGTAGTTATCAACCGCTGCAAACATACAGTGGGATCTACCCACATCACCCACAGTCTGCTTGGATCCTCCTACACAAGGTTGTCCCCCTACTGCAAAACCCTGTGGGCACTCTAGCTAGGTGTCCAGCTCCACCACAAACATAACAAGGGCCCCTAACCTATACCTGTACAGTTTGAGTCCTACCTGACTGCTGCTATCCTGATCTGCCAGTAGACCCCTGTGAGCCCCTATAAGACTGCTACGACCTCGCGAGTCCCACAGGTGGTCCCTACTGTCTCTGATCTCAGCGCGGGCCCTGCTACTGCCAACCTCTATTATGTCCCCCATGTAACCTTTGTTGTGTCCTAGCTCTCTGCTGCTGCTGTGACTACTGCTGCTATGAGGGTGTAGGAGGTAACGGTGCTGAACTGAATCCTCCTCTGTGAGGTGGCTGTGATGGTCTACGAAAACTCTGTTGATGCTGCTACTGTCCCCAATCCTGAAACTGAGGGCGAGAACTCTGCCCTCGTCCCTGAATCTCCTCAGCGATATATGCCTTCTTAGAAGCATCACTTAAAGTCTGGGGATCTGCCATCCGAACAAGCCCTGCTATACTGTGGCTCAGTCCCCTGATAAACTTATGCACCAGGAGTTTCTCGTCATGGAGATACTTTGCATATCTAGATAACTCTGTAAACCTAGCCTCATACTGAGCCACTGAAAGTTCCCTCTGCTGAAGGTCATGGAACTCGTCTATATGACGTTGTCTGTAATGGTCTGATAAGTAGTGCGCATTGAAGCACTCAATGAAGGTCTCCCATGTCAGGGTATCTAAAGAAAGGTGACGCTTGCACTCTTCAGTGCGCCACCAGGTAGCTGCTGCATCTCACAACAAGTGTACTGCCACACGGGCCTTCGTGTTGCCCTCATAAGGATGCAACACGAAGCACCTGTCTAAACTAATAAGCCAGGCCTCTGCCTCTGCTCCCTCTATGGTCCCGATGAATGTAGGAGGGTTCAACCTCAATATGTCCCTAATGGGATCTCCTCTATCTCTGTGCCCCCTGATAGGCTCATCTGCATGATACTCATAAGGCCTATGACCCAAGTGCTCTACTCGTACTGTCTCGTCATGCCTAGCGTGATGTGTGGGGTTCCTGTTATGGGCCCTGTTGGCCGAACCAACCTCCTCTGTCTCTGGCATCTCGACATAAGGCTCCACACGTGGTGCCTCTCGCGGCTCTACGCGGGGCTCTACACATGGCTCTACTATAGCCAGTGGAAGCCTATCTAAGATAGCCTGTAAGGCCTGTAATATCTGTGGTCCCATATTTGGTGGGGCCGGTGGTGCCTTTGGTACTTGAGGAACTGGTTGTGCCTATGGAACTGGCAGTACCTATGGAACTGGCTGTACAGGTGGAACCGGCTGTACTGGTAGAACCGGCCGTACTGGTGGAACTGGCTGACCCGGTCCCACAGCTGAAGAATCAGTGTGTACCTCTGTGGCTAGAGTGCGGTGGGTCTGCGCTCGCCGAACTTGTTTGGGAGGCATCCTACAAAATGAGGTAACCACAAATCATTATGGTTGTGGAGATGAAAATGTGCCTAAACGAGCCCAGTGTTTTAAACAACTTGGCTCTGATACCAAATGTCATGCCTGCATCTCCCGTGCGGACACGACACAGGAACACACATGTCATGACCACATCTGCCATGTGGTCACGACACGAACTGCGAAAAATTTTTCTCCCTAACCCTAAGAACCCCCCTCACACATGTCTACGTGCTCGGTGGCAAAACGCAAAGGCGTAGACATGTCAACATGACCGTGATGGTGTAAGCCGTCTAGGGGTATGCGACATGAAGCGTATCGCTTCTAGGGTTAGATCAAATCTAATCTTTACCCTAAGTTACCTAGGTGAAGATGATTCCAACATCGAGCCCTAACTTAACCCAGATCAAAAATGAATAAATAACATGGCATGATGGCACTTGATTAAGTTGGGATGATGAAAAAAAATTAAATAACACAATGCCAAAATAAACCAAAAGAAATTCTAGCAAAATTCTGGCAGCATAACGCGTTTCGATAAACGCAAAAATAAATTTTAAATAACCATCGATAGAAAAATAATAATAATAAAATAAACGATTAAATATTAAAATAACTTAGAACGAAGTCAATGATATAATGAAAATAAAAATAAAAATAAAAATAAAAATTAATTTAGAAAGACAAGTCGACAATTAAAATTTCAACGAAAAATTGAGTTCGTCATTAAACATAATTTTATCAATTTGTTTAATGTTTCACTCGAAAATTAAAATGGATGAGGGAGGAGGGTTTAAATAACCCTCCCCGTAAAATAATATTAATAAGGGTCAATAGATAACAACACTACTATCCTATTAAATAAATAAAATAAAAGCATTTAAAATGAAAACCCAATTAAGACGAATTAAAAATCAAGGGGTTAATACCCTCTCTAACAAGAATAAAAAGGTTAATTAATTTTTTTTTCCAAGGTAAAATTAATATACAAAGTGATTAAAATAAAAAAATGCAACAATAATCCATAAGAAAATGGAAAACTATTTAAAAGAATTCTCAGAAATTAAAATTCAAACACAAGACATTATCAATTTAAGAAAGTCACCCTACTCCAAATTTTTGAAACAAATTAAATGATCACAAAGGTTAAAATTTAAAAAAAAAAGAAAAAAAAAAAAAAGAAAAGAATGGAGGTTTTTAATTGAGATATAATTTACAACCTCACAAATAAAATATCCTCTAAAAGAGAATAAGAAAAGCCCTCTTATAAAAAAAAAAGAACTGTTTTCTAAGTTGCCCTAATTTCCTCTTTTCTCTCATCTCTATTACTCTCCTCTTTGCCCCAACTACCTTATCTTATTTTCTCTTCTTCTTGGATTTGTTTGTTTCCCTTTTGTGTGTTTGTTTGTTTTTTGTTTTTTTTTTGCAGGTTAGGGTTTCATGGACATTCATGGAGGCCATGGAAGATGCCCGGAGGTTTACAAAATGAAGTCTCTGTTTAAATCTCAAAGTCCCTTCTCTCTTTTTGTTTATACTGTATTCTCTTTTTTTGCTTAGACAGAGAGAGATTTGTATGCATTTTGAAATAAACTATACTATTGAATGGTGTCCAGCACAAAATACATGAAGGTTTTTTTTTTTTTAAAAGAGTTTATTACAGGGCTAAGGATTGAGGGAGGACCAACGGAGGCGGGAGGCACAGTGGGTGGAGGGAGAGGAGGTATGGCGGCGGTGCCGCCAAAAGAGTCAAGGCCAGAGGGCAGAGAGTCATACGGTGGCGGAGCTGCTGGAAGGGGGTTACGCAGAGGTTGAGGGCGGTGGGGTGGGGAGTCTCCCACGGGGGTTATGGGGAAGAGGTGTGTGGGGGAAGCGGAGGGCTCACAGAGGGGGGCATGGGGGATTGTGCGCGAAGGAGGTATGTGGACGGCGCAGGGGTTTCGGGTATTAGGGGGTGTGGTGGAGGCACCGCCTCCCCCACACCCCCTTCTCTTACTAATGTGCGGGTGGACTGTAGGCGCTGCCCACAGTCCGCCCTTCTCATTTTTATTTTTATTTTTTTGTGTTTTTTTTTTTTAAATAGTGTATAATATAAATGCATAAATGTGTCTCTTTTTTTTTCAGAAGTATAATTTTTTTTAAATATAATATATATATATAAACATTTATATATACATATTTATATATTTTTGTATATATTTATATATTTTTGTATATATTTATATATATTTGTATATGTTTATATATTTATGTATGTGTCTCCTTTTTTTTTTTAGCAGTATATATTTTTTTCCTCATTCTTTCTTTATATATATATATATATATATATATATATTCTCTTTAATTTATATTTTTTGTTTTTTTTTTTCCTAAAAGAAAAGTAGAGTAGATTACTATCATTCCCTTCTAACTCCTCTTTGGATTTGTATTCTTTCTTTTCTGAATCATAAACAGGAATTGGAAACACATATCAATAGATATGTATGTATTTTCTTTAGAATAATCCTATGTGGCAAAATGAATTCCCTTATAAAAGATTTCTAACAGCAACCTATTTTAAAAAAAAAACTCTCAAGCAGCATAGGAACTTAATTTAAACTTCTCATCCATATGTTCAAATAAGCAGTTAAATAACTTCCATTTTCTCTACTTTGCTTTTTAAAAACAGAATACTATCTTACTAGTTGCAACATAATAATCAACAGCACTCTTCTTTTTGGAAACATAAGTATATACAGACAATGTTAGATGTATATATATATTTTCTTTTGTAAGAAAGGTAGACAGAAAAATAAAGTAACTCACACTCCTTGCAATTCAACTAACTTCACAATGTAGAAATAAACTGTATTAGAATACATGGGGATATTGTTGCATTTCACAAATTTTAACAGCCAACTACACACATAAGGGAAAAGACAACTTTAAAATTAAAATAAGATGAAGTTCTCATTACATAAATAAAATCACAGCAACCTCCATGGCAATTACCCTAATAACTTCTTACATAATTTCTAATACAACAAGGCCACAATGGCCATGGCTCAACAGCTTTCACAAGAGACTAAAGGAACTCCAAATTGTACTCCTCTCTACTCCTTGTTACATAAAGACACCTGCAATAAATCTCAACAGAAGAACAACATTCCAGCCACTAACAAAAGCTCTCCTCCCTCCCATAGACCCGCAAGTGGGTCACCCTCGAGCTAGGGAGGTAGGGGTTTCACACAGGGTTTCATTCCACAACAACAATCACACACTAAACACAAACAGTAACATCCCCATAGGTTTAACACATAACTTAACTCATAAAAATGAGCTTGGTGAGGGTAGGGAATGGACCCCTCAACTTCAAAAGGCTCCCAAATGATAAACATCTCTACTCATGGCCTCAAGCCAAATTCCCCAAAACACCACAATCCACAAGATTCACAAATAAATCACCTCGAACTCTTGCCATCTAATTAATTCACTCCTCAAATAAGAGCCCTCAAGGCACAAATACAAACTGTGGGAGAGACCTCAAGGAGGTTCCTTTCCCCTACCCATACAAGTTGAGCATTACCTCCATTGGAGGTGCTCTCACCATAACACCCAACCCAACATCACAATGCAAACAACACACAACCAAAATCTAAAACATTGAACATCGTATAAGCGAGGTAAGAAGCAAGTTAAGAGGCCTACCTTCAAGGCCCTGACAATGGAAGTAGAATTGGTGAAGAGCTCCAAGCCTTCCCAAGCCTTCCAACTTTCAGAATTTCTCCAACCTTCCCTAACTCCTCCAAACTAGAAAGGAAAACTCAAATTTTCAAGAACTCTCCCAATTGCAAGGAAAAAGACTTAGCAGAAGAGAACCCCCACTCCTCTACAAGAGGAGCTATTATAGGCCATCACTTGGCCATGAGGGATGAGAAGGTGACACTTGTCACCTCCTCCTTCCCCTTCCTATGCCACTTGCAAAGGAGAGGAAGTATGAGGATGACAAATGTCATCCCCTCATTCCACCTCCATCTCCACCTTACCAACTTGTGCTTCCACACAAGTGGGAGGGGGACAAATGGTGAGTTGGATTCCCACTCACACCCCCAAGAAGACAAAGGTCTTGAATGGTGCTCCCACTCACTTGGGAGTTTTGGAGGACTCTTGGAGACCTCCCAAGTCTACCTTGGGAATGATTCCAAGACTTTAGGATGGGAGATGGGTTCTTCCCAAGGCAAGGCCCATCCCCCATCTTCTCTCTTTTCTAAATTCGTCACTTTTACTCAACCATGGTTTAGGGTGACCTAAGGTGAGTCAAAACTAGGGTTAGATAGTCCAAGTTGACCCTAGACTCATGGTTGTCCACCTAGGGTAACTTTTGGGACCCTAGGGTTCATGAAAGGGGTTAAAAATCCACATTTAAATGGCCTAAAAAAATTTAGATAAATACCAAGTGGCATAAATCAAATAAATATTTACAACACTTATTATTAATCAATTTAAATTAAAAAAAGGGTACTAAGGCTAAAATAAATAAAATTAAATCAAGCACAATCAATCCACACTCAAATTCAGACGTAATCCTTATCCCTCTTGGGAATGGATCGGCTTAACAGGGGATAACATAGTGTGAATTCTACCTCTGATTTCCCATGGCTAGGGAATGTAAAACCTGCACATCTCGATCAAGTGTTAGTCCTGTCATGGAAAGTCATAGCCAAATCAACTGAAAATTAAATTCAAGCAAATGAATGCAATCAACAACCTCAATACATAAATCCAAATTACACTACATTATCCAATCACATGTCATTTAATCCATATCACATAAACAAATAGAATCTCATCACAACACATCATCAAATATAAACTCGTAAATCAATTTTCCACAAATAGCATTACTACGATCAAAACAAATCGCATACGTCAAATCAAAGTCCTAGCATAATCAGTGGATCAAATCAAGTCTACAAAAATGAAGCACAGTCACTAGGGTCTGATAGTGTCATCTACTAGATAGTATAACGATCAAAATATGGAAGGTAAAATAATCAGCCTCACAGGATACCTGCTCTCGAATCTGTCAAGAATCAAACAGTGAGTGAAGCAACTGGATCAAAATTTGACAAGAGAGCAATGACAATTGAAGATATCACTGATTTGGATATCAAATTTGCATCCATGATGATTGGTTACAAGATATATCACTCCAGCAGGGAAAATTCAGTACCCAAAACTGTAATTTATACAGCTTATCAGATGCTAAAAGAAAATGTTGACTATGATCTTTGTGAGCTTCTCCTAAACCAAATTTTAGAGAATCTGTAGTAGATAAAGAAGGACAAGAAGAACTCTTTCAAATACGGTGGCTTGATACTCTGCCTATTTTTCTATTACATGAATGAGCTACCTGGATCTAGTGGTTGGATGTGGCAAAATGACAGACCAGTAGCCATACAAATGGGATTATTTGCATGGAATAGGTGATGCCAAGGCGCAGAATATAGCACTATGGGGCTACTTCAAGAACTTTCAGAGTATGATGCAAGCAAGAGAGAGAATCCCCTAATCTCTAGTTGAAAAGTATAAGGATACAGTATGCTTTATGGTAGAAACTGATCAGTGCCTAATGGAGGCAGTGGAGCCAAGGATAGTCTGGATCATGCCAATGGGGTATGAAGTAGATGAGAAAATTGTAGAGCTACATGTTCAACACATGCTTAGTCAACCCAAGGATCCTAAGGCGGAAAGGTTTGGAACATTTGAAGAGTTGAGTGTAAAGATTCATGTGGAACTTAGACAACCAGAGATGAAGAGAAAAGTGAGAAAAGAAGTAGAGAATGTTGCCAAAAGGTATGGCATATCAAAAGAGGCACTTGATGTAAACAAAGAGAAGATGGAAAGGGCAAAGAAAGAAAAGGAAGAAGTAGAAAAAGATAGTGCTCTGGTGCAAGCTCCCTTCCAGACCAAATCCTCCAAAAGGTCTGCACCTGCCACCTCTAAGAGCCAGAAAGCATCGAAACCGGAAGTCCAGACATCTGGAAAGGGAGAGAAGAGAACTAAGACAAAGGCCACAAGGTCTTATATTAGTCAGAAGGATGATGAAGAGACAGAATCTGATGAAGAGATCAAGAAGAAGAAGAAGAAGAAGAAGAAGAAAGTATCTAGAGAATCCTCTATCGGTCTAGACAAGGAAGAAGAAAAGAAAGATAAATGTGTTGAGAAGCCTGCTCTTGATGATATCATCAAGGCAATGACTATGGATGGAAACCTGAAGACATTAATAGAATTCTATGATGAATGTAGTGAAGCTGACCAGAAGAACCTGCAAGATGCCACAGTCAGGTATCTGAATATCTACAACAAAGCTTTCATTGAAATCATATCTCTAATTCCTAAAAGCCTTGAGAAGGAACTTGAAATGAGAAATAATAATACCAAAGAAAAAGATATGGAGATCCAGGAATAGATAGCCATTCAGCTCTATCCTTCCATCACTCCTAAGCAAAGGAATATGATCTTCAAAGATTGCAAGGATGAGTTCTAGAGCAAAGCTAGAATGAATCAGCTTATGCTTGGAGAAACTGACAAGGTGGCAAAAGAAATAGAAGACATCATCTAGAATGCATACAAAAGATTCAATATTCCTATTATAGAGGACTTAGGTGATGATCCCTCGGCCATGGATGACAAAGAAGAATCTACTGAGACAGTGGTAGAAGAGGCAAAGGAGACAAGTGAAGAGAAAGCTAAAGACTTAGATTCCTCTACTCCAAAAGAGGAAGTTCATGAAGAAGAAGACACTTCTCTTCTGGATCCTCCTACATACTCTGAAATTGAAGGAGAAGAAAGACAAGAAGAGAGCATCAGTCAAGAAGAACAAGTAAAGGGAAGCGAAGAAGGTCAAACAGAGAAGACCACAGATGACAGTGCTAAGGCTACAGAAGGGGAGAAAACTCTATCTCTGGCAAGAGACACAGCAGAAGCAGTTAAAGATTTCTTGACCAAAGAGATGATGGAATTTGATGAACTGGAACTGCTTCAAGGTCCATTCAATTTTGATTCCCTCTCCCTGGTTCAAACCATGAAGCTAGCATCCTTTACTCAAGCAAAGACAAAAGAAAAACTCCTAAAGTCTCACATGGAAGACTATGAGCTCATAGAAGCTGCATCCAATGTATTGGAGAAGATCATGCCATCCTTCCAAAGGATCCTTCAGCCTCCACATCCGGTAATCTAAAGTCTCTTGTAAATTCTATTCATACACATTTTGATTCCTTAAAGAAGTTAGCAGAAGAAAAGGTCTGGAAGGAGTTTTTGGAAAAGAGATTCTCTGAAGTACAAGGATTAATAACAAATGATAGGAGAGTTATGGATATTGGGATAAAGAGCTTAGAAACTGCTCTCAAAGATGGCAGAGAAATGTATAAATTTTGTCTATCCTGGTCCAAGGTAACAAAGGATATTGAGAAGAAAATGAAAGAGCAAGAGGATAAAATGTCAAGTATATCTCAGAATTTTGATTCTCTCACCTCCTTCATAATAAAACAAGAGTGCCAGACTATTGCAGTCTTAAATGAAAAAAAGAAGCTTGAGAAGGAGAAGAAAAATAGAATAAACAGCTTAAGTGAACTCAGAGGGATAATTATCCCTAAGTTAGAGGCCATGCATGAGGCTCTAACTAATGCTGAGACCACAGCCTGAACCAATGATTCGACAGATCTGAAGAGGGCAGAGGCTTTTACATTTCTATTGAGTGGTCACATCTCAATCCTGGATAGAATGAAGTAGAGTTGGGCAACAGAATTTGTCCAGTTGAAGACAACTTTTGCAGACATTCTTCAATATATGTAAGTATAATATGTATATACTCCTATGCGGTTAAGTATAGTTGGATTTTTGGGATTTTTGGTATACGGATCCTACCCTTTGCCATTGATGTCAAAGGGGGAGCGAGGAGCAGTGAGAAATGAGGGATATAGCTAAGGGGGAGCTTTGGAAAAGTGTACACAAGAATAGAGCATCATCCAAGGGGGAATTTACTATAACACTTAGTC
Organism: Cunninghamia lanceolata; assembly: GCA_027924645.1. NCBI lineage: Eukaryota > Viridiplantae > Streptophyta > Pinopsida > Cupressales > Cupressaceae > Cunninghamia > Cunninghamia lanceolata. Next base: position 12,209,794 of record BSBN01001225.1, read on the forward strand.
ATTTTTCACTAAGTGTTGCCATCAATGCCAAAGGGGAAGATTGTTGGCAAGAGACACTATGTGGCTTCATGAGTGTTGTCATTGATGGCAACAAAGTCCATCCCTCACATCCGCAGGACATGATATGACCACACCAGAAGACAGACTAAAGTATATCTTGGTCCGGTAAGCAAGAACAGAGTATGTAGCAAGGTCCGACAGTCAGGTCCGGATCTCTCAGAGGAAGTATCTCAATAAAGTGCAGACTTGGGGAAGTTAAGTGGAGTACCTTGACTAATATATTTTAGAGATTGAGCCTCCAGAGATGTAAGAGTGAAAAGATATGAACTCCTAAGTGTTGGGTTCCTATTTGGCAGAGTTGACAGAGGAAGAACTGACCGACAGAGCATCAGACCTTAATCCAGATGAGTTATTGATGGTGATCAAGTTTCTTGAGGTATCATTCATATTTGGCTGACATGATTGATGACTTCTATAAGCATCTCTTTGATACACATCACTTGATAAGTAAGGATTCATCCGACAGATCAGAGTTTGGGAAAATATTGACTATTCTGGATGCAGACTAGAAAGGTGTTGAAATCAGTGGTGCGGATATATATACTAGATGGTTTTGGATGTGAAGATGTGTGTTGTGAATTGTCAAGTGTGAAGAAAAGTAGAGAACTATTTGGAAGCAGTAATACAGGTCTAGTATGTGACAGGACAACAGCACCAAAGAAGAGAAAGAATGAAGTGCAGTAGATCAGTGTATTGAGCCTAACTGGAACTGATCCTCAGCATGTGTGGATGCATCTCATCAGGTCAAGTATCTTGTTACCTTATACCTTGTAGACAATGAGTCTCTTGTAGGCAGTGAGCCTCTTGTGAGTAGTGAGTTCGGGCAGTGAGCCCTAATTGGCAAGTGTCATTTTGTACTATCTTATTCTTTTAACAGAGAATATAATCTTGGGTTAATCACCCCGTGGTTTTTCCCTTAACTAGGTTTTCCACGTCAAAATCATTGTGTCATGTGTATTAATGTTATTTTTGTTTCATGGTTATGTTTGCTTATATGATTCGATGCTGCATTAATTTATAAGGAAGATTAGAAAGTTGAAGTAATTAAGATAACTGATTCACCCCCCCTCTCAGTTATCAACAGAACCTTTGAGGAAGCAACAAGATAATCAAGAATATCAATCACATGCCTTGTTTTTCCTAACATGTTTGTTTCATGTGTAGATACAGGTGTCATTTAACACTCATTTGATTTTAGCATGTGGGGTTAAATGGGCTCCCATGAGGGTTGAGCCCAGCATGTCTAATTGAGAAACATTAATGCTTTCAAACATTATAAAAGAAAGAGATACAATTACAGAAAATGAAGTGCAAAAGCCATCATGTAGCTTCTCATGACAAACATAATCTATAGATATAACATCTGATAAGAACAACATGATTTTATTGCCAGAGACAGTCTCATGAGCAGTTATAGTGTCATGCATTTATAAACTATCGTTAAGGACAGTATTACAATCAATGAGAGGCAGCCCATATATTCAAGGATAGTCATGATTATGGACAGTCAGCAATCAAAGTGTGCCTGCTACAGTGTAATGGAAAAGAGATCATAAGAAAGCTAGAAAGTATCTTATGCAATTGGTGCCATATCTAATATCACATGAAATAGAAGACAGATGTATTTGGAGCAACAGTCTTTTGGGACATACCTGTATAACTATCACATGTTATGATAGTATGATATCATAAGTATTCTATCATAATACAAAGATTTGTCATCATTAATTGAAACATATCTTACAACAAAGGACTGTGATAGAGGAATACTATCATACATCTAGTCCTAAAACACTCTAAATTGAAGGATGCAACACTGTGATAAGTGCATCAGGAACATCAAGATGTGGTTGCTATAATAGCAACAGAAGAGATAACAGGACATGCATCTAATACAGAAGCAAAGAGTTGTATTTGTTAAACCTTTATGAGTATATGTGCTAAGCATATCAAAGCATGATGCTACAGATAATGGAAAGGAATTTTTATCAAAACCATGTTATATAGAAGTGATTTGCAAAATACAGAATACCATGCATTTCTGAGTAACATCACTATGGATAATGATCAAAGACAATTTTCTTATAGATCTGAGGCCAAATAGACTTCTTTACCAGTGATTTACTGCTACAGAACAAATGAACTGTTGATGCAAAAGACATGAGGTACATTTCAACTTTAGTGTTTTGTGAGTATGCTAGACAAAATGTATGCATGTTTACAAAAGAAGCTACCAGTATGCAGAGGGATCTCCAAATACAAATAAAAGCATCACTGCTATGAAAAGAAAAGTTAATACTATGACAACATTGTGATCTTAGCATGCAAATCCTAGATAGTGAATACACAAAAACCCTAGTAGGATCATCATCCTGAATATTTCCTATCAAAGATCCTATAGCAGCTATCAAAAGCATGGTCAAAGGGCAGTACAAAATGTATTTGTTCAAAATGGAGAGAACCCGTGAAGTTTTAAAGCAGTAATGAACTAGCTACAGGAGCACATGCTCAAAATGATACAAATATACAGAGATGAAGCTACAAGAGCAAAGATACAGAGGAAATAAAATAGAATGAGGGTTTGTTTCATTTAAACCTTAAGATAGATCCAGAGAAATAACATTATTTCTTCAATGCCAGAGAAAGAGTGAGCTTTCTAAGTGTCTTTAATCTTTTTTAGAGTGATGAGAGCTATAATATATCATGGCTATTTACAAAAAAGAGGATTGTAGGGTTTTACAGATCAAACCCTAGTGAAATAAACCCTTGTTTCTCAGTATTTCAACAGCAAAGGCCAGGTATAGAGATATTATATACAAAGAAATGTTTTTATATAGAAATGATAAATCTTTCTATTTTATGTAGCTGCTTTTGTTAGAAAATACAGTCATTTGTGCATGGAATATAGTTTACATGGTCGCATAATGATAGTAAATGATGTATCTATCATATATTTTGCAAAACAACAGTAGAAACAACATAAACTTGTAGTTTTGGCATCAGAAAAGTAAAGCTTTGAATTTACCTGTGGCTTTTTGGAGCCTTTCAGCATGAAATATAGTCAAAATGTCGTCGAAACCAACAAGAAAACATCTACAGGGAGCCTTCATAAACCCTCCATGGCAGCACTCTTTGAGGAGCAAAAAAAAATGCAAAGTGAAAAGTTGTCAACTTTTGTCTTTAGGGTTTCACAGCCCTAAGAGCCTGATGGGCCTTTTTTTTCTTTTGCATTTTGTATTTTAGCATATCTTTTCAAATGAGCCCATGGTCAAAACTTTATGACATGTGATGCCTACTAGCATGCCACGAGGTGCAAGTCTTCTTAAGACTTTTGTGTTAAGTCTTTATTCCTTTCATGCTAGGGTGAGCACTTTGGTGCTAGGTTTTATTTTTGTATTTATTTTCTTTGCATGGAATATAAAATGTAAAACAATAAAACTTAAATGATAACCTTATAAATCATTTAAGGGTTGTTATTTTTAAATGTAAAGGAGAGTGGTAAAGCGTATTTATGTCATTTATTGACTTTGAGAACAAACATACTTAGAGAATGGAGGAGTTGGCAAACACATGCCAAACATATAGCCTTTTGTTTTTCCTTGGAGTGGAGAGAGATTGACTGAGTCTTAGTCACAGTTATTGATTGAGTGGGCTATTTTGAGAGTATCTGGGAGAGTTTTATTGCTTTTAGAGTCCTTTTGGAATAGTTTTCATGAGTCATCATGTTGGACTAGGTCATGATGGACTTTTTCCTTCATTATGAGCTCTTATGGAGAGGATATAGGCCTATATTCTAGGCTTTTGTGGGCATCTGACCCAGAGTTGTTTCTAGCTCCTTATATGGTGGAACCACTTGGATAGTGGTGAATATAGTCACTTATGTGACTCATTTGTACTCAATTCTAATTATGCAGCTTTTGGAGATTTGTGATTTTACAATCCTTGCTCAAATTTTGACAATTTGTAACTTATTTTACCAGTTTACTTGATATGGAATACAGTGGAGACCTTGAATGCCATTGATTGGAGATTGTGCCTACTTGTCCTATGCATCTTTGTGCTTATCAACTGATTTGATAGAGTTATTTCTGAAGTAAGTTTTTTTTTCCTCTTAGCTTTTGTCTCAGTATTTAGAGACTTTTATGTAGAAAATATTAATGTAGGTTGCAAGTTGTGTTTTAAGTGTGTTTTATCTTTAAGTGTGAAATCATCTTTTCCTCTTAAGAATTCTGTATAAATAAACATGCTTGTGAAATATTTATGCAGAAGTAGAAGTGATAGGTTGTACAAGAATATTTTTAGTCATTATAACAAGTATTTAAATCTAATATTTTCATGTTCCTCACTAAGTTAGGCCTATCACTAATTAGAGTTTAATTCTAGTTTTAGTGCATATCCTTCTCACTCTTTTCCTTGTCAAGACCATAGAGTAGTCAGTCTTAGGTGATACAAAGTTTAGGAAGCCAGCCTTCTCCGGAGATTCACTCTAGTTTCTAGGTGACCCACAGCCATAGGAGTGTTTCCATGTTCCTCTAGAGTACCAATTTTCTGTAAATTGGTAGGGTGCAACTTTCAGAGATAACATTAACGAAGGAGGTTGGACAGGTTCGATGATACCTTCTTTCCTCAATCCTATGGGACCCTGGCCGTCATATCCCATTCTTTGTAAGATAGAGAACCCTTGGCCATATTGTTTAGTTTGCAATTGGGATGGAGGGTCTTGTGGTTTGGATTCACTGTCTTCATCTTTATATAGCCATTGTAGAATATCCTTCTCATCACTCTCATCTGATAGGCTTCCCCATTTAACAAAAGGACCTTTAGGAATCTCCACCGATTTGAGTTTGTTCATGGATGGTTTTCCATAGGACTTGGGAGATATGGGTAGCTGTGCTAAGCAGAAGGTTTGTGCAATGGTATACTCTCCTACACCCTCGTCTTTGAGCTTGAGTTTGAGTTCGGATGTCTTGGATGTAGATGGTAGTGAGGACACGAGAAGAAGATGAGGAAGATGCATGGTTGGTGGGGATTACAACTTCGGGTTTGGATTGGATGGAATTATAATATTGGAATGGATCAGGATCACCTTGGATAGTGACTTCTTGGCCATTATGAGGAAACTTGATACACTGATGGTAGGTGGATGGTATGACCTTCATCGCGTGTATCCAAGGTCAACCAAGAAGAATATTGTATGTTAGTTCCATGTCAAGCACTTGGCACACCACATCTTTCACTATCAGTCCCACTCTTATTGGCAACACAATAGTTCCTTTTGATGTCCTTTCTTCTTCATCATATGCCTTAATTGTAATTTTCTTTTTAGCATCAATGGTATTCTCTGAAAACCCTAATGCAAGGATTAGTTTTAATGTGTAGATATTTAAACGTGCCCCTCCATCTATTAGGACCCGCTTTATTTTATGTTTATGATTGAAGGTTTCAAAATGGAGGGATGCATTGTGTAGTTGGGTGATAGACATATCATTTTTTTCTATGAAAGATAAGAAATGGGGTGTAGTTAGATGACCTACCATGGCCTGAAATTGCTTTTCAGCTAGATTGGTTGGGATGGTAGTTTCTAAGAGAGCTTTTTCAAGGATGGCTTTGTGAGATGGGGATAGACGCAAAAGCTCCAAAATGGATATATGTGCGGGTGTTTTATTGGAATTGGTCAAGGACGTTGTATTGGTTAGATGTGGAGGATGGTTTGGATGGAGCCCCTTGGAGAGTAATCCTTCCACCATGAGTGGTTACATTACAATCAATCTTTTTATTTATAGTGATCACATTTACATGTGAGTCACTTTCAGAGATGTCATTAACAACATAATCATATGGTCCACATTGGTGTAGTTGGCATTGTTACCACCATTATTGTCTTGCTTTGAAGAACCTCCTTTCTCATAGTTGGGGAGTAGATTCTTGAATGCCAAATGGTCATCATTGGATACGTGTCCATTAATTGATACTACTTTTTGATCAATTAAGTCTTGGATGGTGTTCTTTAGTCTTTGGGAGTCATTGGTTTTGTGACCTTTGCTTCTATGATATTCACAAAAGTCTGAGTCTTTCTACCAAGAAGGTTTAAATTTTGGTTCATAATCTCACACCGTTGGAAGCATTATGAGATTGTTTGATATGAGCTTCCATAGGGCAGATTTGATTGATTCCCCTAATGGTGTAAACTTTCGACAAGGAGGAAAGTTTATGGATCATGGTTCATTGTTTTGAGGTTTGTTTGATGGTGTGTTGTTTTGTGGATTTGATAGATTAAAGATTAGTTGTTTTGGTACCACATGTTTAGCATCAACAACACCATCATTTACAATGTTTTTTTTTTTGGTCCAAAACCTTAGCTTGTCTGTGTTATTACTTGAACTAGGGGTGTCTTTGTAGAGTTTGATTTGTCCCTTAGCTATCAAGGCTTTCTCAATGAGTAACCCCATCTCAATTACCTTACTAAAGGAAGTAGGACATTATATTTGTATTTGATAGCTCAAGTTAGCATTTAAGTTGTGGACAAACATCTCAATCATTTGTTTCTCTGGGATATGGTATGGACACTTGCTAGCAAGTTGTCTCTATCTTTGTAAAAAGGAAGCGAAGGATTCTCCACCTTTTTGTTTGTTGTTACAAAGGTCCAACATTGAGATTTCATGCTCAATGTTGTAGGAGAAATGGGTCACAAATTTATCCACAAGCTCATCAAAGGTTCAGATGTTGGGAGGTAATTAGGAGAACCATTCCATTGCTTGTCTGCCTAAGTTGCACAGAAATAGTCACATAAGGTATGTTTCATTGTGAGTGACTTATAGGCAAGCAGCACTGAATTCTCTTATATGGTCACGTGGGTCACCTTTTCCTCTATATTTATCAAATTTTGGAACCTCAAATCTTGAGGGAAAAGGTATCATGACCAAAGTTTTGTCAAAAGGATAAGGTGAGATATCCTCTAGTGAGTAGTGCTTTGTGGAAGTATTGGTTTAGATGTCCATAAGTTGTTGTTACAAGACTTGGATTTGTTGCATTAGTGTGTCCAAAGGGTTTGATCTATCCTTAGTCTTGTCATTTTTCAGAGTCTTGGTGTCAGTAGATGGTGTTGCTTCTCTCATTTTGAGACATCAAAATTAGGAGGTAATTTAGCTCCTTGTCCATCATTTTTTGGAATTTGGGATCTTGTGAAGCACCAACAAGTTCCTCAAGTGGGATTTCTTCCTCATTATTGCTAGATGCAGCAGAGTGCTCACTATGGTTTGAGGGATCCATTTCTTTATTTTTGTCAGTTTGGGATCTAGTTTGAACCATAAGGTTTTTTGAATAGGGGTGAAGTTGGATGAAATGCTTGTGAGAGTAAATGAAATGTTTTTTTGGTAAGATGTGGTTGAGGTATGGTTGAAAGGATTTGGAAGTTTTTGTGATAAGATTTTCTAAGGTTTTCTCTTGATCTTTTTGGTCAAACAAAATGGTCTTGAGATAAAATGGCATTAGCTATCAAAGTGTTGATATAAAGGAAGTCAAATAGGGATAATGGGTAACCGCTATTGATGTAGACTAGACCTTTATCAAGATGCTCTAGTGTAGTTTCAAGGTAGAGGATGATTAATCTGGATAGGAAACTAACTAGTTTGTTTAATTTAGAGGATCCCAATGATACCTTGATGAAATTCTTGTTTTTTTTTTGTTTGAGTTTTTGGATGGCTAGGTATGCTATGGTAAGTGGAATGTTTGGAAACAAGTATGCAATGAATTTTTATGGTTTAACTGAGTTCACAAATTGCATCTAGGCAATAATGGGTACCTGAAAATGATTTTGCTTTTCTCTCAAAATGTCAGGAACAATACATTGTCACAGATGCGCACGTTTATTTACGCAGAAATAGAGGTCAAATACGCAGCTCTGTGGATTGTATGCGAGGTTCTAAATGCGAGCTTCTGTTGTTTAAATGCACAGGTCTATGTATGCACAGAAAGAATGATTAAATGCATAACAAAAAGGTTTAAATGCACAGCAGGATATAAATGCGCTAAAAGATTTGTCAATGCATGGGAAGAATTCTCAAATGTGTAGTTCTATTTTTCTGAAATGTTTGATCAATTTCTCTTGTTTTCAAGCACATTTTTCTAAACAACCTAAGTGTTTTTTGCTGATGATTTTGTTTTAGTTTGTTGCAAGAAAACACAATAGACAAGAAGATTTCACGGTGTTATACAAATTTTTGATAAACATTTTGAAAACAAGAACAATTCCTATGGTTAGCAGTGACAATATTTATTGAGTCCCAACTTGGATTTCTCCAGCCACTTAAATCAAGGCAGACAGTTAGCAACTTGGTAGCATTGGCTCCCCCTTGCTTGGCACTCACTTCTCTGGCATACCAAGTTACAATTCCTCTGAAGAGTTGAATTTTCTGTCTCTACACATAAATAGTGAATATGTTAGGTGGCTTTAGAGGTCTGACCTCCTGCATCAACAAATATAAGGATTTTGGCCTCTAAAAATAGTGGTTCTTAATAAGGGCATTCATTTAGGTGGTTATACATGCGGTGATTCACTCCATTTAGGAGGCTTCAGAATTTGTAGAGGTTAGGCTCTACAATTTTAAATGCACCACAAGGGTACTCTAGGAAACATTCGTCGGTACAACACTGCAACACCTGTTGTTTATGACTTTCGTCACAAACACATTTATTTATAGCAGCTTGAAAGTGGCTTTGCTTTAGCTTGTTACCACTTGAGGTCATCCCACTTGGAAGAAACACAATCCCAAGGGCAGGCCTCTTCTAAAGGTTGAACACATGAAATGATGGGTTTGGCATTTTGGTCACCCAAGATGGGGAGAGCATAGGCCTATCATCGTTTTACAAGCACAGTAGACACTGGTTCATTACCTTTCTAGAGTTAATCTAAATGTGATTTAATTTACCAAGCAGAAGATAGACATGATAGCAAAAATATGAAAAGATAGTTGATTTTAGCCTCCTAAACAAACTATGTGAAGATTGTTGTTGAAGATTTGATCAATTTACTTTCCCCTACTTATGCTAGATGTGGAAATTTGTAAATGCCAGATTTTTGCTTGAACGATTTGTTCAATTTTAACCACCTAGTTTAGGACTATGTGAAAATTGTATGCAATTTGTATGAGCAATGATGCAATTTACTCCTCCTAATTAGAAACTAGATGAAGATTTGTATGCAAGTTTGCATGAACAATGATTTACTCCTCCTAATTAAAGCTAGATGAAGATTTGTATGCAAGATGCAACTAAAATGCCTAAACTCACTCTTAAACCTGCAAGAACATTCTATCAATAGCCTCCATTGATGACTAATAATACCTACAACCAAGTTAGTATCAAAAATTTTACACAAATCAATACAAATCTCTGACATGAATCAGATGTGTTGAAACAGACAATGGATGTGCAAGAAGATAGATTAAATGCGCAGAAAGAACTTGTAAATGCATAGAAAGAAATCTTAAATGCGCAAGAAGAATGAAAGCACAAACAGAATGATCAGATGCACAAAAAGAAGTTTCATATGCGCCAAACTACTCTTTTCTTCATGGATGCGCATGACTAAAAAATTGAATGCGCTAGAACAACCTATCACGACTGCAACTTCACCAAAAACTCAAATGGAGGTTAAAAATGGGGCAGTGGCCCCACGGTGGGGGCCAAAAATGTGATTGAATTTCCTAACTACAGTAGAAACTACCTAAATAATCAATAATTTCAATGGAAATAAGATAAATGCAATAAACAAAGATATACCTTGATAAAATTATTTACCTCATGTCTTCTATTGTTGCCTATCTCTTCCTTGATCTTGTTTATGATAATGGAGCTCTCAAAAGCTGTACTTCCTTGTTGTTTCAAGATGACAAAGAGGGAATGGCTTTTGTGAAGGATTATGCAAAGTGTATGGTTTCTACAATGCAACACTAAGATGAATGAAGGATATGATGTGAAGCCATGATAATGATATGGATATGTAGCTAGATGAGATAATGATACTAATTGATGCAATGCAAATGAGGGAAGCCAAAGGCACACTTGGTAACTATGGTGGAATTTCTACAAAATAAGATTACTAAAGCTTGAGTGGTGCAAAATGGGTGTGAGAACCTTGTTTTTATAGGCTAAGGATGGACCAATTCCAAGTGTCATAAGAACCACGATTGGAAGAATTATTTGTGACATGTATGTTGAGATGGAGTTGGGGGAGATAATCATGGGAAATGTTCCTTCTACGTTTACAAGGTAGAGGAATATGTGGATCCATGAGCCACATGTCATTGTGCTCACAAATGACCTGTGAGTTAAAAGTGGAAGACTATGAGTAGATTGTGGAGATTTGTTGGAATGTGAGAGATAAACTAGAATTAGAAAGACAAGTGTCTTTGACCTTGGAGATGATTGAGAAATAATAGGACACATGTGGGTGAGGATAATTATATAATTAAATATTAAAAATATTTAATTATGTGTGCAACATGATGAGGTGTAAAGTGAGGTGGAAGAATGACATGGATGAGTGACATGGAATTAAAACATAGGACTTAGAATAGATAATGATTAATTAAATAATTTGGGATTATTTAATTAGGGGTGACTTAGAGGAATTTGGATGACTTAATTAAATAAATTGATTTTATTTAATTATTTGGGATAATGAACCAATTAAATAAATTAGGATATTTATTCAATTGATAGAGGAATAAGAATAAAATAAATATTAGAATATTTATTTAATTCCACACCATCCATTTTTAGGTGTATACAGTTATCATTTGTAAACTAGAGAAGATCATTAGATGATTTTGGCATACTTGTGATTATCATTGTGTTGTAGAGTAGAGCATTGTTATTGTGTTTGTTTTTGCAGGTTGGATTTACTCTTCTCCTCATGGCATTGAAGAGCTTCTTCCTTCCATGAGAGCTTCACCATCAAGGTGACATCTATTGTGTTTTATCATCATTAGCATTTGGATTTTTGCCTCTATCCCACAAGGATACACTCTCTCTGACAATGGTGTTTGGAAGACTTGAATGTCTCTCTGAGGCTTGACTGAGGCAAGCCTCTAAACACCACAACCCCCTCCCACACTCCTTGTGATTGCAGGTTACAAGTTGCGAAAGTAGAAGAAGTGGAGTTGCAGGGAGCAAGAGGACATTGCGGAGATTCCAGATCCCAAAGGAGGAGCCTGATTGGACTAGGGTGCCATCACCATTGTTCTCCGCATCTGAAGCTATAGAAACAGACTAGATTGTGATCATCAGGGTTTGCAAAGCTTTTGACATTCGGAAGAATCTTCCTTAATGGACTAGGATTGCCATCAACCTTGTCCTCCACTATCAGATCACCAGAAACTGAAGATATAGTAGAGATCAAAGCTGGAAGAAGATCAGGAATCCATAGAAAAACTTGTACCATGGATAGGGTGCCATCACCATTGTCCCTGACATTTCTATTTTCTGGACTGCAAAAAATAGTGAGTTAAGGTTCTCTGCCCTTTGTCTAATTCCAACAACATTTGTCATAATTCACAGATTTACTTACTGTTTTGCTTAAATTAGGGTTTCAAGAGCATAAAATTATTAATTAGCAACATTGTGTGATAACTTCTAAATTTCCCAGTAGAAAACTAAGTGGCAACCCAATCTGATAGATGACTCTCCTCTCGATAGGAGAAGCACTCGGTTGAAAAGCCCTTGGAATGTTTAGTGGAAAGGATGATTCAAAATAAAACAACCACATCCATCACCCCTCTTTTTCATACAAAATAGAGACATACCATTATGTGAAAATATGCATTGAAGACCTTTCCTATGAACTATTAGATGCATTCATTCATTCACTGCCCAGACATTTTTCTTTGCTTGATGCCCTAAACCCACCACAAGCTCATACACTTCACTAAAATTGGTTCAAAGACCAACTAGTTGGCTCAAATACCAACCCTTAATACATCTTCAGAGCACATATATATAGCATTATGTTGCGCCGCTATGCCTGGGTGGGAATCACCTAGCTCGACAACCTCATTGACTTGGCATTGAATTACAAATATGTGCCTATGCAAGAAATTTATACCCCAACCAACTCTATGTGCTTCCACATTGAAAATGCACCAACCCATCACGTCTCTTGTCACCTTGCATTCAAAGCACCTTAGATAGAGGCTTCAAACAATTAGAATCACTCGTGCCCATTTATGACGCTTTAATGCAGGAGCATCACTTTGGTTGGTTTTTATGCTCATTTTGATGTTAGAAGTCTTATTTGTGTTAGGGTAGGTCTTAGGGGATCCATTAGGATCATTTTCAATAGTCTAAGTTGTGTAAATAGGCCTAGAAATTCAAATCTTTTCCCGCCAAAATACAAATTTGAATTTTGTAGGTGCTTTTTGGCTTGTAAAAGGTTGGAGTTTGTTCCTTAGATGTAGTTTTGGGTTGGATGAGTCCAATAAGTTCTTAGAAGACCATGAAAGACCATGTAGGGTCTTTTTACATGTTTTTGTTTAATTCCTAGGTTGTAAAAGTGCATATTTTGCAAGTTTAAGGCATAAAACATTAGATTACATTTAGGTTTTTGAAGAAAAAGCATGTAATTTTGATGGAAACTATTCTATAGTGTTAATTCACCTTGAATAAATGGGAATACATGCTCCAAGAAGTTGGAAAGGAGTTTTTGGTTGAAAACCCCTATTTTCTTCACCATTTTTGGTTAATTTTTTGCAATTACAGTTTGAAAATAGCCTTGTATGGCCCTATACGGAACATTTGTAGGTCTGAGAGTGGATTGAATGATAGTGTTGTGTTTGCAGGTTCAAATACTTTTGGTTTCATTAAATTTCATGAAGTTTTGAGTGAGTTATGGCAAAATTACTACTAGCAGCCATGTTACTGAACTTGGGTTTCCAGTGAGAGAAAAAAATCCATAGTTTGGACTGGTGAAAAATCACAAAAATTAGTGAACATCTTAATTTGGTAGTTTTCTAGATATTCTCCAAGTTTCAACTCTTGAAACCTCTCTTTGCATGAGATATTAGGGACGATGTGTGTTGTTGTCTAAAAAGACTGTCAAAACCCTTGTGCATTTGAGGGTTTAGTGGAAAGTAAGTTTTTGAGTTCACCACAACAAAGTGAGGGTTTGGTGAGACCCTACAGGGTTTGTAGAAGGGTAAAGTAGCTTGAGGAAGCACAAGGAGTGAAATTTGTTATGCTAAGCACCTAATAGGTCTTTCTTGAGGGTTTAAACCTTGTGAAATGGGCTAGTACAACAGGGTATAGTTTGAAATCCCCATTGAAAAGTTAGTGAAATCTTATAAAAGATGTTGAGTATTTTATATTCTTCTTTCTATTTGTTGTCCATAGGTCTTGAAGTTGTTTCCCTCTACATCAAGCTTAACAACCAAACTTGATCGTGTGTCACCCCCTCCTAATTTGACTCACGTTAATGGCGCTTTGGGCACTAGTCTGTGGCATTAAAGACCCAACCAAAATCAGTGCATGAGTCATAACAACCTCAAATATGTAACGCTAAGTTAGATCACTGTACCCATGAGATGCCCTTGTGTCCTCCTCACAAGCCTCATAGGATTGCTAATTCATTTTCCTCAGTACGTCACTTCCCTTATTGGCCTTGAAAGGTCCTTCATAATGCGTGAACCATTGGATGCCTTTGGCCTGTGATCGGATGGTTCAGAATCCATTTGCTTTATAGTGAGTCTTCCTTAGATGCCTCAACCTTGTAGCAGGCCCCACTTTGATGACTCATTCCTCTTTGGCCAATGGCACAATGAAACAAATGTGTTAGCACTGAGACTCCACAGTGATGCGCCATGATGACACCTGTCCCAGGGAAACACCTCCTTGATATTTCCTTTTCTTTTGATTCATAAAGGGCCCACCACATATGAGTCTGCATCATTCAACAAATGGTGCAACTGACAAGGTGTGTCAAAGTTACCTTCCTTCAAAATGTGCATGGAGGCACCAAGTGTCATGGGGAAGCCGTGCTGAGTATTTGTGTTGATGAAATATGGGAGGGGCCTACCACAATGTTGTTGATAACTGAGAGGGGGGGTGAATCAGTTATCCTAATTATTTCTTCTTTCTGAACTTTCTTATTAATCAATGCAGCATTAATTCAAACAAGCAAATATTACCATGAAATGAAAAACACATGACAGTATTTTTGACGTGGAAACCCTGTTAAGGGAGAAAACCACAGGGTGATTAACCCAAAGATTATTCTCTACTAGAAGAATAAGGAATTACAAAATGGCACTTGCCAATTAGGGCTCACTGCCCGAGCACACTGCTCACAAAGGAGGCACACTGCCTACAAGGAGACACACTGTCTACAAAAGAATGTTTATACAATACTTGAACTGATTGGAAGCATCCACATATGCTGGAGTTTAGTTCTGATTAGGCTCAGTACACTGATCTGCTACACTTCATCTTTCCTCTTCTCTTTATTCTGCTTTTCTTTCACATACCAGATCTTTCTTACTGCTTCTGTTCTGCTCTGCTCTTGTTCGCATATCACATCACACAACTACTCATCTCATAACTAAATCCATCCTATATATATATCCGCACAAGTGATTTCATTATCTTTCTAGTCGGCACCCGGAACAGTCTATCTTCTCACAAACTCTGTTCTGTCGGCTGAATCCTTGCACATCAAGTAATGCGGATCAAGCATATACTTGTAGATATCATTAATCATGTTGGCCAAACATGATTCATGCCTTCACAACCTTTACCATCATCAGTAACACATCCAGAAAATAGTCTGATGTTCTGTCAGTCAGCTCTTCCTCTATTCACACTGTCACTCAGGAATCCGGTACTCAACTATTCATATCTTTTTCCTTGTCCATCACCAGAGGCTAAATCCTTGGAATATACCACTCAAGGTAGTCCTCTTGACTTTCCCAGATCCACACTGCACCAAGATACTTCCTCTGAGAGATCCAGACCTGTCTGTCGGACCTTGCCACATGCTTTATTCTTGTTCACCGGACCATAATAACCTTCATTCTGACTTCTGGTAGAGACACACCATGACTTGCGGATATGTGGGATGACCTTTGTTACCATCAATGACAACAACCATGAATCCATATAGTGTCTCTTGCCAACAATCTCCCCCTTTGGCATTGATGGCAACACTTAGTGAAAAATGACTAAGTGTTTACACTATGCTCCCCCTTGGCTGATGCTCTATCTTTATATACATTTTCTGGAGCTCCCCCTTAGTTGGATTCCTCATTTTTCACTGCTCCTCACTCCCCCTTTGGCATCAATGGCAAAGGGTAGGGTCCGCACACCAAAATTTTCAAAAATTTTACTATACTTGGCTGTATATTACATATTCACATAAACTGAAGAATATCTGCAAAGGATGTCTTCAACTGGATGAGTTCTGTAGCCCAACTTTGCTTCATTCTATCTAAAATTGAAATGTGACCACTCAACAAAAATGCAAAAGCTTCTGCCCTCTTAAGATCTGTCGGATCATTTGTGTGGGCGGTAGTCTTAGCATCACTTATGGCCTCATGCATGGTCTCTAATTTAGGGATAATAATCCTTCTAAGTTCTCCCATCCGGTTAATTATATTCTTCCTTTCCTTTTCAAAGTTCTTGATTGCATTTGTGATTGCAATAGTTTGACATTCTTGATTTACTATGGAGGAAGAGAGAGGATCAAAACTTTGGGACAAACTCAGTAGTTTGTCCTGTTCCTCTTTTATTTTCTTCTCAATTTCTACTGTTGCTTTTGACCAGGAGATACAAAATTTGTAAATGTCACCGCCATCCTTAAGAGCATTTTCTAAGCTCTTTATTCCAATACTCATATTTATCCTATCATTAGAGATTAATCCTAGTACCTCTGAGAATCTCTTATCCAAAAACTCCTTCCGGACCTTTTCTTCAGCTGATTTTTCTAGGGATTCAAAATGTGTACCAACACTACTGACTAAAGTTTTGAGATTACCGGAAGAGGAGGCTATGGGATCTTTCTGGACCGATGGCATAATCTTCTCAAGCACTCCAGAAGCAACTTCTATCAACTCACAGTCTTCCATATGAGACTTTAGGAGTTTTTCATTTGCCTTAGCGTTTGCAAATGAAGCTATCTTCATTGTCTGTACTGGAGAGCGGGAATCAAAATTGAAAGAACCTTGTAGAAGCTTCGGTTCGTCAATCTCTATTGTTTCTTTGCTCAGAAATTTTTGGACAGTTTGTGCAGTGTCTCTTGCTGGAGACAGATGTTTCTTCTCTTCTGTAGTCTTGGAGCTGTCTTTGGAGTTTTCTCTCCTTGCACGTTCTTACCACTATTAGTTGTGGTTTTCTCTGTTGGAGTCTTCTCTTTCTCTGCACCCTTGGTACTGTAAACTTCTTTTTCTTTTACCGCTACTTCTTTCTCCTATAATTTCTCTTCTTCTTTGGATCTGGAGACTATAGGGGAAACCAGAGGAGAAATGTTGGTTTGTTCAGGGCCCATCTCTTTTGTTGCTTTCTCAGAAGTTTCTTCTACAGCACTTGTGGATGAGGGATCAGTACCCAAGTCTTCTACAATAGGAAGATTAAACCTTTTGAAGGTCTTCCGGAGGATCTCTTTTGTATCCATGGCCACCTTGTCAGTCTCACCAAGCATGAGTGATTCATCCTTGCTCTACTCTTGAACTCATCTTTGCAGTCTTTGAATATTATGTTCATTGTCTTGGGATCAATTTGAGGATATAGCTGAATAGCTATCTGCTCCCGGATCTCAAGATCTTTTGCCTGGGCATTGTTCTTTCTTATTTCTAACTCCTTTTCTAGATTTTTAGGAATTAGAGATATAATCTCAATGAAAGCCTTATTGTATATGTTTAGATACCTGATTGTGGCTTCCTGCAGGATCTTTTGGTCAGCCTCATTGTAGTCATCATAGAATTCGGCCATTGGTTGAAGGTTTCCATCCATAGTGACTGATTTGATTACACTCTCTAGAGACAGGGTGGGCTTTTCAACAAATTCCTCTGCCATTTCTTCCTTGTCTTGGCCTGTGGAGGGTTTACCAGATCCTTTCTTCTTCTGCTTCTTTATTTCTTTTACCCCCTCATCTGATTCTGTTTCCTCTTCATCTTTCTGACTTGTATAAGCCCTTGTGGCTTTTATTTTAGACCTTTTCTCTCCTTTACCAGATGTCTGACCTTTTGGTTTTGAAATTTTTGAGCTTTTGGTTATGACAGGTGTAGATCCCTTTGATGATCTGATCCGGGTTGAGGTTTCCACCGGAGTACTTTTCTTGCTTTTCTTTTCTGCCTCTTTCTTCTCTTCCTCAACCTTTCGCCTCTTTTCCCGATTGGCATCAAGTGCCTCCTTTGGGATGCCTAGGCCTTGAGCAATATGCTCTACTTCTTTTCTCACCTTCCTCTTTATCTCAGGTTCTCTAAGTTCCACATGGATCTTCACACTCAGCTCCTCAAAGGTTCCAAACCTTTCTGCCTTTGGATCTTTGGGCTGACTAAGCATGTGTTGAACATGTAGTTCCACAATCTGTTCATCAACCTTATACCCCATGGGCATGATCCAGACTGTCCTTGGCTCTACTGCCTCCATTAGGCACTGATCAGTATCAACCATAAAGCAGACTGAGTCTTTGTATTTTTCAACAATAGACTAGGGAATTCTTTCTCTTGCTTGCATCATGCTCTAGAAGTTTTTGAAGTATCCCCACAGGGCTGTATTTCTTACTTTGGCATCCCCAAGCCTATGTAAATAATCTCTGATCTGGACTGCTACAGGTTTATCATTCTGCCATACCCATCCACTTGATCTGGGCAACTCATTCATGAAGTAGAAAAATAGACATAATATAAGTGTACCATACTTGAAAGAATTCTTTTTGTCCTTTTTGATCTTCTGTATATTTTCCATTAATTGGCTTAAAAGAAGTTCACAGAGATCATAATCTGCATTCTTCCTCAGCATCTCATAGGCAGTATATACTATAGTTCCGGATACAGAATTATCCCTACTGGAGTGATAAATCTTGTATCCTATTATCATAGATGCAAACTTGATATCCGGATCAGAAATATCTTCAATGGTCATTGCCCTCTTATCAAATTTTGATCCAGTGGCCTCAGTTACAATGTTATTTTTGACAGATTTCAGGATAGGTATCCCTCCGGAAGAGTATAGACCAGTTACTACCCTAATTGCCTCTTTTGTGATCTTGCAGGGTCTATTCAGCCATAGGAAGTTGTCATGCATTCTACTCAATATGTACCGAACCCATTCATCTTCTTCAAAGCAAGAGAAATGAATGAATTGATCAAAATGTTTCTTCTGGATACCCTTATACTCTGGTTTAAGCTCAAAAGCATTGTCTATCAGTTGTTTGTGATAGAAATCTCTCAATTTGAATTCCCCAAATTCCTCAATACTTGCATGTATGTAAACCCTAATGTCTTCTGTGTGTAAAATGCCATGAGGAACACTAGAGAATGCTCCTAAGGGATCTACCTCCAATGACTTGTATGGGTGTTTCTTAAATTCAGGTCGGGGCCTATCTAAGATCTTTACTATATTCAGATTAGTCATTTTTCAAAAGATTTGTAGTGAGATATTGAAAACGAAAAATACCTTATGCGCCTTCGGTTACATGGAGTGGTTGGATTGATTTATGTATGTGATGACTTCTGTAAGAGATCTTCGGTGAACTTGATGAGGTTTGTTGCAGGGCTCCACTTTTCACTTCTTCTTGAGTGTAGAATGAACAAGTGATTTATGAGAAATCCCTTATATTGCTCCGCAAACCCTAATATCTAATTGCAATAAATGCTCGACCTACATTATTCCGGTTTGCCTTATTCAAGTGACTTGAAGAACCAGATCAGTCCTGATTTATGAACGTCATGCAGATCTTCCAACCATGAACAAATCAAGATGACACATCACAAGGACATCCCAAATACTCTATCCAATCCGCAGAATAAGACAATGCACTTCCGGATCTCTCCGGACCTTTTTGTAATCCTCTATCATTCCGGAGCATCTCCCAGAACAAGTTCTACATGATCGATCACAACTTCTTCACATCTTCATGCGGACCTCTGAAATCTTAGCTAGATCATCTCAAGACTCATATCTACAAACCCTTTACTCCGCATCTTATGCCTAATCCGGCACCACTTGATTGGCTAGGGGAACAGGGTTTTCTTTGTGTCTCCCCCTGAGCCAGAGCTCATTTCTTAATTTCTGGAAGGAATATCAGCACCAGAGTCTGGTGCGGATCCAACCTCTACCTTCTCTAAACTTTTCTTCACCCAAATCTTGTTCATCTCATTCCTAACTTCATCCACATTCATCTTTTGTTTACCTGTCTTGATTCTGACTATATACCGGACCTCTTTTGTCCTGATTCTTGCTTCTGCAGACTTTTGCATTATGACCGGACCTATTACAGATTTGGCAAACAACATTTCTTTGCATATTTGACTGATAACCTCTTGATCTGCATTGATTAGCCATATGACCTACTCTATTGCATGTAAAGCATCTACCATTGAATGATTTGTTCATTTGCATATTTCTGCATTCATGAGACTTATGTCCATACCTTTTGCAGTTAAAGCATTGTCTGGAGAAGGATGAATTAGTCTGATTTGAATTCTCTTTCTACACTGATTAGCTTTGTGACCAAAGTGATTGCAGCTGTGGCAATATCCATTGAAGGATGGATATCTTTGAGCATTGGGCTATCTTACCGGAGGTCTTCTAGGCCTGTTCCTTAGATTTTCTGATCCAAAATTCTTCTGACCGGATCCGGAGCTTTCTCCTTTCTCATATCCTAAACCACGCTTGTCATCTATCCTCTTTTGACTTCCAAGAAGAACTTCAAGTTGAGTAGAACTTATCTTGAATTTTTCTTTATATTCATTTGTTGTTTGAAGATCCCTTTTGAGAGAGACAATTTGATCCTCAAGTTTTTCTTCATTATCTTTAGCATCTTCAAGATCAGATTCAAGATGTCTGATAATCCTATCCATTTGGTGGCAATCTTCTGATTTCTCTTTGAGAGATTGTCTTAGATTGTCTTTAGTTTTTCTTTTCTCTTCAATCTCTTGAGTAAACTTTATAACTCCTAATTCCATTTCATGTCTTACCATAATGACTTCTTTTGATAACTTTTCACATAACTTGGTTTTTTCAGTCAACTCTTCATTTGCATTACTTTTTTCACTTTGTCTTGCCAATTGCTGGAGCAGCTCCTTTCTCTTTTTCATAGAGAGACTTAATTTGTCTTTTAGTTCTCTCATGAATTCATCAGCCTGTTTGAGTCTTTCCTTTAATTCATTGACTTCAGAGTTTGACTGTTCAAGATCCTCAAGGGCAGTTTTGAGTTGCTCCCTTAAACCATATGCATCCATTTGAACTCCCAGATCTTCCTCAAGCTGTTAGGCTCTATTAGAAGGAACTTAGCTCTGATACCAACTGTTGATAACTGAGAGGGGGGGTGAATCAGTTATCCTAATTATTTCTTCTTTCTGAACTTTCTTATTAATCAATGCAACATTAATTCAAACAAGCAAATATTACCATGAAATGAAAAACACATGACACAGTATTTTTGACGTGGAAACCCTGTTAAGGGAGAAAACCACAGGGTGATTAACCCAAAGATTATTCTCTGTTAGAAGAATAAGAAATTACAAAATGGCACTTGCCAATTAGGGCCTACTGCCCGAGCACACTGCTCACAAAGGAGGCACACTGCCTATAAGGAGACACACTGTCTACAAAAGAATGTTTATACAATACTTGAACTGATTGGAAGCATCCACATATGCTGGAGTTCAGATCCGGTTAGGCTCAGTACACTGATCTGTTGCACTTCATCTTTCCTCTTCTCTTTATTCTGCTTTTCTTTCACATACCGGATCTTTCTTACTGCTTCTATTCTGCTCTACTCTTGTTCACATATCACATCACACAACTACTCATCTCATAACTAAATCCATCCTACATATATATCCGCACAAGTGATTTCATTATCTTTCTAGTCGGCACCCAGAATAGTCTATCTTCTCACAAACTCTGTTCTGTCGGCTGAATCCTTGCACATCAAGTAATGCGGATCAAGCATATACTTGTAGATATCATTAATCATGTTGGCCAAACATGATTCATGCCTTCACAACCTTTACCATCATTAGTAACACATCTGGAAAATAGTCTAATGTTTTGTTAGTTAGTTCTTCCTTTGTTCACACTGTCACTCAAGAATCTGGTACTCAACTATTCATATCTTTTTCCTTGTCCATCACCGGAGGCTAAATCCTTGGAATATACCACTCAAGGTAGTCCTCTTGACTTCCCCAAATCCGCACTACACCAAGATACTTCCTCTGAGAGATTCGGACCTGTCTGTTAGACCTTGCCACATGCTCTTTTCTTGTTCACCGGACCATAATAACCTTCATTCTGACTTCCAGTAGAGACACACCATGACTTGCGGATATGTGGGATGACCTTTGTTGCCATCAATGACAACAACCATAAATCCATATAGTGTCTCTTGCCAACAAATGTGAGTTAGTGCCACATGTCCTAACGATGCTTCATGTTACTTATGTTAGAACTGTAACCTTTTGGATGTGTGAGGCTCTAGCACATGGCACCATCTACACATCACTTTGAATCAATGGCCCTACTAGCCTTCCTTTGCTGAGTCTTTGGTACATGGGTCCCATCTAAGTGATGACTCAAACGAATTGGCCAATAGTGCACTCAGAAGAAGTTTCTAGAATTGACAATGCTTAGCCATTACAAAATGCCTCCATGTGGCAACCCAGTTACTTGAATTTGACAACCTGTCACGGACTCAAAACAAGCTACTACCTAACTTTGGATTTGAAATGGAATGTAGAGCAAAGCTCTATAGACAATTAGATGATTTTTTTTAGAGAAAGGGAGGAGGGAACAACACAATTTGTAAATAATTGAGACAGGAAAATGGAGTCCCAACAGACAGATAGTAGATAAACTTGCCCAAAAGAGTAGTTGTAACTTGGTTTTGGTTGTCTACAACTTGTTCTTTGTGAAGATGCGGTTGGAGGCATAAGCAAAAACAGGGCATGACATTGTTATTTTTTTGTTTCTTCACATGAATTGAACTCTACTTCTTCACAATTTCAATAAATTATCTATATAATACACATTCACATAGAGCATATAAACCTAATGTTGATGGTGTTTTTAGCACACAACAATGCAGGTAAGATGTAGGTTATCTCACCTCTCTTGAAAGGAATCCTATCCCAAAACTTTAGAATAGGACTGCCCCAAGGTTTATATAACTAGGTCTTAGCTTTACAGGAATAACTTCAGTGGAATGTATCAGCTATACCAACTAAGGGGACTTACATGCAATTCAAACAAACTTTAATGCATTAGGGTTTGATTGCACATGACTTTGATCAGTTTTCTGATTTGACAATGCATAAATAAACTGATATATACCTAGATTGCTACCTAAGCTATGTGATTTCAACCTACAACCAACAATCTACTAGCTTGCATTCACTAAGCATGAATTCTGTGACCACACTATGCAAGTTTATGAAACCTAATCTAACAAAATTTGATAAATAAAATGCAAAAGGAAGAGGGGAGAAAAGGGATAGAGAGATCCTATAGATAATTACAACAATGATCAACAAACAGATAAATAGATTCCTGACAATAAATGAATCTATGCTTAACCAGGCAGCCCACAATGCTACAAAGATTGTGCAATCTTCTAAGGAAACATAAGGGTTTTCAAATTGTGGAGGATTCATCAAACACCCAACTCCTGGCGCAGTTTAATAAACTTACACAATCGAACTTATCTCATAGAATATGCCTAGACTAACCATGCATAATGAAATACAATAAGCAAGCCATTAATGGTATGAACAAGAAATCCATCAAATATCTAAATGATTAATCACAAGTGCAACTGAATAAATAATTTCAAATTGACATGAACCATGAAATCCAAAATGAGACAACATAGAAACACAAATTCCTAACAACCTGCAAAACTTGCTTTGTATTAACTGAATTTTGGTAGAGTTAGCAATTCACTATCAAATCCTACTTACAATGAGAAGAAAATGATGTCCTTTTATAGACAAGGCACCATACCTTGAGTTTTTCAATGGATGGTGGAGATTTACTCAACACCAAGGGTCCATATTACATGGCATTGAATGAAGTACATCAATTTGTTACATTTTCAGATTTAATTTGTCTTGATAGAAAAGACAAATTATAGCTTGCAAATACATTGAATCTAGATAAAATGGATACCCATTTGGCTATCTAGGAGGAAGGACCAATTTCCAAGGCCAAAAGAAGCCAGAGGAAGGCCACATGACACTTGAAAATATGAGCTGATGTAGATTGATGGGATTTCATATGCTGACTGGATCATTCTATTGCTCATCACTTTTGAGTTTTCTAAAAACTCTTTTCCAATGAGTTGAATATTCAAGAAGAGTATGTGGCACATTTTTGGAGAAGTCGTGTCCAACTGGATGTTTGCTGGATCAACATTGCATGATTGAATAACTAGGACAACTATGAACATGTCTTGGACATTTGACTGGATTTGCAAGAACAACAGTGATGTAAGCATGATCTTTAGTGTCTTCTAGCTCCTGAGGCATATCTCCATCATCTTGGACATCATACATATTTTCTCTTGTAAGTGCAACAACAATTTGGTTGACAAAAAGACGATTCTTCATATTCGAGTCAGTAGTGTACTTTTGGGTGTTCATCCTTCCAAGAAAGCTCCAACAAGCTCCTTTGTGCTCTCAAATCTACAATTCACAATGCTAAGCATCAATTTCATCATAAACAATCATTTTCCATCAAAATTTATCAAAATATGTACATTTGCAATCATAGATCACTCAAGAACAACTCATTGTCAATATTACTTCCTTATGAACAATTTCACAAACCTAGTGATTTTCACATGATTTTATGTGTTTTCCACCATTTTCAAGTACCCATTTGGCATATATAATGATCTGGGAAGTTTTTATGCTCATTAGGATCCATTTAGAGACTTTTATTTTGTGTTTTTAGCCCTTTTTTTTTTTGCAAAAAGCGAGATTTTTGGGGGTCACTGGATATTCATGCGCAGTGACAATAATTAATGCAAAACATGCCCAAAATCCACATAAACCTGATAAAAATACTCATCATGATGTAATAAATGAATGTACAATTTAAATTCATCAACAAAATCCAAGTTTCACCTTCAAAAAATGAGTTTTTGGGCCCAAATTAGCAAAAAGTAGGGTCTTTAGCCCTCACTGGATATATCACGTGATGGTTGATTTTAGCGCTGAGTCTTCTTTATGTTGAAATTAAAGAACACTAAGAGGAGGGAGTGAATTAGTGTTCTACAAAATTTATTGTTATTTTCCTTTATCAAATTATCACATACATTCAAAAGAAATAAACATGAACATAAGAGCAAGATCATCACACATGAACACCAGGATTTTACGTGGAAACCTGGTTAAGGGAAAACCACGGTGGAGGTTAATCTACAAAAAATAATACCCTGTTAAAAGTATTACAAATGGGGAAGGCACATGCCTTCGGGCTCACTACCCAGAGTTCACTGCTCAAAAAGAGGCTCACTGCCTACAAAAATGATTACAGGAAGATTATAGAATGTTTAAACTGATGAGTAGTATCTACCAATGCAAGAATTTAGTTCTGGTTAAGCACAGAATACTGATCTTACACACGTCATCCTTACTCTGCCCTGTTTCACTCTTCTTCCATAATCTGAGCTTAGATCTTCACCTTCACACCTCTTTCTACCTTTTTCGCACTTACTCCATCACCACATCATAGTCACACTCCAAAATACTTGAATCCATTGGCTATATATATCTGCATCAAGAGATTCAATCAACTGTAGTCAGCTTCAAAAGAACTTAGAACATTTATTAAGAAACTCTGCTCTGTCAGCTAAATCCATGCACAAAAAACAACGCGGACCAAAGACTTGTGTTCCAAATCATCAATCATGTCTGCCAATACCACTGATTATCACAAATTGCTTGACCAAAACTTTTTCTTCATCCAGACCAAGATCAAATACTAGGTCGGTATGTTCTTCTGACTGTACTAACTAACTAGAACCTGATACTCAGATGATTATAACTTTTGAGTTCTGGATTTAGATAGTCCCGGCAATCCTTATTACTCCCTCAGATCCACAACACATTGTGATTTTCCACCAAAGAGATCCAGACTAAGATACCAGACCCTGTCACATGCTCGTCTTTGACTCCTGGACTTAGACAAATCTTTGCTCTAACTTCCAGTATGAACAAATTATGTAATACAGATGTGTAGGATAGACTTAGTTGCCATCAATGACAACACCTGTCATGCATAGCAGTGTCTCTTACCAACAATCTCCCCCTTTGGCATTGATGGCAACACTTAGTGAAAAATGACTAATGTCGGAACAACTCCCCCTTTCTATGTACACTTATGCTTTTCTATGTTCTCCAATGCTCCCCCTTTGCTAGATTCCTCATTTTTCATTGCTCTTCACTCCCCCTTTGACATCAATGGCAAAGGGTGGGATCCGCAACCAAAATTTACACAAAAAATCCTATATACCAAGTTGCATATGTACAAACAATCCTTAAGTCTTATTTACATAAAATTAAGTACATCACCAAAAATGTTCTTCAATCGTGCCAGCTCACTATCCCAACCCTTCTTCATAGTGTTCAAAATTGAGATGTGGCCACTGAATAGGAATGCCTGTGATTCTGTCATCCACAGATCAATGGGGTCACTTGACTGAGCTGTAGCTTGGGCTTTGGTCAGAGCATTGAACATTGCTTCTATTTTGGGGGAAATTAGTCCTTAGAGCTCACTCATTCTTGCCTCTATGTTCTCCTTTTCTTTTGTCAATTTCTTTATATCTTCAATCAAGTTGATCACCTGACCCTCCTTGCTTGCCACTAATGTTGTCACAGGATTAAAGGATTTGGATACACTAGATAGTTTTTGCTTAGACACTTTTATTTTATCTTCATTATCCTCTTTTTAGGACAGGATAAGCAAAATTTATATACATTTCCTCCTTCTGTAAGAGCATTTTGAATACTCTTTACACTTGCATCCAGCACCATTATATCTACTTCAATCAACCCCTTTAGAGCATCAAATCTTTTATTATTGAATTCATTTTGAACCTTGACTTCTACAGACTTCTCTAGAGATTCAAAATGAGATCTAACGAAGTTTATTAGACTTCTCAATTGGTCGGATGGAGATGCTAAAGAATCCTTCTAGTATATTGGCATGATTTTCTTCAAAATCCCTGATGCCAGACCAAGTAGCTCACTGTCTTCTATGTGAGACTTAAAAATATCTTCTCTGGCCTTAGCTTGAGCAATGGAGGCCAATTTTATCTTCTACATGGGAGATAAGGTATCAAAATTTATTGGACCTTGTATTATGTCCTGATCTTCTTCAATTTGTTTATCTCTTTCCAAAATTTCCTTCACTGCTTCTGCAGTGTCTCTTGCCCAAGATGATGATGTGTCTATCTGATCCTTACCGATACTATCATCTAGATTGTCCTACTTGGGCTCTTCATCAACTTTTGCAATCTCTTCTTCTTTTCCATTTTTCTCCTTGGTCTTTTCTGCTTCTTGGTCCTGAGCTTCTTTTGTTCCATGCTCTTTATCCTTTAGTGAATCATCTTTAGCTTGAGCATCATTCATCTCTGTATCTTCTTTGCCACATTGATCTGGAGGAGTTTGAATACCTCCTGCATCATCAATTATATTTGTCATCTTTTCATCTTCTTTGTTTATTGCTTCCTCTTCTGGAACAGAGGAGTCATTTATCTTAGTTTGCTGCTCATCTCTTTGCTACTCTTCTGTAGGAGTTCAGGACAACACTAAGAGGGGGGGTGAATCAGTGTTGTATTAGTTTTCAAACATTTTACAACTTTTTGCAAGCTTTCTCTTATAGAATAGATAGAAAGCAATACATTAATGATTTGTTGAGTTTATATGCACAAGACTTACAATAACAGATGTAAACAAAACATGATCAAACTAATAATATGCATGCACATAGAAGAAATCAAGACACAACCATTTTACCTAGTGGAAAACCCTCAGGGGTAGAAAAACCACTCATGAAGTGCCTTACTGGCTTAACTTTGAAAACATCTTACAAAGCCTCACTGGCTGAATATTATGTCTCACTGACAATTGAGAGGTCTTACTGACCTACAAGCCTCACTGGCATACTATGCCTCACTGGCAACAATGTTTAGAAGCACCAGCTTCAAGGAGCACCAACCCCTATTACAGAACAAACTGAAAACACAAATTCAGAGGGTTTCTCTGTTTCAATACAAAACATTTCTTCTCTCTCATGTGTCTGTCAAATGTCCATTCTATTCAAAAACAATCCTACATCTGGATATACTCAACTACACTTCACACCAATATGTTTCATCAATGTCTGTTTATATATATTTGCATCAATGCACCTGAAAAACCATTGTATACAAATTTGATGTCCTTTCACCTTCAAAACATAAAACCTTTCATCTTCTTTGAAAGAAAATAATATCTAATTGCATCAAATAGATCTCCATTCTGCAAAAACAATTCATCATAATATATTTTGAATCTACCCTTAAGAGAGAATAAAATCTCTATCAAACTGAATATTCAAGCTGCAAAATCAATCTCTTCACTTTTTGATATTCTTCAACCTCTGCATTTACAACCCTATTCAAAATGTTATTAAATAAAAATTACAATTCATTCTGTCTCTATTTGCAAAAACATATTTCCAAAACTCTTGATTTTCTCTGCAAAAACACATTTCCTTTTCTTCATATCCCCTGCAAATAAATTCTTCAATTTGATTTTCTCACAAGACAAATTATCTCCATTAAAACATCATTCAATCCTGTTGATCTTTCTCAAAAATATCTTCATGAAAACCTTTCAACTTCTCAAACAAAATCTCTTTCATCTTTTCAAGCCCTTCATTTTCTTTTCAACAAGACTCTTCATATCCTGCAAAATGAAAAATCTCCACCAAAATCTCCTCAAAAAATATATTCTTCACACTTCAAAAAACAAGCTCTTCAAAACATCTTCTACAAAAAAAATTTTCAGTTTGTGAATTCAATAAAAATCCTCCAAATTGTAAAAAGAAAAAAACCTTCTATCTTCAAGGTCTCTTGGTCTTCATAATGGCAACAAATCTGTTTTTAGCCTTTTTACCAAAAAAAAACTCCTTAAAAACTTCACTTACCTACCCACCTTTTGCTCAATCCAAAAATAGAAATTACTACTTTTTTTTTTAAAATGTCATAAAAATGACATAATGGAGGGGTCGACCACTTAGTGGTTTAAAACAATGTTTCACAAACATTTAGAAAAAGCTTATTTGAACACCTTTTTGTCAAGTTATTTTAACTAAATACCCCCGAATATGCATTTCCCTTCCTAAGGTTTTTGTTTGCCCATTCATATGCATTAGAAAGAATGTCTTTTTCATTGAAAGAAATTTGAAGACAAAGACTTACAACGAGCTCCTCTCTAAAGGTTATTTAAATATGACTTGTGGTTTTTCATATAATATGAAACAAAGGCTGATGAAAAAGATTCCAATTAAAACAAAGCTATTAATAGCTTAAGCGACCTCCAAGCAAAAGCTTAGCAACAAACGGTGGCACATGACATCGGTTAAATACAAGTAGGGCCGGTCAATGCAAATCTACCATAGACCCTTAGACCCTTTAACAGGTAATTTTTAAGTTATGAACCTGCAGTAGCAGGTCATTATTGAAATAGGAATAAAGAGCTTGACATTTTAAACTAGGGTTTAAAGTATATACTTTGAGGACATTAAAATAAGGCAATTTAGACTTTGAACACCTTAAGCACCTTGAAGACCATACTCTACAAGCTTCAGTCTTATCATCACATAAGTCCTTGAAAACTCTCTACAATAGTATTGTGAATAGCATCAACAAAAAAAACCAAGTGAACTCCTGAAATGAAACCAATGAGATGATCATCAAGAACATCTATACCAATGCCAACACCCATTGATCCTCTGACCAACTCAAATGAAATATTATAACTCCTGAGATCACCTATAATCATGATAAAAACTTAGACAATTGAAAACCTCAAATGATCTCCAAAAAACATATCTCTGTGAAATGATTGATCATCTCTTGCAATCAATGTAACCTTGAGAATGAAACAAGCCCTCTCATGATTATAAAGACTTGATCAAGTACTACAAAGTAAACCCTCCAACATAAATACCTGATCTGCACTAGTCTTGTAAAACTGAAGCAAGTGAACTTTGTCAAGCCAAGATCAATCATACATTGTAACACTAACATGATCAATTTGGGTAAATATGAACATGCATGTAACCCATTTGAGCTCCTGTATGATCAACTCAAACACATCTCTGACATCCTGATGTAACTCAATCTTGAGAATCTATTCAAGAAGACTTTGCACAAACACAATTGATATCCTTAAAGCAACATTTTCACAGATCAATATTATCATCAACTCAATCTGAATAACACAACACTTTACCATACTGAACAAGCTGTGATATGACAATAGAAAGAACACATGAGATGATGTCTCCTACTCAAATGTTTACTAATATCAACCCAAGATCCTGCAAGATCCTTTTGACATCAATGACAATCTGACACCATCATCTTCATCATTCAAAATTGATGCATCCTCAATAACCATCGGTTCTTCTGTAACCACATAGAACTTGTTTTTGTCTAGTGCTTTCTTCAGAATTTGTTTTATTTCTTTAACAACTTCATCAATATCTCCAATCATCAGCTTGTTCATCCTTGTTTTGCTTCTGAAATCGTTCTTGACCTCTTTAAAAAAATTATCTGCTTCTTTG
Organism: Cunninghamia lanceolata; assembly: GCA_027924645.1. Taxonomy (NCBI): domain Eukaryota; kingdom Viridiplantae; phylum Streptophyta; class Pinopsida; order Cupressales; family Cupressaceae; genus Cunninghamia; species Cunninghamia lanceolata. The sequence goes on from BSBN01001225.1 coordinate 12,239,902, forward strand.
TTGGAGATCACCGGACACAAACTAGATAACACATGTTCCCTCAACTCCAAATCTTTAGCTTTAGCAGCCTCTTTCCTCATTTCCAAAATGTTACTCAGACTCATAGGAATTTCAAATAAAATTTCCACAAGAGCTCTACTGAATGTATTCAAGTATTTTACAGTGGCATCCTCCAAAATTCTTTTGTTTGCATCATCAAAAGTGTCATAGTATTTTATTATGGGTTTTAGATTCCCATGAATTATCACAGCATTCACAATTTCTTCTACAAACAAAGTGGATTTTCTAGTTTGGGTTTCAGTCTTTTGTCTTTTACTTACCTTCATACTTCTGGAAGGCTTATCTTTTGCAGCCTTTGAAGCTTTTACTTTCTTTGTCTCTATTTCCTTTACTGCTTCATTTGATCATGTTTCCTCATCATCTTTAATGCTCACATATGTTCTGGATGCTGTAGTCTTCATTCTTTTACCATCTTTACTGGATGGTTTGTCTTCTAGTTTTTCTGTTCTGACAAGTTTTGTTTGAACAAGAGCAGCAATAGAACTTCTAGTTTTTCTATACTGGTTGGTGAAGACTTCCAGAGCACTTCCTTGTTTCTTATCCTGCATCTCCTTTTCATCTTTTTATATCTTTTCTCTATTCTACTTTACAACTTCCTTAGATATGCCAATGCTTTTAGCATACATTTCTACTTGCTTTTGATCTTTCCTCTTGATTTTAGGTTTTCTGAGCTCAACATGCAGTTTTAAACTAAGCTCCTCATATGTCCCAAATCTCTCCACATAATCATCCTTGGGTTTGCTCAAGAGATGTTGAGCATACATATCCAAGATTTTTCCATCTACCTCATACCCCATGGGCATGATCCAAATAGTTATAGGTTCTATTGCTTCCATTAAGCACTAATCAGTGTCCGCCATGAAACAAATTTCATTCTTGTATTTCTCAACAATCGATTTAGGGATTCTTTCCCTAGAATGCATCATGCTCTGAAAATTCTTGAAGTAACCCCAAATTGCAGTTTTATGTGCTTTAGAGTCACCAATGATGTTCAAGTGCTCTCTTATCTGTATAGCAACAGGTTTATCATTTGTCCAGTACATGCTTTTCTTGTTGGGTAACTCATTCATGAAATAGAAGAATAGACATAAGATTAGTGTACCATATTTGAAGGTGTTCTTCGTATCCTTCTTTACCTTATTCAAATTTTCCATCAGTTGATTCTGCAACAACTCACACAAGTCATAATCAACATTCTCTCTTAACATTTTGTATGTAGCATATATGGCGTCCAGAGATAGAGTTCTCCCTGTTGGAGTGATAAATTTTATAACCAATTACCATTGAAGGAAACTTAACATCCGAATCAATAATGTCATTGATTTTTTTTGCCCTTTTGTTAAACCTTGAACCGGTAGCATCAGTTATTGTTTGATTCTTCATTGCTTTTAACATTGGTAGTTCATCGGATGAGTTTAACCCTATCACAGTCTTGATGGCATCCTTGGTGATCTTGAAAGGTTTCATTAGCCATATAAATTCATCATGCATTTGGCTTAGCACATACCAGACCCACTCATCTTCATCGAAGGATGGAAAACCTATAATCTGAATGAAATGTTTATCATGTAGTGCCTTATATTCAGGTTTAAGACCGTGAATTTCATCCCTTAGATGATTCTTGAACAAATATACAAACTTTGAGTCCCCAAATTCATCTATGCTCGCATGAATATAGACCCTAATATCTTCAACATGCAATACACCATACGGAACACTTGAAAATGCACCTAACCGGTCGACTTCTACTGATTTGTGTGGATGCTTCTTGAATTTGGGTCGGGGCCTTTCAGTAATATCAACAATCAATGGTGTAGCCATTGCAAAAGATTACAAGATCAATGCTTCGCAGGAAAATTACCTTTTTCTTTCTCAGAATTAGGGTTAGCTAATGAATTCACTGGTCGCACCTCAAATCCTAGCAATCTTAGCTCAGATGCTCTTCTACTTGCTTTCTTTGAATGCAAAGTGATCCAAATGATGAAGGGATGACCTTTTATGCTCCGCAAAATCTAATTCTCCATTGTAATAAATGTGTTTCCCTAACTTCATCTGATTACTCTGTTTCTTGATGCAGTTTCTCATGAAACTCTCCGCAAATCATCATATCCACTTCTTTTCTATCAAAAATCCTTTCAAATGATCTACAATAATCCAAATTCTCTTCTCTCATCATGCCTAATTCAGGCACCCACTTACTGGTTGGGGGAATTTGATTTTCAATGCAAATCCCCTTGAGCCAGAGTTCTCATTTTAGTTTCACGAGGAATTCTCAGCACCAAACTCTGATGCGGACCCATCACCATCATTTCTTACACTTTTCTTCACCCATGTCTTGTTCATTTCATTTTGGATCTCATCAACTTTTCCCTTGCCTTTGTCTTGTCTCTGCTCATCTGGTTTGCTATTTACCGGACCTCTTCTTACATTTTTCTTACTTCTGCAGAATCTTGCAATATGACCAGATCTATTGTAATTAACACATACAACATTTCTTTGCTTATTTACTTGATTTCTTCTTGATCTACATTGATTAGCCATGTGTCCAAATCCATTGCATGCAAAATAGTAACCTTTGAAAGAATTAGCATTTCTTCTATTGTTAGAGTAGTTTATCATCATACTTTTGCAATCACTAGATTTGTGACCATACCTTTTACAATTGAAGCATTGACCAGAGAAGAATTGACCACTTTGATTCACTCTACTTCTTCATTGAGTAGCTCTACGACCAAATTTATTGCAATTGAAACAATTGCCATTGAAAGATAGATACCTTTGAGCATTAGGTTGTCTTACCAAAGGACTTCTAGGTCTGTTTCTCCCATTCCTTGATTGAGAATTTACATGTCTGGATCCAGAGCTTTCACCTTTCTCATACCCAAGACCACGCTTATCATCAGCCTTCTTCTGACTCTCAAGCTGTAACATCCACATTCTATAAACAAAGTAAAAATCAGAATTTTACCATTAAGTAATTTAAACAAGGTAAAATGAGATAGAGAAAAATTTTCTTTTATTTAATATATAATCAAGTAACAACCATTACAAGATTTCTCTTTACAAAAATTCAATAACCACATTGTCTTTCTCAAGTACAATGTTTACAAAAGTAAATCAATTACAAATATCTGCTTTAAATAATGCTTTACATAGTCTCAATAATCACAAGTCTCGAAGATATACTGCATCTGGAAAATCTGACATCTTTATCACAAGCCTCGGCATGTCTTCTGCTAGAGAGAGAGTATCTTTCCAGTGATTTACCTCCAACCATAGACCGGTGGTCTCCCACACATCTGCCACATAGAAAGTGGCCCTACCCTTCATGAGAAGTGTAGATTAGAGAAATGCAATAAGGTAAAAAAGCAAAACCAAATGTCAACAAGAACACAAGATTATACCTCATGCAAAACCTAATCCCATCAAGGGAAAGAGGAGCCCTTGCACCCAAGAGAAGCTCCCAAGACCAAGATTGTCCCTAGACTATTGATTCAAATGTGAAATGCCTTCTCAAATGTGCAACTCACTATAAGCTCAAATGTGATTTTGGCATGGTAACTTTGCATGAAAATGGATGATGAAAATGACTTGTGAGAGGTTGTATTTATAGACTTTTGGAGAGGATTTTGATCCAAGGGTGGAGATTGATTGGAGAGATCAATGGTGGAGGATGAAAGTGAGGTGGAGGGCCTAGATTTGATCTTGGAAGATGGAGGGCTAGGAATAAAAGTAAATCTTTTATTCATTTTTGGGAAAGGGGTGAATAAATGAGGTTGGGTGAGATGGATTATTTGTGAATTAAAAATTCACATGGGGAAGGGTAAAATGAATTAAAAATTCATTTGGGGAAGAGTGGATATGACATGTGTAAGGGATGTGTAAGAGGAGTAAATGTGATGTGTGATTTATTTGAATTTTAACTTTGGGAGGTGTGGAGAGAAGTGCTAATGAGGATTTGACTTTCTTAATTAGGGTGATTAACCTAATTAATATGGTTGGAATAAATTAGTAGAGGGATTAGAGGGGGGATAAGATTAATTAATTAGTGATTTAATTAATTAATCCTAAGGCTAGGATGGGATAGGCTAGAGTAGGCAATTAAATAATAGCTATTTAATTGTCTAGGGTAGGGATAGGCTGATTAGTAGGCTGGATTAATTAGTTAACATGGTTTTAACTAATTAATTGGATTTAGGAAAAATGGGGATTTGATTTAATAAATTTTGCATATTTATTAAATTATTTGGCTAAGGTTTGGACTATTGAATTAATAAAATTAATTCAATTTTGGGATAAAATGGTGCGGATTTAGAAAATGAACGGGGTGATTAATTAAATAAAAATTTAATTAATTAGTTGGAAAGGGAATTGGTAAGTTTAGGGGTGTCAGGAATCAGTTTGGTGGTCGAGACATTTTTAGGTGTCTACATTTGCCCCTCTTTGACGTGGCGTCAGGACCTAGGAGGGAAGTGGCGTCAGGTCGAAGAAGAAAAATATGCCCCAGCTGCCGGGAAGGAGTGAGATGGATAAGGGATGCCCCCTCGAGAGGTTGGCGGGAAAAATATCGATTTTGCAGGTAAGCTCTCGAAAGGATGTGACGGAAGCGAAGGTGATGGAAAAAGAAGATGGTGGGAAGAAAAACAGAGGAAAAAGGCTGAGATCTGCACCCTGGAGGGAAAAGAAAGGGATGGAGGGAGGACATGGCCCACTATATTAGGAAAAGTGGGCCCAAAGAGTGCCACATTTGCACACTTTGACCTTCTAGAAGAAAAAGACAAAGGAGAGATGGGCGAGCGCAACCCACAGTTCCCGCGACTTCATCACATCTCAGAGCGATTCCGAGAGGTTGGGCGGTCTCCCGAGGCTGGACCCCAGGTAGGGCCTAACCTGGACTTTGTGTTTTTTTATTTTACGCACTTATTTTTGGGTTTTGGGAAATGGGTTAGGAGCGCGTGGCGCCATAGACAAGGCGAATTAGCACAATCCTACGGATTAGCGCTATTCGCCAGGGTAGGTTAAGGCGATTTTGTCGCCATTTTGGAGGAATATTGGCGCCATCGTCTGGATTGGCGCCAAAATTAAGGGCAAAGCAAGTATGGCATTTTGACGCCATATTATGGGTAGAACGGCGCTATCGTTTGGAATAGCACCATGATGTGGAATAGCGCTATGATTAGTTTTAGCGCTAAAAGTTTGATTGACGCGAAAATGGGGGACTGCGCCATCGTCTAGATTGGCGCGATAAAGGGCACGCAGTGGCGCCAATGTCTAGATTAGCGCGATACGGGTAGCTTAGTGGCACCTTTTTCTGTATTGGCGCTATAGGCAGGGGAAAGTAGCACTATTTTTTTTTTAAATAGCACTTAGGGATTGTCTGTGTGGGGCTACATGATTTGGGCCTTTGAGACATTTAGAAGAAAAAGATGTAGGAGGGAAGTAATTTTGTATCTAACGAAGAAGTGGTGGATGCAGGATACGCAGCGGTTTATACTGCAGTCGCGAGAGCGACGAGTGCGATCCGTGATGCCGCTATTTGACGAGACATGGCGACCTCGACTTGTGACATTGGGGCTTTGGATGGTGGCAGCGATGCTTGTGCTGCGAGCTCATAGAGCTCTGATGATGGCCGCAGTGGAGCGATACCGCAGCGAGACCTCCAGCTTTCTGCTGCCGACAGGAGAGATGACCATCACACTTGAGGATGTCCATCGCATCCTCAAGCTGTCGATTCATGGTCGACGTGTGAGGTATGACACAAGGAGGGGGCGGACTACGTTGATCAGAGTGTTCAGAGCAGAGCACGTAGTGCTTTCCGCAGACAGGAGGGAGATGGATTACGACAGGACGCTGGCGGCGGGTGCAGATCCCTTTGCCTTCTATTTGTGTGCGCTGATTGGAGGTGTAGTGCTGCCGGATAGGCGAGGCAGGGGTTTTCCTATGGGCTGGGGTGGGATGATAGAGGGGATGGTGAGACATGAGACTGTCTACGCATGGGGGCCGGTGATGCTAACACAGCTGCTACATGAGATGCACACGGTTGCTTATCTGCATGACAGGGCCTTATCTACTGGGGTTACACTACTGCACGTATGGCTTTGGGAGCACATCCCTGTGACTCGGCCGATCTGTGGTTATTATTAGCGGCCGTTTGAGGCATTTGTGTTCTTGTATCGGGATGCCGTGTATACTTATACTGGACAGGTCTGCCACTGGCGGAGGATACTGGATGATGTGATTAGTGTGGTCTATCGTCCATATATTGATTGTAAGGAGTGGCCTGATGATGTTATCCATCTCCCATACACCTTTCAGCAGAGATTTCTTATGGGTCATGTGGATCGGACTATAGAGATGTACTTACCTTCACAGGTGATGTGGCAGTTTGGACGGGTACAGGATGTGCCCCAGCAGATGGCCATTTATGCGCGGACACCGCGAGATACAGCTTATTGGCCTACAGTATTACAACCACAGGTTGCGCTAAATGACTGGGCAGCACTTCGGCCAGTTCAGTGGGATTGGAGGAGCACCGTGGTGGATGCAGATACTACGCCTGCCTATGATGCATGGTGGCAGACACATAGGCCCACCCGATTTACGGATCTGGTAGCGGAGCTATCAGAGGATGAGGGGGATGGAGATGGAGATGATCCAGAAGGGGGTGGGGATGAGGTCATCGCGGATTTCATTGTAGAGGTGATGGATGATGGATCGGAGAGGGTGATCGCCAGAGATGGTCAGCTGGTGGATGAGGGGGTAGCAGCGGTAGCAGGACAGGGGCCAGTGGGGCAGGATGTTCCAGCACAGCAGGTTCCTGCACAGCATGTTCCAGTACAGCAGGCTCCAGCGTAGCAAGTTCCAGCACAGTAGGTTCCAGCGGAGCAGGTTCCAGCGTAGCAGGTTCCAGCAGAGCAGGTTCCTGTGCAGCAGGTTCCAGGACAGCAAGTTCCTACACAGCAGGTCCAGGCTAGGGGTGGACGGCTGGGTAGAGCACCACGACAACGCGGTGGTCAGCCGAGGATAGAGCAGGGTGATCTATCCCCATCACGGGTGGAGCAGCTGCGGGTTGGTAGGCATGATGTCGAGGCTGGGAGCTCAGGGGCAGCGATGGAGGCAGAGGTTGAGAGGCTGACACCTCGACGACGGTCACGGGATGAGATGGAGGAGATAGAGACACTACATGCTCAGGTGGCTAGTCTAGAGGAGGCGTTGGGGCGTCGAGAGGCTGAGTTGGGACAGCTGCAGGGAGTAGATGGGCGGCTAGCAGTTGCAGAGGCTCAGCTGGCTCAGGCCAGAGAGGATATGGAGGACTTGAGGATAGAGCGGGATGCAACGCTGGTGAGAGCACAGCAGGCAGAGACTGCGTTGAGCAGTGCACAGGCTATGGGTGGGGGCCTTGCCCCGATATTGGCAGGGATGCAGACTTAGCTGGCCCAGGCTCAGACACATGCGCATCAGATACAGGGTCAGTTGAGCCAGGCACAGGGACAGGTGGCTCAGGTACAGGGGCAGGTGGCTCAGGTACGAGGGGAGCTAGCAGAGGCAAGAGCGCAGACAGAGTATTATTGGGGGTTATACTATGCAGCCGTACCTGCAGCGCAGCGAGCACCGAGTTACGGCCAGGTCAGTAGATCGAGGGCGTCAAGATCACATCGATCTAGATCTATTCAGTCAGTTCAACAGACGATGCCCCCTCCCACGTATGTGCCTCAGCAGGATCCTCAGGTACCAGTAGCACCACAGCCACAGCCGCCGCCAGGATCACAGGCTCGACCAGGGTCATCATCTCCTACCCCCTCAGAGAGGGGATCCTCGATGTGATAGTTATATCATGATAGCCCTTAGAGGCATTATATCAGGACACTTTATTATTATTATTTTTTTTTATGATGTGAGCGATGTACATTTTTTGCGGTGATTATATATGATGCGAGACTTCTGATGGCTTATGATGTTCTATTGTGATGATGCTTATGTGATGGATTTACATGTTATATTTTATATGTTGTGGATGTATGATGTGTTTTCAAATGATGTGTGTGACTTGGTGGATGCAATTGTGTGTTTATGAGATGTTGATATGTATGGAATGCAATGTGATGATGCTATTTTTAATATGCACCTATGCTATGATGTGTAATGATATGCAGCTGAAATGAATCTACTTGTGTTTTATGCAAACTTAAATGGATTTAAAATGAACCTGTATGTGATGCAAATGGATTAAAATGAACCTATCATGAGATGTAAATGGATTAAAATGAACCTAAAATGAGATGCAAACGGATTAAAATGAACCTAACATGAGATGCAAATGGATTAAAATGAACTTATCATGAGATGTAAATGGATTAAAATGAACCTAATATGTGATGCCAATGGATTAAAATGAACCTAACATGAGATGCAAATGGATTAAAATGAACTTATCATGAGATGTAAATGGATTAAAATGAACCTAATATGTGATGCAAATGGATTAAAATGAGATGCAAATGGATTAAAATGAACATAAAATGAGATGCAAAATGGATTAATATGAACTTAACATGAGATGCAAATGGATTAAAATGAACCTAACATGAGATGCAAATGGATTAAAATGAACCTAAAATGAGATGCAAATGGATTAAAATGAACCTAACATGAGATGCAAATGGATTAAAATGAACCTAACATGAGATGCAAATGGATTAAAATGAACCTAAAATGAGATGCAAACGGTGGTGAGATGTAGTCAAATGATATGTGCTAAATGCAGTATCGGTGATAGGTGAGGTAGCTTAATCCTGATACACATGATGTTCCTTGTGTTGACCCTGAATAGTGAGACTATGGGAGAAGGTGTTGTGGATGATAGGGGTGAGAGCGTCTAGGGGATGGAGGTGGGGGGATTGGAGGATGGTTAGGTCATAAGATGCCACGTCATTGAGGGGGGGGGTTTGGTTCAAGATGTGTTAAGTGGAGATAGGTTGGGATGATGGGGTTAGTGCGGGAGTTAGATTGGTGGGGGGGGGGGGGGGGGTGGGAAAGTGTTGATCAAATCTAGGCCGATATGGGATAGGTGACTGAGTGATTAGGATGATGATGTTGAGCTAGTATCAGTAGTTGCACAAAATTTATTGAGAGCATTTCTTAGTTTAATGTAGCAATGTCGGATACAATTCACGAAGGTATGAAATGACCTAGGTGATGATGTATATCCGACGATTGCATGGACTAGACCCACAAACAATAGGTTGGTTTCATGCATGCACAATGTAGTATAATCTTGTCTAGTAGAGGAAGGGGACTCATAGCAGTGAGTGTGATTAATGCATATAAGGTGTTGATGCCTGTATATGCAAAATAGGACTCATTATGCTAGAACCGACCTAAACTTCAAGATATGAATACTATTCTTGGAGTAATGAAACCAACCCACAAGCACAGCATACTGAAACAATGACTATGTCTACTCCAAGGGCTATCCGCTACGTACCATGATATAATGAGATCAAGGTAGCTTTGGAGATTACTTGGAGTGAGACAAAAAGATAAAAATCAATAAGCAAAAAGACCAACGAAAGATACAAATAGCCTTTTGTGTGCTCTTGCCAAGAGACGTGATGATAGAATGATAGATTTTTGTCCATTGTAGGAAAGACGTATCCTAGGACGCAGATCTATTTTTTGATTGGAGAGTTTTTTGTGGAAGATGGGCAAAAGAACATTTGGGCCAAATGGAAGATTATAGTTGGTATATTGCTTGATGATTTTTGCGCGAGGGACCATGTTTCAATGGTATGTGTAGCATGCATATCGTTTCATAGATCTGGAAAGCTCAGTGAGTGGGAACCATCCCAATGGGTGGGATGGGTGCACCTTAGATACCTGAGTACTGGAAACATCCTTCGTATTCCAAACTTCCTACATACCCTGTGTCCACGGGATCAAGGTACTTTTAAGATGCGGGTGAAATGAATATGTAGTTCTGGCAAGACTTGATGATGTGGGAATGGTTGGCGATGTGATGTGATGAGGGTTGAGACGTGTTTAGATGATTGTGGTGGGAGGTGAGATTGATGCATGCGGTGATTATTTTTGGATTTTCTAATTTTCTGTTGTTTTTGGATTTTCTGATTTTATGATGTTTTTGGATTTTCTGATTTTATGATGTTTTTGGATTTTCTGATTTTATGAACTGTACAAAGGAGAGCTTACAAGGATCCTCGTTCCCCAGGTGGGGTTGTGGGTGGGTGAGTTAGTGCGGGATGGGCGAACAAACTTGATGTTTCAGAATTTCAAGCCATGGGATGTGTGGGTATGGAGTGTTATGCTGAAAGAAGACTTATTAGATGGTAGAACCGGCCATTACGCATGGCGCCTGAAACAGGTTTTCACCATGGTACTTATCCAAGGCGTCACCAAGGTGATTTTCACCATTGGAAGTTTTTATTGCACTCTGATTTTTTCTTGATTTTTTTTTTTTTTTTTGACTTGTGGTATCAGATGGGTTATGCATAGAATCGCTTGAGATGCAAGATGTTCATTGGCTCATCTAGAGGCTGCCCCTCAGGTGTTGCTAACTGATAAGCTCCTGACCCATAGTCGGCGGTGATGACATAAGGTCCTAGCCAATTAGGTTCAAATTTTCCTTGCTTCGGACACTCTTGCAGGTTCTTTTGATTTTCCATTAGGACCAGGTCACCTACCTCAAACTTTCTGGTTCTGATCTTTTTGTTGTAGCTTCTTCTGAGGCGGTTTTGGTATGCCTGTAAGTGATTTAATGCATTCAGGTGTTTCTCATCCAACAATTCAAGTTGATGCAACCTTGCGACGCGATAGTCTTCATCAGAGATAATATTTTGCAATGATACTCGGAGGGATGGGAGCTCAACCTCTATAGGTAAAATGGCTTCTGATCCGAATACTAGTGAGTATGGAGTGGCTCCAGTAGGAGTGCGGATGCTAGTGCGGTAAGCCCATAGGGCGGGGTTAAGTTGGAGGTGCCAGTCGTGGCCAGCTTCATTGACTGTCTTCTTTAATATGCGAAGGATGGTTTTGTTAGAAGCCTTTGCTTGACCATTTCCTTGGGGGTAATATGGCGTGGAGAAGCGGTGTTTGATGTCGAACTTGTTGCACAAAGTGCGAACTTCTTGGTTCTTAAATGGTTTCCCATTATCAGTGACAATGGAATGGGGGATACTGTAGCGGCAGATGATGTAGTGGAGAATGAACTTGGAGATTTGGATGCCTGTGGTGAAGGTGAGTGGTATTGCTTCCACCCACTTTGTGAAGTATTCGGTAGCAGTTATTATGAATTTATGGCCGTTGGAAGATGGAGGGTGTATTTTACCTACGAGGTCAAGTCCCCACTGTGAGAAAGGCCATGGTGTTGTGATTGGTTGCAGCTCCTGTGCTGGTGCGTGGATGAGATCGCCGTGCTGTTGGCATGGGAGGCATTTTCTGATAAACTAATGTGCATCCTTGTCCATAGTGGGCCAATAATAACCAGTTCTTAGGATCTTCTTAGAAAGAGCTGGTCCACTTGAATGTGCCCCACAAATACCTGCATGTACCTCTTCCAAAGCTACTTCGGCTTCCCTAGAGTCTAAACATCATAGAAGCGTACCATCAAGACTCCTTTTGTAGAGGGTGTCACCTACAAGGATGAAACGGGAAGCTCGACGGATGAAGGATTTTTTCTGTGATGGGGATAGGTTGTTGGGGAAGATGTTATCGTGAAGATAGAGGTAAGTTTCCTGATACCAGGGGGATAAGGGACCAACGATTTTGCACACTAATTCAGACTGGGGAACGTCATATGCTGGGATGGGGAGCTCTTCGATCAGGAACTCGCATTTCTTGCTGCCTTGCTTCATATCAACCAGAGATCCAATGGTGGCCATAGCATCTGCCGCTTTGTTGTTTAACCTTGGGATCTGCTCAAAGTGTATGTCACCAAAATAATCTTTAAAGTCATCGACCATCTTCTTATAGGGAAGAAGCTTATCATCCTTGGTTTTATATTCATTATTGACTTGTCTGATGACTAGTTGAGAGTCGCATACACAGTTAGTTTGTCTATTTTCCATTGGATGGCCATTCGGAGACCTGTGATGAGGGCCTCATATTCTGCTACATTATTGGTGCATGAAAATGTGATTTTGAATGATTTAGGGATCGTGTCACCTTGAGGGGTAACAAACAGGACGCTTGCCCCCGAGCCTCTGTGAGTGTAGGATCCATCAAAATACATCTTCCATGTATCTGTGGCTGGTGTGATTGTCAAGATGGCCTCGTCTGGAAATTCTGCTATTGTAGGATGCTCTGCCTGAATAGGTGCCTCAGCCAGTTGATCTGCTATGACTTGTCCTTTGATTGCCTTCCTCTCTGTGTATTCTATGTCAAATTCAGTGAGAATCATGACCCATTTTGCCATCCTTCCTGTGAGAGCTACTCTGTTTAGCAAATATTTGAGTGGGTCGATCTTAGCAATGAGCTTAGTCTTATGATTGAGCATATAATGTCTTAACTTTTGTGATGTGAAGACGAGGGCTAGGCATGCTCGTTCAATTTGTGTGTAGTTAAGCTCATAGGAAATCAAGGTGCGGCTGATGTAGTAGATGGCTCTTTCCTTTCCCTGTTCATCGTGTTGTGCTAACAAAGCCCCAATTGCTATGTCGATTGCAAAAATATACAAGAGGAGGGGCTCTCCTTGTCTTGGTGGAGATAGAATAGGGGGATTAGCCAAATATGCTTTTAGCTGGTCGAAGGCATCCTGACACTGAGTAGTCCAAGTGAAAGCTGTATCTTTTCGGAGGAGATGCTGGAATGGTTGGCATTTGTCAGCAAGTTGAGCAATGAATCGACGAATAGACTGTAATTTACCCTGTAGGCTTCTTAATTGTTTCAAGGTTTTAGGAGGTGGCATTTCAGTAATAGCCTTGACCTTTGCCGGGTCCACCTCGATTCCTCGTTTGGAGACTATGTATCCCAATAATTTGCCTGAAGTGACGCCAAAGACACATTTTTTTGGATTTAGACGAACATTATATTGCTCTAACCTGTCAAAGATCTTGGCTAGCATGTCTAAGTGCTCTTCTCGGGTCTTTGATTTGCTGAGTAAGTCATCAACGTAGTCCTCCATGATGTGGTGAAAGAGGTCATGGAAGATGACAGTCATCGCTCGTTGATATGTAGCTCCTGCATTCTTTAGGTCGAACGGCATTACTACCCAGCAGTATGTCCCCCATGGGCATATAAAGGATGTTTTGTGCTTATCTTCTTTGGCAATTTTGATTTGATTGTATCCTGAAAAGCCATCCATGAGGGATAGCATCTCATGCCCTACGGTAAGATCCACGATCATGTCAATGTTGGGAAGAGGGAAGTCATCTTTTGGGCAGGCCTTGTTAAGGTCTCTGAAGTCAGTGCAACAGCAGATTCTACCATCTGGTTTAGCAACAGGTACTAGATTCAAGACCCATTCGAGATAATCAATTGGACATATGAACCCCACGTCTAGTAACTTTTTAAGCTCTGCTTTGACAAGAAGGGCCACCTGAGGATTCATCTTTCGGAGCTTCTGTTTGACTGGTTTGGCATCAGGACGCACTGCAAGGTGATGTACAACCAAGGCGGGATCTAGCCCCGGCATGTCTGCGTAGGTCCATGCAAAGTTGTGATTTCTACGTGTGAAGAATGCCAAGAAGTCCTCCTGTTCGAACAAGCTGAGAGATTCGGCTCGATATGTGATTTTCGGCTCTTCCTCTGTCCCTAGATTCATTTCTTGCGCTGGTTCAACCAAAATGGGTGATCTGTCAGGATATACCTTATCTATTTCAGGGAGGCCCATGCTTCCATCTCCTGGCGCCTCATGGAGGTTTTCACCAGGAGATACGTCCTTTATTTTTACTTTTTTAGGATCTGACACTGCCGTGGAACGGTTTTCACCATCAGATCGATTTTTTATTTTTGTATTTTTGTGACTAGAAGTAGGGGTTGTCTCCCCTAAATAGGTAACCGGATTGAGTTCCATGATGTATCCAGCTCTGTGGTCTCCCAAGGGGAAGTTGTCTCTTACTCCCATCATTTCAGCAATGGCTTCGTCATTGGGTGCAATATCCAAAATAGGAGGTCCTTGTTGGTCCCAGTCGATGAGGTCAGGGTATACTAAGGGTAGGTCATTAGGTGATGAGGCGAGAGTAGTGACAGAATAGATGGTGCAAATGGAGGAGGTGAAGAAATCGGCAAAGTCGCTAAAGGAGTCCTGTAGGTCCGTTTCGTTAATGTGGTCGATGTCTAGAGATACTGGAGCAAACTCGGCTAAGATACATTCACCAGTATTAAGGATGCGTTGTGGTTGGCCATACTCTAACCCTTGAGTATAGGGGTTCCTGGTTGCTTGCAGTGGTTCCACAATGCCCTGTTCATGAAGGCCAATGCCGCCTTGTCCTTTGTAACACATGCTTTTGACTATCTCAAAACCTTTGCCATAACTGTTTGCTGGGATGGTGGGGATGTCTTGTTTAGTGTCCTCGTCCTTGTAAAGCCAGGATGAAATATCTTCAAGTATGTCCTAATCCAGAAGGTGTTTTTTCTCAAAGACGGGTGAGGGTTTGCATTTGATGATGACTGTGTCAGCTGCCTCTGTGTGCGGAGCGCCAAATGTCTTAGGAGTGGGTAATAAGCCCACGCAAAAGGTGCCGTGAAGGTTGTATTCTCCACAGCCTTGGTCGCTGAGCTTGATCTTGACCTCAGGTGGTGAAGGTGTTTGGGATGAAGTGGTGGCGATGTTGGTAGGGTCGATGTAGGAAGTGGAAACTGTTGGGGGTCGATGTAGGAAGTGGAAACTGTTGGGGTGATTTGGTTGGTGGCTTTATTGTACGGACAGAAGGTTTGGTTGTGTCCTTCCAGAAAACTACAGTATTGGAAAAGACGAGGATCGGCATAGATAGTGACTTCAGTGCCGTTGTGGGGGAATTTGAGACATTGATGG
This sequence comes from Cunninghamia lanceolata, assembly GCA_027924645.1. Taxonomy (NCBI): domain Eukaryota; kingdom Viridiplantae; phylum Streptophyta; class Pinopsida; order Cupressales; family Cupressaceae; genus Cunninghamia; species Cunninghamia lanceolata. Next base: position 12,254,948 of record BSBN01001225.1, read on the forward strand.
AAAGTGGAGGGGACGGCTTGCATGGCATGGATCCATGGGCGGCCGAGAAGAATGTTATAAGGGAGGTCAAGATCCGGAACCTGACATTTGGTTTCAAGGATTTTCTGTCCCACTTGAATAGGAAGCTTTATGGTACCTTCTGATAGCCTCTCGGTGTCATCATAGCCTTTGATTGTTATGCACTCGTTAGCATCCACAACCACATCTGAGTACCCCAAGTGTTTTAGCAATTTTAGAGTGCATATATTTAGGCCGGAACCACCATCTATTAGGATCCTTTTAATGGTGTGTTTGTGAATGCGGACCTCAATGTGTAGTGCATCATTATGTAGGTGCTCGGAGGCGGGAAGGTCTTTTTCAGAAAACGTGATATGGTGTGGTGTGGCAATATGGTCGACCATGGCTTGAAATTGATTGACATCCAAGTTTGCAGGGACTTGTGTTTCCAAAAGGGCCTTGTCGAGAATGTCCTTGTGGCGGGGTGATGTACGAAGGAGCTCAAGGATGGAGATTTGCGCGGGTGTCTTTCCTAGATGGTCTAGGAGGTTGTATCGAGCGGTGAGTGATGGACGAGCGTTTGGACGAGGGGGGAGGGGATTAGATGTGGATGGGGGTGTTGGTTTAGTGGGAGGGGCAGTGCGGATTGAGACATGGCCTCGACGGGTTGTGACGGCGCAATCAGGTGCTTGTGCCCGAATGGTGATTGTGTTGATAGAATGGGATGAGGGTTCAACGCGGCCGACAATGGAATCGTAGTGTGTGGGTGGTGGAGTGACATTGTACGCTTGATTGGATGATGAAGCTTTGTTATGGTTTGGTAAGGGATCCTTGTAAGCTCTAAGATTGGCATTTGGTGATGGCTGTGTACTATGTTCAAGGTTGACAAGATTTTGATCTATTAGGTCTTGGATACAATGTTTTAATTGCATGCAGTCTGCTGTTTTATGACCTGCCACGCGGTGGTATTCACAATAATCATTTTCATTATACCATGCTACCTTGAGGTCATTGTCTTGGCGTGGTCTGACAGGCGAGAGTGTGATTTCTCCTTGCTTGAGACATTGATCGAGGATGTCCTCAATAGGTTCTGCTAACAGCGTGAAATTTTGGCAAGGTTTGCGGAGTTTGTTTGGTCCTCGTTGGTTATTGGTGTTCGCTACATACGTGTGTGCCGGTGTGTGATTTTGGATGTGTTGGACGGCCTTTATATCGGTGACGCCGTCATTCAAATTATTCTTGTTCTTCCCCCAATAACGTGATTTATCATTAGATTGCACGTTGGTATTGTTGTTGTTGTTGGGGGTGTTATGATTGGATTTGTGGTTATTGTTATTGTTGTTGTTGTTATTGGACTTGGGATCGTAAAGTTTGATGGAACCCTTGGCAATGAGGGCTCGTTCCACAGTGGTGCCTTTGTCGATAACCTCTTCAAAGGTAGATGCGCACAGAATCTGTAAGTGAAAGCCTAATTCCTGATTGAGATTGGCCACGAACATGGTGACAAGTTGTTTTTCAGGAATAGGCCATGGGAGCTTGCTTGCTAGACCCCTCCACCTTTGTAGGAAAGAAGCGAAAGCTTCTCCGTTCTTTTGTTTGGTGTTACAAAGGTCGGTCATTGACACCTCATGTTCAAAGTTGTAGGAAAAGTGATTGACAAACTTCTCCGCAAGCTCGGGAAATGTTCGAATTCCTGGTGGCAGATGGGCAAACCATTCAGCAGCTTGGCCGCCAAGACTTCTTGGGAAGAGTCTCATAAGATACGTGTCGTTGTGAGAGACTTCGAGGCAAGCAATATAGAATTCCCTTAGGTGGTCCCTAGGGTCTCCCTTTCCCTTGTATTTGTCAAATTTTGGCGTTTCAAAGTTTTTAGGGAAAGGGGGCATGTACAAGGTGTGATCAAACGGGTAGGGACAAATATCCTCAAAAGAATAGTATTTGCGTTTGCCCCTAGTTTGTAAGTCATCCACCTTTTGGATTAGGCTTTGCAGCGCGGTGTTGAAATCCTGTGGTTGTTGTGGTTGAAACGTGTAGGGTTGTTGATTGGTGAGATATTGGAGGTGGGGTGGGAGTTGGTGTTGGGTATTGGTTTGGATGAGATGTTGATGTTGCGGGTTGGTTTGGATGAGATGTTGATGTTGCGGGTTGGTTTGGATGAGATTTTGATGTTGCGGGTTGGTTTGGATGAGATGTTGGTATTGCGGGTTGGGGTTTGGATTGATTGGTGTCTATTGTTGTTGGTGTGCGTATAGTTGTTGGAGAACATGTGGTGGTATTTGGGGATTGGGATTGTGTTGACTTGTGAGATTGACGTTGGGTATGTGGACGTTGGATGGGTTGGTCGTGTTGTGGGATTGTTGTGCAAACAGTTGTTGTAGGTATGCAAGGGTGTGAGGGTTTGGTGGGGGCACACTTGTGGAGGTATTTGCTTGTGTGATGTTGCCTTGTATGGCTGTTGTGTTTGAAGCGGAGGGGTTGACGGTAGTCATGGTAGTGGAGGTGATGACAGGTTGGGAGATGTTAGCAGTGGATGTGGAAGTAGTAGATGTGGTAGCGGTTGAGGTTGTGGATGTGGTAGATACGTTAGGTGTTGATGTTTGAGAGATGGTGGGTTGGGTATGTGACGTAGATGCTTGGGTATTTGATGGGGTTGGGACAACTGTAGAAGTGGATGGTTGTGATGATATTGTGACGGGGGGAAGTTGAGCGCCAAGTTTGAGAAGATGGTCAAGATATCTCTTTGGATCCGATCTTAGGACTTTATCAAGTAGGTCCATATTATCGGCATCTTGCGTGAAAGTCAAGACATCTAGGTCATCTTGGGGTATGATGGGGATATTTTGTGGTGGTGGTGGGGTTGGTGTTGGTGCTTGTGGTAAGAAGTGAAAAGGGTCGTTGGCACCAAATGGGGGGATGAAGGAATATGTGGGTGGATTGTATGTTTGATAGATGGGTATGTTGATACTGTCGGTGTTAGGCATGCCAAAGGGCCATCGTTCTGCCATTTCTTGATTTCTTTTGTGTTGTGATCTTGTGGTGGGCATACACGTATGGATTTGATTTCTAGGTGTGGGATGAAGTGGAGACCTTAGAGAATCGAATTGATTGTGTTGGACCCAAAGATGGATGTGGTCGTGAGATGAAGTAGAGGGATGTGATGAAGATCGATATGTTTTCCAAAGGTTTTACCCTAAGGGTGATATGAATGGGTGATATTGATTTTTTGCACAAATTTTGGACCAAAGATGTATGATAAGAAAGGGATTTGATGTTTTTTGATTGGTTTAGGATGATGAGGATGATATTGTTGATGTTTCTCGAATTGAGCTTTTGGATAAGATCTAGATTTTGATTTGACACACAAAGGATGACGATTTTTCTTTGTTTGGGGTAGACTAATGACCTTACACAAAGAGAGGTGATTTGTTTTTCTGGAAATGTAGACTAATAACTTTTCAAGGAAAACGTGATGTTAATGATAGGATCTAGATCTATCTTTGGCTCAAAAGGGTGACAAGATTTGATGAGGTTTTGATGTGAATTTTTGAAACGATTTTATATTGGTCCAAGGAGATATGCAAAAAAGAAATGAATGGGGATGGATAGATATGTATTTGGGTTGATTACGATGTATCAAAGTGGTCCAACAAGGGTGGTGAGTGATTCTCTAAGGTCAAATAGAATGTGTAATTTTGGAAGAAAAATGGCTGGACAGTTGGCAGATTTCTATGAGATGGATATGGATTATGGCAGAACAGAAGGTGTAGATCACAACAGAAGGGGTCTTTGCTACAGGCAAGTCAATCTTAGAATAGCACCAATCCACGGGTGAAAAGGCGCTACAATAAGACTGAGATGGCGCTGAAACAAGTTACACAGATTTCTGATGGCAAAATTTTGGGACTTCTTAAGGTGGATCTTTGGATTTGTCTGTTTAGGATGTGACCAACTGATGTATTCTGTCTCAGGCAAGTCAATCTCAAAATAGCGCCAATCCACAGGTGAAAAGGTGCTACAATAAGACTGAGATGGCGCTGAAACAGGGTCTGACAGATTTCTGGTTGCAAATTTTTGGATTTCTGAAGGTAGATTTTGGACTTGTCTGTTTAGGATGTGACCAACTGATGTATTCTGTCTCAGGCAAGTCAATCTCAAAATAGCGCCAATCCACTGGTGAAAAGGCGCTACAATCAGACTAAGATGGCGCTAAAACAGGTTTTGACAGACTTCTGATATCAAATTTTTGGATCTGATTGTTTGGACTGTGACAAACTGATGTGTTCTGTCTCTTGGCAAGTCGTTTGTGAAAAATCAAAGCACTTTAACACACATTTGAACGCAAAACAATTAATGATTTTTGTTTGTGAAATGATATGACTTTGTTTAGAACAAGCACATTTTTACAACCTATGGTGAGAATGGGACAGTATTTGTTGAATCCCCTAGCTGCGCCTATTCAAAGCGGGTAGCTCCAGGATCTTGGTAGCACCGGCTCCTCCTTACATTTGCACACACTTCTCACGCATACCAAGATCTGGGTTTCTTATAAGGCTTGACCCTCTCCAAACCTTTAGATTATCCCTGCTACCTCGGCTAAGAACCGCAAGAATCGGGGCCGCTTCAAGGGTTTTGCCCTCTGCGTCAACAAATAGAAGGATTTTGGCTTACTACAACAAGGGCTCTTAGTAAGGGCATCCGTTCAGGTGGTTATACGTGCGGCAGCGCTACTCTCTGTTATGGAGTCTCCCAGCCTCCAAGGGTTGCGTCTTGGAGGGTTTATGGGGAGGTTGGCTGTCGGTATAACAAAACAACACCTGTCGCTTGAGACTTTCGTCCCAAACGCCTTATTTTATATAGCGGCTTGGAAGAGCTTGGCTTTAGCTCGTTGCCGCTTGGGTCGTTCCCACCTTTCGAAGCGGGGTGGCAGGCCCTCTAGGGATTACAAAAGCGATACAATCATGAAAACACTTTTGATCCCCAAGTTCATACAAAGATGCGAGGGGAGAGCATACGTGTTCCCTATGATTATACCACACTCAACATGGTTCAATTTTAGATATTTGGATTAGATGGGAGGTGATTAATGCAAAGTGTTGTGAGAAGTTTTTGATTCCCAAGATCACCAAAAGGTACAAGGGAAGAGCATACACCTCTCACTCTACTTGACACAATCATGAAGACACTTCACACAAGTATTAAATGGTCTTGATTAGATGCGTGAAAATGCAATTTTGTTGTTCTTTTTATCCAATGAAGTATGCAATTTGTTGTTCTTTTTATAGCCCAAATTGAAGTGTTTTGATTGTTTGTTTGTTTGGCACACAAAAGGAAGTATATTTTAGAGCACCAAAAGTAAATGTTATGATCACACACTTCAATCAAGGAGTTGTGGTTAATTTTAAAACACCAAATTGAAATGTTTGTTCAAGACATGGCAAAGGGTTCTTTTTAGTTTCCAAATTGAAGTGTTTGCTAACTAATTAACAAACCATCCTGCAAAAAGATTTCGTTAGTACCCGCAGTACCTGCAGCAAATAGAAAGAAACAAATAGCGCTAAAATAGAGATATACAGGTGCCACTGCGGGCAGAACAACTCGACTTACGTGAAAATAGCGCTAAAACAGTTGATGGCGCTAATTCAAAACTAAGATAGCGCTAATTTAAAGGCGTAAATACAGAGGATAGCGCTAATAAACTCTAATTTAGGCGCTAATACAGAGAATGGCGATAATACTAAGTAGTTAAGGCGCCACTGTGTGGTGTTTCTGAAACTGCGGAGAAAACACCGATGGCGCTAATCTGAAGGATAGCGCCAAAACGCGGAACCGAATCGATTTGGTCGTTTCTCTCAAAAATTTGCCATAACCTCCCCCTGTAATTCCTGGTTTTCCTGCAAAATAGAGAACAGAAAACACCAAAAACAACAGGAAGATCGAAAAACACACATGAGTATGGTTAGCCTATAAAATAAAATCGTGCAGAAATAGCGCTAAAACCGGGCGTGCCAATGTAGATTAGAGAAATGCAATAAGGTAAAAAAGCAAAACCAAATGTCAACAAGAACACAAGATTATACCTCATGCAAAACCTAATCCCATCAAGGGAAAGAGGAGCCCTTGCACCCAAGAGAAGCTCCCAAGACCAATATTGTCCCTAGACTATTGATTCAAATGTGAAATGCCTTCTCAAATGTGCAACTCACTATAAGCTCAAATGTGATTTTGGCATGGTAACTTTGCATGAAAATGGATGATGAAAATGACTTGTGAGAGGTTGTATTTATAGACTTTTGGAGAGGATTTTGATCCAAGGGTGGAGATTGATTGGAGAGATCAATGGTGGAGGATGAAAGTGAGGTGGAGGGCCTAGATTTGATCTTGGAAGATGGAGGGCTAGGAATAAAAGTAAATCTTTTATTCATTTTTGGGAAAGGGGTGAATAAATGAGGTTGGGTGAGATGGATTATTTGTGAATTAAAAATTCACATGGGGAAGGGTAAAATGAATTAAAAATTCATTTGGGGAAGAGTGGATATGACATGTGTAAGGGATGTGTAAGAGGAGTAAATGTGATGTGTGATTTATTTGAATTTTAACTTTGGGAGGTGTGGAGAGAAGTGCTAATGAGGATTTGACTTTCTTAATTAGGGTGATTAACCTAATTAATATGGCTAGAATAAATTAGTAGAGGGATTAGAGGGGGGATAAGATTAATTAATTAGTGATTTAATTAATTAATCCTAAGGCTAGGATGGGATAGGCTAGAGTAGGCAATTAAATAATAGCTATTTAATTGTCTAGGGTAGGGATAGGCTGATTAGTAGGCTGGATTAATTAGTTAACATGGTTTTAAATAATTAATTGGATTTAGGGAAAATGGGGATTTGATTTAATAAATTTTGCATATTTATTAAATCATTTGGCTAAGGTTTAGACTATTGAATTAATAAAATTAATTCAATTTTGGGATAAAATGGTGTGGATTTAGAAAATGAACGGGATGATTAATTAAATAAAAATTTAATTAATTAGTTGGAAAGGGAATTGGTAAGTTTAGGGGTGTCAGGAATTAGTTTGGTGGTCGAGACATTTTTAGGTGTCTACAAGAAGTATAGACCAAGGTGACTAGTGGTAATTTGCCTTTCCAAGTACATAGTGTTGTATCTTACACAACTCTATCCATCATACAACCCTAGATACCCTCTAGCTAAGTATGATTCCCGATAGGATGTGCAATCCAGATACAGTGAACCGATAATGCATGCAGAGACATATGCATTACTATGGCCATAGTTTTCAATATAAATTGACGTCCGCAATGAACGTTGTCGTAATGTTCACCCACTCCAACTTGACTTGGATACTATCATATTCCTACAATTCGACTTGGTCAACTATGTTTAACTTGTGAAGTCATGATGATTTCAACAATTTAGTCTTCCCGACCCAATACATGTTTTCTTTCACTGTCTACAATCCTTAGACCTATTCAACTTTCTTTCCTTATGAGGACTCTCATTGCATCATTGCAATACCTGAGGTCCACGACTTATTGTCTCAAAAGAATTATAGATAGATTAACTACGACTAAGATGATAACCTTACCCAAGTTAAGCATTATAGTCTAGGAATCTAATTCCCTTCTTGCAAGTAAGAGTACTTATACATAGTTAGGGCACTTGACCCTTCATTCATGCTCTATAAATAATCTCAATGATTTAATATAATAATTACCATATCTAGGATTAAGATTTAACTGATGAGTTTTGCCTAACTCAAACCTAGTCTTTCTGACTTAGGTGGATTCATAAGAACTATCATTGCTCCATTGACCTTTATGAGATGACTATCCATTCTTACGTATCTCTCTTTGCATCTTTGCAACGTTTGAGATTCACCCCTTTATTGACAAGTAATAGCTAAGAAAAGTTGTGTCCAATAAGATGTAATATACTTTATGGTTGACTAACCATTATTATTACCTCTTGCATATTTTCAAAAGTCGAGGCTTATGACTTGTATTTCAAGTCCACTTGTAGCCCAATAAATAGTTTTCCCTACTTAAGGTTAAACATTGTCGACTAGTAACAAATCTCCTTTCAATAAGATAGACATGAACATTACCAGATTAGGATTCTCAACCTTCTTTGTCGACCCATATATAATCAACTAAAACAAGTTGTAACCCAAAAGGTATAATTTATAACCTTACCCTACTAGGTCACTCTAGGATTTTGTATTTCCTTTTCCATGATAATGGAATATCAAGAACAGAGTTTAAGTAAACAACTTTCCTTTAGTCTTCTTTTGACCTAAAGGTCATTTCCAAACAAGCCTAACAATAATGCCAACTAGTTCAACTCCAAGTCTAAGCTTCTCCCAAGTTTAGTTGGACTGTAACTGGTTGGCAATCTAATCCCATTTGTTATCCATTGAAATCATGTTTAAAGTTCTTCTCCTTTTTCATATTGAACTATATAGAGTCAAATATAAACGAGTGTTTTTATTCTAAGTTGATGTAGGGAAAATCCATTCTCTTTGAACATCCCTAGAGCAAAGTATTCTCCTAATGACATTAAAAATACAAGAGAATACTATTTTCAAGACTTCTTAAGACTTCAAAATTCTTCTCTGCCAAGTAAGAATAAACATCCATATACAGAGTACTAGCCCTTCTCCTTATTGATCATTTGGTGATCACAAAAGTTTAGTATACAAAATATCCCTATCAAACCAAATTTTTAGGTTTTATCCTCCTATACCATCATAATGGAATTACAACATATATTCCCATAGAGTAATCATTTGATAAGCCAAAAGGATTAACCCCTAGCTCTTATTCTGACTACAAGGTCATTTCTAGGTTTCACCACTCTTGAGAACTAATACCAGAAAAGAAACTTAGTTAAATACATTTGTTGGCATTAAATCCGATCTAAATTTCTTATCTACAAATGATTGTCTCACGTTTAAACTCTAATGGAACAGGTTATTGAAATTAACAACAAGCCAACTAAGCTTATAACCTACGTCGTCGAAGTTAAACCTTGGTGGGTTTTTGGAACCAAAATTAGTTAGAACTTCGACTAAACACTAACTATCAAGAGTGCACCACGTACTCACATTCTTCATTCAATAACAAACAAAGACACAGTTTGAATCCATTCTGCCTACCATGCCTTCAGGGTTCTACTGTGCTAGGACAGAGAGACGTTCTATAATCCTACTCCTACACTGGTTTTATCTTCCGTTACCACAGCTAGTTAATACTAAACCACAGGCTTCCTAAACAGTCTAGACCCACGTTGAAATATGTGTAAAAATTGAGATACAAACTCCTACAGAGTGACGTAGTGCAGGGTGGCTCTTCACTCAGAACTAACATTTTCATAGAAGACAAACCTCACACAGAGCTTACAGATAAAAATATTACTTGCATTATCCTTTACGTTGAAAGAACCAACACAAACACTGCCAAAAATAAGATACAAATAGTGAATAGAGTCTGTGCAGAGAGGAAAGGTAAGAACCTGTCATAATACTTAGAGTATCGCTCTTGCTAGCTCGACCTTGCTGATCTCTCAGCGATGTCCTCCCAAGTTCCTTCCTCAGACTCTAACCCACAACTTTTCCTTCTTTTCTTTCTTTTCGTAACATCTTTCCCAAGAAATACCATCCCCATACCATGCATGGTGAAGGAATCTCGGCACTCATACTGTCGTCCATGCCCAAACAGTAGGAAACCTATTTTTGGCATGCTATCTCGATCCCTCTCTTTAAGCGACCACTCCACAATATGGAGCTCCTTATGGCAACGTGGCAGCTGGTGGACATAACAACCCCGTCCACTACTCAAACAAGAAGGCCTCTTAACCTCAAAATTTGCAACTACACCGAATAGTGGAGTTTAAGCTCTTGCAAGGTGGTAGACTATAAATGAATAAAGTGTCTCTCTCTACTCAAAGCCAATCAAGAGAATAAACGAAGGCCAACTTAATAAAAATAAATAAAGGTTAGATCAATAATAACTCGAGTTCTAAGCTAGAAGGAAGTAGACTTATTCGAAATGGAAGACATCAAAAACAAACAGAACTTGAACGTGTCCCTACTCAAGCTTCGACAAGAATACTGACATTAATCAAGACTAAAGGAAATACCTCACGTTTACCAAAATATAACTAAGGTGATTTTGGCATATTCCTCCAAATAACAACCAAAACAGATTATAACATGCCTTGGCTTCTAATTCGACATCCGTCGATTTCCAAAAAGGAATGAGTTCACAACATATGACAAAAGCGTTTTTATGACAATCACGACAGATTGGGTGTAACGCAAAACAAGATTTTAGATTTCATTTAGTTATCACATAGCTGTGAAAAACCTCCACCCGAAGTTGTTAAAAACTCCTCTATTTGTCCCATTTTGATCACTAAGGATTTCAGATGATGTGAATGGGTCGAGTTTACCTCCCCATCACAATCCGTCGACAATATTCGCATCATCTAACTTGATGAGAACGTCTTGACGTTAAGAAGCAACAGTAAAACCTCAAGTGACTCAAGAAGAATAACACAACCGTTTTACGTCTATGACATTGTTTACTTTACAAATGACAATGTTGACTCACCATCGACTTGACTAGATGATAATCAAGATATCGACTACCTATCAATTAGATTCAAAAGTAACTAGCAAGACAAGACTTACCTCATATGACTCATTGGTTCACATTATCGTTTAACACTAAACTCGTTTGGCAAATAGATCACTCGTAATCCAAGGTCTATCTCTCTCTTCTCGAAAGATACTCTCTCTCTCTTCTCTGAGAGTCGATAACTTGTAATCCTGTTTCACTTGTCATCAAACAATATGTAATCAATACATCATTATCCAATTAATTCAACTAGTAAATCAAATCTCATAATACATTTATTAAATCGACAATAACATAATCATTTCCATGTTTTTCATAAATGATATTCAATATAATTCCATGTCATATCCTGTCATAAATCTATAACATCACAACAAATTTACTTATGCCCAAGTAAAAAGTAAAAGTATAGCAAGTCAAAAATTGGGATGTAACATATCCTTCCCCTAAAGATTCATCGTCCTCGATGATATAAAGCATCAAAATGCAACTTAAAAGCATATTCATTGTTTAACTGCTATCAGCATAAAGTAAATGAGGAAATTTCTGCTAGAATTCATGGTAATTTCTCCCCCCCATGCAAAACTATTCTATGCATACTGGTCCCACTGGACCTTACACTTCATAACCTCTACGTTACACAAGCATTGCTTGCAATCTTCAAGTATTTCAGAAGCTTGATCATAACCTTGTTGATAACTAAGAGCGAGGGTGAATCAGTTATCCTTAATTCGCTTTCAATTCAAACACTTAAATCCACTTTGTTAATCAATAGCATAGCAATTAACCATTCATGGAAGCATAAGATATAAACACCAGAGCAGATACACATCAACACATGAAACACCAAGATTTTGACATGGAAAACCTGGTTAAGGGAAAAACCACGGGGTGATTAACCCAAGGATTATTCTCTGTTAGAAGAATAAGAAAAATGGATGGCACGTGCCAATTAGGGCTCACTGCTCGAGCACACTGCTCACAAAGAGGCACACTGCCTACAAGAGACACACTATCTACAAAGATAACAAGTATTACAAACTTGAACTAGAGATTGACATCTTTACCATGTCTGGATCAGTTCCATTTAAGCCCAAAAACTCCTGCTCTGCCTTTCGCACTCTTCTTCGCTATATTACACTCATCACCTCAAGACACACTTCAAAATGAATTTACAAACCCTTATTTATACAAGGCGTTGACTTAGGAACAATCATCTAAGTCGGCAACCACCTATAAAATCATTCGCAAGACGTGTAATACATCCGGTCGGCCTGTCTCAGGAAGAACACCAACAACTGGTGGTCTTTACATCAAAACCAAACTCTAACTTCAATGCGGATTGCCAATAAGAATTGTACACGATCCAAGGATCACCGAAACCTTTCCCGAGTCATCAAGAACATCCGCACTTTATCAGCTTACTGGAATTCTTCTCTTCTTCATCTGGAACTTCAAGAACACAATCTGTCGCCACTGTCATAATGCAAAAGGTTCTTCCAGACCTCCAAACAATGCACAAATCAAGTTGTCACTTCACACTGACTTCTTCAATACTCCCTCTATTCCGCAGAATGAGAGAATGTAATTCTGGAACTCACCAGACCAATCTGTGACACTCTGTCACCACTGAACGCCTGCCGGAACCGGTTCTATACAAACAGCCATAACTTCTTTAGATCTTTATGAAAACCTCTGAAATCTTAACTGGAACATCTCAAGACTCATATCTACAAACCCTTTAATCCGCATCCTCTTATACTCAACCTATTGAGTACTTTTGCCTTCTTCTCATCACTGTTCTTCACTGTTCCTGATTGAGACTAATTTTCTCAATATCCTCAGCACACAGCTCATCCAATCCTTCTTATCAATGCAATATGAGTATGTTGACATCAATGTCAACACTGGTTAACCTCATACTTGCAACAATCTCCCCCATTGTCATTGATGGGAACATATGATGTGAAAAACCATCAAGATAAGAACTCCTTTCTGTCACAGCTCCCCCTATCAGCAACAACTCTTCACATGTCTTCCTTTACTGCTCCCTCTTTGATCATCAACCACTTGTTTTTCACATGTTTTCTCTCCCCCTTTGACATCAATGGCAAATGGCTCATACTTGCAATTCTAACATGTTAGAATCATACCAACTGCTCCCCCTTAGTAGCAGCTCCTCATTATCAATCCGGATCACAAGATATGACTATGATATCCACCGAACTGATGCACATCAGTGCATCCTAGTTCATCACCGGAGGGGCCATGACCCCTAACTTCTCCCTGAGATACTCAAAAGAGTCCTTGGGAAGAGGTTTAGTAAAAATATCTGCAAGCTGATCCTTAGAGGGCACATACTCCAATCTGACTTCACCCTTGTTCACTTGTTCTCTCAAAAAGTGAAATTTGATAGATATATGCTTGGTCTTAGAATGCAACACCGGATTCTTAGAAATATTTATTGCACTTGAATTTTCATAGAAAATTGTGATAGGCTCCTCATATTCTACTTGAATATCTCTTAACATTTGCTTCATCCACAAAAGTTGAGTGCAACTACCTGCTGCTGCAATGTATTCTGCTTCTGTTGTAGATAGGGATATTGCTTCTTGTTTCTTACTTAGCCAAGAAACCAACCTTTTTCCCAAAAAGAATGCTCCTCCACTTGTACTCTTTCTATCATCCACATCTCCTGCCCAATCTGCATCTGTATATGCATGAAGAGAAAAGTCATGATCTCTGGGATACCATAGGCCATAATCAACTGTTCCTTTCAAGTACCTAAAAATTATTTTGATTGCCATGACATGAGATTCTCTGGGATCAGCCTGGAATCTTGCCACAAGACCAACAGCCTACATTATATCTGGTCTAGTCTGAGTGAGATACAGTAATCCACCAATCATTGATATGTACTTTATCTAATCTGTCTTAGGAGAGTCATCATCTTTGCTCAACTTACATCCGATAGCCATGGGAGTGTTCATTGGCTTTGAATCTTCCATTCCAAATTTCTTCAATAGTTCTTTCACATATTTGGTCTGAGAGATAAAGATTCCTTTCTCTGTCTGAGAAATTTGCAGACCCAAGAAGAAATTCATTTCACTGAGCATTGACATTTCAAACTCACTTTTCATTTGGTTTGCAAAGGTCTTACACATACTGTCTCTTCCTCCAAAGATGATGTCATCAACAAATACTTCAACAATCAAGATGTTTTCATGATCAATTTGGAAATATAGGTTACTATCAACAGTACCTTTGTTGAAACCAATCTTCAAAAGATGTTTGTCCAGCCTCTCATACCATGCTCTTGGGGCTTGCTTTAGACCATACAGTGCCTTCTTTAATTTGCAAACCATATCACCATGCTCAGATAACTGAAATCCATCCAGTTGTTCAATGTACACCTCTTCTTCTAGGTCACCATTCAGGAAAGCAGATTTGACATCCATCTGATACACTTTGAAATCTTTGAAGGTAGCAAATGCAAGAAATAGTCTGACTGCTTCAATTCTTGCCACTAGAGCAAAGGTTTCCTCAAAATCAATCCCTTCTATTTAAGAGTAGCCTTTGCAGACTAATCTAGCCTTATTTCTGATTACTTCACCAACTTCATTTAGTTTGTTCCGGAAGACCCACTTGGTTCCAATTACATTCTTGTTTCTAGGTCTAGAAACAAGATCCCAAGTGTGATTTTTCTCAATTTGCATTAATTCTTCTTCCATTGCTTTTGTCCAATTTTTATCATTTCATGCTTCATTGATTGTCTTAGGTTCAATCTTTGAAATCAGACAACATTCATCTGAATTTTGAGCAACATTCCTTCTAGTTTGCACACCTTTGTTTTTGTCACCTATGAGCTGATCTTCAGAGTGGTTCAGTCTTACATACCTTGGAATTTTGGGAGTTTCTTGCACTTCTGCTTCTTGATCATGCTCATTCAGACCTGTCTCTTCTTCCTGATTTACCGGATCAGTCTGAATCTGACTTTCAGGAGAGGATGGAGCACCTTGAACCAGAACATCATTCTGATCATCTTCATCATACTCATAAAATCTTGAGGGCTTCTCAATACCTTCATCAATCTTCACATTTGTACTTTCTATCATCTTTCTCAGTCTCTTATTGTAACACCGGTATGCTTTGCTTTGAGTGGAGTAACCCAAGAAAATTCTTTCATCACTTCTAGCATCAAACTTTCCTAGATCTTCATCTCTTTTGATGTAACACTTGCTACCAAATACTCTGAAATATCTCACAGTAGGAGTGATGCCAAACCAAAGTTCATAGGGAGTCTTACTGGTATTGCCTCTGATTTGAACTCGATTGAGAGTGTAGACTGCAGTGCTGATAGCTTCTTTCCAAAACATTTAAGGAACATTTGCTTCCATCATCATTGTCCTGGATGCTTCCTGGATGGGCCAGTTTTTCCTCTCAACTACTCCATTCTGCTGTGGAGTCCTAGGAGTAGACAACTGTCTCTTTATACCATGCTTCTCATAGAAGTCTATGAATTCACCGGATGTGAATTCACCACCTCTATCAGACCTTAGACATTTCAGTTTCAATCCGGTTTGATTCTCTACCATAGCCTTGAAGATTTTGAACTTCTCAAAAGCTTCTGATTTCTCTTTTAGAAAGGTAACCCACATCATCCGGGAATGGTCATCAATCAATAACATGAAATATCTATCACCTTGCATACTCTTGATTCTTGTCAGACCACATAGATCAGTATGAACTAACTCCAATAATCTAGTAGAGGACTGATCCTTGCTTTTGAATGAAACTCTGCTATGTTTACCTAGCTGACATTCTTTGCACCTACTGTTTGTAGGTTTTACCAACTTTGGAAGATCTCTTACAGCCTGAATATTGCTTATCTTGATGATGTTATCAAAATTTACATGACACATCCTTCTATGCCATAACCAACTCAGATCAACTTGAACAAACAGACAACTTTTATTGGTACCAACTAGATGGAAGATATTACCTTTTGTTTGAGTACCGGATGCAATCTCAGTTCCGGAGCTTTCAAAGATCCTGCATCTTCCATTCTTGAACCAGAGATCATAGCCTTTGTCTACCAACTGACCAACACTGAGAAGATTGTGCTTCAATCCTTCAACATACAGTACATTACCGGTTTTGCTTTTCCCATCAAAAGAGATAGTTCCCCTACCTCTGATTCTACTAGCAGAATTGTCACCAAACTTTACCATTCCTCCTTCATACCTTTCCAAATCTAAGAACTTGTTCTTGTCACCTGTCATATGGTGAGAGCATCCACTGTCAATAACCCAATCATCATTTTCTTCAACTTGGGTAGCCAAAGCTCTTTCTACAACCTTATGATTGATAGATATTGGATCTTCTTCCTTGATGGCAATAAACACCCATTCATTTCTGGATTTGTCTCCTATCTCTGATTCATCATCTGTTACTCCTTTATTATCAACTTCTTCATGAACATAATAACAATTCTTTTGGAACCTTTGTTTGTTAGAATTTGACCTTGTAGATCTTTCCGAACATCTTGAGGCAAAGTGACCAATCTTATTACAGTTGAAGCATTTAAAAGGTAATTTTCCTTCATACTTACCGGATCCTCTTTGCAGTCTTTTTGCAATGAGGGCTTCAAGTTGAGTTGTTTCTGCTTCTTCCTCTTCCATGTCTTTCCTTGCTTGATCATACCATGACAGCTTCCTTGAAGAGTTTTCTCCCGGATCAAATCTTTGTTTGCCTTTCACATAGGCACTGGCTTTGAATGCAGATTCAGTCTTGGGGGGATCATCTCCAAACTTGGTCATTTCAAATGCAGCCAGTTTGCCAGCCAATTGCTCTCTTGTGACAGTTGTATGGGCTCTAAATTCATCAATGGCAGCAACCTTGATTTTGTAGGCAGCAGGAAGGGATTTGAGAATTTTGCAAACAACCTCATTTTCATCCAAAACTCCACCAGCATTCCTAATTCCACATACCAGCTCATTTACTCTTGGCATAAAGGTAGTGATATTTTCATCATCTCTCATCTTCAATCTTTCAAATTTCCCTTTGAGACTCTACAACCTTGCACTCTTAACAAACTCATCTCCTTCATGCAGAAGTTCCAGTTTGATCTAAATCTCATTGGTAGTTGGTAGGTCAATAACATTTGAGAGCTCTGAGTCAGTTAATGTACTTAGAAGAGCCTCCTTAGTCCACAGATTGTTTTTAGCATCTATGATTTCATTTAGAGTTGTCGGACCACCCTGTGGAGGTGTATATGCTTTTGTGACCATGGACAAGTACGTCTTTCCCATACACTCCAAGTGACATTTCATGCGGCCTTTCCAAAGAGTGAAGTTGGTTCCATCAAACTTCAGACTGTCCTTGTATGATGACATCCTGGATCTCCTCAAGCGGTTAAGCTCCTTTTAGAGGAACTTGGCTTTGATACCAATTGTTGATAACTGAGAGGGGGGTGAATCAGTTATCCTTAATTCACTTTCAATTCAAACACTTAAATCCACTTTGTTAATCAATAGCATAGCAATTAACCATTCATGCAAGCATAAGATATAAACACCAGAGCAGATACACATCAACATGTGAAACACCAAGATTTTGACATGGAAAACCTGGTTAAGGGAAAAACCACCGGGTGATTAACCCAAGGATTATTCTCTGTTAGAAGAATAAGAAAAATGGATGGCACATGCCAATTAGTGCTCACTACCTGAGCACACTGCTCACAAAGAGGCACACTACCTACAAGAGACACACTATCTACAAAGATAACAAGTATTACAAACTTGAACTGGAGATTGACATCTTTACCATGTCTGGATCAATTCCATTTAAGCCCAAAAACTCTTGCTCTGCCTTTCGCACTCTTCTTCGCTATATCACACTCATCACCTCAAGACACACTTCAAAATGAATTTACAAACCCTTATTTATACAAGGTGTTGACTTAGGAACAATCATCTAAGTCGGTAACCACCTATAAAATCATTCGCAAGACGTGTAATACATCCGATCGGCCTGTCTCAAGAAGTACACCAACAACTGGTGGTCTTTACATCAAAACCAAACTCTAACTTCAATGTGGACCACCAATAAGAATTGTACACGATCCAAGGATCACCGAAACCTTTCCTGAGTCATCAAGAACATCCGCACTTTATCAGCTTACTGGAATTCTTCTCTTCTTCATCCAGAACTTCAAGAACACAATCTGTCACCACTGTCATAATGCAAAAGGTTCTTCCAGACCTCCAAACAATGCACAAATCAAGTTGTCACTTCACACTGACTTCTTCAATATTCCCTCCAATCTACAGAATGAGAGAATGTAATTCCGGAACTCACCGGACCAATCTGTGACACTCTGTCACCACTGAACGCCTGTCGGAACCGGTTCTATACAAATAGCCATAACTTCTTCAGATCTTTATGCGGACCTCTAAAATCTTAACTAGAACATCTCAAGACTCATATCTACAAACCCTTTAATCCGCATCCTCTTATACTCAACCTATTGAGTACTTTTGCCTTCTTCTCATCACTGTTCTTCACTATTCCTGATTGAGACTAATTTTCTCAATATCCTCAGCACACAGCTCATCTAATCCTTCTTATCAATGCAATATGAGTATGTTGACATTAATGACAACACTGGTTAACCTCATACTTGCAACAAACCTTTCCTAGGTTCTTGTACTTTTAAATCATTCATAGATTATAGTATTCATATATTACATAAATATATTTCTCATATATAAATCACAAAAAGCATGATGCCTCCTGGCAATAACTGGTAATAGATTGATTCTTGAAATCAATACAATTTCTAACCTTAAAAATTTTGAAGGGTCCTTTATACTTAGGAACTAGTTTGGAATACATTCCATACTTTATGAAACATTTTCTGGGGTTTAAGCCTTAAAAGAATTTTCCTTCTCTAACCGAGAATTGCCTTGGTGTATGCTTAATCATTAACGTAGCTTTTCTATTCATTATCCATTTCCTCTGATCTTTCCCGATCAATTAAATCTTTTCATTCATTTCTAATAACATTTCCGGACTAATGCTAATCCTATCTTCTAGCTTACCTAGCTTATAGGAGTTCGACATCTTTCTGTCCAATGTTTCAATTCAAGCCATCTTAATAGCAAAAGTTAGGTATTGTCAAAAATTTCATGTGATAAGTAGTCTCCCTACTTGTATTGCTAATCCATGCAACATGTTTGGAACAAATCTTCTAAAACCTGGTTAACTTCCTTAGTTTAACCATCTGTTCACAGGAAAATAAATTATACTCTTTTAAATTTTCAGTCCTTAGCATAGAGAACAAGTTTTCCAAAATCTTTTCATTACACACTCATTTCTATCTGAGATAACCTTCTCAGGAAACCATGCAATCTAAACACATCGTGCACAAATTTGTGAGTTAACACTGATGCTCCATCAGTCCAATTCCCTAGTATATAATGTGCTACCATCAAGAGTTTATCAACCATAAAATGGCATCGCGTCTATTTCTTGACATAGGAAGACTTTGTACAAAATCCATACTAAGAATTTGCCATTTCCATTCTGGCATGTCATGTGGGTACATCAATCCTACAGGTGTTGATGTTCTACTCTTTCCCTTTGGCACTCCAGACAATATGTTACAAATCTCACAACATCATTCTTTATTCCTTTCAAGAATTAGAGAGGTTTTATATATGTTAGTGGTAGGTTAACCCTAGATGTCCCGGGTATGGTGGAATATGAACTTCTTTCCATACCAGTTTTCTTGTTTCAGAAGAATTAGAAACACATTCTTTCTCTGAAACTCAATAGTATGTGAGACTTACAATGAAAACCTATCATACCTTGAATCTTTAAAATTTTACCACAAGAGCTTGCTTAATTACTCATCATGTAAAGGTACACCCCTTAAACCATCTCCTGAGGCATCAATTTTTCCCTCAAACTGTCCTTCGGAACAGGAATTTCATAGCATTGGTGTTGTTGTAATTTTTCTTATATAAATCAATTGACTCTTGCCATCTATCTGTCCACTCAAATCATTTCTCTTCACCATTGCAAAACCACTTGCACGTGTTGGTAATGTTCTCCTTCATTCTTAGAATAAATAATTTATACCTTCCAGAAGACTAGAACAAACATGTCTAAACAACCTCTAAACACATTGTTCATGTGTTTCATGAATGCAACAAGGCATTTGTACGTCCAAAAGACAACACTGCAAACTCATAGTGCCCATTTTTGTCCAAAAGTTATTTCAAGGATACCCTCATCCTGCAATCTAGATTGATGATATATCAATCTCAAATCAATCTTTGAAAACATAACAACTCAACCCATCTAATCAAAGAGGTCATCGATACGTGTGAAATATATTTGTTCCTTATCGTTGCTTTAATGAGAAAATGATACAAAATACACATTTGTAGAGTTATGTCCTTTCTCTTGACAACTATAACTAGTGCACCTGATGGTGAAATACTGGATCTAATTCAAACCTTTAGCCAATAATTCATATAAAGGGGCTTTTGATTCCATTAATCCTATAGTTGTCCTAAGGTATGGTACTTTTCTAGGTAACTCATCCTAGAATTCTAAGAGGAATAAGATTTTCAGTTGATTCAATCATTGTTCCATCAACCTTGGCAGAATGGCTTTCTTCAAATCTAGGTAAGTCCTAAGGCAAGCCTATCCTTTGCTTCCTTTTAGGTTCTATAGCTTTTAGGATTTTTATTACTCACACTAAATTCTTCATGATTTTCCTTTCTCATCCCATGAGAAATCTCATTTTCCCCCCCTTCAGGGTTTCCTTGATCTCATAGTTTCTTTTCCAAAAATACTAGGTATCTCCTTGGTTTTAAACATGGTTAAGATTGCTCCAATTTGATCAAGAGATTAACTAGTGGTTTATTCTCTTTTAGACTTTCACCCTGGTTTGATTCTCGATTGATACATGTTGTGATTTTTCTCATACTAGAAAACCAAGTTATTTCATAGTTTTTCTGAATCTAAGCGACTCAAAATATCAAAAGTATTTATCTAATAACAATCAGTAGCTTGATACAAAACATTGTCATCTTTATTATAAAGTATTTAGGAGTAACCACATCCTTATTTATATTGTTGATACGACAAGACTATATGTCACTATTGATTTACAATCTTCCAGTTTAACAAACATAGAGGGTGAAGGTACACACAAGTACTCCAATACCTTTTTCCTAAAATAGAAGTATCACATCATCCTTCGAGTGACATGTTGTAACTGGCTACAGTTTACTAGGTTTTACTACACCAGTAGAAATAGTAGGATTCTTGGTCAGTTCAAAACATTGTTTTCTTTCTAGCCGAATACGCTTAAGCGCATCAGCAAAAGTCTCTGAATCCTCCAGCCATGCACCTTCAAAGTAAATAATATTCTCTTTAAGTTCAACCTCCTCAATAGGTTTCTTCTTAACCACTAATCTACGCAAATGCTGGGGAATAGACTTCCTAGCTATTTTCTTTGTTCTTCTCCACGTCATTCTGGCACAAGAAAATTTGAACATTAGCTAACCGCATAATGTTGACTATAGGTTAGCACAGTGGACTCATAAGCCCTAGTGTCAAACCTGGTAGCTCTAATACCATATGTAACATCCACATTCTATAAACAAAGTAAAAATCAGAATTTTACCATTAAGTAATTTAAACAAGGTAAAATGAGATAGAGAAAATTTTTCTTTTATTTAATATATAATCAAGTAACAACCATTACAAGATTTCTCTTTACAAAAATTCAATAACCACATTGTCTTTCTCAAGTACAATGTTTACAAAAGTAAATCAATTACAAATATCTGCTTTAAATAATGCTTTACATAGTCTCAATAATCACAAGTCTCGAAGATATACTGCATCTGGAAAATCTGACATCTTTATCACAAGCCTCGGCATGTCTTCTGCTAGAGAGAGAGAGTATCTTTCCAATGATTTACCTCCAACCACAAACCAGCGGTCTCCCACACATCTTCCACATAGGAAGTGGCCCTACCCTTCACGAGAAGTATAGACCAAGGTGACCAGTGGTAATTTGCCTTTCCGAGTACATAGTGTTGTATCTTACACAACTCTATCCATCATACAACCCTAGATACCCTCTAGCTAAGTATGATTCCCGATAGGATGTGCAATCCAGATACAGTGAACCGACAATGCATGCAGAGACATATGCATTACTATGGCCATAGTTTTCAATATAAATTGACGTTCGCAATGAACGTTGTCGTAATGTTCACCCACTCCAACTCGACTTGGATACTATCATATTCCTACAGTTCAACTTGGTCAACTATGTTTAACTTGTGAAGTCATGATGATTTCAACAATTTAGTCTTCCCGACCCAATACATGTTTTCTTTCACTGTCTACAATCCTTAGACCTATTCAACTTTCTTTCCTTATGAGGACTCTCATTGCAACATTGCAATACCTGAGGTCCACGACTTATTGTCTCAAAAGAATTATAGATAGATTAACTACGACTAAGATGATAACCTTACCCAAGTTAAGCATTATAGTCTAGGAATCTAATTCCCTTCTTGCAAGTAAGAGTACTTATACATAGTTAGGGCACTTGACCCTTCATTCATGATCTATAAATAATCTCAATGATTTAATATAATAATTACCATATCTAGGATTAAGATTTAACTGATGAGTTTTGCCTAACTCAAGCCTAGTCTTTCTGACTTAGGTGGATTCATAAGAACTATCATTGCTCCATTGACCTTTATGGGATGACTATCCATTCTTACGTATCTCTCTTTGCATCTTTGCAACGTTTGAGATTCACCCCTTTATTGACAAGTAGTAGCTAAGAAAAGTTGTGTCCAATAAGATGTAATATACTTTATGGTTGACTAACCATTATTAGTACCTCTTGCATATTTTCAAAAGTCGAGGCTTATGACTTGTATTTCAAGTCCACTTGTAGCCCAACAAATAGTTTTCCCTACTTAAGGTTAAACATTGTTGACTAGTAACAAATCTCTTTTCAATAAGATAGACATGAACATTACCAGATTAGGGTTCTCGACCTTCTTTGTTGACCCATATATAATCAACTAAAACAAGTTGTAACCCAAAAGGTATAATTTATAACCTTACCCTATTGGGTCACTCTAGGGTTTTGTATTTCCTTTTCCATGATAATGGAATATCATGAATAGAGTTTAAGTAAACAACTTTCCTTTAGTCTTCTTTTGACCTAAAGGTCATTTCCAAACAAGCCTAACAATAATGCCAAATGGTTCAACTCCAAGTCTAAGCTTCTCCCAAGTTTAGTTGGACTGTAACTGGTTGGCAGTCTAATCCCATTTGTTATCCATTGAAATCATGTTTAAAGTTCTTCTCCTTTTTCATATTGAACTATATAGAGTCAAATATAAACGAGTGTTTTTATTCTAAGTTGATGTAGGGAAAATCCATTCTCTTTGAACATCCCTAGAGCAAAGTATTCTCCTAATGACATTAAAAATACAAGAGAATACTATTTTCAAGACTTCTTAAGACTTGCAAATTCTTCTCTGCCAAGTAAGAATAAACATCCATATATAGAGTACTAGCCCTTTTCCTTGTTGATCATTTGGTGATCACAAAAGTTTAGTATACAAAATATCCCTATCAAACCAATTTTTTAGGCTTTATCCTCCTATACCATCATAATGGAATTACAACATATATTCCCATAGAGTAATCATTTGATAAGCCAAAAGGATTAACCCCTAGCTCTTATTCTGACTACAAGGTCATTTCTAGGTTTCACCACTCTTGAGAACTAATACCGGAAAAGAAACTTAGTTAAATACATTTGTCGGCATTAAATCCGATCTAAATTTCTTATTTGCAAATGATTGTCTCACCTCTAAACTCTAATGGAACAGGTTATTGAAATTAACAACAAGCCAACTAAGTTTATAACCTACGTCGTCGAAGTTAAACCTTGGTGGGTTTTTGGAACCAAAATTAGTTAGAACTTCGACTAAACACTAACTATCAAGAGTGCACCACGTACTCACATTCTTCATTCAATAACAAACAAAGACACAGTTTGAATCCATTCTACCTACCATGCCTTTGGGGTTCTACTGTGCTAGGACAGAGAGACGTTCTGTAATCCTACTCCTACACTGGTTTCATCTTACATTACCACAGCTAGTTAATACCAAACCACAGGCTTCCTAAATAGTCTAGACCCACGTCGAAACATGTGTAAAAACTGAGATACAAACTCCTACAGAGTGGCATAGTGCAGGGTGGCTCTTCACTCAGAACTAACGTTTTCATAGAAGACAAACCTCACACAGAGCTTACAGATAAAAACAATACTTGCATTATCCTTTACGTTGAAAGAACCAACACAAACACTGCCAAAAATAAGATACAAACAGTGAATAGAGTCTGCGCAGAGAGGAAAGGTAAGAACCTGTAGTAATACTTAGAGTATCGCTCTTGCTAGCTTGACCTTGCTGATCTCTCAGCGATGTCCTCCCAAGTTCCTTCCTTAGACTCTAACCCACAACTTTTCCTTCTTTTCTTTCTTTTCGTAACGTCTTTCCAAGAAATACCATCCCCATACCATGCACGGTGAAGGAATCTCAGCACTCATACTACTGTCCATGCCTAAACAGTAGGAAATCTATTTTCTGCATGCTATCCCGATCCCTCTCTTTAAGCGACCACTCCACAATATGGAGCTCCTTATGGCGACATGGCAGCTGGTGGACATAACAACCCCGTCCACTACTCAAACAAGAAGGCTTCTTAACCTCAAAATTTGCAACTACACCGAATAGTGGAGTTTAAGCTCTTGCAAGGTGGTAGACTATAAATGAATAAAGTGTCTCTCTCTACTCAAATCCGATCAAGAGAATAAACGAAGGCCAACTTAATAAAAAAAAATAAAGGTTAGATCAATAATAACTCGAGGTCTAAGCTAGAAGGAAGTAGACTTATTTGAAATGGAAGACATCAAAAACAAATAGAACTTGAACGTGTCCCTACTCAAGCTTCGACAAGAATACTGACATCAATCAAGAATAAAGGAAATACCTCACGTTTACCAAAATATAACTAAGGTGATTTTGGCATATTCCTCCAAATAACGACCAAAACAGATTATAACATGCCTTGGCTTCTAATTCGACATCCGTCGATTTCCAAAAAGGAATGAGTTCACAACATATGACAAAAGCGTTTTTACGACAATCACGACGGATTGGGTGTAACGCAAAACAAGATTTTAGATTTCGTTTAGTTATCACATAGCTGTGAAAAACCTCTACCCGAAGTTGTTAAAAACTCCTCTATTTGTCCCATTTTGATCACTAAGGATTTTAGATGATGTGAATGGGTCGAGTTTACCTCCCCATCACAATCCGTCAACAATATTCACGTCATCTAACTTGATGAGATCGTCTTGACATTAAGAAGCGACAGTAAAACCTCAAGTGACTCAAGAAGAATAACACAACCATTTTACGTCTATGACATTGTTTACTTTACAAACAACTATGTCGACTCACCATCGACTTGACTAGATGATAATCAAGATATCGACTACCTGTCGATTAGATTCAAAAATAACTAGCAAGACAAGACTTACCTCATATGACTCATTGGTTCACATTATCGTTTAACACTAAACTTGTTTGGCAAATAGACCACTCGTAATCCAAGGTTTATCTCTCTCTTCTCGAAAGATACTCTCTATCTCTTCTCTGAGAGTCGATAACTTGTAATCCTATTTCACTTGTCATCAAACAATATGTAATCAGTGCATCATTATCCAATTAATTCAACTAGTAAATCAAATCTCATAATACATTTATTAAATCGACAATAACATAATCATTTCCATGTTTTTCATAAATGATATTCAATATAATTCCATGTCATATCCTGTCATAAATCTATAACATCACAACAAATTTACTTATGCCCAAGTAAAAAGTAAAAGTATAGCAAGTTAGAAATTGGGATGTAACACAAGCAACACTTCAAGTTTAGTTGAGCTTATTTTGAACTTCTCCTTGTATTCATTTGCAACTTCTAGGTCATGTCTGATGATGACAATTTGCCTTTCAAGTTCCTCCTCATTATATCTGCATTCTTGTAGATCAGATTTTAGATGACCAATTGGTCTGTCCATTCTGCAGCATTCTTCTATTCTTTCCTTCAGAGTTTGGTTCAGGTTTTCTTCAGTCTTCTTCCTTTCTTCAATTTCTTTGGTTAGCCTCATCACCCTAGATTCTATCTCATGTTTTAGAATAGAAACTTCTTTTGTCAGCTTCTCACATTCCTTTGTCTTTTCTTCCAGAGCCTCATTCATGCCATTTTCTTCAGTAAGATTAGCTAGCTACTGAAGTAGCTCCTTCCTCCTTTCCATACATTTTTTTTTAGTTTTTCTTTTAACATCTCAATGCAATCATTAGCATATTTAAGGTTCGCTTTCAATTCATTTACTTCTGCTTTGGACTGATCAAGATCTTCTAAAGCCAATTGAAGTTGTTCTCTGAGTGAACCCATTAAGACTCCTTCCTAGATCTTCCTCAAGCTGTTAGGCTTCTTCCAAGGAACTTGGCTCTAATACCAATTGTTGAAATTAAGGAACACTGAGAGGGGGGGGATGAATCGGTGTTCTACAAAATCTATTGTTATTTGCCTTTATCAAATTATCACATACATTCAAAAGAAATAGACATGAACATAAGAGCAAGATCATCACACATGAACACTAGGATTTTTACGTGGAAAACCAGTTAAGGGAAAACCACAGTGGAGGTTAACCCACAAAAAATAATACCCTATTAAAAGTATTACAAATGGGGAAGGCACATGCCTTCGGGCTCACTGCCCAAAGCTCACTACTCAAAAAGAGGCTCACTGCCTACATAAATGATTACAGGAAGATTATAGAATGTTTGAACTGATGAGTAGCATCTACCAATGCAAGAATTCAGTTCCAGTTAAGAACAGAATACTAATCTTACACACTTCATCCTTATTCTGCCCTGTTTCACTCTTCTGCCATAATCTGAGCTTAGATCTTCACTTTCGCACCTCTTTCTGCCTTTTTCGCACTTACTCCATCACCACATCATAGTCACACTCCAAAATACTCGAATCCATCGGCTATATATATTCGCATCAAGAGATTCAATCAATTGTAGTCGGCTTCAAAAGAACTTAGAACATTTATTAAGAAACTCTGCTCTGTCGGCTGAATCAATGCACAAAAAACAACGCGGACCAAAAACTTGTGTTCCAAATCATCAATCATGTCTTCCAATACCATTGATTATCACAAATTGCTTGACCAAAACTTTTTCTTCATCCAGACCAAGATCAAATACTAGGTCGGCCTGTTCTTCTTCTGACTGTACTAACTACCTGGAACCCAATACTCAGATGCTTATAACTTTTGAGTTCTTCATCACCGGAGGCTAAGATTCTAGATTTAGATAGTCCTGACAATCCTTATCACTCCCTCAGATCCGCAGCACATTGTGATTTTCCACCGGAGAGATCCAGACCAAGCTACTGGACCCTGTCGCATGCTCTGTCTCTGACTCCCAGACTTAGACAAATCTTTACTCTGACTTGCAGTATGAACAAATTATGTAATGCGGATGTGTAGAATAGATTTAGTTGCCATCAATGACAACACTTGTCATGCGCAGCAGTGTCTCTTGCCAACACTTTATACCTCTAGCGGGGATTTAATGGGTCACTGGAGTCAACGGAGATGTCCATGCTCACTGGACATATCATGTTGGAGCTCCTTTTAGTGCAGATCCTGTGAGGTGGAAATTGAGTGCTAAGTCCTAACACTCTTAGTGAGGTTTTTACCTTGCATTGGATCGGCAGAGTTTTAGGCCTCACAGGACATATCCTGTGAAGGCAGATTTTAGCGCATATCCTATCATGCAAACTTTTAGCGCTACCTTTAACAAATGCCTTAAAACATCTTAGCGGAGGATTTAGGCTTCACAGGACATATCCAGTGAACACGATTTTTAGTGCTATCCTGTGAAGTGGGTTTTTAGCGTTGAGGTATGCGAATGGGGTCTAGCGCTGATATCCAGTGACACTGGATATTAGTGCAAAATGCAGTGAGGGTCAATTTTAGTGCCAGATTTTGAACTAACCTGGCTGACAGTATATTTAAAATATATTTAAGTATTATTGAATTTCTTAAACTTCAAATATTTTGAAATATAGTGTCAGGATGTTTGAGATAGGTCCCGGATCCATAGGATTTAACATGCAGATTCTAGATTTTTGATGATCCACCATATTTTAGACTTAGTCAAATTTTCAGGGTCTCAAGACATTAGACTTAGCCAGTTTCAGGGTTTCAGGGACATGCGTCAGGATGAAGGCATATGGACCCCTTGGTGAAATGTTGTGAAATTTGATATGATTATGCAACTCTAAAGCATGGAAGCTAAGAATTCTGATGCAGAGCCAAACCCCTTAGCTTACATTTCCCTTGTATGTTCACGTTCTACTTGCCTATCGACAATGATGATACACTATCGGCCAACCAAAATAGTTTTATTTCGATCGCATTCCTCATACCGATGTATGTCTTCAGCTTTGTATCTGCCACAGGATACAATCCCCAATGTACATACAACCAACTTATACATGCATAGCATGACCTGTTACTGCTGGTCTCCTCCACCGTCTCTGCCAGTCAACACTTGCATCAAAGACAATGTATATTATTGATATACATTCAAACACATACAACCTGAATATGCATTCGCGGGATACTCATAACCTTCAATTGCGGGATACGCAGGAAATGAACCCGATAATCATTAGCGATATACACAGACTGTATATCCCGCATACAAATGCGATATACACACAATTTGTATGTCTTCCGAAACCACGCGGATTTTCACTGTTTTGACCCTCCGCGAACCCTGCAACTTTCAGATCCGTTTCACAATCAACCACACAGATCTCAAACTCCTTCAACCTAGCACATGATGGCGCTAGGATCTATCAAAGCACACTGCACTGATCTTGCAAACACAAAACACGAACAAAAAACAAAACAAAATACTGTATAGCCATTCCACCAATTCGAAGAATCTAACCGATGGAATGGATTAAGAGATCCATCCGGCCACAAAATGGGAAAATGATTTGCACAGAGGGAAATCAAATGAATTTCAAATGACACAGATACACAACAAGATCTTGTTTATTATGCTTTTAGTAATGCGAGTACATACAGAGCACAATCCAAACTATCTACAAAATGATCATATTACTCACAATCGATCTGACCTTGGGTATTTATCCACTTACCCTTGGTAGTACTTCATCGACTCCAAGCGGCTGGGAGACAACCTCCAAGTGGTTGGGGAATCACAACCGACTAACAACCTCTAACTGCCTAACAACCTTCGAGATTACAACTCGACAAGTGTCCCGTGGGACTTACAACATAAACCTAAATACAACTAAAAATAGCATGCATTGGTCAAACAGACCTTATTACAATGAATGGTCAACTTAGGACCTTATTGAAAACAGTAAAATGAACTTTAAACAGTTAATGCCTCATGGAGGCCATTGTGGGTTAGGTGCACCTGCACCAAATTCCAACAAGACACCTCCTGCAGTAGTAGTTTCAAGCACTATGTCTAGTGACACAAGATTTTATCACAAAATGCAGTAACACACAATTTCAACGCAGAAGGTAACGAATGACTATTTCTTAAGCACAACCCTAATCAAGACACCTCCAAATCAATCACCAAAGGCATCAAACAACCTCAAACCTGCGAAATGTCCAAATTTGGAACAAATCTTGCACTCTAAGCACTGTTTCACTTTCTCATTGTCATAAGGAAGAAAGGTTGAGACTCAAAGCCAAAGCAAAAGAGGGGTCTCCATTTGGTAAAATGGGGCATGTGTGCAAGGCACAACACCTACCCAAAAGACTTGTGATCGGTTGCGATTCATTTTTGGCTCTTCGTCATCTGCAACTTGTCCCTCAAAGCTGGTGGCAAATGCATTTGAACTCAATTTTAATTCCCTAATTAAACCGAATGACAACAATGCTTGAAAGCTCCACATATTTGAAAGTGCCAAGAAAATATGGGTCCCATCATCATGACAAAAAGTAGCACAAGGCAAAATATCACATTAATGTTTGTTGTGTGTCCCATCATTGTAGCTAGCAATTCATCATGGTATGGTATTGTATGTTAGAATGGTGACATGATGTCTTAGGCATGCTATTTTGTACGGAGAATAATTGCAACTCCAACTTTGAGCCATTGAAAACAAGCTTTGATGTGAACACGCTTAGCACCGTGACATTCATCATACTTCAACTCATGCTTGCATTGAGAAGATGGAAATTGAATGGGTTGCCTTTTTTTTTGTTGGAGGGTTTTATATCAAATCCACAGAATCGTTTAGCTACTTGAGAGACGAGCACGAGCCTTAGACTGAAACCTCTTTCGCTGAGAGCCAAGGACTGAGGGGCATACATTCTGCCAAAGTCACCCTAGGCACGATCCCAACCTCATCATTTATGGTGTCGTGGCCTTGCACTCAACAAAACCTGATCCCTGGTAAGTTCATTTGGAACCATTCAACTTCACGAGCAGGGCAAAAGCCCATTGACAATGCATTACTTTTGAGTGGGGAGATGGTTCTCTAGGAGATCTTCACCACTTATTCCCAATAAAACCTTCGAAAGGTGAAGAAACTTCTAGAAAAAAAAAAAATTACAGAAACTCTTGAAGTTGGACATTTTTTCTAACGCTGAGAAAAACTCTTCCCACACACGGGCATTGTAATGTATGTTACTTATAATTTCTGCAAAGATTTGTAAAATTATAATTTCTGCAACTTCTAACGCTTAGAAAAACTCTTCCCACACACGGGCATTGTAATGTATGTTACTTATAATTTCTGCAAAGATTTGTAAAATTATAATTTCTGCAAGGGTGGCCAATAACTGGGGGACTTTAAGCACCGTATGCCGGATTTGTATTCATATGGAATTAACCCTATTGCAGGCTGCAAAGGATTATTGAAATACAAAAGGGTTTATACAATTGCGGCTGGTTGGCTTTTGATTTAGGGTATTCATTCTTCAGAAGATGGCATTCACGGCACAGTTACTGGCATTTTCTATGTTGCTTATCATTTCACAGGTGTTATGTATTTGTTGTTTTCTGAATTCGCTTTGTTGGTATGAATGAAATTAGGTCCTGCTTATTTACAAATAGTTGGGCAAATAATTGCAGGCATACTCCACTGTTGAGCAGAATATATACTCTGGAAGGGAGCTCGCAGATGATGCTGCTATCAAGGCATTACAAACTAAAATCAGGTTGGGATTTCTTCATTTTCTGTATTTAATCGACACCCAATAAAACCCATGAAATTATTTCAGGAAAACAATGGTCTCCAACATGTTTTAGTAAACTGTGCCTTCTTGCTTTATAAAAACACAATTATAAAACGGAGCTTCTAATGCCAAGGCACTGAAAGTAAACATTGCCACTGCTACGCTAAAAGTAAATGCATAGATGCCAAATTTAAAATAGTTTAAGATAGCTTCCAAGGGACTGTGGCATATAGAGCATGATCCAAGTTGAAATCCCTGGAATTACAGTAAGGTCAAACTAGGGTGGATTCAGCATAACCCAATTTTACAAATCTTAAGATTGTAGTCCAAACTTATCCCAAGGCCCACACTATATTAAACGCCCTCATAAACTCACCCAAGAATTTCCGAGGAAAAGAAAAATTATTAACCATCAATAGCAAAATAGTAAACCAACTCTGTCTCATTTACCTTAATAAAGAAAATTCCAGAGGGATTCTGCAAAATTTTATGTCAGTTATCCTTATATTGGATATACCATTTATCAGGACCCATTAAGCCCAACGGATAAATTTACTAACATCAAGCTTGTATTTGAAACCAAAAAAGTAAAATGGGAGGTTGAACATGACAATAGTCACAGGATTTTGGGTAATTTCAAACCCAAACATGCTGCAGGAAGTATGAACATGTGGTCAAAGGAAAACAAGTTGTGTAATTTTACCTCACCTTCTCAAAGGCAGGCTTATAATCATTACACACACAAAAAGCTTTGTCAATTCAGAAGTAGGATTTGGGGTGCAAGTCCATAGAGCGATATGTTAGCATCCTCCTCTTTGGTACGAATATTGCTTAGAGGTACTTGTGTGCTTTGTCCCGTAGATTACAGTGTCTTGTGTTTGGGCTTTGTCCCGAGGCCTTGTGATTGTCTAGAAAAAGCTCTTTTGTTCTAAAAATTGATAAGGTTCAGTAAAATACAGTGGCATGCCCTTGTTCAGGACTTTGTTCCACATTAATATCTACCAAGTTTTCTCCTTCTGGAACTCTTCCCTGTATCCTCCAGAGGAGTGGAAATAAACCAACATTTCCAGCTTTGTCAGGTCCTGAATGGTTTTTTCAATCCAATAAGCTGACTGGATTCCTACAACTAAAATCTCTACAGCAAAAGTTTTTGCCAGGGTGTGAATTTTTCTCCTTGTTAAGTTGCAATCTGCCAGAAGCTCATCGGTTTTAGAAGAAACTGAATTGCTATCATTTTAACAATTCAGTTCGTTTCTTAAAAATCTGTAGCTCTATTATTTTGTTTCTGTAGTGGGTTTGACAAATTTCAACTATAATATGCTACACAAAATCTTAAGATGCCAATTCTTTGCAACCAAACAAATTTGGAGAATAACACAACTGTTGTCTTCTAGTTAGGTCCGATCTCTGGTAGTCTTTACTCTTTCCTTTTCAGCGATGGTTGTAACCCTAAATGGATAAAAACCATCTGTGTTATGGTTTTAATTTTCCCCATGTTTCCTTTGGCTTATTTGGAGTTTCATTCTTTAGTTATTATCAAGGCAAAGAAATAAAATCAGAAAGCCTTTGGTTTTCAAAACTGGGAAACTACATACATGGTCAGTTTATTTTTTATTTTTTTAATTTCTTTGATTATTCCCAAAAGATCTTGTTAAAATAAAAGATAAGTGCAAAATATGCAGAACACTCTGTTGATTCTGGAACAACTAGAAGACAAAGTCAAAGCCTCTAGATGCACAGAATTGTAGGTTTGCCATTACACCAAAACTTGCAAGTGTTAGTGAGCATTCCAAACCAGCACCTTCACCTAGACCCAGAGTGGCGGTTAGTCCACAAGATCAATTCCCAGACGTGTGGCAGTTCCAATACCCCCCTTCCAAGGCAACTTGGGGGATTGAACCTGGGTTGAGGCTCTGATACCATTTGTAGGTTTGCCGTTACACCAAAACTTGCAAGTGTTAGTGAACATTCCAAACCAGCACCTTCACCTAGACCCAGAGTGGCGGTTAGTCCACAAGATCAATTCCCAAAGGTGTGGCGGTTAGTCCAACAAGAATTTTAGTACTAAATATTACACTCCAATTTATTCATTATATTCACCATGCTAAAAACAAACCCCAGTATTTTCTTGGTGATGAACTGGCATAGTTGTCTGTTAACCGAAGGATGATCACGATTCTTCATCCCTAGCAAAGGTGTCTACTAACAAGAGTACAGTTACAAATCTGTGGCCCTGGCATAGCTGTTTTCAGTAAAATGCTAGACACAATTTCATATTTGTGTTTTATTTCTGTCTTTCCTTAAAGTATTTGGTTTAAGATTCAAAATTTGGCTAGTCTTGACTTGTTGAAAGGCATTGTCATTGATGATTGGGTGTTTCCTGTGTTTTGATATGGGTTTTCTTTGTAATTCATTTTGATGTGATTGTGAAGAAACATTTACCTTTACTTTCGTACTTATTTTTGATGCATTCAGCTTTATTCTTTCTTAATTTAATTTATGTTCTCATTATTGCACTCGGGTGTTTATGAGGAATAGTACCATACATGAGTATTCCTCATATACTATATGGATTTGCTTTGTGTATCTTTTAATATGTTTTGTACTTGAATGCATAGGTATCAATTTAAGGATCAGACACTACTGATGCTTGCAATGACCCATGCTTCATATTCTCTTGCCAACAATGGGGCTTTGAATGTTCTTGGGTACAATACCATTCAAGCTGCTATTTCTCTTCACTATGTGCTGAATAATTCTGCCATTCGAAGGGGAGATTTAAATTCCAAGATAACTGAACTTTCCAAGTGCACAGCACTATCAAAAGATGCTTTTGATTTGCAACTCCATGATTTGATTAGAGTGGCACCCAAAGTTGATCCTAACGAACTAAGTGTTGTATGTGATTGTTATCGGGCTCTGTTTGGAGCCATTTGTGCTGATGCTAACCTTAATGTTGCAAAAGAGAAATTTTGTAAAAGGCATGGATGGAATGCCACCAAAATCATTCAGAACCATGTTACACGAGGAGGCCTTCATTTGAAATCACTGGAAAATATTGAATAATCCCTCCATCGTAAATGATAGTTTTATTGCGGATCAGCAGGTGTACATAGATACTTGGTCAGCAGAGAAGGTTTCTTGAGGACATCAAAGACCTTTTCTTCTGTTGATCTATGCAAATGTTCTTTTGTGAGTGAGTAGGTGGACATGGATGCGTAATGAGTACAGAAGTTTTCTCAAGGGCATTGAACATCTAGCCATTTGTTAATCTTTGCAATTAGCTAATATGTTTAGTACTTGGAAAGTCAAGAGTTAGTTATGCAGATATATTTCCTTGTGGGTCTAGTAGTGAGCGAGTTTTATAGACATTGTTTGATGAAACGTGTCTTGAAAACATTTTCTTCATATGAATTCTTTTTTCCATTTGATGGATTAGGTATATGCTAAATGTATTGCTTTAAGTAAGAACAAGCATGCTGTAGAGGGTGGAGTATACTTGGGTAAAATAGGCGATCTCAAAGAAGATATTTGTAATGCATGGTTCTGTACCCTTACTAGCAAAGGCAAGTGTTTTTACTTTGGCCAAAGTCTCTGATAATTAAACAAGATATCTGTAGTGCCTGGTTCTGTATTGTGACTAGCAAAGGCAAGTGCTTTTAGTTGAGGATTAAGGTAGGTTATCATTCCTTTCTTTCAAGTATTATAAAATGTAAGCACAATTGTTTTCTCTTTTAAGATACAAGATATCTATCAAAGATTAAAAGTTATATGATTGGAAGGAAATTGTAAGCATTTGAACTTCAATCTTAGAAAATGAACCACAGAAAAGAACATGGTGACATGCGCATAAGAAGGTTGTCGATAGAATCCAAGGCTTAGTTGGGCCTCAATTGTGCTTTATTCTTGGAGCAAAATGTCAATTGCATTTTGATTGCCTTGATAATTTTAGTTGATTAAGGATATGTGAAAAGAAATACGCTTGAAGGACATTTGGTAAACTAAAACTCGTTCAAGATGTTCAGTTTGCTTCGAATAGTTAATGCCTTTTTGAGCATGCATGAGTGTGAGCCTGGCACATATAGTTATGACAAATCCATATAAAGATAGGGATAAAGCATTGTGAACTTGCTTGCAAACTATGTTTGTGTGGAATTCTTGAATTGAGGAATATATGTTTGGTAAAGGTTATAATAATTGTTCACCAAAGTTGAAATCAATAGCAAAGATGATAATGAAACGTAGAAAATTGACTTGCATTGCAAGTAGTTTTTTCCCTGCAAAATGAAACTTAGAAGCTTATCTATTTCATTGTACAAAAGTGTGGGGCACAAGGGCAACCAGATTCATAGCAAAGAGCAGCATATGGAGTGTATATGCATCTCCAGTAAAACGGGATGAGATTGTGTAATAAACTTTTGCGACTTTGATGCCTATTCATTTGTTTTTGATTTCTATGCCTTCAAACCGAATGATTTCTTAGTATGCATGCTTCCAACTGGGAAATTATGCATCTCAATTGAAAGATAAAAACTTAAATGCACTCATGCCAAGTAGGGACAACTAAAGTAATCTAAGCTTTTGACAATGGGAGATAAAAGAAATACGTCTTAGAAAACTTCACTTTATATTGGAACACAAAAATTTCAACCAAATAAAGGCCCAGCAAAGAAATGCTTTCTTTGTGAATTTTATTAATGATATAGACTATAGGTTTTCTAATATGATTAAAAATCAGGTAAAGGACAACGTAGGAAGATATAATTATTCACAGCAAAAGAATCTTCTGGGTGGTAAGAACTAAATTAAGAATTGCATAGATCTGAAATTGTTGCACACACAAATTTAGTATGCCTATTAATTTAAAATGTATTTGACTGCTGTTACTTTTATTTAGCCAGAAATTTTTACTTTGTGTTTTTATTGTTTAAAATAAATTGTTATTAATAGAAATACATAATTTATATTTTAAAGTAAAGAGTAATTCAAAAAAAGACTGGTTGTTTATTTATTTTTAGATTGTAAATATTTAGATCTTGTAAATTTTGCCATTAGAATTTATTTGGGCCAGGATAGAACCTAGTGGATAGACACTCTTTGCAGACCAAATGTTCTAGAGCAGAGCATGAATATGAATGACAGAGGTTGAGATCTATATTAGAGTGCATATAGTTAGGGAAAGAAGAATAATAGAACACATTAGACATTTAATGAAAATTGTAATGCAAAGTTTTATTATTGCACATGATCTAAGAGGTCGGATGTATTGAATGCCTAACCTATCCTCATGTTTACCACTAACTTAACTAGTACAAAGATTGATGATTTACAATAATATACATGAGGTGGGTGAAAGAGCAACTAAGTCATTGCGAGATTGCCTGTAACTTTGGTGAATGTTGGCTTCATTGATGAAATTCCTTTGCATTGCCATAACTTGGGAATGGTGTTGTGACTGTCTATACAAGATAAAGCATGTCAAAATATATGCTAATGGTTGTGTGGGGCAAGATTAGAGAGGAGTTAGATTGTTGCGTAACCACCCCGTGTTCTACAAGTGATGACAAGGTTGCTAATGAAACTATGAAAGCCACGTGTTAGAATTGATGAAATTATACACCCCTGACTGTCGTAGTTCCTCTTGGGTCAAAAATATGGTCTAAAACCCCAAAAGAACGAGTTATGTACATTGCCAATTTCTAGGCTTACTCGACCCCTATTATCAACAAACATGAGCCACATTCTACAACAGCATCCTCCTCATACCATGCACATATTCATTATATCCAATTTTACATTCCATTTATAATTATAACCAGATTTCCAAAAAAAAAGCTAAATCACCTTCTTTGAAAATGTCCTTTAATCCTTGATCTCTCTTACCAAGTCACCATGATCAACTCTCTACATTCATGTACATATTAACTGTGGGTATTCATTAACTACAATTTTATAAGTCACAAACTCTATTAGTTAATTTTCATTAGTAATATAAATTTTGTTATTTATATGGAATTTTAAATGACATGTATTGTTTCAACCAAATTTCCCTAGAAAAAATGATACCGCCTTCGCAAAAAAACAATGTTGAATTAAAGGGGCTCAAATAACTAAACAATGTAAGGTGAAGGTTTGTTGAGGGTATTAGCATTGCCATGAGGGAAGCTCTTTGAACTAGTCCTAGCTCTACTTTAATATCTTCTAGTTTTGCATTTTTTAGAATTTTTAAAGGGGTAAAATGAGTGTGACTTGAACATGGGATGTTTTGCTCCCAAGAAGATAAATCTACCAATCCCCCTATTATCTTATGTACATACAAAAGTGGCAAATGGTCACCCTATTTTAAAAAAAGAAAAATATATATTTGACCAATAAGCTCCATGATATTTAATCCCCTTGAACTATCACCACACCATTCTCTCTTTAATGTATGCTTAAGCAATAATTGCATTAAATTATGACCATACTATCACTATAACACTCCAAATTGGGTATAGAATCTCTCTGCCTTCTAATTGAGTACTCTACTTTGTTAATAGTAATAGTTAAGTAGCTCACATCTATGCATTCGATCAAAAGGGTTTATCCTACTTAAGTAGGCGTTGAGTTATAACCAAACTAGACACTAATTTGATAACAAGCCACAAGTTAAGAGTCAACAAAGACATAACATTCACAAATAATGTTAGTATATGAAGTTGCATAGATAACATCTATAAATTCGAGAGGGTCCATAAGACATGAAAATAAAAAAACAATTTTAGTATATGACAATATATTTCGAGCAGATCTCTTAGCCTTTTAATCGAGTCCTTCCAATGGGAACAACATGATAACTCACATTTGCATACATGGACAAAAAGGTTTTCCCTACTTAAATAGGTTTTGTGTTATAATCTATTTTGGTGAAAGCTGATTTAAGAGTTAATAGAGACAAACATTCACAAGTAATATTAGTACATGACACCACATTGATAACAACTATGAGTCAGAGAAGGCCCACATGACATGATTATAACCAACAATGTTGGTACAAGACACCATATAGATAATAATTATAAGTGCATTGATAATTACTAAGATGCAAACAAGAAGTAATGCTAATTTATGAAGAGAAAGGATGTGAGCACGTTAACTTCAAAAACTTTCATATCAAATTTTGCTTCATAATAAGTTTTTTTTTAATACCAATAATGCCTCATAAATCACCATTTATGGGTAGGTGCAAGCTAATGACCAGAGAGATTCACTTAGTAAACCAATGGCATAGCACACACATTCGTAGGATACTAATAAACATCCTTAATTTCATTTCCGCCCCCCAAATTTATGTTCTTGGTAACCCCTTTGCATACACTAGTATAATTAAAATACCTCCCAATTTCCACTAAGTATTCTATGTAACTATTTTTTTGGTTACATTTTTATATCCCCTTATTATTTATAGCATAGTAATCAAAAGCACTTCCCGTGTTTACATCTAACTCAACCAATTTTCATTGTCATCCCATACATTAAAGCTTCAATTGAGGAAACCTAGATGAGGTATGACAAATGTATCATCTTGCAAAAAAATTTTAGTTAAAAGCACTTATACATCTCAACCCCCAAACCCTTGCCATACCAACTCTAACAATGAATACCCTTAATAACACAAGAAATTATAGTATACATGTGTACGTAAGAAAATGAACACAAGAAATAAGCTATAGGGATATTAACTTATTTCATTCATTAACTAATGCAACCTCATGATTGAGCTAAAGGAATCCAATGCATAAAAGGAAGCTAACTATGTAACTACCATGCAAACCTTGATATTTGGATGTGCTCTTGATTTTGGATATGTTGATTGCTCCTCAAAATAGTAGCATAACCTTGAATAACATGTAGACTTGCAAATGACTTGGTTAAGGCTAAATTTATAGATTTTTGGGATGGTGGATGGAGGGATAGGATTGATTTGGGAGATCAATGGCTGAGGATTATTGAGAGGATTGGGTTGATGAGAGGTCACCAAGTGGCATGATTGTATTGGAGAACAAAATGAGTTCTTGGATTGAGGGGAAATCAATGGTGGAGGATGGTCTTGGATAAAGTGGATGGTGAGGATTGGAGGACAAAAGGACCCTTTTAGAGGGATGTGCAAAAGGACTTTCCCATCCTTGTGTAAGAAGGCCATGTGGTCATGTACAAAAGCCCATGTCTTTGTATACTTTGGAGGATGTGAGAGGTTTGAATGAGTTAATGAAGGATTTGGAATGTGCAAGTGAGATTAAGTTGATTAATTGATTGTAGTCAACTTAATCAAAAGTGCACAAAATAGAAATTAAATAAATATGAAAATATTTATTTAATTTTTGGGATGAAGATGGGGGACATAGGTAAATAAATATTTGGATTTATTTACCTAAGGTGGACTATAAAGGAATGATAATAAATTATTAATTAATCATTTATGCTAGGGATAGGAATGGACGAATAGTGATTTTAATAATAAAATATTATTTAATCACTGTCGAAAGAGGAATTGGATAATCGAATGAATAAGAATTTATTCAATTAATTATAGTGGAAATGGTTAAGTGATGTCTTGATTAGGGTTGAATAGTGATAAGACAATGAGTAGATGATTTTAGGTGTCTACGTCCCTCTTTGAGATGGTGTTGTGAAGCAACATCATTTTAAAGAAGAATAAAACATAGTGCTTGGTTGGATAGAAGATTTTGGAGAAAATGGTTGGATAGGAGAAGATGATGCCTCGACC
Organism: Cunninghamia lanceolata; assembly: GCA_027924645.1. Lineage (NCBI taxonomy): Eukaryota > Viridiplantae > Streptophyta > Pinopsida > Cupressales > Cupressaceae > Cunninghamia > Cunninghamia lanceolata. The sequence continues at coordinate 12,294,827 of BSBN01001225.1, forward strand.
ACTCAAAGTGGGAGTTATGAGGAGTGTTGGTAGGGAGGATGATGCATGCAAATGGATGGGGTGTAGTGATGTATTATGTTGCATTGGATTTGAGCAATCTTATTTGATATGGAATGAGACGTTATGCACCAAGGTATAAGGAACCAAGGTGACAATGTGTCCCATGTGTAGTAGACAAAAGGATGCCCCAACACATCACAAGGCGTTTGACAATCTTGGAGGGCACTATGATGAGGCAACCGACAAGGTCACAAGCAATCCTATGCCATATAGCACCATGATATGGAAGACCATGATATTGCTATGGCAGGTAGGTTATAGGGACTGATGCAAATGTAAGATGCACACAAACAAGCAAACAAGCATGCACAAAACAATACAAAGACAAATACGATGTTGCCCTTGGTCAAGTTCAAAAGCCAAAGAGTGATTGGATTGATGGATGAAGGATTGTGTTGTTGACGATAAGAACAACATGAGGATTGGGAACAATATACCATGTTGATGATGATGGAAATTTGATCAAGGCTTGCAAAAATGTTGGGAACAAGACCAATGGATGCTATTGGATGATTTTGTGTAGATTGCTTAGCTCGATAGGCATGGATTAGGATTTTTCTTGCAGTTTTGGATTGTTGGGGGATTTGGATATTTTTTGAGGTTTAGATCGTTGGGGAGGGATGGCATTAAATTGCATTTGGGTAGCCTTTAGCTAGATACCAATGACAAGGGAAACTAGAGTCTATCGACAAGGAATTGCACAGGATAAGTTGGATGGGGTGATTAAATGGTTAGGCAATCGATGGGGGAATGAAGTGCCTAGACATACCCATGGATGTCAAAACCATGTCTAAGTTAGGTAGGGGAGGGGAATACGATGAGGTTTGGGATGGGGGTTCATGATGGATAGATGGTTTAGGATAGATGGATGGAGGGGGTTCAGATGTGATCTCCAAGGACTATGTTCCATAGGAATAAAGTGCCCCACTCAAGGTGTGTCATTCATGCTGAGGCAGTGTGATGCGTGGGTGATATGGACATTGTGGGATATGCTAGAAATGGATATATGCCAAGAGGTGTCCAAAGCATGTTTTAACATGTTTTGCCTCTGCCCATATTAGGATCAAAAGCAAGAGGGGAGGATGGGATGTCAATAAGATAGATAGGGAGATAGTGGATGGGATGGATGGGAGATGATAGGAGAGATATATGGATATAATGGATGGGATGGATATGAGATGATTGGATAAGTGTGTATATACAATGAAGGTGGGTAATAGGTAGGGTGAGACTTTCCCCCAAGTGTAGGGTTATCTATGATAGTGGATTATGCATGATGCCCATGAGGGGTTTTCATCATGGTACTTGTCCAAGGTGCCATACAAATGGTTTTCACCATTGGACGATTTTTCTCTTTAATTTTTTTGCTTTTTTTCTTTTTTATTTATTTTTATTTTATATAATTATAAGGATAATAATGATTTATGGTAAACTTGTTTGTTAGACTTGCATATTTTTTTTTATAATTATAAGGATAATAATAATTTATGGTAAATATTAAATAATGATAATAATGATAAATATAAAACTTGTTTGTTAGACTTGCATATATTTATTTTTTATATAATTATAAGGATAATAATAATTTATGGTAAATATTAAATAATTATCATAAGTTGAGGGCATATATTAATAGCAAGTTATAATATAATATACTAATATTATATTATATTAGTATAAATGATATTAGAGGTAATATGTTTTTGATAAGATAAGCAACAAAAACTAGGGTGCCGAGTCCATTACAAAACAACCCCAAGGGCATGTCAAAGAGTCAGCAAAAAGAGACCAACCCAGCAGAAAGAACCAACACCAACAAAAAATGTAGATACAACAGTGTATTATAATATGTTACCTTTGGTATGTATGATCTTAATTCCATATATATTAATACTTGGTATATATCATATATTATAATCTTGTGAGTATAATATATTGATTAGTTAATACTAATTATATAATTAAATTTATATATATGTGAATACATAGAAAGATTTGAAAATGGTGTATAAAGATGTGTATCAGTGATAACTTTAAGAAAACTCCTATATAATCAAGTTTAAATATCTTCGAATAATTTATTTTTTTAACTAAGAGGGGTAAAAATTTATTCAAAATAGAAGAAGTACAAAGCAAGGGCATTACATGGCCCTGTCAAGCTCCACTAAGTGGTCCAACTTTTGAGACAAATCTAGGGGTAATTGACCCCAATCCACAATGTTCCAATTTTGCATGTGATCAGAGGCCCATTTGGCCAAACAATCTGCTACTCCGTTCCATTCTTGAGGAATATGCTTAAAAGTAACCGAATCCAAAGAATCACACAGATTAAGAATCTGTTTAACAACCAAAGCTAAATGCCAGCTAACATCATCTAAATACTGTTTATTCAACAAATTCACCACCACCTGGGAATCAAACTCACAAATGATCCTTCTCCATCCAAGATGACAACCGCGCTCCACAGCATATAAAATGGCAAGAGCCTCCATCAAATTGTTAGAATAAAGACCCTTATAAACAGAAAAAAAAACTACACAGACCCAGAACTATCCTGCCCAACACCACCAATACCAACATGACCAGGGTTCCCCCAAGAAGGACCATCCGTGTTGATTTTCAAAACTCCCTGAGGAGGAGGAGTCCAAAGCCCCTCCCTATTTATCTTTTGAAGAGGGTGTTGACATTTATTTCTCATGACTCGACCTTGTTGAGGAGGAAGATGAAGACGACTGCAACAATCAACATCTTGAGGATCCACTGCTTCCACCAAGTCACACTTTGGGGAAATAGTTTCTCCCAAAGAATGAAGAATTTTCCACCACAAATGATGGGCCGCTAACATCACATCTTGAAAAATCCTACGATTCCTTTCCAACCAGATATGCCAAATAATAAAGGAAGGGCCAAGAGCCCAAGTAACTTTCAAAAATGAGGTTTTAATAGGGGCCTTGCCCCAATGATCAAAAAACTCAGCCAAAGAGGAGACATGCCAACAGACCTGGTTCCAAACCCGCCACCAAAAATGCCAAATCTCTCTAGAGAAAGAACATTGGAAAAAGAGATGAGAAGGACTTTCCTCACTATTAGGACACAAAACACACATCGAGGTACCCTGAAAACCATGCTTACTCAGATTATCCCAAGTAAGACACCGATTATGAGCCACCAACCACATGAAGAAGTTGCACTTGGGCCACGAAAATTTGTGCCAAACTTGCTTCCACCAAGGAACCTCAGTGTCTTTGAACATTTGCTTAACAAGCTGCACATAACCAGCAGAAACATAGTACTTCCTAGACAAATCACTACTAGTCCAAGCCAAAACATCATGCCCCACCAAAGTATTGCATTCATGTGAAGCAAGAATCTGAGCCAACTCTCGCCTATCCTCCTTAGACCCTCCCGGTGGCCATTCAAAATTTTTGAATAATGTATGTGTCTGTATTGACTTTAGTGACCCCAACATGGTTTACGCTATAGATGATTTCCATCTTACAAAATCAACATTACTATGGAATCTACAACCGACTATGAACTTCTCTCTTTCATGGATATGTTTTCATGTTACAACCAAATTCTTATCAACCTTCATGACTAGCACTCAAATAGTTTCACCACACCTTGGGGCATGTTTTGTTACATTGTCATACCCTTTGGTCTATAGAATGCCCTTTGGTCTAAAGATGAGATTGAAAAGTTACCCAAAGCGAGGTTCATTCACCCTATTAATTATTCTCTTTGGACTTCTAACATTATTCTTGTTGCAAAACCAAATTGTTACATATACATCTATGCTAACTCTAGTGATGAAAGCATGGCTTCTCCCAAAGATGATTTCCCTCTTTGAAACAACAAAATGATTGTTAAATCTACAATTGACCATGAACGTTTTTCTTTCATGGATGATTTTATGGTTACAACCAATATATTATCAACCCATGTGACTAACATACAAATAACATCACAAAGAGATATCTCAAAGACTATAGGGAGCTTAATATATAACTTCTTAAGTAGGAATCTCGAAGACTGTAGGGATCTATTTCTCTTAATCTTCTCCCTCTGCTCCCATTATGATCCTCTCATTAAGATAATCATTTTAATATATAACTTCAGTCGACCTTCCAATAACCTTGGGTATCCATTATGGTTAGTGGCCACATATCCCAGGACTAGCCAAAGCCTTCTTTAGAAACATTGGTAGGTGTACTCAACTAATTACATTCTACTATACAAGAGCACTTATCTAAGATAAAAGTGCTAGATGTACTTGACTCTAAGGTGGATGACCTTAATGTAAACTATAACTCCATTGATGTATGGATCCAACAAAGTAAGAATTTAGATGTGGGACAAAATTCTCACACTAAAATTACTTGTTTTTCTGACCCATAAAATCTTGGAAGGACTCAATAAACACCTAACTGAACTTTCTAAAATTTGACAAGGATGACCATACCAAGTGGTTATACAAAGAAGAATAATATTTTATAGTCTATCAAATTCCATCAACTCAATAATAGAGAATGAGAAAGATATTATCTTTTCAATTCCTTTTCTCTTTCTCATTTTGAAAAGAGAATATCTTTCTCATTCTCTATTTTCCCTATCTCTCTTTGTGTATGGGAAAACCATATCCTTATTTATGTTTGATGTTTAACTAAAATTTGTGGATTCAAAGTACTTTTCAGTTTCAAGTAGAAAACATGCCTATATACATAACCTTCCTATGAATGATTATTTTTAAATTTTACATTTATCACCCATGACAATTGAAGAGACATTTCCTAAAACACAAATTCATTTGACATCATGGGATTACTGAACTAAGCTTAATTGCATAAACATAGTGGCAAAAACTGTTTCGTTGTGTGAGTGAAACATTATAATGGAAAGCCCTACATTAAAGTTTAGGCTATGGTACTTTTACAATGTAAAAAGTGGAGCTTGGTATGGGTTGGTCTAGATCATCTAGCTCTACTGTAGCCTCATGAAATGATACTTTTAAAATAGTAGAGAGAGAGAGGAGTAAAGAATGAGAGATAAAGTGAGAGATATATAAAGAGGAGATTTTACTATATAATTTGAATGATTGTAAATTTAATTTTAGCAAAATTAAAAAAAAAAAAACTACAAATGTTGTTATCTAGATCGACACCCTAAACTCTTGTTCTTTTCTTTTAAAACTCTTGGTATATTATGAAAATATGCAGAGTGAAAGGCGGTCCAATCATGAGAGACATCTAAAGATAGAGTGATAGAAGAAGAGAGAATAATAGAGAAGATACCATCTTTCTATTTTGAAGCCTATTATCTAAAGGGGATCAATATCCTTTCTTAAAAGAAATATTTGTAAAAGAAATATAAAGAAAACAAGTTTATCCTCAAAATTTGGGTCTATTTCTCTCTTTCTTTGTCTCTTTGTCTATTCCTCTCTTTGTATCTATATCTTTGTACCTCTCCCTTACTCCCTCTCTCTCTATTAATTATGGGTTAGAGATCCTTTAGGCGAGGTTGATTAGCAAGACCAACTACTATCTGGCACAATTGTTATAAGGAAAGAAGAATACTATAACAAATTTACTTAACATGTGTATGACTGAAGAAATGTTTGTTTATTTAAGTAAATTGACACTACAATTAATGAGTAAAAAAATTAAAATTTATGTCTCCAACTACTACTTGAATAAACAAAGCGAATCATGGGTGAATAGCTTAGCGAGAGAGAGAGAGAGAGAGAGAGAGAGAGAGAGAGAGAGAGAGAGAGAGGTTTCTATGAATATTATAGCATAACCACTAGTGCAACCAATTATAGTGGCCAACAAATAGTGAAATTTTACAACCCCAATAGATAGAGTAGGAAAGAGAGATAAACTAACTTTTTTGTCTGGCCACATTGCTTGTTCATTGGTCCACTTCCCTTTCAAACTTTTTCTGGTCTACTAACATGGTTGATATCAAGCTAGACTGCGCAACATGCAAAAGGTAAATGCTTATATCCCACTTGACACCAGGCAGTTTGTGCAGAACCTCCTAACTTGGCATTTTTTCTAGCCCACCATTTTAGGGAGAAACACTTTATGGCCATATTTGCTTCGATGACAAAGCTTGGGGAAGTTGTTATAAATTTCTTTATTTATTTGTTTGTTTGGATTGTTGTTTTCATTATAAAAAATAATAATATTATAATAAAATTTAAAAATGTAATAACATTAATTTAAGAGAATAAAAATATTTTTAAAAAATATATTATTTATTAGATTCTTTATTCTATTAATATGGTTTATTATCTATTATATAATAATATATAATAAATTAATATATGGGTTTATTATGGTGAAATTTACTTGGAATAATATATAATTGTAGAGGATAAAAGTGTATACTTCTTAAAAAAAAAATTGTATTTCATATAGATGGTGTAAATGTATGGTGTTAGCACTCAATTTAGACATAAACACTATAAATGAATGATAAAGATTGATTCTAAAGGCTTTGCCTAATATAAAATAACTATTTCCAACACCACGTATCCACGAATTATAGATGATGTTTTTTAATGTGTATGTAATTAATCAACATATAATAGTAAGATTGAAGAGTATTTTTGCAATGTGTTGTTAATAGGTGCGGGAAAACAAGAATTTATGATAACATAGAATTCTAGAAATACTTCCAACATATTGCATGTCAATGTGGACTAATTGAACGGAAATCTACTTACCTGTGTATAGTCAATAATACTACCCTGGCCAACTCTGTAATATATTATTAATATTATATTAGTATGTCATATCATATTATTATTTACACCATAATTACACCATAAAAAATACTTTTAATTTGTTTATATACATATCTAACTCTAGAAAAGTAGAAAATGACCATTATGTTTACTTCAAGGAAAAATATATGAATCTACAAATTCTAACATAACTTTAGAACAACAAGAAGATTAAAATAATTAATAATTGGCTGGGCACCACCAGATGTCACCCCGGACCCGCAACAATATGGGGGAACCTGGATGACAGGGATCCACCATCTACAGGCGTGGCTTTGGCAGCTTAATTCTGCTTTCTATTATGTTTTCGTAAATTTTGTTATGCTTTTATGCTTTGATACTTTGATACTCTAGAAGTTTCTGGGCTAGGCCCATTTGACATTCGGGGTGTGCCTTTATACCACCCATCTATTTTTTGTGAAGATGTTTTCATTTACCTATAATAGATAGATTGGCATTTTCATCAAAAAAAAAAAAAAAAAAAATTTATGTTGGGTAGCATGCAAAAAGCAAGGGTCTAACATTAGGTATACTTAACGCTAATATAATAGCATAAAATTTCCTAATGTCAACATATGAAAGTTGTAAGTGGGCTGTTTTGACTAGGAGAATTCGTGAATAGATTATTATATTTCATGGCCTCTTTTGACTTGGTAAAAGCGAATGGTTCAAAATTATTATATTATATTTCTTGGCCTCCTTTGTGGGAGCTTGATTGATGCCAAGAATTAGAAGAGATAGAAACCCTTCATGGGGAAACCCCATGCCTTAGGGGAGTAAAATGACCTTTTAACCAGTTTTTTTTGGAAATTCTTTTCGTCAAGAGAAGCTAGTTTGGACGTAGGAGGTGTAGATAATGCTTATTATATTTTCTACACTATAGTAATTTTTTTTATTGATTAAATATTTGGGTTAATAAGTCCTAGAAGTAAGTTTATAAAAGAGGATTTTACTATCTTCATAATTAGTATTAATTTTATACTTGTAAATATAATTGTGTCAAGGCATTTGAAGCATAAAAAGTGAACTTTCTAGAGATGTTTCAAATTTTAAAGATTTTTTTAGTTGTTTTTACATATTTCTTCTTAGATGTGGTTAAAAACAGTGGCGAAACATGTTAGGGCGCTCAAAGGTTTATTTGTTGAAGAAAAAGAATTACTTGGTGAGGAGATAATAAATGATAGTACACAAATTCACAAAGACCACTAGAAACTAAAATTGAAGATTTGAGGAACAACCATGTTGACAAAAATGAAGATAGAGCTAATATTGTTGATTAGCACATTGCAAACATGGAGGAAGGAGAAATGGACAACATTGTGAAGGAAAAATCTGATTCAAAAGGAGAAAGCGAAGAACAAGGTAAAACCTTGGAATTCTAGTTGCCTAATGATATTGTAGATGTTATAGCTAAATTCCAAAATTGTACAATTATTCTATTTTTTGAAGAGGGGTACCTACAAAAATTAAGTCTTATAAATAGGCTAAAATAAACTAGGAAAGTAGGGGTTGGGAGATTGAAACTATAAGAGGATTGGGGAAAGGTTATGTATCTTATATGTTTAAATTTGTTGATGATGCTGAAGCTATATTACAATACAACACATGGGTTATTTGTGGACAAGTATGCTATCTTTAGGCTTGGGATTTTGTGTTTCGTCCTAAAGATCCCTTTCATTCACATTATGCCATGTGGATTGAACTACCTTACCTAAACTTGACATTTCATCTTTTTTTGAGGGATATTGTGGTTCAACTTGGTAGAGTAATCTAGTGTAAACATTACTTAAATAAGGCCTCCAACCTAAGAGTTCATCCCAAGGTTTGTGTATAAGTGGATTTGAAATAGCCTTTGTTAGTGAACATTAAACTATTAGGTCATGGTTTTGAAATGGAAAAAACACTAGTCTATTTAAATAAGCCTAATGCATGTTTCTTTTGCTAAAAAGAGAGACATTTGATTCACGATTATCCTATCCAAAAAAATAGATTTACTCAACTCCTTCCATCTTCCCCCCTTGTAACACAATCTAATCAATCTTCCCCTCATCTTCTCCTCTACCCAAAGTCTCTTGTACACCTTATGTACAACCTAAATCTCCACCCTCTTCCTCTCCTCCCATTATTCATACTAGCCCACCCCCCAAAGATACCCTTATCTCTTATAAAGATGTTTTCATGACTAACAACTAGAAAATGGTAAAGGAAAGAAAGAAACCCTATAATTCTCCACCCCTAGTGCATGCCAAAGATCAAGGCCTCCTTCTACTACTACAAAGGATTGAAAGAATGATGAACAACATATTTCACTATCTAATTATTTTGTGGTGTCTCCTATGAACGATGAGAACACTCTTAATTTATCATCATGAACTACAACATGTTTTCTCAGAAAGATAGGGGGATATCTATCCCTCATCAAAAGTATAAAGTCAAAAAGGACATTGAAAAATGCAAACCCAATATTTAATTTATTCAAGAAGTAAAACTTAGTGATGCTCATCTTGATATGGCTCTTCATAATTTATGGAATGATGTTATGTTCTTTCATACTTCTCATAAAAATGGAAAAAGGGTCTATCATAGGGATGTCTAGACTTGCATTTCTAAATATGTTATTAGTAAAGGTGAAGATCCTTTACACAATTATGCCTAGGTCCTTACCTTTTCAATGGATAAATTATTGGGTTTTGTTCCATATATGTTCCTAATGATGTTAAAGAAATAGTTGCTTTTTGGGATTGGATGTCTAAAAATATCCCTGATGTTGATTAGATCTTAGGGGGATATTTCAATAGGTGGAACATCATAGTGATCATAGTTGGTATAATTATATTAAGTTCAATAGAGTTGAATTTGAAAATCAGATTTATGGTCATAACTCTTCGGGTGTGGTTGACTCCGTATTTGGAAGATACTCAAGTCATATTGATAATTGGTTTACATGGTCTAATTGTAGATTTAGATTGGACATAATAGGTTGGACATATTTTATATCTCTCAAATTCTTTTTGTTATCTCTTCTAATTCTAGTTCTTATCTTCATGTTGATTATTCCACTACTCTATTTGGTCACTTTCCCATCTTTTCCTTTATTATCCTTTCTCAATCTTCTCCTACTCCATCTTAGCTCACATTCAAACTAAATATTTCACACTTTAAAAATTCTAACTATTTGGCCACTCTAGTGGGAATTTGGAATTTTATACATAAACCGAAAGAAGGAGAATCATGGATTGAATGGTGGTATAACTCTCTCTCCCAATGCACTAAGCTTATTCATTCCTTAAGTAGAAGAATGCCCTAGAAACATAATCCAATGGAAAAATCCTTATAAGGGAAGTTGTAACATGCTAGTAAATAACTTAATTATGATCCTAGCAATACTTTGATCCAAGCTTCAATTGCCTCTATTCAAGCACAACTACATAAACTTGATAATTATAGAGGATAATGTGCTAGAATAAGAGCTAGAATTCACTGGATCAATGAAAGTGATAGAGGCTCAAAATTCTTCATTAACTATCTAAATTACAAGCATAAAAGGGAAGAAAATGTTAGGAAAGGTGTCTCAATCTTGCAAATTACAAAAGGTGCAATTTTTCGGTTATAAAATTGAATAAACTCAATTTCTAGGATATAGGGTTGGTTTTTGGCCAAAATAAAATTTTTAGGTTGTTTAGCACCACCATCGGGGGTGCCTGGTCTATAGATCTCTTCAAGCTCTTCAATTTTTTAAAAAAGGGGCCCAATCAGCCTCTCAAATCAAAAGTTATGGCCTTCGAAAGTTGGGTCTCTCGTAGTGGAAAATGTAAAAATGTGTTGGACACAGAAAAGAGCTGTAAGGGGGAGTTACACATGGTGATGCATGTTATGACACATCAAGATGCATCTTTGATTAGAGATAATGGAACCATAAGGATTTGGGTGTCACTTTTAGGTGGTTTTAGCTAATGGTTTTGTAATTACCATTTGATGGTTTCATGTATTATATCTCCTATAGATTAGGTGCTTGAGATGGAGGTTGTATGTGAGAGTCTTATAGATGTTGAGTTGCCTCTAGATCTCTAGTTGGTGATACTCTTGTGAAAGCTTTCTCTATATATTGGGCTGCTTTTGGAGTGTGGAGTTTTTTTTTCTCTTGAAAGGGTTTTTTTCTGGAAAAATTCATTGCACGTTGTGGTATGATTGCTATTTATGTTTATTTCTGTATAATTTTTGTAACTGTTGTAAATATTTGAAAAGTTTTGCATAACCCTCCTCTCAAGATTAGTGTAGGAAGTTGTTTCGCTACCTTTGCTTCCTTAAAAAAATCTACTCATTGATTGATGATCAAGGGTCAATACACACATATACCTCTAAAATAACATTAATATTTTAGGGCTTCTATGAGAAACTAAATTTTAATAGGTGAAACATTGGGAGGATATACAAGAAAATCTTAAAGAGGTGGTTAAAGATCATATCCCTAATAAAATTAACCCAAGATATAGTAGATTTTTGGATTGTCTTCTTTCCCTTGAAGAGAATGAACTTATACTATTTTCTATGGTACATAACAAAAGTCCAAGATTTGATGGGCTCCCAGTGGAATTTTATTAGATTATGTGGCCACATATAAAGGATGATTTTTTTTTCTATTTAGAAGCTTTTGAAAAAGGATCTATAACCCCAATTATCAATAAGGGTTTTAATTATACTATTAAATAAAGGGAGGAATGTACATACTATTTTAGGTTGGAACCCTATGAACTTATTAAATAGTTACAAAATTATTTCTAGGGCATTAGCTTTGTGAAAAAAATTGGTGGTTTAGGGTATTGTGAGATTAGAACTGTATATGCTAAATTTAGATCAAATGCAAGAGGAAATCAAAGCAATATCAAATTCCTTATTCTAAATCAAGCATAACCTTCATTAGATCAATAATGAGTACCAAATTTAACAAGATTTAACTTCACTTACCAAATGAAGAATCTCCTTTGTTGAGTGGATGTGCTTTTGATTTTGTGATTGCTCAAGGATCATGCAAGATTTCTATAGCATGTACTTGTCAAATGATGTGTTATGATTGATGGAGGGTGAGGGTAGATTTATATAGATTTTCCAATGAGGATGTGAATGGTCTAGATTTGATGTTGAATGGATGGTTGAGATGTATTAGGGTAACTTTATTGAATGTTTATTACCTTCTAGGTTAATATAAAAGATGAATGGGCAAGATTGATTGCAAATGGATGATTGAAATTGATTGAGATGACTTTATTAAATGATGGGTGACTTTTAGGGTTATATTTTTGTGAATGGTTGAGATTTATTATTGAATCAATTGTAAAGATGAAAGATTGTATTTTATATTTAATATTATATTTTTTATTTAATAAGTGTGGATGTGCATGTGAATAATTGAATTATTTATTTATTTATTTTGAATAAATGGAGAAAATGGATTTTATTTTATTTATTTTGAATAATTGAGGGAAATAGACTAATTAATTAGAAATGACTAATTAACTAAATAATAAAGATTAATTTAGTTAATTAGAGAATTTGATGATGTGGCATATTTAGTCATATGAAAATGGGAATTATGGAGGGGATTAGGTGTCTATATTTTGCCCCTCTTTGAAATGGCATTCCGACTAAAAGAAGCAATGATGTTTCAAAGAAACTAAATGAGATTCTTGGTAGGATTGGATTGGAGGATAGATTAGGCTAGAATACCCCAAGTGACACAATGGTTAAGGTGATGTTATGATGGCTAGGATGATTAGGGTGATGTGATGCCCCCTCAAGAGGTGTGTGGGAATGAAAGACGTAGATGGGCTCTTGAAAAGAGAAATGAGTTGTGCGAAAAAGATGAATTAATATGATGAAAGACTGGTAGAAAAGATGAGGAAATGAAAATGTAGTACATGCTATGAATATTACATAGAATTCTAATTGTTTTGAGCAACTTGGTGTTTTCTTTAGTATATAATAGGATGCAACATGATATGGAAAACCATGATGACCTTGTTGTTGTGTGCTATACAAGAAAAGCACCCAAGTAGGCATATGACAGGATGCACCATGATATCGAAAAACCATGATTACATTGCCATGAAATACCCCAAGGATTGACATAGGTGCAAAACAATAAAACACACAAGCAAGCAAGCAGACATTACCCAAAAACTAAACAAGATTTTTTCCTCGGTCAAGCTAAAAATTGAATACTGATTGATGATGATGATAACATTGTTGAATTGGGAACAATATACCTTGGGAACAACTTAAGGATTGGGAATAATATATCTTGATAACAATGTAATGATTTATTTAAATTGAACAAGGATTGTAGTAGGGATAAGAACAAGACCTATGGATACTTTTGGTAATGTGTTGGGCTGCTTGGCTAGATTTTTGGATTTTTCTCATTTGTTGTTGTGTTTGGATTGCTAGGATTTTTGGATTTTTTATTGTTTGCATAGATTGGATTTGGATTGGTTAGATGCTAGGTATTTGATCACAATCTTGGGAGCTTGAGTAGTTGGGATTTGGGATTTTAGATCTATGTTTGGATTTTCTTGGATAGCTGAATTTGGATTGGATTTGTTGTTTCCTACTAGGTTTAGGATTGGTTGACATTTTAAACCTATTCTAGCACTAGAGGTGAATGTGTTGGATGGATGGAATGGTTTGGTGGACTTAGGATGGTAATGATGGATGGGACTCATGATGGAAATGGCGTTGGGATTTAGGATGTGATCTTGAAGGACTATGTCCCATAGGAATGATATGCCCCACTCTTTTATGTGCCATTCATGATGTTGTGTTGAAATATTGGTTGAAGAAGATTTGATACATCAAGATGTTTCCAAAAAGCATGTTTCAATTCCTTGTCCACTTAATTATCAAGGTCAAAAGTGGAAATACATATGAATATGATGGAGTGATAATGAGATGGAATGGCAATGTTTGAATGGAGAGGACCTACCCCCAAGTATAGCAGGTTTATAGATGACCAATTTACACATGATGCTCGAGAATGGATTTTCATCATGGTACTTTCCCAAGGCACCACAAGAATGGCTTTTACTATTGGACAATTTTTTTTTTTTGAATTTTTAGATTCTCTAAATTTGCCAAATTTTAGATTCTCAATGTTGAATTTTTGGAGATAGATTTCTAATTTTGTATTCAAGCATATATCTCTAGTAAGATAATAGTATCCCATTCTAAATAACTGCTTCATGCAGGCCATGTTGCTAGTGTTTCATTCTAGGGATGTTGTTGTGAATTTCATTGATTACTAAGTTGGATTCTCCCAAATATAAAAACCTTAACATGGTACCATCATAGCCACTATAGTAGAGGGTGCTACCAAGGATAATGGAGTGGGAGGTAAGTTGGATGAAGTATGTATGATGGTTATGTAGAATATTGGGTGAAAGGGGTGTGGTTGTGAAGATACTTTGGGTGATGGATTTGGTTATGTTAAAGGGTTGGACAAAAGGATGGGATTGACGATGCATGAGTAAATGTCATGGGACCAAGGGGAATTAGGACCAATAATTTCACACACCATGCTACATTATGAGATTGGATTTATTTTGGATTAGATGGTGGATTTTGAACCTTTAGATGTTGGGTTGTGGGATTTGGGACCTTTGACATTGGATTTTGGATTTTTAGTATGTAGGATTTAGGACTTTTGGAGATGCTTGGACTTTTAGATTGAAAACTTTGGGATTTAGGGATCTAGATGGATTTTGGATTTTTGTACTTTTGGGAGTGTGGACTACTGACTTCTAGACTTAGATTAATGGATTTCTACTTTGAGACCCTTATATTTTGAGATTGGATTTTTGGATTCAAATGAAATTTAGATTTTGGGATTTGTAGATATTTGAATTCTAAATTTTTTAGATTTTGAATTCTAGACTTAGGATTGTTGGATTTTTGGATTTGGATAGTTTTTTGGGATTCTAGCTTGTATATTGCTTAAAATTTAGACTTTTCATATGTGTAGATGTTATGTTTTTGGATGGGTTCCTTGAGATATGCTAATGAATCCAAATCAATTTCAAAGCTCATTTTATGATCCCATGGGGATATTATCTTGGAGTCCCACAAATGTTGTGATAGCTTCATCATTTTAAAATAAGTCAAGTGATGTGTGATTTTGTTGGTCCTAATCAATGAATTTAGGTGATGGAAGGTCAAGTTTGGTGATAAGGATAGTGTTGTCGGTGAAAGAGTTGGTGATAGAAAACTCTTTACAGGAATGATGAGAGGAATTTGTTTCAATGTTGGAAGAAATTTCCTCAAAATTTGTGGAAGTATTATTGGCATCTTTAGATTGTTCATCAAGAGACTTGTAGTTGATGCCTTGAAATCCTTGATTTGCATATAAACATGTATGGGTTCTATTATTCCTTGCTCATGAAGGCCTAATCCTTTGCCTTAATATTTCATGATTTTACATATTCAATTTGTGATCTTAAATTGGATTCAAAGTTTACCACATAAACTTACTTTATTTTGTTTTAGTGAAGGAATAAAAAACTTTTAAAATAAAAAATATAAAAATCAATAAATAATAGAAATTAAATTTGATAAATATTTCTTAGTGAGGAGCACTTGATGAAATACATAGATTGATAGTTTGATAGTTGAGATCAATGACTATAATCAAATAGATTTTAGCAATATTTTTTTGAAACAATGTCATTAATGATAGAAAACGAACAAACTCTTAACCTTAAATTTATTATCTCAACTTTCAAAATAAATTGCTAATATTTTTTTCTACAATATTTTTGTCTTATTCTCAACTTTTGAAAATAAATTGCAAACTATCTCAAACTTTAACAATGAGTAAATATAATTAACCAATAGACTTCTTATATAAACTTTTGAACTCTAAAATTTAGTCATATAACAATGTAGGATGTCAAAAATTTATCCCATGCAGGTAAAGATAAGCATATAAGAGAGTATTTATCTTTTCACCTTCTAACTAAAGCATAGGTCAATACATAAAATATTTCAACAATTTTTAATCTTTACAAGTTATTTTATTTTCCTATAATGTCACCAATAATAGTTGTCTTGTCTGGGGATTGTGTAGGGAAAATAAAAATCAAACATCTCATTAGGTGGTAGGTGGTTGAAGATTTTATTTTGTGAGCTTGTTTTCATGTGGTGCCTAGTTGTGACTATTTAAGGCGTAGATTCATTATTGAATTTATGAAAAATAATTAGGAGGAGATTTTTCTTAGGAATGTCAGAATGCATGTACACCATCTCATACAAAATACTTGACAAGAAATTTTAACTACCCCAAACATTCACAACATTGTTGACCTATCCATATAAAGCAATGCTACATTATATTTTATTTATTAGTTAAAATTATATTTCATCTACCATTTTTTACAATAGTTTTTGAAAGATTCTAAAAGATCTTTGTTTAAAAAATTATTTCTAACAAAGTTTTTAAATTAATTGTCTAGGGGAAAGTATCCAATAGATGAGCATGTACCAATAACTGCTATGATACCACACATTTAGGCCCCTAGTTAAATATATTAAAAGAACTAGTAGTTGAGAAATAATATACTATTAAAATTTAACAAGGAACCAATACTTGTGCATTTATACATGTGTAACTATACCATTCACAAGTCACATCAAAGAAAAAACCAATCATATGGTAACACATAAGGTGATTAGTAATACATGCCTTAGTGCACATATTTTGGTCTAATTTTTTTTTGGGTGTTTTTGGACAATTGAGTGAAGATGTAACTAATTTGACTATATTGTTGATACCTAGAACCCCAAACAATTGCTTTAAGCTCTTAACTTAGATAGAGAGACATGTTGATTTTTTAAAAAAAATTGGATGCATCATTTAAGAGCTTGAGGTACACAATGTTAGGGTGCACGACTATTGGGTCCTCTCCCCTATTGTTAGCTCCCAAAAATATATAATTGAATAAAAACCATTATAAAACTAGTGCTACCATTCTATTAAAAACACTTTCAATTGCACATATAAGATGCAAAGGATTGAATCACAACAACAACAACAACAACAACAAAGGATTTTCCCCTACTTCGTGTAGAGTATCAAAATAGAACTACTTGTAAAGTACTAGTGTGGCCTCTACCTTTCACTTGGTCACATCCTTTGTTGCATGCTCACTTACCCCTCATGAAGATGAATCCCATTACAACTAGGTATTTTATAAATATGTGTGTGTAAATATAATATATTATGTTATATGTCTTCTAATGTTATATGCATATTTGTATTTATAGTTTTTAAGATATGTGTCCTTTTATAAAAGTTGTATCCAACTACTTCTCTATTAGGCTCTTGAAGGTTTGCCATATTCATATCCACTTCTAGGAAACAATTATGTTAATTTGAATACTATGACAATAACATCATGTGGGCCATTTACAAGTTAGTGAATTTTTTTTGAAGGGGTGTGGAAGAAATATAAATGATTTAACTTCTTAGACAAACATTGTGTAGTGTCCTTTGTTCATCTATTATAAATATCTATAAAAGATGATAAAACTACGACATGTCAATTATTAGTAGGTACAAAAATTTAATATGCAAGGTATTAAGGTTTAGACATGCAATTGCAACACTTAAAAGTCCCCATAATTTATTTTTTCTATAAAATTTACTAGGATGGTTGGTGTTTTATAGAAATATACCCATTCTTAATTTTTTCTATTTTGTACTGTAGATTTTGAAAATCAACCTCAAAAAGAAGATTATTGATTCTTTTGTTTCAAGTGATATCCAACTTCTTAGATATGATTCTCACAAGAAAATAGACATGGATATGGCCTATCTAGTTGTGATATTTTGATCAGTGGTTAGATTAACTATAGAATCATAGCAAAGTTGAGTATTACATATCATGTCCTAGATCTACAATTATGATACTTGACAAAGTGAGCACACAATCCTTTTTTGTAATTGTACACTTGAAAAAGGAAAGGGAACAATAGGGTTCTTTTACTTGATGCAACAATGCCTAAAGTTGATCATCAAAAGGATGACATGTATCAGTTGTTGGACTTTCCTATTCTATCTTTAGAAGATGATCTAGAACAAGAAGACAAAGAATTAATGATTATTCATTTTGATACCTTAGAATGCATGAAGCTATATTATATGAATATGTGAACAAATAGTCTTCTAACTTTTCTTTTTAATTATTTTAATAGCCAATTTTTATAAGATCTTGTATGTTGATTTGATACTTCACATAGCTTTACAAGTTTTAGTATTTTTGTTGGCACAATTCATTTGATGTTTTTTTTTAAGTTCATTTTTTATTATTTGAGGTAAATCCATTTTTCAATGAGAAATTATAGTTGTATTTAAATCTTAAGTAGTTTGTTGTCAATGATAGCAAGATATAATTATTCAAACAAGATCATTTTTTCTTAGATGGCCTTCTTTGTGTAGGATAGACGAGTTTGGATATGTTCTCTTCTTTTAAATATTGATGTGAGA
Source organism: Cunninghamia lanceolata (assembly GCA_027924645.1). NCBI lineage: Eukaryota > Viridiplantae > Streptophyta > Pinopsida > Cupressales > Cupressaceae > Cunninghamia > Cunninghamia lanceolata. The sequence goes on from BSBN01001225.1 coordinate 12,313,207, forward strand.
CTTATAAGGATGGCTCAATTTTTTGTAGAAATGATGGTTTTCATGCTATTATCCCCATTCAATATGACTACTATGATTTATTATGCTAATACACATTCCCTTAGTGGGGAAGACTTGGGAAAGTACATCTATCAATGGTTGTCACGTCTCGTTTTTATGGATAATATGATTATTCTAGTTTATTGAACAATTATTGTGATTGACTTTACTCTAAGTAATTTTGCATACGTGGAGGTAATTATTATGAGTTATATTGATGAAAATTGGAAATTGTTTTTAAATATTGAATATTGATGTAGATGCAATGATTTGCTTCGGCTATGTTTTTGGAGACACTAACCTATTGATGTTGAGTTGAGTGCAAATGGATGTAGGTACTCGTCGAAGATGAGAGCATGGCTGAGGTAGAAATGCTCTAGCCACTTAGCAAGAACTGATGGATGGATTACCCTGATGCAATCACAGACATCACATAGTTGCATATGCATTATTGAATGGCTTTTATTGCATTAATGCGTGATTATTAATCGTTTCTGAATGCATGATGTGATTTCTATAACTTGATATCTTTTTAAAATATATTCAAATGATGTATTGTAGTTTATTTAAATAAATAATTTAATGAATAATTATTTTCTATTTCGATATTATAGATGTTTGGAAGATAATATGTTCCTTATATATATATATATATATATATATATATATATATATATATTAAATTATATATATAATTATGCAATATTGTATTGCATTTCTCTTCTTAATTATCTAATTAGTTTTGTTTTAATAACAATAGTTAAATAATATTAAAAATAGTAATATTATATTTAGAACAAGAATGAAAGAATTAAATAGCTACTATTGGATTTTAAAAAAAAGATAGATTGTGAGTTTTTAATGATTATTTTTCATGCAAAATGAAATGCAACTTCATTTCTAAACTAATCACCAGAATTAGAGGGAGAGAATTATGTTAAAGAGCAGATCACTTAGCAAAGAGGGGACCACGAATTGCAGAGAGAAGGATTTTACCTTAGCGACAGGAAGAGGAATTAGAGTCTGCGACAGGAGAAAGCAACCAAGGCAACGACTTCAAACTGCAAATTCTTTATCATTCGACTGCTATCACCAGGTTTTCTTCGATATTTCTTTTGTTGCATTTAAATAAACCTGGCTGTATCTATTATGAGGACGTTTTTATCTGCTTGATTTAGAGGGCGATTGTATGTGTTTTGGTCAATCCCTGTTGTGATTGGCCGTGCATCTTTTTGGGCCATTTCTTCTTTATTTCTAGCCGCCTATTATCAATCTTTACGTTGGCGTTTTATTACCTTATGATTCTCCTGCCTGAGTCCATTTTGGTGTGTGCCGTCGACTTTACCTTTGACCCATCACTCTCTTCTCATGGAATCAAAGTGCAGAAAGGCTGGCCACCGCTCCTTTTATCCTGGTCGTTGTCTTTGGCCGTTGCATTAAAATTGGCCGCTCTTTCCTAATCGACCCATAATTTTTGCCTGAACCATTCCTTAGTTTGGGTTTTCACCTTAGTTGAGTCGTCCCATTGTATGGTCGATTAGATGTTTTCCTTGAGTCATCTAAATGGCTAACGGGTTCGACCCAGTCATTTTTATCATATTTCTTGTTTAGATTGGTTGGAAACAAAGTCACTATCCTCAGGAGTTGGTGTTTAAGATTAATTGTAAACCAATGGTAAGATCTTCTATGGCTGCCATAAACATTCTTTTTGGACCGTAGAATCTCCAGATCGCCATAGGTAAATTCCCTATCAACATTAGTATGACTGTTCTTCTTTTTGCGATGGCTGAAAATAATGGTAGATTAGCAAATTGACCTTTCTTTGATAAAACTCAAACTCTTAAAGATTTAGAGGAAACTACCTTATTTTTGTAGATAATTTTCTTTATGAAATTGCTATTCAAACTCTGTTGAAACATTGTCAATGGATTACAGTAGAATTATGTATAAACTCAATCGATTATCTATTAGATTCTGCTGCAGTTCCTGTCGCCACAACGACAGGAAGGTTTTAGAAAGATATATATGCTTAAAACTGCATACTTAAAAAGACTAGTTTCCTATCACCAGGATGACAAATAAGTTAGAGCAATCTGAGAAAGAGATTTTTATAGTGTTTTTATGACCATGAATTAGATTAAAACTATGTTCAGAGTTCTTTCTTTATTACTGTGCAACAGGAAGACTGTCTTTATTATTTTTATTGTTGTTCTTGAAACTTCCTACCACAGAAATAACAACAAGATAGATTATTATTTTAGAATGATTATTCATTGAAAGACTTAATGACTGAAATACTAGATAGAAAACTATATCATTTTGATAAACCTATGGACTGCTTTTAATGATTTAGACTTCTTGTCACTATTAGGACAACAAAGTGAAATTATAACGAGAATGTCTTTTATTTGAAGATTGAGATTAAATCTTGGTTTAGAAAATATATCTGTTTGACGTACTTGTGAGTGCAAACAAAGAAGAATGATTTGATTGGAAAAGTGTAATCTCTTGAATGTTGTATGGAAAAAGGAACTTGTGATTAAATTAATAAACTTATGGAGGTAGACTGAGTTAGTTCCTGTCACAATTATGATAGTAGATCTGATAAAACTTAGAATGACTTCTTTTTTACAAAGAATTATGATTGAATATGGATTAATTGCTTGTAAAGTGAGTTTCTGTGATTAGAGTTTTGGTAAAAGGGATTTGAAATGATTTATGGGAGAACATTGATTGTTTTATTCTATTTACTTGACCTTGAGAAAAGATAGAATTAATGTTTGACATAAGTATGCATGAAACCTCACTGTGAGAGAATGGAGTAGTCAAACCTCATCATTGATTCTATTGCTTGATTTATGAAACATTATTCAAATATGAAGCAAAATCATTAGTTTCTGCAATCTATTTAACCATGGGAATATGAACTGAGAATATAATTAGATATATTGCTTTATGACGATTCTTCATTACTGCTTGATTGAAAAATGTGCTTTTAAATGCATGGGAAAGGGATCAAAAGTGGTCATAGGTGATTTTGGATCTTTATTCGTTGGATTATTTAATTACTTGCTTATTTTCTTCTTGGGCAAAGAAGGTAGATTTGTTGGAATTAGGCCAGACAACTGAGAGGGGGGGGGGGTGAATTAGTTATCCACAAAATTAACCTTTTCTTGCTTTTAATCTTCTTTCACAACTTACAAACAGATTAATGATGTAAACATTAAAGCATGAAACAATAACACATGAGCAGAAACAAAATTAACACACTTGACACCAAGATTTTTAACGTGGAAACCCGGTTAAGGGAAAAACCACGGTGGGGGTTAACCCACAAAGATTATACTATGTTAAAAGTATTACAAAAGGAGAATGTACATGCATTCATGCTCACTACCCAGAGCTCACTGCTCAAAGGAAGGCTCATTGCCTACAATAGGCTCACTGCCTATAGAAAGAAGATTACAATGTGTTTGAACTGATAATTAGCATCTACCAATGCAAAGATTCAGTTCCGATTAAGCATAGAATATCAACTTGATACACTTCATCTTTATTTTGCCCTGTTTCACTCCTCTATCATAATCTGAGCTTAGGTCTTCATCTTCGCACTTATCTCTGCCTTTATTTGCACTTATTCCATCGTCGCATCACACCGCACACAAATCACTCGAGTCCATCGCCTATATATATCCTCATCATGAATTTCAATAATTTTTCAGTCGGCTTCAAGAACACTTAGAACTTTTATTGAAGACTCTGCTTTGTCAGCCAAAACCATGCACAACTTGTAACACGGACCAAAAAACTTGTATTCACAAATCATCAATCATGTCGACCACTATCGCTGATCATCACAAATTGCTCAACCAACAACTTTCATATATCTGAAACCAAGATCAATTACAAAGTCGGCATGTTCTTCTTTTGTCTGCACTGACAAACTAGAACCCGATACTCAGTGCTAATAACTTTTGAATCCTTCATCACCGGAGGCTAAAATTCTAGATTTAGATTGTCCTAACAATCCTTATGACTCCCTTAGATCTGCAGCACACTATGATTTACAACCGGAGAGATCCAGACCAAGATACCGGACCCTGTCACATGCCCTGTTTTTGGCTACCCGGACTTAGATAAATTCTTATTCTGACTTTCGGTATGAACAAATTATGTTATGCAGATATGTGGAATAGTCTTAGTTGCCATCAATGACAACACCTATCATGCATAGCAGTGTCTCTTGCCAACAAGATTTTTATCTTGGAATGTATTGGGTTACTTTTGGGATGGCGATGCCGAATGTGGATATTCAGAGATGACTTTTCCTCTTTTTAGGATTTGACCAATTTACTTAAATGATTAGATCTAATTGGAATAACATTGAAATAGATGTTTATTGTCTAGCAAATTTATTTATATATATCTCTGCCACATCTTGTTGTGAGACAATCTGCATTTCATTATTTAGAGTTGCACATTCAGACATCAGGGTTGCATCGGGTGTTCCCTCCTACCAGTTGTTTCCAAGTAGCTAGACATTTCATGTAGGGCTGGGTTTCCTTCATTTCAGGAAGGGATCCGAGGAAGTGTAAATACTTCATGGTTGGGTGGAAAAGCACCTGAGCCATGTTCCCGTCTCTTGGCTTGCAGGTGGTGGACCACTTGGTTCGTGCAACTGTAGAGTGTATTGATTTATTTAATCATGTTGTTCATGATTGTTGGATGTATTATGGCATGCTTGCCAATGGATTTATGTATATGATTTTATAGTGCTTTTACCTGGAATGAGCACGCAAGATGTAAGATTTAATGACTTATTTGATTTATATCAATGAGATTTTCTTTGTGAAGATTTATTGACTCTATTGAATCTTATTGATGAAGTTATTGTTTATTTTAATATTGTAATTAAGCAGATTAATTACACCTTTTACCTTTGAATATTGTATTTAAGTGGATTATTTACATCTTTTTGATTGTGGTTATTGTGATGTTGTATTTAAGTGGATTTCTTACTTCATTTATTCTTGAGTTGGTTTAAATGCTTTTACATGATTTGTGAGGCTTTACAATGGTTGAAATTGAAAGGACTATCATCATAAAAACCTTAACCATAGATTTTGAAAACAATCTTGTCATACAATTCTAAAAATCATCAACTTAGATCTGACATACGAACTGCTTTCAAATTTGTATGCTTGTAGATTTAGGATTTTTTTATGGATATTGTGAGGAAGCTTCAAGACTATATGAGAAGAGAGATTATATCATTTTGCATGCATAGACTTTACTAATTTTAGATTTAGTACTAACAAGGTAAGAGAGAAGATCAGGTGGGATGCTGAGGAGGAATTGAGATTGTGTCACATAGGAAATTAACTTAATGATCAACTACACAGAATGCTAACAAGATTTTCTATTCATAAAGATAAAAGGTAAAAAGTGATGCTAATAAATTTTTCCCATAAGATAGAGCCCAAAAGTGGCAAGTTAGGAAGGTTGGTTTGTAAGCTAAAAATAAGGACAAAAATAAAGAGAAGATTGGCAAGCCTATTTTGTACATAGTCTAAAGGCTTGAACCTCCTCCAAGGCTCCCCTACTACTTACCATTTCTATTTATTTCTCAAACTTGATCTTTCTATGGGACTTTGCATCTAATGTAGGTTGTTTAACAAATCTTGTAAAGTTGGTTCTACTATAGCTAGGTTTGATCATGTTGGGGCATTATAGGATTTGAACTCATAATGTTTTATTATGAAGAGCTTCTGGATTCAACTATGTGTGTTTTTGCATCGACGTTTCGGATCATACACAATGATCCATCATCAGGAAGAGGAGTTATGGTTTGGATAGTAGACCAGACCTTTATAAAGGGATAGGAGAGGAAGAGAAAGGAACGAAATACGAGGGGTGGGATGGGAGGGTAGAAATTATAATAAAACAAAAACAAGAAAATGACAAAGAGACAAGGAGAATATAAGTGAATATAAAGAAGGGAGAAAGAATAAGTGTCAAACCCAAAAACAAAGAAAACAAAAAATGTACAAATCTACCAATACAAGCAAAGCTTAAGAGAAAGTGTCCAAGTAAAAAACAAAAAATTCCAAATGCACAACCAATAAATATAGACAATAAAGTGGAAACCTAATAAAATAAAAAATAAATTAATAAAATACTATATAATGTATATATATAATGTTAAAAAGGCCAAGAAAACTAAAAAAGAGATAAAAATGCAACAAGCAAAGACATAAAAATGAAAACGAAGTAACCAAACCTAGACAAAAAACCAACACACACAAAATTAAATGTATTGTATAATAAAATATAAGATAATAATAAAATAATAATATAATAGATAATGAAAAAAAGGGTACATAAATTATAAAAGATACACACAAAACATGAGGTACCAACTCACAAAAAACACTAATGAGTGTGTGGGTGTGCATTAAGATGAAAATGAAACAACCAAACGAAGCCAGAAAACCTTATAAACGCAAAAATTTAAATCGTATAATAATATATAAGATAAAAATAGAAAAATAATATAATATGAAAAGAAAAAAGCATTCACAACAGTATAATAGAAACACACACAAAACACGAGGTACATACACCCATGTAACATGCAAGGGAAGAAGGGCCAGAGGTGAGAATCCGCAATCAAGGGGGAAAGAGAAAAGAAAGGAGAAGGGGGTGAGGAAAGGTAAAGGTGAAGAGAAAGCATCCGTTAATGAGGTCAAAGAGGAGGGGGGAAGGTTAAGGTCAGAGGAGAAGGAGGGGCAAGGAAGGGAGGGAGGGACGAGGCAAAAGAGAGGGGGCGAATCAAGAGGGATGAGGGGACGATTGGAGGGAGTTCAAAAGAGGTTGCCAGGTTGGGCTAAGATGCCACCCTTCATCCCGATTAAGATTGGAGGGATGACGTCTAATAAGGATAGCTTCTTGGAGTTTCCTCTTGAAAAAGCAGTCTTCCTTAACCAGGACTTGGGTGTACTCAAGACAATTGTGGTATTTAGTATGGAAGGAGTGCTCCGCTAGGACAGACTTAGAGATACGATCATGTCTAATGTCTGCACTATGCTCCTTGATCCTAGTGCTAATGGATCGTCCTGTTTCACCAATGTATGGAGTCCCACAGGTGCATACAATCTTATAGACATCAGAATTGGTGAGATTATTTCTAGGATATTTGGAAGAAGAAATAAGATTCCTAAGGGTAGAGACGGGTTTGAAAGTACATAAGAGGCTTCTCTTGCGTAGGATTTTGGAGATTTTATTAGAGAGGCCCTCTATGTAGGGGAGGGTGGCAACCCAAGAAGCACTCAGGACATCTAGCTTCGAAATGGGGTGCAATCAATTTTTAGCAAGCTTAAAAGCACGAGAGATAAATTTATTGTGATACCCATTCAACTTAAAAACCTGGGAAAGGTGTGAAAGCTCTTGGTCAATGTGATCCTTATCACAGATGCAATAAGCACGAGTGGCTAGAGTTTTTAGGACACTAGCTTTTTGGGCCGGATGGTGGTGAGATGAAGCATGGAGGTATAGGTCAGTGTGGGTTGATTTTCTATAGACACTACGAGCAAGGGAACCGTCCTTTTTCCTCATGATTAGGATGTCCAAGAAAGGGAGTTGGTGGTCGGTTTCAAGCTCCTTGGTGAATTGAATGCAGTCCAACAAATTGTTAAGGTGAGAGTGGAAAAGCTCCAAATTGTGAAGGCCATGAGGCCAACATATGTTGGTGTCATCAACATAGAGTTTTCACCACCTAGGCTTGAGGGGGAAGGAGTTAAGAGCTAACTCCTCAAAATGTTGCATATAAAGGTTGGCAACAACAGGGGACAAAGGGGAACCCATGGCAACTCCATTAGATTGCTCGTAGACCACATCTTGGAAAGTGAAGAATGTGGAACGAAGGCATAATTCTACGAGATAAGCAATCTCATCATTGGTTTTATGTCTAATTAGTTCCAAGGAGTCAACTGGTGCAAGAGCACCTAACACAAGGTGGCCTCCATGAGGCATTTAAATTCATGTTTGTTTAGAAGATCAGGTTTTGTGTTGTAATAAGGTCTTTCAGACCAATGCATGTCATTTCTGTTTGTATCTAGACTTAGAACAAACTTTGTAAGTCCCAAGTAAGTAGGTTGCTTTTGTCAAGTTGTTAGATGGTTGGTCTCCCAGCCGCTTGGAGACGGTTAGTTTCTCCCAGCCGCTTGGAATCAGTCTCCCAGCCACTTGGAATAGGGTTGGTGTTCCTCTGACGAGCTTATAAACCCAGGGAAATGAACCAACTCAGGATATGATATTGTAATTGAATGCAATTGTGCGAATGTAATCGAGCATTGTGAAGGAGAAATCAAACTGTTCTGTATCATCAATCTGTTTTCCGTTCTCTGTAAATACAAATTGCATAGCTGTAGATTTCTTTTCCTTTCTGTAATTCCGTTGTTGCAAAATGTTGATGTGAAGCATTCCACTGGTGAGATTTCTGTCGAAATCAGTGGAATGGCTTCGTTGTACAGATATCTGTTTTTGTTTCCTATTTTGTTTTCCTGTTCGGCGGCGCAGAGGACCAAATTGGAGTGTGCACAGTAGATCGCCTAGTATCTCCATGTGCTAGGGTTTGGATCGGAGGAGTTGGAGCTGTTGTCAGTGAGACAGAGGCCATCGAAAAAGCATTCCTCGCTCAGAGCGACGAGGATAGTCTGGCCGAAGGGAGGTTTAAGCCATTGAATGGAAATCGTGACCTAAGATTAAGAGATCAAGGGTGCTAAGGTCGAAGGCGACCGATGGTATTGATCTTGCCGATAGGAAGTGTCGGTCAGACTTGGCATGTTGGTGAAGCATTTCCTACCATGGCCGATGGAAATTGTCTTAGCGATAAGTGAGAACCATAGAGTCATCCATCGGGGAGAGCTGTGGGGTCGGAGTGATAAACTGCAAGGTGGCTGACGGTGTAAGTCTTACCGATTGAGGCTCCCCATCATATTGGTATCAGAGCTAGCGAAAGCTCTGGGTAGAGGTGTTGTGGATTTGATTTCTGTCATTGAGAAGGCAGATGACGAGTTGCTCGTGCCACCTAGTTGCGAGAAGGAATAGGACTCCTGTAGTGTGTGGGCAGATGATGATGAGGACTGTCAAGACCATTCACCAATAGAGGTTTGGCTGGAAGAGGGTGCAGAGTGAGGCCACTGAGAGAGAGAGTGGTAATGCATCTCTAAGATCTGCTGTTGGATGAGAGGAATGGGTCTGTAGCAGCGTGTAGGAGGAACAACTAATTGAGCATTGTGTTGTAGTCAAATTGAGGATTTGCAGAGTGTTGGCATTTGGGTGCTGTCTGTGAATGTTTATGTCAGATAGAGAGAGCGAAGGAGAGGCTAGCGATATGCCTCCAAAGGGGATGACCACCGAAGTGGTCAAGAAATTTCAAGAGATGGAAGAGATGATCAAAACTGGAGTCAGGGAAGCACTCCAAGCATAATTGAAGGCAATGAAGATAGGCAAAAGGATAGAGGAAGATTCAGATGAAGAAGAGGAGAAAGAGGAAGAAGCAGAAGAACAAGAAGAGGCAAAGATACCAGCTGAACAAAAGCAATTCTTGGAAGCCATTAAGGCTATTGGCAAGGACTCTTCAGAGGCTCGGATAGATGTCCCCATGTTTAGTGGGAAGATGAATGCAGAGGAAGTCATGGAGTGGATTGAGGCTCTCAACAACTACTTTGAGTACAAAGAAGTTCCCAACAATAAGAGAGTTAAGTTTGCAAAAACTAAACTCAAAGGTGCTGCCCTTACATGGTGGAATTACACCCAAGGAGAGAGGGTAAAGAATGGGAAGAGTATGATATCTTCGTGGAGCAAAATGCTGGAGAAGATCAAGTCCCAGTTCCTTCCATCTGACTACGAGGTGCAGATTTACAAGAAAATGCAGAACCTTAAACAAAAAGATATGGATGTGGCTACTTACACCGAGGAGTTTCACAAATACACTCTTCATTGTGGGTACATGGAGGATGAAAAAGCCAAGGTAGCAAGGTATCTAAATGGTCTGAGGATCAATATTCAAGATGAGATAAGTTTATTTACCCCTGAAATCGTGGAAAAATGCTTTCAAGTAGCATTAAGAGCTGAAGAGGAAAGGTGAGCAGCAGAGCAGAGGAAGAGGTGACAAAAATTTTAGAGGCAGTTTTGGAGGAAGAAGTCCCAACCAGTGGCCTAGTGGTGAGTCTAGCCAAGAAGAACAAGTTGGAGACTCAAGTAGCAGAGAAGGCTACCGAGGAAGAAGGCCAAATGAAAGAGGTGGGACAAATGGATCAGACAGAGGATCCAAGTTCTCCAACATGAGATGCTATAATTGTAATCAGATAGGGCACCCGACCTATAAGTGTCCAGAGAAGGCCTCAACTTCACATGCAATGAGAGAAGAACCACATTGACTCGAGAGGATGCAGGGAGTGTCACATCTCCTGAAATGAATTTGACATCAGAAGTGGGAGAAAATCTGATGATCAAGAGGACACTACTCAAAGAACCAGCGCAGACTGAACCATCACAGAGGAGAGCTCTTTTCAGGATCAATTGCAAAAGCAAAGGTAAAATATGCAAGGTAGTCATAGATTCTGGTTCAACATATAATATGGTGTCTAAGGAAATGGTGGATAAATTGAACATAGAAAGGATTCCTCATCAAACTCCTTACAGAGCATCTTGGGTAAGTGATAGTCAATCACTTTTGGTAGATGAGAAAGCATATGTTGATTTTGAAATCGGAGAATATAAGGAGAGAATTTTATGTGACATTTTGCCCATGGAGTGTTGTCACCTACTTTTAGGTAGGCCATGGCAATTTGATAGGCAAGCATTGTATGATGGATATGCTAACACATACACCATCAAGCAGGATGGAAAGACTTTTGTGATGACACCATTACAAGAGGGTGCTACAACACAGCAGGTAGCCAAGATCATTTTGGTGGGTAAGAAAGAGTTTGTGAAGATGCCTGAAGAAGAGACAAGGAAAGTTGAGGATACCTCAAGGAGTGAGGTTACCAAAGATCACAGTTTGAAGGTGATTTCTGTTTTGAATGGTGGAGATCAGATGGTAATGTTTGAGATGGATCAGAAGAAGGTCAAAGAGCAGGTCTACAAGCAACCACAAGTTGATTGGAAAGAAGAGGATGCTATCATAGTAGGGGCCATTGTTTGTCCTCTAGAGCCAACAAGAGTTGGAAGGCAAACATATTCTACCATAGCAGCTGTACAAGAAGCATCACACAAGGTTTTGAATGCAGGTGTTCAGGCAGATATGATAGTAAGCAATCATGGCGTACAACATCCACATTTGGTTGCAAGCACTCACTCATGGCAAGGTGTGAGTAGAGCCTACAATGCTAGGCATGAATTTTTTATTCCATGGAAGCAAGTTGCAGTCCAGAGATCGTGGGGAAGGCATGATGCAGCAAAGGAGGACGGTGGTGCAAGACACAGACTCAACTCATGGGACATGAGTTCTTTTCTAGGTGGGGTGTATGGTGCAGGAGCACCTAACACAAGGTGGCCTCCATGAGGCATTTAAATTCATGTTTGTTTAGAAGATCAGGTTTTGTGTTGTAATAAGGTCTATCCGACCAATGCATGTCATTTTTGTTTGTATCTAGACTTAGAACAAACTTTGTAAGTCCCAAGTAAGTAGGTTGCTTTTGTCAAGTTGTTAGACGGTTGGTCTCCCAGTCGCTTGGAGACGGTTAGTTTCTCCCAGCTGCTTGGAATCAGTCTCCCAACCGCTTGGAATAGGGTTGGTGTTCCTCTGGCAAGCTTATAAACCTAGGGAAATGAACCAACTTAGGCTATGATATTGTAATTGAATGCAATTGTGCGAATGTAATCGAGCATTGTGAAGGAGAAATTGAACTGTTCTGTGTTGTCAATCTATTTTTTGCTCTCTATAAATACAAATTGCATAGCTGTAGATTTCTTTTCCTTTCTGTAATTCCGTTGTTGCAAAATGTCAATGTGAAGCATTCCACTGGTGAGATTTTTGTCGAAATCAGTGGAATGGCTTTGTTGTACAGATATCTGTTTTTGTTTCCTGTTCGGCAGCGCAGAGGACCAAATTGGAGTGTGCACAGTAGATCGCCTAGCATCTCCATGTGCTAGGGTTTGGATCGGAGGAGTTGGAGCTATTGTCGGTGAGACAGAGGCCATCGGAAAAGCATTCCTCACTCAGAGCGACGAGGATAGTCTAGCCGAAGGGAGGTTTAAGCCATTGAACAGAAATCGCAGCCTAAGATTAAGAGATCGAGGGTGATAAGGTCGAAGGCGACCGATGGTATTGATCTCACCGATAGGAAGTGTCGGTCAGACTTGGCGTGTCGGCGAAGCATTTCCTACCATGGCTGATGGAAATTGTCTTAGCGATAAGTGAGAACCATAGAGTCATCCATCAGGGAGAGCTGTGGGGTCAGAGTGATAAACTGCAAGGTGGCTAACGATGTAAGTCTTACTGATTGAGGCTCCCCATCATCAACCATAGGGACTTTGGTGAACAAGGACACCACATCAAAACTAACCAAGATCTCATTATCCTCCAGCTTTTTGTCATGCAAGAATTTGACAAAATGGGCAGAGTCCTTAATGAAGGAGTTTGACTTCCCCACTAGGGAAGAGATCAACTTAGCGAGGAAGGCGGCTAACTTGTAAGTGGGGGAATGTGTGGTGTTAATGATAGGTCTGAGAGGAATGCCATGTTTGTGGATTTGGGAGCCCCATAGATACGTGGGGTGAGTTCCTTATGAGGAAGAAGACGTTTCTTGGTAAGGTCATCAAAAGAGGAAAGGGCAATAGCCTGCTTAACTTTTTTGATAACCTTAGAGATAGGGTTATGGAGAAGAACTTTGTAGCTCCCACTGGTGGTTAGGTGGTTGAGCATCTTGGCAATGTAGTCAGGTTTGTCAAGGATGACGGTGGCATTCCCTTTGTCAGCTTTGGTAATGACGATATCACTATTCTTTGTGAGTTTTTTGAAGGCGAAAAACTCATCTTTGGGAACATTCGACAAGGGGCGTTTCGCATGCCTGAGGGCCACTACATAGTCCTGTTTGATCTCGTTAGCCACAGAATCAGGAAGTGAATGGATGACATTTTCGATTTCGATTAAAAAGTCCACTTTAAGGATGGACGTAGGAGTGACAACAAAGCCCAAGCCTCTTTTGAGGAAGTTAAGAGCAAGGGGGTCAATGTGAAGCTTAGAAAGATTAGCGACCAGCGTGTCCTCCCAATTTATGATGCCATTGGGAACGAAATCTCCGTGCTAAGTTTAGGAGAGTTAGCACGTCCATCGTGGTCGCGCAAAAAAGAGGAGGGTGAATTGGGACACACCAAGGTGGAGGGGTGTGAAGCTAGTGAGGAGGGAGGTATGGTGGTCACGGGTGGAAGGATCAAAAAGGCTGAGAGGGAGGTAGAAGGAACCATGTGGAAAGGGTAGGCCGCGTGGTAAAGAAGAGGATCGATGGACATGGATGAAGAGATTTCTACATCATCAATGGCCGCTGCGTTGGGAGGACGGAGGGGAGTAGGTTGGGATGGGATAGGATGTAGCATGGGGCGCGAGGAGGGTGTTGGCGTGGGCGGAAAGGAAGAAGGCAAGTTGGGAACGGATGACGAGGGGAGACCATCATGGAAATAAGTCAATTCATCATAAATGTAGTGAACGTTAGTATGAACGGTACCCTGAGATTCACCTACACTGTGAGCGATTGAGGGCTGGGCTTAAACAACACACTAAGCTTTGACTTGCTTAGGTCGCTGGTGGGCCCCTCTCTTATTGACACATTAACAAAACAGAGTAAGAGAAAGGACCCACCACCTAAGCAAGTCAAAGCTTAGTGTGTGCTGTTTAAGCCCAGTGTGTGGTTGGTGGAGAGAGGAGACAACAGCGAAACTGACGTCGCTGCAGGAGAGCTCTGGATCGATGGAGAGTCCCGTTGGATAGCAGGTAAGAGACCAACTGCTGTAGCAGGTAAGAGATCAACAATAATTCGAGGGGAAGAGGTGAGATGCCAAGGAGTGTGTCTGGTTGAAAACATCTCGTTGTGGTCTGGAGTTTGAGAACATAGTGCTGAGGAGTGAAGAGGAGGCCTGGAAATTGAATCACAGCGACTTGAGACCTCTGACTTGGGCAGGACGCTGCAAGATGATGAAGAAGGATCCCTTGTCAAAGAATGATCAATGCAACCTCAAGGGGAGGTGGCGGGATGCTGAGGAGTGAGATTGGAGTTTGAAACACAACGCTATGGTTTGGAGTTTGAAAACACCACGCCGTGGAGTGAGAAGACTGCCTGGAATTTGATACACATCGGCACGAGGCCCCTGATTTGGGTAGGTCGCTGCAAGGTGATGAAGAAGGATCCCCGCCATAGCAAGACCATCGGAAACTCGAGTGGAGGTGGTGAGATGCCGATGAATAAGTCTGGAAGAGCCAAAAGCGACAGGGAAGGCTCGATATTTCTTACTGAGCAGTCTGGAACTCATAATGTTTTGCTAAGAGCCTCTTGCAAACAAAATCATAGAGCCTTGAATAAAATAGGATTTCATGAGACTCAACTCAAACCCACCTATGTTTATATTTCAAGATTACATTCATTCAAATATTAGACAAATTCTTTAAACCTATAGGACATGTTTATAACATACAAAAACTTGCTTCAATCACCAAAATAATTTGTGTAGTGTATGATTGCATTGGGGGAGGCATTCTCTACTCAATGGTGGTTTGGGTGTGTGTCTCTCTCTTAAGCTTTATTTTACTTAGTTTGTGTTAGTTTATAGCACAAGTGATACCTACTCTGCTTTTCAAGACCCATCCCTCCAACCTTGAGTTTATTTTAGTAGCACCTATTCAAGAATAATATATCACTGGGGTAAAATACTTTTGAGATTTTAGAACACCTTTCCCTACTATAGAGCCTCGCTTCTACATTTGTTTTGTTTCAAGCTAGGTAGCTTGTTTTGTCTCAAGTGGTGGCCTCTTCGAATCTCATATCGAGTAGTTTGCATCTTTCAACGAGATGTCAAAAATAGAGGATCGTCTACCACATGGAAGCATTTCACTTCATATCGGGTTGCCACATGTCGCATTTTCGCAACATCCTAGCATTGGCAGGTTTGACACAGCCTTCACGATGTGCCATTGGTCAAAGTGTCTACATTGGATTGTGGTAGGCCCATTCAATTTAAAGAATGATGCTTCTAGGTGTTGAGGTTTCACTACCTCTAAAGGGTGTCAGTTGTGACACATCAAAAAGATGCACCATTGGCCAACTCAAATGAATCATCATTTGGTGGGGCTAGCTTCTTTAAAAGAATTGATAGGAAAAGGAGCCCATAGAGAACTCCATGTGGCAGGGCCTCTCACCTCGAAGACCTTGGCAAGTTTAATACATCAAAACGATGCACCATTGGTTAGGTGCAATAGGTCACAGTTGGTGGGCCCCCGATGAATCAAAAGGAAATATACATAAAGGGGCTCATGGAGCACCATGTAGTGAATCCACGCACCTCAGAGAGATGGTAGGTCTGATACAGTCTCATTGGTGCCCTTGCGAGACAAGTGTCATAAGTCATCAGCCAATGGGCCTAGATTCTCATGAAGGGAGGAGCCGATAAGGAGCCAAAAGAGGCAAGTAGAGGGGAGACACTTATCACGTTCGTGCACCATTTCAACAAAGTAGGCCTAACACATCCAAGGCACAACGTTGTGTTGTCGCATGGTGGTAGGACCCGCTAGATTGGCAGAAGCTGCGAGGGGCTTTTCAAACCATCAATCATGGTCCTAAGAGATTCAATGGTTCATGCTTTATGAAGGACCTTTCAAAGAAACAAAGGGAAGAGATGCACTGATAATTCAAGAAAATGAGTTAGCAAGCCTCCTAGGCTTGTGAGGAAGCATAGAGGCATCCCTGGAGTGAAACACAACAACTCAGTGGTATGTTGTGTTTATTCATTGAGCCTCATACATGGTTGTTCAGTGAGTCTTGAATGCCTTAATCTTGTTCTCGCTACACCATTAATGCTAATTCAGATATGAGGCAAAGGGAAATGGAGTTGTTGTAATTCAATGTCGTGGTGGAAAAGATAGATGGGTTAAGTGTTTCCCACCTGAGGTGACTTTTTGAAATCTAAGTTTCGATATATGCCTATTTAGTTGATGTATGGGGGGTTGGGTAGTGTTTATTCATTGAGCCAGTTTGAGACCCTGGGAGAAGAATCGATAGGCATTTTTAGCCTTTGTGGGTTCTTTTCAGAGTCAATTGAATGCCTTATCACTGTGCATTTTTCCTTTTGTAACCCATTCTCAATTCAATAATGAATAAAAGTAACATTCTATGCTAATCCTTGTGTCTGTTGAGTCTTCTTTCAGATCTTATGTATTAATGTTGTGCCTTTGTTTTCATTTCAATGAATGATAATAGTGAATGGTTTGAAATCATGCATGTTATACTCTTTCAAGCCATGAGTTAGTATTGTGAGTTAAACAGGTAAACACTATGTTGTTTCTGCATCAATTTAAGTACTATCTTTTGGTGTATCGCTTTAGAGTAGTTCCATTTAATTAAATTTTCTCTTCTCTTTCCTCTCCCCCATTAGAAGAAACAATGAGATTATTACAAAGAGTTGACTTCTAAAATTCCAAAGGTTATCCTGTGAGTCAAGTCCCACATTCACAAGATCTCCCATCTGTGGTGATTGATCTGGTTTGAGAGCAATCTTAGGCAATTTTAAACATCAACACCTACCTAGCAATGGCAATACTAAAACTTGTCCATCATATGTACATTCTTCTTACATATAATTTCTATACATTTTTCTATAAAATAAATGTGGATTTACTTAAAATATATTTTCCCTTTTACTATAAGACTATAAAATCATAGTTAAATAATGAAAAATTAATTTACTCCTAAAGCATTGGAATTAGAATGTGGTCTACTAATGTAACTTTCTTTATTGGTATAGTTTGTCTTCACATTGAGCTTGCTAGAGTTAAAGAAATATTATAGTATGACTAAGATATAAAAGCAATTTTGAACAACCATTGTAACTAAAGTAATGCTTAAAGGGCAATAATTCCTATCAACTTCAATCTTTACGTTGTAAAAAAAGTACTACTTTTGAAAAGATAAAGATGTGGTAGGGAATGTTTGAATAGTTAGATAATTTGGACCATGGGGCTAAGTTAGATGGCTAAACTTATGCAACTTTTCTATAACATAGAATTAAAATTTTAGGAAGACTCTATCACAAAGAAAATTTGATATATGTTCATCTTAATATCTAACATGTAAAAAGAAATTTAGTCATATTAAGTGAAACAAGAAAACATTTAATGTGATGGAATTTCAAAAAGTAATGATGACATAATTTAGTGGATTAATAACTTATAAATTAGTCTCTTAGTCATTGCCTTAGTTTTGCCACATCCTCTATTTGGTGGAACTAGCTTATCTAACTACAAGAGAAACCTCTAGGAATCATCCCAGACTCAAAGATAAATGCTTGTTCAAAAAAGGTATCCAAGTGTTTTGAGACTTGTGGGATATTATAAGATTCAAATTGAAATCGTGGAGACAACTCATGCTCTATTTCAACTTCTCATACAAAGACAAATTGCTAGTCCTTGAACTGCAAAATCTCATCCCTCCCAATCTTTCAATCCTGCTTTCCACTTTTTGTCATTCCAGTTTTCTCAAAGATTGGAGATGGCTTAATGGACACAACATTATATCATTTCCCCTCAAATCTATCTAAAATCAACTCTTTCCTTCTTTACTTCTTGTATGTGGGCTCGACAACATCTAGAATTGTAAATTCAAGTGGACTAAATGGAACAAACTCAACTCCTTCATTTAGCAATCCAAAGTTGATTCACAAGCCCAACTCACTTCATGGAAGCTTCTCCAGGTTAAATTACTATGGCAGCAACCTGAAATTTATTTATCTACTCCCCTCTTGCCCTTTTTGTACCAAGATTGAGTTCATCTTGCATTGCTTTTGGTCTTACCCCATGCTTGCATACTCCGGTGTTCCCTTATATTCTCTCAGCTTGCTCTTTTTCACTTTGCTTGGTCAATTGCTCTCCTTAGCACTTCTGCTAAGCACAATGTGGTGACCAACACTTGTCAGCAAGTTATTATTAGACACATTTGGAAATAGTGATGCCTGGTTGCCTTCTCCCAATTAGTCTATCCTTTGCAAGTAGAACTTCAAATATTATGCACTAATTTGTTTCTTAAGATGATTAACTTTGCCATGGTGATCAAAGGACAATTTAGGGATAATAATAAGCTTGTAAAATAATTTAACAACTAACAATCCCAACTTCAAGGCTTGGAGGCTAAGCATATTATCTAGAATTCTTAGATGAATGGGTGACTTTCTCCTGTAAGATTTCTTGGTTGCATTCTACTTCTAGTTCATGTAGTGGTTTTGGGTAATGTGGTTCACCATTCCTTTGTGATGGGGCATTAACATATCAAGGATATTTTGTTTATTGTTTCCTTGCTTATTTTCATTGATGGAGGTAATTCACATATGCTGTAGTATACCTAGTTTTATGAAGATTTGTGTCCACCTTGCCTTATTTTCGTTGTTGCAGTTTTGTATGCTCTTTCTCAGCACTATACTGTTGTAGTTTATAATATGCCTATGTTGATGTTGATGTAGTTGTTTTACAATTGTTATTTGTATTCAGTTTTTTTACTTATTCCAATGTTTTAAAAAATTATAAAATAATAAATAAGAAAAAAATCTAACAAATTCTATAATTTCTTTTAAAAACTGTGGATGTGCTCACTGAATCTATACATCCAATTACTAGTTTTACCTCCATCAAATTAACTTAAAAAAATACCTTTCAATACAAATTTTTAATCCTATTCACATATTTTTTTCATACTCATAAATGTATTTTACTTTACTTAATTTAAATACAAAGAATAAAATTTTCGAAGTACAACCACAATAGTCACCAAATGGTCAATAGAAAAGTGGGAATCAAATTTATTGGGAAACTTATCTAAGTCAAATTCATTGAAAAACCACATCTCAAATCAAATTTGGGTTTCAAAGAGTACTATTATGCCTACAAATTGTGACCATTAAGACTTGGTTTTTTAACTTATTTTCTAAGATCTTTCTACTCTTTCCTACTAAATTATATTATTTTCTGACGGGGTCTCTGGCAAACTTTGAAAAAACAGACCATCGACTTCAATAGTCAAAGGTGAAGGTATTTACCATTTTTTATTGATTGTTTGACCATATAGATGGTGCTTAAGGAGAGTGCGGCTGGAGCTTTATCTGCTCTTTGTTTATATTTCCCCTGTTCTGTGAGAAAATAACTTTAATTAAAATGGGGGATCCTTTCATCTCTGGAATGATTGGTTGCGCTATTCAGCTGGCTGCAGATCAGATTATTCATCACATCAAGGTTGCCATCCGATGCAGGAAAGAGTTGGATGCCCTAAAACTTCTGCTTCTGAGAATTCAATCAATGAACGGAGAAATGCAGGAATATCGAAAGGCTTTGAATTCTGGCAGAATGAGTACATCTCCTCACCTTCCTTTGCCCTCCGCGGTCAACATCTGGTTGAAGGAATTGAATACTCTTCTGGAGGAAGCATCTGATTTGGTTCAGTACTGTACTGTACGCTCATACTGCCATCTCTTTTCTCGTTACAGAACGAGCAGAAAGATCAGGCAACTCATTGAAAATGTGGAAAAGCATGTAGCCTCCACGCCTTCCGTTGCTTTTCTGCACCAACTGGAGCAGCATGTGGCCAATCGGCAAGTGCTTGAGCAGATTCAAGAGAGGATGGACTCTCTTGATCTACGTACTTCAGGCACATCTGGAGATCTCTTTCCATCCACTTCTTCAGCTGCTCCCAACAAGAAGTATATTGAGGAGGCACTCATTGTCGGACAAGATTCTGCATCAAATAAACTTGTGGAACTGATTGATTCACAGCAGCACAAAAATGTGTCTAGTTTCGGCCTACTTGGGAAGGGCGGGGCCGGTAAGACTCTACTTCTCAAACGAGTCTTCAACAGTAACCAGGTACAGAGTCTCTTTTGCCATAACTTGATGCTTTGGCTTACTGTTTCACAAACTCCATCTTTCAATGCTCTTAGAAATGATCTTGTCAAACAAATAGCTCTTCAAGTAAATCAAAAATTGGGTAGTAGAGAGGAAGACCATGTAAAAAATTGGTTGAATGAAAGCATGAGAAAACACAAGTTTGCCCTGTTTTTAGATGATGTTTGGGAAACAAGTGCAGTCTCCTTGTTAGAGGAGCTGTGTGTGCCTCACTCTCCACAACACAACTCCAGCATCATCATTTCCACTTCCAGAAATAAGAGCGTCCTCTCCCAGTTGGGCATTCCACCATCATCAATCATCCAAATGCAAAACTTGACTGAGGATGACAGTTGGAGATTGTTTTCTTCCCATGCTTTTTCATACAGCGATGGAATTTTGCCCATGAGCATTGACCAAGAAACAGCAAGGCGTGTCTGCAAGGAGTGCGGGGGTCTTCCATTAGCCCTCAAAGTAATCGGGCAGGCAATGGCAGGCATGACTCAGTCAAATGAATGGGAATTTTCACTCCAGAGGTTGCATAACGATGTTACACACTCCCTTTCAAGCAGGTTGAGATTAAGCTATGATGCTTTGGCCGACGTGGCCAGCTATGGCGTTTCCTTGCAATTGTGCTTCCTCTGCCTCGCCGCTTTCTCAGAAAATCAAGTCATCTATACTGCAATTGCTACAAAATATTGGATTGGAGAAGGATTGGTGGCTGGGACAGATCCTTTTGAAATTGGAGAGATATATGTCAATTTGTTAGCGGACCGATGCCTTATTGAACCACTCTGGAAGGACCAAGATGGAAAGGTGACCTATTTCAGGATGCATGATGTTTTGCACGATTTAGCACATCAAATTGCGGAGAAGGAAGAAAAATGCTTCTTTCAAGCAGGTAGAGGTTTTCGAGAGTTTCCAGTAGAGGATTGGTCAGGACACGTCAGAATTTCATTGAGGAATAATAGTTTGACTAAGGTTCCTAAGGCATTCAGAGCTCCATGTATCCGCTCCTTGCTACTTGCTTATAATCCTTCATTGACACAAATTCCAAAAGAGGTGATAGGGAGTATGACCGCTCTTAGGGTCCTCGATTTGTCTGGGACTCCTCTTCAGTCGTTGCCAAACACTTTGGGATGTTTGAAGCATTTAGTTTGCCTCAAGTTACGCTTTGTTCCAATCAAGAGACTGCCCGACACTGTCACTGCTCTCCGAAACCTTCAGATATTAGATCTTTGCGGGTGTGGTATTACACAACTCCCATCCGGCATTTCTAAGTTGACTTCCCTAAAACATTTGGACATTCCTGTGAACATCTGCAGCACATCCCTTATGGGATCTCAAACCTTACCTCTCTTGAGTACCTGAATGCTTACGGTTGCCCAAATATAGGGTGGAATAAGTGCAGAAGGGATCGGTTTTCAATTAATGATATGGGCATCCTAAACCAACTCAAAAAATTGGCGCTTACAAATAATGGTCAAATAATTCTAGAAGGAATGCTTGGAACCATGAAGCAGATGGAATCTCTATATTTAGATGTCACAGATATAGCAAGCCTACCGAATGACATGATTGCAATGTCAAAATTGAGGAAACTCTGGCTAGTTTGTCCTCATTTCCTCCAAATAGAAAATTCATTTTCTGGATTTCAACATCTGAGCTACTTTGGCTTGTACAACTGTGGCATGTTGAAACAGCTACCTGTGTTGCACAAACTTCCGAGTCTAAAGCACCTGGAGATTATTTCTTGCCCCAACATAGAGAAGTTTCCAGAGGAATTTGGCAAGAAGGGAGCATTTCCCAAGCTGGAGGTATTTTCAATGGTGGAGTTGGAGAAGCTAGAGCAGCTGCCAATAGTGGAAGAAGGAGCACTGCCTTCACTTAAAACATTGACAATAATGAAGTGTGAGGCATTGCAGAGGTTACCACACTGTTATTGGAATTTGAACAATGTAGAGAAGATAAGTGTATATGGTTGCTCAAAGGTTCAACTTGTCATGGCAGAGGAAGAAAATTTTATCAAGAGAAAGAGCAAGGTGCAAACAATAACATTATCTACCACAGAAACTCAAGCATTGGTAGAGCGCTACTTTGATATCCTTCGAGGGGGTGAACATTTTTATTACGGTGAGTTTTGGTGTACAGAGAGGTTTCAGTTTTTGGCCGACATTAGTCGAGTTTATTTGTTTTGAGTTATACTGTTATATTGCCATTGGGCAACAAAAATTTAATATTTTTTTTAATCAATTCTACAATATGAGTATGTACATTATTTGGGAATAATATATGTAATCTTAAGGGATAAAAGTTGGCACCCTTTTACTTTTATATTTTTATTTTATATTATTTTTGGTATATGTTGTAAATTTATTATTGTAGTGTTTATTTAGACTTGTTTGGTATACAAAGTAACTTCTACTATTAATCTTACTAGTAAAAATTTTATACAAATTATGTTAGTTAGGACTAGTCCATTCTTTTAGGTCGCTTGTCAACTTGGACTATACCATATATCTTGGTTTTGTCCATATATCTTGGTTTGGTTTTGTTTCAATTAGCAGATCTGCAAGCTCGGCCTGGAAGCAAACATGAGGGAGATCCCAAACGTTTTGCTGTTGTTTTAAAAAGGTGGTTGCTTTGTTTTAATGTACATATCATTCATTTCCTCTGACATTACAGATTCTAGTTCTTTAGGCGTGGGATTTCTCTTCATGTTCTCTTACAACTGTGAGTAACTGGATGTTTTGTTGTCTTTATTTCCTTCTGAATCTTATTATTACTGAGCTTTGTTTCGATTTTTCATTTTAAAAGTTAGGATGATTGAAATTATTAAACCAGAGAAAAAGAAAAGCAAAAACCATTATCAGAAAAAAAAAAAAATATTTAAAGAAAATAGACTGTCTCAACATTGAGGTTAAGGAACCAGATTATAGCAGACAGGGTGATCTTGGAGAACTATATAAGAAACCTAGTTCCAGCAATTTGTATGATGCATTGCACCTGGAGATTTCATGTTTATCATATAAATATTTTCTACCAAAGCGCTAGTTGAATACATCCTCCTAGACACTTTTTTTCTTTATCTCAGAGATATAATTAGCCAAATTTATATTACACATTAAAGTATATATACACCAGTAGTGGGTACTAGCGAGTTGCCTTTTTTTTGATGTGAGTGCCCTTTTACAGATTTTAAATCAGATAATTCTGAAAGATTGCCACTGATTCATCCACAAAAAAATTTCTATAATACAAGTTAGTTTACTGCAGATCAAGTTTTGCATTGCAACCAGACGTGTGGATTGGGCAAGGATTATCCACTGTGCTTTTTACTGGTAAGGTTTACATTATTTCGATCTTATAATAGAATTATTTAGGTGGTTTAACTATTTTTTTTTTAAAACATGGTAGTTGATTTAAGTTCTTTGTTTTGATGTTGGATTAGTTGTATAGATAGCCATCTGTATTTTTTAATTTCTTTTGATAACATAGTTGATTGCAGTTCAGTTTTGGGTTTCTAAATAGTTGGGTAGATAGGCTTCTGTTAGAATTTTTTAAAATGATATAGTTTATTTGAGTTCAGTTTTTGATCTTTGGATATTGGGGTAGACAGTTGGCTGCCTTTTTTTAAATGATATGATATTTTTAAAATTATATTAGTTGATGTATGGTCAGTTTTTGAAGTTTGAGTAATTGGGTAGATAGTGATCTGTATTTTTGTTTACTTAGTTGATTTATGTTCAGTTTTCTATGGTAGAATTTGGAGTTTCTTTTGAGTTTTGATACCCAGCATGGAAGAATTTGGCTTATGTAGAGATCGCCTCATTTTTAGATATTGTCTGAGTAGGAATTTGCTTGTAAAAAAAATTTGTTGTTGTTGAACTCACAATTTTTTTGTGGGGTGACCACTATTTTGTTGGGGGTGATCCAATGGTGATTGATTGATTTATTTATTTATTTATTATTTTTTTAAATCCAGTGGTGATTACTACAATTCAAATCTTGAAACAGTCAACTTTCAAGTAGCCTACCCTTGAACAGTAGTCGCAGAGTCAAATTTGTCCGTTGCACTTGGACGGTCTCAGCTATATCCCCCATTAAATGGCTATGAGAAAGTGGGTCCGTCCATTGGACTAGAAACCTAGACTGAAAATTTTCTGCATAGACCAAAATTACTTTTATTAAGTAATTGGATCTTCTACTCGACTTTAATCGTGGGATTTTCAACCTTTAATAAACTTTTTTTTATTGATAATCATATTCGTATCTTAACCTCATATTCAATGTCATTGGATTTGAGAAGGGATATCCTACAGCAGGAAGTTACAAGCACTGCACTGCAAGTCCCTGTGATTGGTGAAGAGTTAACAACAAAAAAATTTCTATAATACAAGTTAGTTTACCACAGAACAAGTTTTGCATTGCAACAAAAAAAATTTGTATATTGGATACAATGCCCTGTTTTCCTACAGATCTGTTATTCCTTTAGTTTATTGTTGGTTCTGATTGGATGAATGTTTGTGTTGCTTTGCAGGACTATGATTGTTGCTAATGGAAACCTGGAACTACAAAACTTCAGCATTAATTTCAAAGTTCTAAAATTTTCATTACACTTATGGTGAAATTGTATTGGAGTTTGAGGATTACTATGTTCTTTATCTTTGATGCTTGCAGTTTCTAGAGGCTCCTATTGTTAAAGAAGAAAATCTACTTGTTTTTCTTGCGCATCTTCCTTGATTGCTTGGATGTCTTCCCTGTCCTCTGAAGTCTAAACCAGTATGAGCAAGTGCTTCAAACATGGTTTTCTAGAAACTCTTTTGCTTGGCTGATCTGTCATTTGCCTTTTCTAGTGTATGCTGTCTGAAATTTTGTTTCAGCTTTCCTTTCTTTGAATTTTTGTAGACTTGTGCCTCTGTCTTGGTGTTTTGTTCCTGCAGAGACAACTGTATTTTTGTTCCTTATCTTTTTGGGATTGTGAGATCTGCTCTCCTGTATTGGGCACCCATCAAATGTCCATGTTCATGACAAGTTCTGCATTTGCATGAGATTTTTTTGTTGTCCAATGTGCTCCCGTTCAATACAACCCATGCCCAAGATTAGTCTATTATGTAATGGCTTATCCACATCTATAGTGATGCAAATCCTAGCATAGTTGAGGTTCCAGTGTTTTTAATAAACTCTGAAGCAATGATGTATTCTATAATGGATGTTCCTATCTTTCTTGGACAAGATTCATGCCAATATTCTCTTGGTAGCAATGGAAACTTGACCTATATTGGCATTATAATAGAAAGATCCTCAGTGGGATTGAAAGCAGGTGATCAATACTTCATGAATAGACTAGATTTCTGTGAGCCATGGGTCTCCTTGGAAGGCATTATATTCTGCTTGTATTGATTGAAAAACAACCATGAAATAGTGTTTAGACGTGATTAGGATTTCCACTGGGCATCATGTTTTTCCCTTTTCTTGCACCCAAATTCTAAGAGTTTTTGGTTCTGGATATGCATCCATAAAACCTGCATATAAGAACTCTTCATTAACAAGCCATAGTCTATTTCCATTTCATCGATGGAGAAAGAGACCTTAGTTAGGAAGAGTGTTGATTTCCATATAGCTCCTATTTTCTTTCTTTGTGGAAAAATTGGGTGTGAAGATTGTTATATGGGCATGGCATTGCAGAAATTCTATAGTTTTTCTTTATAAACTGGAGTTATTTCATTGGAGACTCCTGTCTTAAAGTTAGAATCTAGATTGGATTTCTCTACGATTCTAACAATGCTCTAAATTTCTTTATATCTGGGACCCTGTTGTTCTTGATGCTGCCTGGAGTCTTCTCACACGTCCCCATTGTCCAGAATATTATCTTTTGTAGTATGATGTTTAGTTTATCTTTGTTTTGAAAATGACAGTAAATAATGAAAATGCTATAATCTTATTGTATCCACTCATTTTAGAATCATGGTAGAATTCCATTTTTACCTGTACAATTCACCATTTTAGCACTAAGCATATGGTATGAGTTTTTATTTCTAAACTCGCTGTGATGAATACTTTTGTTCCCTCAGACAATATATTATATTTTGAATATTGTCCTAGGGCTTTCAGTGGTATGCACAAAAGCTTCAAGCAGATGAGGATGGTGACATAGCAGAGGAATTTCTTAATGAGGTTTTACCAGATGTAAGGAGTCCGGATGATTCAAGAGAGCGTCCAAGACTTGAATTAAGCATAGTATAAAACCTGTTACTCTAAAGGGCCCTGTGACTGTTTGACCAAACTTTGACCAGATATAACTTCTTAATCCTAGGGAATTTGAACATATATCAAGATGTCCTGATATGCATAGTATATCACCCTGATATGCATGTGATACTAATTTTACCATACTGCCCAAAGCAAGGGACAAGCAAGCAAGCGAAAAGTTGGGTCCCTATTTTGTTGGGGCAAAATGGGGCGTGTTGTGTAACCAGACAACAACTTGCTAGTCATAAACTTCCTCATCTTGATTATAATAACCTTTCCATTTTCCATTGTTGATCAAGAAACCTTCTCAAATCTGTGTCTCCATTTCTGATTTATATAAAAGATAATGTTTGCAAGGGTGTGAGCTATAGAATCATCATAGCAACATTAGTCACCTTGGTCATTATATTCTTGATTGGAACTTGCTTTTACAAACAAAAAATTAGAATTGGCAGCCCTCTAAAGTGCATAGTTAAAGTGTTTGTCAGGGTTACTAGGAACTAGAAGATGAAAGCATCCTCCTTGACACTACCTAAATGGGAGCATTCAAATGTGGTATGGACATACATCAAAACATAAATTACAAGGAAAATTTTGTCAGATGTTGTAGTTACAATTTCCCCAGCAGACGTGTATCCTAAATATGGAAGCATAGACGAGGCATGTGAAGTATTTGACAGAATGCCTCTAAGACACACAATCTCATGGACTGAAATAATTGCAAATTTAGCACAAATGGATTTTCTTGAAAATTTGTGTAAAGCCAAACTCGACAACCTTTGACAGCATTCTCCCCCACTCATGCCAAAATAGGAACCTTGGAATAGAGTATGGACATCCGTGAAAGCATAATGTAAAGGAGAATTTATGTCACATGCTATAGATGCAACTGCCCTGGTAGAGATGTATCCAAAATGTGGAACCATAAACAAGACATGCTAACTATTTGACATAATGACTCAAAGAGATAGTCACTCTTATACATCGATACAAGTAAGAAATACCTATGACATGGTTTTCAAAATGAAAGGAAATCAACGAAAATCCCAAAGACCTCCAAGCATCTTCTTTGCAAGAAGCTTGCTAGTCAGAAACTTCCTCAACTTGATTGTAACAACCTTACCATTTATCATTGTTGATCAGAAAACCTTCTCAAATTTGTGTCTCCATTTATGATTTATATAGCTGACAATGTTAGCAGGGGTGTGAGCTATGACGTCATCACAACAACAAATTAGTCACCTCAGTCATTATATTCTTGATTGGAACTCCCTTTTACAAACACAAAATCAAAACTGGAAGCCCTCTAAAGTGCATGGTTAAAGCATTTTTTAGGGTTGCCAAGAACTAGAAATTGAAAGCATCCTCCTTGACACTACCTAAATGGGAGCATTGGAATGGGGTATGGACATACATCAAAACATAAAATATAAAGAAAATTGTGCCAAATGTTGTAGTTACAATTGCCCTGATAGACTTGTATCCAAAATGTGGAAGCATGGACAAGGTATGCAATGTATTTGACAAAATGCCTCTAAGACACCTGGTCTTATGAACTAAAATGATTGTAGGATTAGCCAAAACAAGAACCTTGGAATAGAGCATGGACATCCATGAAAACATAACGAAAAGGAGAATTTCTATCACATGTTATAGATGCAACTGCCCTGGTAGAGATGTATCCAAAATGTAGAACCATAAACAAGGCACGCTAACTATTTGACATTGACATAATGCCTCAAAGAGATAGTCATTATTATACATCAATACAAGTAAGCATATTTATAAATAACTATACAATTTAAATTCAAGCAGATACCATAAGCCAAATAGTAAATTAAATCTTCAGAGCTTCCTAGGTCAGCAGAACGATAAATTAAGCCCTTAAAAAAACAAAATTAAAGATAAAACCGATTTTCTTTGAGATACACAGAAAAACATCTAATGCCAAGCCAAACAATAGAATCATCAAAATGTATTTGCAATTTATTGCTGCTGAAGCCATTCAATGGGATGGAAGTACCTGTCATCAAAGAAATACTGAAATTTGATGGAGGATGTTGTGGGAGTCGGAAGCGTTGATGACATCTGCAGGAGGAATGGAGCAGTCCATGGAAAGTCTCGGAACATTGAACAGAATGTCTAAGGGTTCTAATGTGAATTAATCACATGGACGAATCTCTTACCAACCTGTACATGCTAATCCAACATGACATTGTAAGATGTTGGTTGATGGATTTTGTTAGGGTTGTAAAAGATTTGGATGTTGTGATGGCTAAACGATTGGTTGGCAACCTATACATGCTAATCAACTCTAGAGCACCATGTCAACAACTTTGGATTTCTAGACTCGAGCTGAATGTAAAACAAACTTGCCGCCATGAACTTGAAATTACTAGCCGTCATGAACTTGAAACTACTAGTGAGCCAACACGTTAGGAATTATGAGCAGCACAACCACCATGATGTAATGTTGACCTTCTTGGGCATGCTGGCTATCTTTCTAGAAATTATGTACAATAATTCTAGTTTATTGAAAGCATTGGTTTATGATGTAATGTTGACCTTTTTGTCTATATTTGGCTAGATGTAATGTTGACCTTCTTGGGCATGCTGACTATCTTTCTAGAAATTATGTACAATAATTCTAGTTTATTGAAAGCATTGGTTTATGATGCAATGTTGACCTTTTTGTCTATATTTGGCTATCTTATTTCAACTCTAGAGCACCATGTGGCTATCTTATTTCATACTTTAAAGTTGAAATAAAATCTAGAAGGATGTAAAAAGTCTTCTAAATTTCACTTACTAAAATTATATTTCAAGTCTGGAAAGTTTAGGAATATATGGTTCTTGTGCTGCTCATAATTTCTAAGGTATTATTATTTTTTGGTTTATTGAATCTGTGGACATTTTATTTTGTTCCAATTTTAAAATTCTTTAATAGTGATTAAAAATAATATTTTAAAAGTTTTCTTCTTAAAGCTTTCTAGACTTGAAATATATGATTCTTGTGCTACTCATAATTTATAAGGTATTATGAGATTTATAACAAAGAACAAAGTTCAACTTGAAGGAAGTGTTAAAAGTAAGTACTTAGTCACTCTCATCTTTCCTCTTCCAAGTATATCATGCACACTGGGTATTATAACAGCTACTGCCCAAACTTGTGTCCCTTACTTTTTATGATTCATATACTTTTTTGTATCATGACCCCTTGGTTACTTTATTACACCTAATGTTTTTAACCACTATAGAAAATAATGTCTTTTAACCACAATGGAAAATGTTTTTTCCCCTTTGTCTTGTATGTTAAACTCATGTCTTACTCACAACTCCCTTTCCACCCACCCATTTTAGCCTCTACCAATACTTTTCATTTCTTATTCACTTGTGCCTCCTTATATCATTTGCTCTAGAGTTGACCGTAGCTATCTTTCTAGAAATTATGGGCAAACAATAATTTATAGTTTATTGAAAGCCTTTGTTTATGATGCAATCTTGACCTTTTCCATGTTGGTTATCTTATTTTAATTTTAGAATATCAGGTGACATCTTATTTCATGTATCGAGATAAGATAATGTCATAATATCATTATCAACTTACATAAGAAATACACCATCTTACACACTAGTTGATATATAAAAGACAACATAATTACTGTGGATCCAAAACATAAAGGAAAAAGGCATGGATATGCAATTTTTACTATTACAGTTTTCCCTCACTTTAACTTCATGTATTATTATTATTATTATTATAGTTTAACAGATTAAAATGAATAGTTTGTCAATGGGCCCTTGGTCTACTGGTGAAGTTGAATGGTTAATACCAAAAAAACTTATTTTAACATCCAATTATTTTTAGATATTTATTAATAGATAGAAAAATGGTGAAAACTCAAAGCAATGATTATATTCATTATTAAGGCTTTAAAATACTTATGTTCTAAATAAATTACCTATTAATATGGTATGATAAAAATGATTTTGAAATAAAACTAAAGTTGAAAATTTAATTATATTTTCAATTAATGCATATTAGTTTTATGTAATTTAAACTACATTAAAAAAATTAATATTATATTTTAATATATTGATTTTTTTGTTCTAGCATTTATAAATTGTGAGTGGCTCTTATTTTCCAAGAAGTTGGGTAAAAAAAAAATTAATGAATAGATTTTTATATAATCATTTATAAAAATAACATAGTAGTGTGCATACAACAAAAACAATTTAAAGATAGAAAAGGAAAATATTTATTAGAAAAGTCTTTTTTTATGTCAAACCCAAATCATTTTTGCTACTCAATACAAGAGCACAAGTCTAAGTTAGATATATCTTAACCAAGGACTAAGGGGTATCTATTTTGCCAAAGTTGTTCAAGGCATGATCTCGGCCTCATCCCTTGTTATTGCACCTTTGGAAGATTTAAACTTGCAAAGATGACATAATCAAGAAACATACCATCACCCTTATCAATTGTGCTCAACTAATTAAACTATAACCCTTTAATATTAGACAAATTCATCCCACCTTTCTTTCCAAACTGACATATTTAAGCTCAGCTTAAATACAAGATGTCCCTTCCATATTTATGATGGGCCACTCTTTAGTTTCTTGGGCATGTGATGAGTACTTTGAGAGTTGATTATTAAAAGGGTTACACCTTTGCCCATATTTTTGTCTTTATAATGACATTATTATTCTAAATCATATGAAATATGCACAAAAATCATAATTTTACCAAACAAGATACAATCCATCTTGGAGGCCACTCTTTACCATATTGGTTGGAACGATTAATGGAAATTGGTCTAAAGTGCCACATGTTTGACGTCAACAACTTTGGACGTCTAGACTCAAGTTGAACGTAAAATAAATAATTTGCTGCCATGAACTTGAAACTACTAGTTACCCAACCAATTAGGAAGGATATATATAGGGGCCCAAGTCTATCAAAGAACATGTAAGACATAATTAGATGCAAAAAACCTTATAAACATCATTATTGCAAAGTCTAGGGTACAAACATCCAAACCTTCTAGACTTGAAACACACTTTTAATAAGTGAAATCTACAAAAAAAAAAAATTGTGTTAGGTATTCACCTGTCTTGTTTCTTGTAGACATGAGAAACCCCACATAATTGACTAGAGTCAATATTTGATGTCCATCAATGCACATCTAGCAGCCTTAAGAATTTCACTGATCACATTTTAGAGGGGGGCTTGTATTCGAAGTTCACTTTTCTTCATGTATGTATTCTAGGTAAGACCAAAAAGCCTTACGCAATAGAGGTGAGTGAGTGGCCTCATAGCTATGATATTTGTACTCTCATCATCATGTCCATGATTGTAAGGTGGTGCTTGGGTGAATTGGGGATTGACACATGTCTTGGCAGTGACATGGACTATGGATCAGGGGAATTAAGAGTAGACATTTGGCAAACTCTACAAGATGCTAACAAAGAATTCTTGACAAGTAAAGCCTTAAGTGTTAGCACAAAGGTGCTCCTTGAGGAACCAACAAAATTTGGTATACCTCTTCTATATTTGTATATAGATGCAATACTAGACATGGTTAACTATAGATTAACATCTATCTTAAAATATTATTCCACAATAAATATCAACACCAAGGAAACCAAGCTCATTAGTTTTACCCTCTCAAAAAATATTCAATTACTAATATTACTCTGTCTTGTACAAACAAAACTAAAAGTGAACTCTTGTATTAAAAAACTAAAACTAAAAATGATCAACACTACAACACTCTACTTAAATATCATCCACTTCAATGGTCAAACAATCAATAAAAAATTTACATCTTATTCACAATAAAAGTGGTAAATATTTGTCCTATTTTTATTGACCAAAATTGAGTTTGACTATTGAAGTAGATGATATTTAAGAATAGCCCTACTCTAAACTCTTATAGCATACTATATAATATGCATGCAACAATCTAGAAACTTTTAATTCTCATACATGGAGTGCTTGAGAAGGTTTTAAGGCTTTTCAAATTAATACCTCAAAGAAGCCATTGCCGTTTGTGGTGGAGAAGTATCACTGTGGTTTGCTCACATGGTTGTCTAGCATGGCCATCACATCATGGACTGTCAGCTCCTCCATCACACACCTGTAGGCTTCAACATGACTCAGCCCGAGCATTGTGAAGCTCATAAAGAACTTCACATTAAAAAATTAAAATATATGTTCATGAAGAACTTCACATTCCAAA
The DNA here is from genome assembly GCA_027924645.1 of Cunninghamia lanceolata. Classification (NCBI taxonomy): domain Eukaryota; kingdom Viridiplantae; phylum Streptophyta; class Pinopsida; order Cupressales; family Cupressaceae; genus Cunninghamia; species Cunninghamia lanceolata. The sequence goes on from BSBN01001225.1 coordinate 12,345,877, forward strand.
AGCTCTAGATGTCAATTGTAGGCGGCTGCTTGCATGCATTCGTCCTTAGCAGCCTTAGCCCCAAACTTGTTATAATTGTCACAAAACACTCAAATCTCTTGCAGTTAGCAGCCTGTGAGTATGCATTACTGATGAAGCAGGCATTAGGGAAAAATGTTAGCGTCTAAGAAATACTGACGTTTGATGGAGAATGTTGTGGGAATCTGAAGCGTTGATAACATCTGCAGGAGGAATGAAGCAATCCATGGAAAGCCCCGGCACATTGAACACAATGTCTAAGCGTCCTCGTGAATTAATCTCATGGATGAATCTTTTACCAACCTGTACATGCTAATCCAGCATAACATTGTAAGATGTTGGTTGATGGATTTGTTAGGGTTGTAAGAGATTTGGATGTAAATGGCATTGTGATGGCTAAAGGATTGGTTGGCAACCTGTACATGCTAATCCAACTTTAGAGCACCACGTCAATAACTTTGGACCTCTAGACTCTAACTGAATGTAAAACAAACTTGTCACCATGAACTTGAAACTACTAGTGAGCCAACACGTTAGGAATTATGAGCAGCACAACAACCATGATGTAATGTTGACTTTTTTGGACGTGCTGGCTATCTTTCTAGAAATTATGGACAATAATTCGTAGTTTATTGAAAGCCTTTGTTTATGATGCAACGTTGACTTTTTTGGCCATGTTTGGTTATCTTATTTCAACTCTAGAGTACCACGTGACTATCTTATTTCATACTTCTTATTTCAACTTCAGCGCATCGCGTGACATCTTATTTCATACTTTAAAGTTGAAATAAAATCTAGAAGGATGTAAAAAGTCTTCTAGATTTCACTTACTAAAATTATATTCCAAGTCTAGAAAGTTTAGGGATATATAGTTCTTGTTTTGTTCATAATTTCGAAGGTATTATTATTTAATTTTTAATTTTTTTTTTGGTTTATTGAATTTGTGGACATTATTTTTGCTCCAATTTTAAAGGTCTTTAGTAGTGATTAAAATAATATTTTTAAAATTATTATCTTTTTAATTTATTGAAAGCCTTCTAGACTTGAAATATATGGTTCTTGTGCTGCTCATAATTTCTAAGGTATTATGAGATTTATAAAAAAAAAACAAAGTTCAACTTGAAGGAAATGTTAAAAGTGAGTACTTAGCCACTCTCATCTTTCCTCTTCCAAGTATAACATGCTAGATATCGTAAGAGCTACTGCCCAAACTTGTGTCCCTTATTTTTTATGATTTGGCTACTGCCCAAATTTGTTTTATGAAATTTGTATATTTTTTTGTATCATGACCCCTTCGTTACTTTATTACACAATCCACTGCGAGTGTACACAGAGCCCACAAGCACGCACATACACCTAATGTTTTTTAACCACTATGGAAAATAATGTCTTTTAACTACTATGAAAATAATGTCTTTTAACCAGTATGGAAAATGTTTTTGATATTGGTAAGCTACAAACAAGAGTGCATATCCCTATTACAAAAAGCCACACAGGCAGCAAAATAGGCCAATGGGTAAGAACAACCAAAAAATAGCAAACTAACAACAAACCATCATACTAGTAAGATAAGAGTACCAATACCAAAAACAACAGAAACACAGACTACTTAAGCAACTCCTTCCAATCATCCTTGAGAAACGTCAAAAGTTCCTCATTGCTAGCAGTCTTGCCATCCGTATCAACATGTTCATCTTGAGCATCTTGCAAAATAACCAGCGATGTGGCAGCACAGTGTATAACCTTAGAACAAACTATAGCAAGCATTTTCACTTTGTCCTCCACAGAGAGCAACCTCTTCTTCATATCATCCAGCTCCTTGTTAAGATGGCCTCAATTGTCAAAGTTCCTACACTTGCAGCTTCCTTCTCAGGGGTTTCAAGGATCTCGACTTCCTCTTGCTCAGTTTCATAATAGGAGTTATTTAACTCCTCAAAATGACAGGCACCCTCTTGCTCCTCGAGTTGTTCAAGTGTGGACTTAACCACTTTGATTTCCAACTCATCCTTCGGGTCTAAGGCTGAGGAATAATCAACAATTTTCAGAATGGGCGTTTTGCCCCTTGCCAATTTGCTAAACCTATGGATACTCGGCCTCCTCACAGTGCTCCCCTTTATCTCAACATATTTTTCCATATCTGCAGCATCAACCCCTTGTTCTTGAGGATCAATATCCCCTTTGTCCACCACCAGCTCAACCAATTTCTCACCACCAGCAGATTTTTTGCCTTTCTTTTTACCAACCTTCCCGAGCATAGGTTGATCCTCAAGGATCTATTTCCTATTTTTACCACCCGAACGCGAAGGGTTGTACTTTAAGCCACATAGACCCTTACCAACTGCCTTCTGGGATTGACCTGGGGACCCAGTCGCTCCCCCCGAAGGGGTAGCCGAGTCGATTGGGCTCTGACCACTATGGAAAATATTTTTTCCCCTTTGTCTATATGTTAAACAGTTCATGTCTTACTCACAACTACCTTTCCACCCACCCATTTTAGTCTCTACCAATACTTTTCTTTTCTTATTCACTTCCCTATATCACTTGCTCTAGAGTTGACTATCTTTCTAGAAATTATGAGCAAACAATAATTTCTAGTTTATTGAAGGCCTTTGTTTATGATGAAATGTTTATTGAAAGCCTTTGTTTCATGTTGGCTATCTTATTTTAATTTTAGAATATCACGTGGCATCTTATTTCATGTATGGAGATAAGATAATGTGATAATGTCATTTGTCAACTTACAATTTTACCATTACAGTTTTCCCTTGCTTTAACTTCATGTGAATTATTATTAATATTATTATTATTATATAAGGGCACCGATATGCAAGTTTTATCATTACAGTTTTCCCTCATTTATCTTCATGTGAATTTATTATTATTATTATTATAATCAATATATATATAGTCTAATAGATTAAAATGAATAGTTTGTTAATGGGCCCTTGGTCCACTGGTGAAGTCAAATGGTTAATACCAAAAAAAACTTATTTTAACACCCAATTATTTTTACATATTTATTAATAGATCGAAAAATGGTGAAAACATAAAGCAATGACTATATTCATTATTAGTGCTTAAAAATACTTATGTTCTAAATAAATTATCTATTAATATGGTATGATAAAAATGATTTTGAAATAAAACTAAAGTTGAAAATTTAATTATGTTTTTCAATTAATGCATATTAGTTTTTATGTAATTTAAACTACATTAAAAAAATTAATATTATATTTTAATATATTGATTTTTTTTGTTCTAGCATTTATAAATTGATATCTCTTAACCAAGGACTGAGGGGTATCTATTTTGCCAAAGTTGTTAAGGCATGATCCTAGCCTCATCCCTTATTATTGCACCTTCCATCACCCTTATCAATGTTCAACCAAATAAACTATAACCCTTTAATATTAGATAAATTCAACCCACCTTTCTTTCCAAATTGACATATTTAAGCTCAACTTAAATACAAGACGTCCCTTCCATATTTATGATGGGCCATCTCTTTAGTTTCTTGGGCATGTGATGAGTACTTTGAAAGTTGTTTATTAAAAGGGTTAGACCTTTGCCCATTTTTGTCTTTATTATGACATTATTATTCTAAATCATATCAAATATGCACAAAAACCCATAATTTTACCAAACAAGAGACATTCCAACTTGGAGGCGACTCTTGTGCCATATTGGTTCAAATGATTAATGGAAATTGGTCTAAATTTCCACATATTTGACGTCAACAATTGTGGACCTCTAGACTCAATTTGAATGTAAAATAAATAGTTTGCCACCATGAACTTGAAACTACTAGTCAACTAACCAATTACGAAGGATATATATAGGGGCCTAAGTCTGTCAAACAACATGTAAGACATAATTAGATGCAAAAACCTTATAAACTTCATGTCTAGGTCTGCAAACATCCAAACCTTCTAGACTTGAAACACACTTTTAATAAGTGAAATCTACAAAATATTTTTTGTGTTAGGTATTCACTTGTCTTGTTTCTTGTAGACGTGATAAACCCCACATAATTGATTCAAGCCAATATTTGAAGTCTAAAATATCAATTTGAAGTCCATCAATGCACATCTGGTAGCCTTAAGAATTTCAGTGATCAAATTTTAGAGGGGGGATTGTATTCAAAGTTCACTTTGCTTCATGTGTGTATTCTAGGTAAGCCCAAAAAGCCTTATGCAATAGAGCTCAATGAGTGGCCTCATATCTATGATATTTATACTCTCATCATCATGTCTATGATTGTAAGGTGGTGCTTGGGTGAATTGGGATTTGACATGTGGCTTGGTAGTGACATGTAATATGGATTGAGTGAATAAAGAGTAGACATGTGGCAAACTCTACCAAGTTTTATTAGTGGGAACCATCACAAGATTCTAACAAATAATTCTCGACAAGTAAAGCCTTAAGTGTTAGCACAAGGGCGCTCCTTGGGGACCCAAGAAAATTTGGTATACCTCTTCTATATTTGTATATAGATGCAATATTAGACATGGTTAACTATATATTAACATCTATCTTAGAATATTATTCCACAATAAATATCAACACCAAGGAAACAAAGCTCAATAGTTTTACCCTTCCAAAAAATGTTCAATTGCTAGTATTACTCTTTCTTGTACAAAAAAAACTAAAAGTGAACTCTTGTTTTAAGAAACTAAAACTGAAAATGATCGAAAACACTCCAAACTCTTATGGCATACAATATAAGCATGCACAACAATCTAGAAACTTCTGCTTCTCAGTACATGGAGTTCTTGAGAAGGCTTTAAGGCTTTTCAAATAAATGCCTTAGAGAAATGTGGTCTAATGGAATGTTATAATTGTATGATATACACATAATGGTCTTGTTGAAAAGGCCTTGGAAATTTTTAGGGAAATGCAATTGGCAGGGGTAAATCCAATCTCAACAACATTTGTTAGTGTCCTCCTGATATGTGTTTAAATGGGAGCTTTGGAACATGGTATGGATATGCATCAAAACATTCTTGAAAAGGGTATTTTTTCAAATGGTGTATTTTTGAGCACCCTAGTAGACATGTATGCAAAATGTGGAAGCATTCAAAAGGCATGCAACCTGTTTGACAAAATTTCTCAATGAGATGCATTCTTATAGAGTGTGATGATTGCACCTGGATATGCAATGCATGGATTCCATAAGGATGCTTTCAAACTCTTTGAAATAATGAAGGACTCTATGATATACCCTGACCATTGAGATTTAGTTGTGTTTGACTTGCATGTAACCATGCAAATTTAGTGAATGAAGGGTGTTAACATCATTCAACAATATGAATGGCTCAAGTATGGAATTATGTATTCAATGGATCATTATGATGCAATGTTGACCTTCTTGGCCATGATATCTATCTTATTTCAACTCTAGAGAATCACGTGTCTGATGTAGTGCCCCTCCAGCTTCACCTTGGATGTGCAGCAAGGGGCAAGAGAATGAATGAAAATACTCGAAACATTCAAAGTATGTTAGATCTGTTGATATCAGAATTTAAATGCAGTGGTTATAATCTTGTTTCAAAGAGCAGAGACGGTGTAGTACTACTCGCTTCGAGCACCCTACTACACCATGATTCTCTGACTCTGTGTGTGTTGACATAAATGTATTCAACCAATTGTTCGGATGCAGGTTGAAGGTACCAAACCTTGACTCCACCTGATATAGCAAGTTTGAGCGGGTTCTTGCACCAATGGGTATCAGTGATGGGAGATAACGTGAGGTCTATTCCACTAGGTCGGTCCTTGTCTTCTGTTGTGGTCTCGAGTCATGTTGTGACGCTTGGTCCTTGCCTTGTATGTTGGTAATCCTGTGTCGTGGTGTATAGTCGAGTTGTGTTAATAATGCTCTTGTGAGGTTGGATAATACCTTAATGATTTTTTTTATTAACTAATAATGCTTCCTTTATGTTTTATTGGTTAATATTTGGTTTAGCCATGAACTTAGAATAACACCTTAGTAAAATCCCAAAATAGACTAGAATTGTTTATCTGGTTATCCAAGAGTAATTGTGTCATAAATTGTGGTTACAGGTAATTAGTATATTTTTGGTTATGTATTAATGGTTGTTGGTTGTCGGATATGATTCTAGATTTGGGAATCTTTTTATAGAGTAAGAATTTAAAATTTGTTGGAGGGGGATGTTGAGTAACGGATGCATGTCTGCATTAATTTTGAGCTGAACCATTTTATATGGTGGGATTTTGGTTCTGAGAGGGGGTTGGAAGGTGAATGGAGAATTTGGGGAAAAATTAAAGATTGGTTGCAGGAAAATGGAAGAAATTAGAGGCTCTAGATCAGAATTTTGTTCTGGGTATGTTACTGTATAATTCTTGTTGAGTATTATTTGTGCTTGATAGATTATTTCTTCTCCCTCATGCTTTGAATCAGTTAATCTAAGGTTTTGTTCTGTCTGCCTGTCGCTTTCTTCCATCTTGTTTTCTGTAGCTGATCATCCTTGGAAATTTATCAATAAAAAATTGTGGCATTCTTGGATCCTTGTGTTGATTCAAACCTCATTCAGTTGTGTCGTGTTGTCACCATTATCTCTGCAAAACTTTAATCTCTGGATGCTCTTATGTCGATTTCCCATCTTGGCATTCCTGCATTCATTGCTAAGTCTTCTCTTGAGGGATTTTGTCAACAGTCATCGGGCTTTGTCTGTGATTCTCCATTTTTGCATCTATGTCTTCCAGAGTTTCAACTATTCGAACTGTATTATTTATCCTTTTGCTATCATGCTCTGTGGTTGTCCATGCTTTGTTCTAGGCTTTTGTTGTAGGGCTAGGATGGATATTACACATGTCTTTCTGCCATTAAAATCTAGCCTAATCTAGTATGAATCTTCTGCTACATCTCAGCATCACATTGATCCTTAAATCTAGTGCCTCTTCACTGCCATTTAATGGCATTATGCTCTGCTTATGACCCTATCAAATTTTCTTGTAGGCAACCAATTCTTCCTAGACCTTCTTCTCATTTCTATATTGGCTGAATGCTGGCTAGATCTGCTTTACTCTCATCATCTCAAAAAACATAAATTGAACAACATTGTAGAAGATTTTTATTTGCAGAGCCTATAGATTTCTGTGTGTTAAGATAGGAATGTGAGTCGTTTCCTTTTTGGCAGTCGATCTTCATGCTTAAGTTTCTGTCCATTTTGATGGCCGACTGTACCTTCTGTAGGGACGTAGTCTGTGGTTCTATCAGTTATCCTTCTTATCTCTACAGTTTCTAATCGTATCTCTCCCATGTATGTCAGATCGACCAGATAGACATGCTTGATTTATTGTATATTAATGGAAGGTATATGTGTTGTTGATGTCGCCTTTTGTGGACTGCAGCAAAGTGTAGTGTCAGTCGTATCTTGTAGCTTAAATGTGTGTGTACATTGGTTTTGTTGTTATCGTCGAAGAAGTTTAGGATTTAGTTGAAACTATCAGCAAATGCATGTAATCTGTCGTCGAATGTAGATGGGAGCACCGTAGTTCAAGGTCGTAGTCAAAACTTTGTAGCAGATGTTTCAATGTTTAGTCGAAACATGTACTAACGAAAATGTATTTACCTTAGCATTTTGGTTGTCGTCGTAAAAGTATAATAGTCAGTCGAAGCTCACATCATATTCAAGTTTTGGTTGTAGTCATAGTCGGCAATTGATGTGATCGCTATTCATAGCAATGTTTGTAATTTGTAGTGGTTAGTTTGTGTTCAATCCCATTTGTGTGTCATCGAGCTATGTAGTTATGACAGATATTTAGGTAATGGTCATTTTTTTATTCCTTTAGTCGCTGTTTATTAGATACTGCAGTCCCTGTAGTACAGGGTTAGTCGATGATCATAGCCGTAAGTTGTAAGTCGTAGTGGCTGGTATAAAATCTTAGATAGTGGGTTCGATGGGTGTCTCCTTCGAATAGATTATCAATGTATACACTTTCTTAACATGCGGATTAGTAATTCTTTATGGTAACATGTTAGTTAGAAATCCTATGTTCATAGTGTTTTGCATTGAGATGATATTGGTAAGATGTTAGTTAGAAACCTTTGCTTATATGAAAATATGTTTTAGATTTATTTATTAGAAACCTTAAGTGGTAGCACCATAAATGGGAAGCCACAGATCTTAGGAGATATGTTTGGTTTGTTTGAGAATTGAGAGTGGTGATATATTAGGAAATAAAGAATAAAGGTTTTCTAATAGGTATGTTTGTTAGGAATTTTTAATGTTAGCTTGGTACCCATGCTCTTGGGGAACCTTATGTATTGTTATGAAAATGGAATGTGGTAATAAGTTAGAAAATTATATAGGTTGCAGTAGTTGTTTGGAATTGAAAATGCTATTAGTAATTTATGTTATAGATCGAATCTTAGATGCTTATAGAGTTTTATTTGAATTTGTGGTTGGTAATATATAGGTTTATGCTTATCGAGGATATAGGTGTATAGTCTTTATTTAATGGATAATTATTAGATTATTGAACTAGGTTTTCTGGTCATTGTGCAGTAGATCAAAAGATGATCTAGTAAGTTGATAATTAAAACATATTAATTTAGATACTTTTATTTAAATAAATCAAGGAATTGTGTTTCGATTACATATGTTGGAAATTATGTGTATACAATTATAGTGGTTGTTTTTGCAATTGGTAATGGTTAGGAAATTGTTTTAGGAAAATGTAATTGCTTATAGTTGTGGTTATTAGAAATTAGTGAATAGTAAAATGTAGGAAAAAATATAGATATATATAAGCTTATAGTGTTTTCATTAGAAGTTGTAATTGTTAAGCGTTAAATGGTAATTATACTCGTAGATAAATATGTGCAGTGTTTTGGGTTTGAAATTATATTTGTATTATGAGAGGTGGTATTCTATGCGTATAAGGAATATATTGTGTTTATAGTTGTTTGACTAAAATTGTAGTTGGTATAATGTTGAGGAAGGATTATGCTTAATGTAAATAATTACTTATAAATGTTGTATTCTATAGAGAATGGTGGTCATGAAATTATTAGATAGGAAATTTTGGTTGGAGTTGTATAGGAACTATTAATTTTGTAAACTAGAATTTTCTTGAAAAAAAGAGGTCAAATCTCATAGTTGTTTTCATGATTAAATTAGAAGTACTTTGAATCTCTTATGCTTGATTATTCTCCTGGTCATATCTTTATGCTTGTATTGGATCATTGTGCTTACCTTGGGGTGGAGTTTATGTTCATGATTTGGTTAACTGTGAAGTGTGAATCTTGAGAGATGTCATGGCTACTTGGTGTCTAAATGTGGAAGCGTGTCCTTGGCAGATAATGGTTACCTTTTCATTGGTTTGCACCTAACTCCAGAGGTGTGGTGTCTTGGTCTTTGGTTCAGATAGTGGCATGTTAATGAAATGGGATGATTGGATTATCGTGTCTTGTAATGAATGGGGAAATGGTCTCTTGGATATAGTACTTGGTATCTATTTTGTATCATGATGGGTTGTGATGTCTTAAAATTCCTCGCTCTTGCATGTCATTGGTTTCAAATGTTGGATAAGGGTTGCTAGTGTAGAAAGGAGAGTGGCTTCCATGGTGGGGCCGGTGCCTAGTGAGAGGCCACCTGGGTAACCCCATGGAAGTGGAAACTTAATAACTTAATCAGGAGGGTTTGGGTAGTAAAACACATAACAAGATAAGTAAGATACCTCACCCATGCCTTGAGTGCTCTTGCAGGCTAAGGATGGGATGAGAAGGCCTGGTTGGCAAGGACGACCTCCTTGTCTCCATGAGAGGACATGTCAGTTTCGCATGTGTCACCCTATGGGGCCGGTGCCTAGGGAGAGGCTGCCAGGGTAACCATAGATGGGGGCTGGCTTCTGGTGAGAGATAGCTTGGGTAACCCATGCTAGGACCATGTGATGACACTCTCCTCACTGTAGCTTAGCTACTTCCCTCTTTATGCTTTCATTGGTACCTCTGGAGTGATGTCTTGTCTTGTGCAGCTTTGTTGATATGGTGGGTTGTGTCAAGTCTGTTGTCGTTTGGTTATATTAGATGTTGTTACTTTGGCTTAGTGGAATCCTCGTTGTTATCTCCTAGCTCAGAGGGGTGGACCTCAGGGTTCCACATGGTTGGGTGGTAGAGCTATCCATTGGTCTTCTTGGAGATTCGGTTCGAGTCCTATGCAGAGGTGTTCCAGTTCCGGATTGCTTTCCACCTTCAGAGTTGTTGTATACTTTTATATATATTCTTTTGTAAACCGACACGATCGGTCTTGTAATCTTGCATTGTAACTTTGTAAAATTAACTATCTTGCCAATGTAAAAGTTGATCTTATTTGTAGCAGCAATATAATGTATATCACTTGTGTGGTTTTAACTTTATTTTCACTAATGCAGTTATGTTTCCCTAGAGGAGTTAGAAGTGCTCTTTTCCTTATGTTGTGTATTATAATATCTTTGGTTACTATTATTGCATTTACTTGCTTCAAAAAAAAATTATTTCTGTAATTTTGCACTCTCTAGTCTAGCACTCTAGGGTTGCATGACAGGGCATTACATCTGATGTTAACTTTAGATCACAAAGGATGTAAAAAGCCTTCAGCTTTTGTTGGATCTAGGGCATACAACTGAGAGGGGGGGGGGTGAATCAGTTGTATAAAACTTCTTGTTCTTTCAAACACTTGATTCTTTGTTGTTAGTTAGCAGCATATCAATTAATCATCCATGAAAGCATAATACATAAACACAAGAGCAGATAAGCATCAACACATTGAACACCAAGATTTTGACGTGGAAAACCCGGTTAAGGGAAAAACCACGGGGTGATTAACCCAAGAATTATTCTCTGTTAGAAGAATAAAGAAAAATGAATGGCACATGCCAATTAGGGCTCACTGCCCGAGCACACTGCTCACAAAGAGGCCCACTGCCTACAAGGAGACACACTGTCTACAAAGTGATAAAAATCACAGTCTTGAACTGGAGAATGACATCTCTACCATGTCCGGATCAGTTCCAATTAAGCCCAAAAACCTCTGTTCTGCCTTTCGCACTTCTCTTCGCTATACCATACTCATCCACACACACCACACCTCGAAATGAACTCACAGACCGTTATTTGTACAAGACATCGACTTAGGATCAAACATCTAAGTCGGAAAACAATCATAAGAGTATCCGTAAGATGAATAACACATCCGGTCGGCCACCACAAGAACATTCGCAGGATGAACAACTCATCCGGTCGGCTAAACAGAGCAAGAACTTCATCTGGAAGAATAACTTCAATTCCAGGCTCTACTATCAATGCAGATCAACAACACAACCTCAACACGATCCAGAAAACTTCACAAGCCTGTCTGAATGACCAGGTACGTCCGCATTTCCTTTACTTACTGAAATCTCTTATCCTCCTTATTCGAAACTTCAAGAACACAGTCTGTCGCCACTGTCATAATGCAAGAGGTACTTCCGGACCTCCAAATCATACACAACTCGAGATGGCACATCACAAGGACATCCCAAATACTCTTTCCAATCCGCAGGTTAGGATTGTACAATTCCGGACCTCACCGGACCTTTCTGTGATCCTCTGTCACCTCTAAGCACTTGCCGGAACTGGTTCCACACAGACAGCCATAACTTCTTCAGGTCTTCATGCGGACCTCTGAAAACTTGACTGAAGCATCTCAAGACTCATATCTGCAAACCCTTTAATCCGCATCCTCCGGTTCTCAACCTATCCAATATATTTGCCTTCTTCTCATCACTGTTCTTCACTGTTCCTGACTGAGGGTAATTTTCTCAATATCCTCAACACACAGCTCATCCAATCCTTCTTGTCAATGTAATATGAGTATGTTGACATCAATGACAACACTGGTTCACCTCATACTTGCAACAGCTTTCATTTACTAAAATTATATTTCAAGTCTAGAATATTTAGAAACATATGGTTCTTGAGCTACTCATAATTTCTAAGGTATTATTATTTTTTATAAAAGATCGTTTATTGAATCTGTGGACGTTTTATTTTTGCTCATGTTTTAAAGGTATTCAATAGTAATTAAAAATAGTATTTTTAATTTTTTTTTCATTTATTGAAAGCATTCTAGACTTGAAATGGATCACTAGTATTTCTAGAGTATGAAACAAGATAGGCACGTGGTGCTCTAGAGTTGAAATAGATAGCCAACATGGCTAAGAAGGTCAACATTGCATCATAAACAAAGGTTTTCAATAAACTAGAAATTACTGTTTGCTCATAATTTCTAGAAAGATAGCCAACATGGCCAAGAAGGTCAACATTGCATCATGGTTGTTGTGCTACTCATAATTCCCAATGTGTTGGCTCACTAGTAGTTTCAACTTCATGGTGACAAGTTTTTTTTACATTTATAACCTTGAGTTTAGAGGTCAAAAGTTGTTGACATCAAACATGTGGCACTTTTTTTATATATAGTCAATTATTTTTATGGATCGGTTGATTACTTTCACCTTGATTATGTTTTCCCTATTATTTTTATTGTAATGGAGGATCTTTTTGTCTTAACTTTTTTCCTGCATGCATCTTGGGAACTTCTCAAAAAATTAGATATTTTTATATTTGTTGAGGATCTTTCAAATATTAACGGAATTCCAATTTTAATCAACAATTGTTATAAAATAGAACAATTGAGATACATTATGTTTTAAAATACATAAATATAATAATTAAATATTATATTTATAATTTAATATATCATAAATATTGATATTCACCAAAATATCATAAATATTGTTGTTGAAATTTTAGTTCTTATCATGTTTAATTCTAAAAATAATGAACTTGTAACTTAAAATACTATAGGAACATTATGTAGATAAGAAGAGGACCTTAAAATTAACTAATATTTCTCTCATCATAGCTTTGATTGAAATAGGAGGATTTCAACTCTTTTGGACCTTAAGACTAACGCACCAAGAACTATGAATTCACTATGATTTTTAAAAGAGTTGACATTAGGCACATGGTGCTCTAGAGTTGATGTCAAAATTACTAAATAGGAGGATTTCAAATATTTTGGACCTTAAAATTACTAAATATTTCTCTCACTGTAGCTTTTTTTTAAATAGGATGATTTCAACTCTTTTGGACCTTAGACTAATGCACCAAGACTTAGTATTCACTATGAATTTAAAAGAGTTGACATCAGGCTTGTGGTGCTTTAGAGTTGAAATAAAATAGCCAGCATGGTGATTAAGGGCAACATTACATCGTGATGATTCATTGAAGGCATAATGCTATAAGACGCATTCATACTATTGATGGATGTTAACATCCTTCATTCACTAAATTTCACTTATTTTGAAAGAGTTGACATCAGGCATGTGGTGCTCTAGAGTTGAAATAAAATCTAGAAAGATGTAAAAATCCTTCTAGATTTCACTTTCTAAAATTAAATTTCAAGTCTAGAAGGTTTAGAAATGTATGGTTCTTGTGCCACTCATAATTTCTAAGGTATTATTATTTTTAAATTTTTTGTTTATTGAATTTGTGGATATTTTATATTTTCTCTAGTTTTAAAGGTATTTAGTAGTGATTAAAATTTTTTTTTTAATTTTTTTTTGTTTATTTAGTATGAATGACTCTTATAGCATTATGCCTTCAATGGATCATTATGATTCAATGTTGACCTTCTTGGTCATGCCAGCAATCTTATTTCAACTCTAGAGAACCACATGCCTGATATCAACTCTTTTAAAATTAGTGAAATTTAGTGAATGGAGGATGTTAACATCATTCAACGGTACAAATGACTTATAGTTATGCCTTCAATGGATCATTATGATGCAATTTTTACCTTCTTGGTCATGTTGGCTATTTTATTCCAACTTATTTTAGACCTTAAAATTACTAAACATTTCTCTCACCATAGCTTTGTTTTAAATAGGAGGATTTCAACTCTTTTGGATGTTAAGATTAATGCACCAAGACTTAATATTCACCATGAATTTTAAAAGATTTGACATCAAGTACGTGGTGCTCTAGAGTTGAAATAAAATCTAGAAGGATGTAAAAAGCCTTCTAGATTTCACTTACTAAAACTATATTTCATGTCTAGAAGGTTTACAAATATATGATTCTTGTGTTGCTCATAATGTATTATTATTTTAATTTTTTTTAAAATTTATTTATTAAATCTATGGACGTTTTATTTTTGCTCTAGTTTTAAAGATATTAGGTAGTGATATATGTTAATGTGTCATCTATTGCATTTCTTAATTTTTTGGGCATTCAACAATATTTGGATAATCCTCTTTTTCTTTTGAATTGTTGACTTCACTGCTTTTGATGATGATTTTCATATTGAAAGATTAAAAGGGAATATGATGAAAAGTTGAAAGATTGTAGAGGATCTTCATTCCTTGATTGATACTCTAATGCTTGATGGATTTGATGTACATATTTAATAATGATATCCAAATTTTAGTCAAAATACATTAATATGTCAAAAAAGGCAATGACAAATGCAATTATTTAGATCTTGGTTGACTATGTTTACAATGAAAAACTATAGTCATTATGAATAATATCCTTTAATATTTGCATAAGTTTAAAAGATTCAATAATAAATTTGAAGGTTCAAGGAGATTGTTGGACAAACCTAAAAGCATTAAAAGTCAACATTTATATTAAGTTTGTGTCTGAGATCTTAAAGCCATGAATTAGTAGACAATAGCAAACCTAAACTCATTTGATTAATCAGACTGCATAAATGCTTCCTCATGTCTAGGGAACATTGCACATTGGACAAAGGACCAATATAAATTGATAGATCTGGCTATGTGTCTACTCTTGGTCTCCTCTTGATTCTTTTGGGCCATAATCTATGTCACTACCAAGCCACATGTCAAATATCTATTGGCTTGAGCAACACCTTACAATTGTGGACTTAAGAGTATAAAGTATTTGCAAGAAATAAGACAAGTGAATACCAAATGTAAAAATCCTTCTAGATTTCACTTATTAAAATTATATTTCTAGCCTAGAAGGTTTAGATGTCTATAGATCCAAACTTTACATTATTGTAGTTTATTAGGCTTTTTTTTGTCCATTGATGTCTTGCATGTTTTTTGGCAGAATCAATTTCCTATATATGTTGTGGCTCACTAGCAGTCTCAAGTTCATGGTGGAAAACAAGAAGTGGTCCAACTTGGAGGCCACTCTTATGCCATATTGGTTCAAACAATTAATGGAAATTGGTCTAAAGTGCCACATGTTTGACATCAACAACTTTGGACCTCTAGACTCGACATGAATGTAATTTAAACTTTCTACCATTAACTTGAAACTACTAGTGAGCCCACTGATTAGGAAGGATATATATAGGTGCCCAAGTCTGTCGAAGAACATATAAGACATAATTAGATGTAGAAAACCTCATAAACTTCACTATTGCAAAGTCTAGGTTTGTAAACATCCAAACCTTCAAGACATGAAACAAACTTTTAATAAGTGAAATCTACAAAGGATTTTTGTGTGAGGTATTCACTTGTCTTGTTTCTTGTAGATGTGAGCAACCCCACATAATTGATTCACACCAATATTTGAAATATAAAATATCAATTTGAATTCTATCAACGCACATCTGGCAGCCTTAACAGTTTTTTGATCAAATTCTAAAGGGGGCCTTGTATTCAAAGTTAACTTTGCTCTGTGCTTGTATTCTAGGTAAGCACAAAAAACCTTATGCAATAGAGCTTAGTGAGTGGCCTTGTATCTATGATACTTATACTCTCATCATCATGTCCATGATTTTAAGGTGGTTCTTGGGTGAATTAGGGTTTGACATGTGGCCTGGTAGTGGCATGGACTACAACCTGATGGAATTAAGAGTAGACATGTGGCAAACTCTTCCAAGTTTAATTTGTGGGAACCATAAAAAGATGCCAAAAAGGAATTCTTGACAAGTAAATCCTTAAGTGCTAGCACAAGGGTGCCCCTCGGGGGCCCCAAAAAAATTTGGTATACCTCTTCTATATTTGTATATAGATGCAATATTAGACATGGTTAACTATAGATTAACATCTATCTTAGAATATTATTCCATAATAAATATCAACACCAAGGAAATGAAGCTCAATAGTTTTACTCTCCAAAAAAATGTTCAATTTCTAATATTACTCTCTCTTGTACAAAAAAAACTAGAAGTGAACTCTTGTATTAAGACACTAAAATTAAAAGTGATTGACAACACTCCAAACTCTTACGTCATATAATATACTCACGCACAATAATCTAGAAAATTCTACTTCTGAGTACATGGAGTTCTTGAGAAGGCTTCAATGATTTTCAAATAAAGGCATCAGAGAAATGTGGTCTAATGAAATGTTATAATTGTAGGATGTGCACAAAATGAGCTTATTGAAAAGGCGTTGGGAACTTTTAAGCAAATACAATTGGCAGGTCTAAAGCCAATCTCAACAACATAGTCCAATGACACATATACCTCCCTAGGACAACCACTTCATGGGTAATGTCAAGTCTAAAAATGATCAAAGCATCCAAAAATCCACCAACACTCACATAGAGGACATGACTAAATCATATATCATATAGTGTCAAAGAACACACACCAATATACAAACCTACAAACACAATTGTTTTAAAAATATCTCCCCTAATCACCTCAGCTCTCCTAAATTCTTCATATCACATAGAAAAAAGAGATTAAAGATCCCCTATCATCCTTACTATTACTACAAAGTAATGAAGTACAATTATAGTAAATGATCAATTGTACACAAATCTTAACTCCAACATGAAATGAACCAAACCTTTGAGATACATAATAGACTATAACGAGAAAACCAATAGATCAAACCATGTCCTTTTGCCAACACCAACACATGCTCAACTTGTGATAAGTATTATCTCCTATATCTCCAAATAAAAAAGATGTCAATATTTAACCATTCAATCCCAATGTTAAACATAATAGCACTAGATGTAATCCTATCAAACCAAAGGAAGATCAAACAAAACAACCATTCCCACAACAAGGGAAAATACCCAAATCCACTAACCATCTTTTATACTCTTCAAAACACATTATCCTCAAAACTAACACTACAGCTCAAGAACCAAACATAAGAAGATAACAGAAACCATAACCATTTATCTACTCCTCAAAACAAGTCCTTAAAACTAACTGTTGCAAATATGTGCCTATGATGTGTTGTCATTGATGTCAACATATCTCTTTGTCAGAAATAGAGAAGACAGTGCAATTCAGTAAAGTAGATTGCTCCCAGTGAGACGAAGATCAGAGTCTGCAGACTAAAGAGTTCTATAGAGGATTGTCTGAAGTTGCTCCAGTGAAGATTTGAGAGGTCCGTATGGAGGATTGGTGAAGTTATGGCCATCTGAGTAGAACTGGGTTTTGTAGTTATTCAGATGTAACAGAGTGACAAGAATTTGGTCCGGATTGCTCCGCATTGAAATATTATGGTCTGCGGTTCTAGAGGTATGTTTGGGATGTTAGTGTGTATTCTCAACTCAATTGGTTCATGGTTTGGAGGTCCGTGAGAAATCTTTCTAGTGTGATAGTCATGACAATTAGTGTTCTTAAGTTCTAGTATGAAGATGCAAGTGATTCTCGTGATTTGAGGTAGTACGGTTGTTCTTGTTGATTTCATTGTGCTTGTGGAGGTCTCGAGATCATGTGCCTATTGTGTTGTTGGTCCGCATTGAAGATTGAGCTCGTAGTTGAAGATTTCTCCTTGGGTGTTGCTATTCTTTCCATTCCTGGCTGACCGGATGCTTTGTGCATGTTGTGGATGATCTAAGAGAAGTTCTATCGAGCATGGCATGTTGTTTGAGAAAGATTTGAGTCCTAGCTATGTTTGGCCAATAGTGTAGTGGTTTGCATGTAGCATTTTGTATCAAGTCAATTTGTGTGATTGTAATTGCTTGTAATGCCTATCTTGGAGAATGTTCCAGATAGATGATTGTAAGGCCGACTTTGATGTTCATTCCAAAGTCGATGTCATGTATAAATTAGTGTAATGAAGTCATGTAAATATGGTGAATGTATGCAAAGATGTGGAGGTAGAAAAGAAATGTTTGGGGGCAGAGCGGGGGTGTTGTGAGCTTCAATGGAACTGAACCTTGGCATGGAGAAGATCTTGTTTCTCAGTTCAACCTTTTGGTGTTAACCATGTGAATATTTTTGTAGATAGTGAGTCTCTTGGAGCAGTGAGCTCTAGGCAGTGCGCCTGAAGGCAAGTGCCTTCCCATTTTTATATTCTTTTAATAAAGAATAAATCTTGTGGGTTAACCCCCACCATGGTTTTTCCCTTAACTGGGTTTCCACGTAAAAATCTTGGTGTTATGTGTGTTGATTATGTTTCTACTCATGTGTTGTTGTTTCATGCTTTCATGGTTATATCATTAATCTGTTAATAAGTGGTAAAGAAGATTAAATGCAGAAAAAGATAAAGTTTTGTGACAATTGATTCACCCCCCCTCTCAGTTGTCTACCCTAATTTTAACAATTAGTATCAAAGCTGATTCCTCTAAAAGAAGCTTGGCCGCTTGAGGAGATCCAGGATGTTGACATACAAGAAGGACAGTCTGAGATTTCATGGAACAAAGTACTCTCTTTGGAAGAATCGCATGGAGTGTCATTTGCAATGCATGGGTGATCCTTATTGGTTGATAACTAAGGTTAAGTATACTCCTCCGCAGAATGGTCCTACAACCCCATATCAAATCAAAGATGCTAAAAACAATATTTGGGCTAAAGAAGCATTGTTGAGTGCCCTGACTGATATAGAAATGACAAATGTCTTGGAATTGCAAACTGCTCATGAAATTTGGAAGAAGTTGGAAACTCTGTATGAAGGTGATGCATATGTCAAATGTGCTAAGTTGCAAATCTTGAAGGGTAGATACGAATGTTTGAGGATGAGTGAAGATGAAAACATCACCTCCTACATGCAGAAGGTGAATGAACTTGTGTGTAATATCAGGTGTGCTGGTGGAAAACTAGAAGAATTAGAGATTTTTGGCAAGGTGCTCAGATCCTTACCTGCTTCATACAAGCATAGAGTTGCTACTATTGAGGAGATCAGGACTGTGACAGATGTTACAAGGGATTAGTTGGTTGGCAAGCTTTCAGCATTTGAAATAAGTGAGTTTGGTGATTCTCTTCCTAAATCAGAATCTGCATTTAAAGCCAGTGTTTTCAGAAAGCAAAGATTTGATCCAAGTGAAAGCTCTTCAAGAAGACTAACTAGATATGAGAAGGCAAGGAAGGAACTTGAAGAAGATGAATCTGAGCTTGAAGAACTTGAAGCCCTTATTGCCAAAAGATTACCAAGAGGATCTGGTAAGTATGAAGGAAAGTTGTCTTTCAAATGTTTTACTTGCAATAAGATTGGTCATTTTGCTTCAAGATGTATAGAGAGGGTTTCAAATCCAAACCCTAATAGACCTAGGTTTCAGAAGAAATGCTACTATGTCCAAGAAGCTGCTGATGAAGGAGTCATAGATGATGAATCTGATAAGGGAAGTACCTCTAGAAATGAATGGGTGTTCATTGCTATCAGAGAAGAAGATCTGGTGCCTACTGAATCTACTAGTGTGAATGTGGAAAGTACCTTGGCTACTCAAGTTGAAGAAAAGGATGAATGGGTGATTGACAATGGATGTTCTCATCATATGACTGGTGATAAAAGTAATTTTGTAAGTTTGGAAAGCTATGAAGGTAGAATTGTGAAGTTTAGAGACAATTTAGCTGGTACAATCTATGGCAGAGGATCCATCTCTCTTGGTGGTAAGAATAACACTAATGATGTTTTATATGTAGAAGGGTTGAAGCATAATCTTCTCAGTGTTGGACAGTTGGTTGACAAAGGGTATGATCTCCGATTCAAGGATGGAAAATGCAGAATTTTGGGAAGCTTCGGAACTGAGATTGCATCGGGTACACAAACTAGAGGTAATATCTTTCATTTAAGTGGTATTGGTAAAAGTTGTTTAATTGCTCAGATTGATCAGTGTTGGTTATGGCATAGGAGAATGTGTCATGTAAACTTTGATAACATTGTCAAGATAAGTTCTACTCAGGCTGTGAGAGATCTTCCAAAGCTTGTAAAACCTGCTAATAGCATGTGTAAGGAATGTCAGTTGGGAAAATAGAACAGAGCTACATTCAAAAGTAAAGAACAATTTTCAAGTGGATTGTTGGAACTTGTGCACACTAATTTGTGTGGTCCTGCCAGAGTTAGGAGTTTGCAAGGAGACAGATACTTTATGTTGTTGATTGATAATTACTCCTGAATGATGTGGGTCACCTTCTTGAGAGAGAAATCAGAGGCTCTTGAAAGATTCAAGGTGTTCAAGGCTAGGGTGGAAAATGAGATTGGTGTGAAGATAAAGTGTCTGAGATCTGACAGAGGTGGAGAGTTTACCTTCAATGAGTTTAATGCATTTTGTGAAAAGCATGGAATAAGAAGATAGTTATCTGCTCCTAGGACTCCTCAGCAGAATGAAGTTGTGGAAAGGAAGAACCAGACTATTCAAGAGGCTGCTAGAACCATGATGATGGAGGAAAATGCTCCACATGTCTATTGGAGAGAGGCTGTGAGTACTGTTGTCTACACTCTTAACTAGGTGCACATCAAAGGTAATACTGGTAAAACACCTTATGAACTGTGGTTTGGTAATGCTCCTACTGTGAAATACTTCAAATTTTTCAGTAGTAAATGCTATATTAAGAGAGATGAAGATCTAGGCAAGTTTGATGCAAGATGTGATGAAGGAATATTTCTGGGCTATTCTAACCAAAGCAAGGCATACTGGTGCTTTAACAAGAGATTGAAAAGAATTGTTGAAAGTGCTAATGTCAAGGTTGATGAAAGCAAGGAGAGACCTTCCAAGTCTTGTGGATATGAATCTAACAATCAAAATGAAATTTCAAACAAAGGAAAGCAAGTTCAAACTCAATCTCAGATTCAGATTGCTCTGGAGAATCTAATGACTCAAGAAGCTAGTGAAAATGTTGAGGAACAAGTTCAAGAATCAGAAGTTCAAGAAAATCTTAAAACTCCCAGGTATGTAAGGTTGAATCATTTTGAAGATCAGATCATAGGAGATAAAAATAAAGGTGTTCAAACTAGAAGAAAAATTGATGTAGAACAAATGGAGTATTGTTTGATTTCAAAGATTGAACCAAAATCAGTGAATGAAGCTTGAAATGATGAAAGTTGGGTAAAAGCAATGGAAGAAGAATTAATGCAAATTGAAAAGAATCATACTTGGGATCTTGTTCCTAGACCTGAAAATAAAAATGTAATTGGAACTAAATGGGTCTTCCAGAATAAATTGAATGAAGATGGTGAAGTTGTGAGGAACAAAGCAAGATTGGTGTGCAAAGGATATTCTCAGGTAGAGGGAATTGATTTTGAAGAAACTTTTGCTCCGGTGGCAAGAATCGAAGCAGTCAAATTATTTCTTACCTTTGCTGCTTACAAAGATTTCAAATTTTACCAGATGGATGTCAAGTCAGTATTCCTGAATGGAGAGTTGGAAGAAGAAGTCTACATTGAGCAACCAGAAGGATTCCAGTTGTCTGATCAAGGAGATATGGTCTACAAATTGAGGAAAGCATTATATGGACTTAAAAAAGCCCCAAGAGCCTAGTATGCAAGATTAGATAAGTATATGCTAAAGTTAGGTTTTAGCAAAGGCACAGTTGACAGTAATCTTTATTTCAAAATTGATCATGAACACATATTGATTGTTGAGGTATTTGTTGATGATATCATCTTTGGTGGGAATGAGAGCATGTGTAAAAAAATTACTGATCAGATGCAAAGTGAATTTGAGATGTCCATGCTTGGTGAAATGAATTTCTTCTTGGGTCTGCAAATCATTCAGTCAGATAAGGGCATCTTCATATCTTAGTCTAAGTATGTGAAAGAGTTGTTGAAAAAGTTTGGAATGGAGGATTCAAAACCAGTGAGTACTCCTATGATAATTGGATGCAAGTTGAGTACAGATGATGATTCCCCTAAGGTAGATTAAAAAAGGTATAGATCAATTATTGGAGGACTACTTTATCTAACTCATACCAAACCTAATATTATGAATGCAGTTGGCCTTGTTGGTAGATTCCAAGCTGATCCTAGAGAATCTCATGTTGTAGCAGTCAAAAGAATTTTCAGATATTTGAAGGGAACATCTAATTATGGCTTATGGTATCCTAAGGTTGATGATTTCACTCTTCATGCATATACATATGCTGATTAGGCAGGAGATGTGGATGACAGGAAGAGTACTAGTGGTGGTACATTTTTCTTGGGAAAGAGATTGGCTTCTTCGTTGAGCAAGAAGTAGGAGGCAATATCTCTATCTACTACAGAGGCAGAGTATATAGTAGCAACAAGTAATTGTACTTAAGTTTTGTGGATGAAGCAAATGTTGAAGGATATCAGAATTGTGTTTGAAGAGCTTGTTACAATCTTTTGTGATAATTCAAGTGCAATAAACATCTCAAAGAATCTAGTGTTGCATTCAAAGACAAAGCACATATCCATCAAGTTTCACTTTTTGAGAGAGAAGGTAAATGAGAATGAAGTCAGATTGGAGATTGTTCCTTCAAAGGATCATATTGCAGATATCTTCACTAAGCCTCTACCTAAGGATACTTTTGAGTATCTCAGAGTGAAGCTAGGGGTTATTACCCCTCCTATTCAGAGCTAAGGTGCACTAGTGTGCATCAGTCCGGTGGAACTCATAGTCATATCTTGTGATCCAGATTGGTGTTAAGGGGATGCTACTCAGGGGGAGTAGTCAGTATGTTAATTCTAGAGTTTAGTTTGATTTTGTCTAAGAATAAAAAAGGGGGCAGAGATGATTGCAAATATGTGCCCTTTGCCATTGATATCAAAGGGGGAGAGAAGTCATGTGAAAAATGCGGAAGTAAGTAGTTGCTGGTGAAAGGGGGAGCAGTGGAGAAAGTGGTTGCAGGTGTGATAAGAGAAAGGGGGAGAAGTCCTTGTCTTGATGGTTAAATCAATTTTTCACATCATATGTTGCCATCAATGACAAAGGGGGAGATTGTTGCAAATATGTGCCTATGATGTGTTGTCATTGATGTCAACATATCTCTTTGTCAGAAACAAAGAAGATAGTGCAATTTAGTAAAGTAGATTGCTCCCAGTGATATGAAGATCAGAGTCTGCAGACTAAAGAGTTTTGTAGAGGATTGTCTGAAGTTGCTCCAGTGAAAATTTGAGAGGTCCGCATGGAGGATTGGTGAAGCTATGGCCATCTGAGTAGAACTAGGTTTTGCAGTTGTTTAGAGGTAACGAAGTGACAAGAATTTGGTCCAGATTACTCTGCATTGGAATATTATGGTCTGTGGTTCTAGAGGTATGTTTGGGATGTTGGTGTGTATTCGCAACTCAAGTGGTTCATGGTTTGGAGGTCCGTAAGCAATCTTTCTAGTGTGACAGTCATGGCAGTTAGTGTTCTTAAGTTCCTGTATGAAGATGCAAGTGATTCTAGTGATTTGAGGTAGTGCGGTTGTTCTTGTTGATTTCATTGTGCTTGTGGAGGTCTCAGGATCGTGTGCCTATTGTGTTGTTGGTCTGCATTGAGGATTGAGCTCGTAGTTGAAGATTTCTCCTTGGGTGTTGTTCTTTCCAATCTTGGCTAACTGGATGCTTTGTGCATGTTGTGGATGGTCTAAGAGAAGTTCTATGGAGTGTGGCATGTTGTTCGAGGAGGATTTGAGTCCCAGCTATGTTTGGCTAACAGTGTAGTGGTTTGCATGTAGCATTTTGTATCAAGTCAAGTCGTGTGATTGTAATTGCTTGTAATGCCTATCTTGGAGAATGTTCCAGATAGATGATTGTAAGGCTGACTTTGATGTTCATTCCAAAGTCGATGTCATGTATAAATAAGTGTAATGAAGTCATGTAAATGTGGTGAATGTATGTGAAGATGTGGAGGTAGCGAAGAAATGTTTGGGGGGCAGAGCAAAGGTGTTGTGAGCTTCAATGGAATTGAACCTTGGCATGGAGAAGATGATGTTTCTCAGTTCAACCTTTCGGTGTTAACCATGTGAATATTTTTGTAGACAGTGAGTCTCTTGAAGCAGTGAGCTCTGGTGTGCCCAAAGGCAAGTGCCTTCCCATTTTTATATTCTTTTAACAGAGAATAAATCTTGTAGGTTAACCCCCACCGTGGTTTTTCCCTTAATCGGGTTTCCATGTAAAAATCCTGGTGTTATGTGTGTTGATTATGTTTCTGCTCATGTGTTGTTGTTTCATGCTTTCATGGTTATATCATCAATCTGTTAATAAGTGGTAAAGAAAATTAAATGCAGAAAAAGATAAAGTTTTGTGACAATTGATTCACCCCCTTCCTCTCAGTTGTCTGCCCTAATTTCAACACTAACATCCATATCTCAAGAGTCAAAACACGAGAAAACAAGACAAAGAAAAATGCATCTAAAAACTAAGTGGGTGATACCTATTAGATCATTCAATGTCCAATGGGCTAAGAGTGGGGTATGAGATTGTTCTACTAATGAGGCACAATCTTCTCAATAGGTCCATGTTAAACTCATGTCTATCTCCAAGTGTAGGCTCCTTAGTCTTTATACTAAAAATGAGTCAAAATAATTATCATTCCAACACATGATCTCTAAAAGCAGGAGATCTGGCCTCATCCAAATGATGCATGAGCATCCCAGATCCATGAGCAATCCTCATCAACCAAAAATATTTCTTTTCTTTGTTCATTGTTTTTCTTCTTGCTTTTTCTTGTAGGAGTTGGTGATGAAATTTCTGGTAATTTTAGTTGGTTCAAGGCCAAGTGATGGCTTCAACTTGAAGAGGAGCCAAATGGGTATCCACAGTTCAAGTTGGGAGAAGATCTGATCAAACTTGAGTGAGTTTTACTTGTGCAGATGTTTCTAGCTCCAACAGGATGTCCTAATGCACTTTTCCTCCAATAGGATGTCCCGATGCACTTTTCCTCCAACAGGATGTCTTGATACACTTTGCCTCCAACAAGATGTCCTGATGCCTTTGCCTTCCAACAGGATGTCTAGATGCACTTTTCCTTCCAATAGGATGTCTAGATGCCTTTGCCTTCCAATAGGATGCCCAGATGTGCTTTGCCTCCAAAAAGATGTCCAGATGCATTTTGCTTCCAACTAGATGTTTTCCAATCAGATGTCTTGTTGCAACCGGATGTTTTCCAACTGGATGTCCTATTGCAACTAGATGTCCTATTGCAACGTGCAGATTAAATTACAAAAAAAATATCTTGTAGTGCCCAGAAAGTGACGAAAATGATTTTTAACCACCTTAAAGCACCCAAAAAGTGACAAAAATGGTTTTTAACCACCTTTTTGGCCAATCTATGAGCCAGTAAGAGGATGTTGATCAAAAGAGTCAGTAAGAGGATGACACATGTCGTTTCATGTGAAGATGTGTGGTAATTGCCTCTTTTGTATATAAAAGGGGAATTTCTTTCTTTTGAAGGTAATCTTCTCCATAGTGAGTTTTTGACTTCTATTGTAGCTTCTTCTGCAAGTTACAGATTTAAAGGTAGATTGTTTTGGGTTTTTCATAGGGAGGCTAGGATACTCTGATTTGGTTATTGGAATGATTTTAAGACTTAGGCCAAAGCATGTAAGACTGTAACGTCATTTTACTCCTGTTGTACACTCCAGTTGCAAATGAATAAAAAGATTTTTATTTTACTATTGTGTGTTGTTTTGTTTTGCTGCCCAGTTCAGTAGTTTGTCAAAGCCCCTGGATCTTGATCCACATCAAATGGTATCAAAGCCTAGGTTTGGAATTCCTTGAGGTTGTGGGATTGTTGTGAAAGGGACCCTATGGAGATTGTTGTAGGTACAGTGAAGAGAATAACCTACAACTACAGAGGGTCTGTAGACATGGCACACCAAGCAAGAGGTAGAAGAGGAGCTACTCCAAGAGCTAGAGATGCAGCATTGGTAGAGATGCTGAGAGGCATCATAACTAGGCTAGATGCAATGGAAAGAACACAATGCAGAGGGGTACCTATAGAGGATGTGAGTGATAATGATGAATAAGTTAGTGAAGAAGAAGGAGAAGAAGGAAAAGATGGATATGATAGGAGGTTTCTAAGTGCAATGGAAAATGTTTCCAATAAACCCCATGTAGAGTTACCCAGTTATAGTGGTAGTCTAAAACCAGATGAGTTAATAGACTAGATTTCAGAGATGGAAACATATTTTGAGTTGGAATCTATTGAAGACCCTAATAGGGTAAAACTTGTAGTTGCTAAGCTAAAGGGACATGCATCTCTGTGGTGGGATCATGTGCAAGTTGAGAGATAGAGAAAAGGAAAGGAAAAAATTAAGACCTGGGAGAGGATGTTAACTAAGTTGAAGGCAAAATTTATGTCTGTAGACCATCAGATCACCATGTTTAAGATGCTATAGAACCTCAAGTAGAGGGATAAAAGTGTGCAATACTACACCAAAGAGTTGTATAGATTGAACATCAAGGATAGTCACATTGAAGATGATGCTAAGAAGGTCTCCAGGTATGTAAATAGTTTGCATTATTCTATCCAAGATTAAATTAGCATGGTTAGAATTACCAACATAGAAAAATCCTATTAGTTTGCATTGAAGGTAAAAGAAAAGATCTCTAGAAGGCAGAATAGTTCTAGGGGAAGAGGTAAATCCTCCAAAGGAAGAGGGCAGTCAAATCCTAGACGTGGTTCTCAGGATAAGCAGGGAGAAACAAGTTCTTCTCGAACTAGTACCCAAGGAGGTAGAGGAAGGGGTGATTACTCCCGAGGTAGAGGAAAGTATGGAAGAGGAAAATGATTTAGTGGAACATGTTTCTTATGTGGATAGGCTAGACATAGGGAATTTGAATGTCCTCAAGTACATCAGAGTAGTGGAAAAGGAAAAGAGACAAGAGTCCATATAGCACAACTTGAGGAGAAGAGTGTGGCAAGTGTAGCCTCACCAAAATTTAGATAAGAACCTGAGGATGGAGAATTCTTGATGCTAAGGAAAGTTCTTCTAACACCAGAGAAGATACATGAGGAACCCGAACAACAAAGAAATTTGTTTAGAACCAGATGTAAGTCTCGAGGAAAATTTTGTAAATTCATTGTGGACAGTGGCAGCATTGACAATTTAGTGTCAGAAGATATGGTGGAGAAACTGAAACTGGAGAGGCTAAAACACCCAACTCCCTACAAGGTTTCTTGGCTACAAAAGGGACATTAGTTATTGGTAAGTGAAAAATGCCTTGTTAAATTTCACATTGGGAATTACAGAGATGAGATAATGTGTGATGTTATGCCATTGGTTGCATGCCACTTTTTGTTAGGCAGACCTTGGCAATATGATAAGAAGGTCATTCATGATGGAAAGAGTAATTGCATTAAAATCAAGAAGGATGGGGTTGAGTATGTGTTGAATCCTTTGAAGGATAAGGATGAGGAGGTTGAGAAAACCAATAGGGTTTGTCTAGTGACTGGAAAATAGTTTATGAAGGAAATTAGAAAGGAGAAGGTATGTTATTCCTTCCTACCTCATGTTGCAGAAATTATGACAGCAGAGAAAGGGGTAGAAGTTCCCACAGAAATCCAAGAATTTCTGAATGAATTCAGCGACATTCTAATGAAGGACTTACCTGATGGATTACCTCCAACTAGAAGCATAAGTCACTGCATGGACTTGATACTAGGTGCAAGCCTACCAAATAAGGCACCATATAGAATGACACCCATGGAAAATGAAGAGGTGAATAGACAAGTGCAAGAGCTGTTGGATAAGGGGTTTATTAGAAAGAGCCTCAGTCCGTGAGCTGTACTTGTTGTACTGGCACCTAAGAAAGATGGGAAATGGTGAATGTGCACTGATTCAAGGGATATAAATAAGATAACCTTTAAGTATAGGTTTCCATTGCCTTGTATGGATGACTTGATGGACTATTTGAGTGGACCAAAGTACTTTAGCAAGATTGATTTGAAGAGTGGATAACACCAAATCAGAATTAGAGAATGAGATGAATGGAAGACAACATTCAAGACCAAGGATGGACTATATGAGTGGCTAGTAATGCCATTTGGGTTGAAAAATTCACCCAACACCTTAATGAGACTGATGAATGAGGTAATGAAGCCTTTCCTTGGAAAATTTGTTATCGTTTATTTGGATGACATTTTGATTTTTAATAAAACAAAAGAGGAACATCGGATGCACCTTAAGGCAATTTTGCAGAGGTTAAAAGACAAAAAGTTGCTTGTAAACTTGGATAAATGTAGTTTTATGCAAAAGGAACTAGTATATCTAGGTTTTGTAGTGTCTGAAGAAGGGTTGAAGATGGATCCTGAGAAGGTTAAGGCAATAATGGATTGGTCTTCACCTAGAAACATGTTTGAGGCTAGAAGTTTTCATGGCTTGGTGAGCTTATATAGGAAGTCCATTAGAAATTTTAGTGGGATATGTGCACCAACCACCGAGACAATGAAGGGTGTTAGGAAAAAGTTTAAGTGGATACCTGCAACAAAAAAGAGCTTTTAGTTGTTGAAGAAGAAGGTGACAGAACAACCAGTGTTGGCATTTCCAAACTTTGGCAAAGTGTTTCAAGTGGATTGTGATGCCAGGGGTAGTGCAATTGGGGGAGTATTAAGTCAAGAAGGTAGACCCATTGCCTACTTTAGTGAGAAACTAAATGAAGCAAAGAGGAAATACTTAGTTTATGACCAAGAATTCTATGCTATAGTGCAAGCCTTGAAGAAGTGGAGGCATTACTTGTCGTCCAGTGAGTTTGTATTGTACCTAGACCGCCATGCCTTGCATTACATCAACAGTCAAGGTAGGTTAAACCAGAGGCATATGAATTAGATAGAGTTTCTACAAATTTATTCTTTTGTCTTGAAACATAGGAGTGGTAAGTCAAATAGGGTAGCAGATGCACTTAGTAGGTGTTTATTGATGAATGAGTTAAGGGTCAGTGTTGTTGGCTTTGATGCAATGAAGGATTTATATCTTAATGATCCTAATTTTAGGGAAGCTTGGACAACTAGTAGAAGTCTAGTGGAGGGAGATAGGACTTCATGGTTGGAATATTTTATCCAAGATGGATTGTTGTTTAAAGGATAGAAATTATGTATACCCAAAGGTTCAAAGAGGGATAATCTAATAAGAGAAAAGTATAGTGGGGGCTTGAGTGGACATTTTGGAATAGATAAGACATTAACACATCTGGGTGAAGGTTGTTTTTGGCCTAGAATGAGTGTAGATGTGAAGATACTGGTAGAAGGCTATAGAATTTGCCAGCATGCTAAAGGAGCAAGAAAAAACACTGGACTATATTAGTCATTGCCTATACCAGAGAGACTGTGGGAGCATCTGAGTATGGATTTTTTTTTTGGTTTACCTAAAACACAGTGTCGTAATGATTCCATTTTTGTTGTAGTGGATAAATTTTCAAAGATGGTTCATTTCATACCATGTCAGAAAACTAGTGATGCATCCCACATAGCTACATTATTTTTCAAAGAGGTAGTCAGGCTACATGGATTGCCTAAGAGTATAGTCTCAGACAGGGACACAACATTTGTTGGCCATTTTTGGCACACATTATGGAATAAGATGGGCACTGAATTGGGATTTAGTTTAGCCTATCATCCCCAAACTGATGGACATACCAAGGTTGTGAACAAAAGTTTGGGAAACTTTTTGAGATGTTTGGTGGGAGACAAACCACATCAATGGGATCTTATCTTGGCATGAGAAAAATTCTCTTACAACAATTCAGTGAATAGAAGTACAGGAAGCAGCTCGTTCCAAATAGTTTATGGGTATAGCCCAAGAGGTGTTGATCAGTTAAGAGATAGTGCAGATTTGAATAGGAAGAGTGTTGTAGCAGAAGATTTACACTAGTAGAAATAAGGCAAATAAATGACCAAGTGACTAAAACTTTTAGTCACGTGACCAAAAGTGTTTGCAACATAGCTATAAATGACTAATTTGGTCATCGGTTGAAATGACTGAATAAATGACCAAATAAATGACTAAATAAATGACTAATTTGGTCATCGGGCAAAAAACACAACTAAATAATTGGTCAGACAAATAAAAATGACTATTACTCCTCTATTCTCTTTTCTTTCCAATTTGATCATAATCCATGAATTCAAAGACAATACAAGGCAAGGCAATAAATGTCCGCTTCGACCAAAGGAATAAAGGGAGAGAAAGCTCAGACGTTTCCCACGAGCAGAACTGGATTATCTTGTCTCTTCAATCTATCTCAGTGCACTAGCCACGGTATAACATGCCCATTAATGATCCGCAGGCCTCAGGGAAGTGATTGTTTAGCCCCGACATGCCAAAAAAATCATTACTTGCCACCCTGCCAACATCTACCGAGGCCTCCAATTGCACTTTCTGACTGTCAGAAAATAGATACGACCCGCATAAAATGTCTAGGGGCTATCTCTACCCCCTCCATGTGACCTCTCATGTCTGTCTAAAGATCGAGCGCTTTATCGGACGATTATATAATATATATTATATTATATATTATATAATATTATATTATACTATTACATAATATTTTTATTATATTATAATATAATAATATAATATAATATAATATTATAATATAATATAATATTATAATATAATATAATATTATAATATATTTAATAATATGGAGGCTTTTCATTTCTAACCTACAAAATGTTAACGATGGGCGCCAAAAGTAAAATGGTTAAAATTTAATTAAAATTTTAGCACCCATCTAACCCTAACTCAGAAAGGTTCAAAACTCTAACCTATTTTGTTTCATGTCTGTAACTAATCCATGATGGTCCGCTTCCTGGCCATTTTCCTTGTCAACACTCTGCTAGATTGAGAAATTGCAATTACTGCCCTTAATTTCTTGATAAATGGATTCGAGTGAAGAAAACCACGACGTGATTGGGCCTGCAAGACTGATATTCAATGGCTCTAACAAAACTGAAATAAACCCAAAATATATTCTCCCTCCATGTGATCGTCCTCGACTACCTGAGGTGGTCTTGTCCTTTGAAGGCTGCATTCCCATTTTGGATCTCACAGGCCTTCATGGCCAACAAAGATCGGGGCTCATTGCACAAATCAAGCAATCCTGTGATGATGGAATTTTTTAGGTCTGATAATTTCGTTTGACCTTATTACTAAACAAATTCATGATGCTAGGTATTATTTTTTTTTGAAGCAGGTAAATTTCTCTGTAGGTTGACCTTGTATCTACTTTTGACACTTTATCCTGAAGGCTTTAGTCCCTGTATCACTTAAAACTCATCCCCTAACATAGATTTGTCTATGTTTATTGTTAAATTGGTAAATTACCCCGTCTTTTAATATCTTTAGCCAGAATGGAAGGGATTGCTACTATTGCCTAAACTTCACCTAGATTTTATCATTTGCCAGGTTGGTTGATTTCTCCCACAATTATCAACTGATCCCATAAAGGGGATTCCTAAATTTTGATGCTACTGAGAAAATTCAGGAGCCTTTTTGCCGTTACATCGTACCATGGACTTTTCATCTTAGCTATGTGCTTTTAGAGATCTTATTATGTCCCCATTTTTAAGAGCATCAGAGTTTGGTGGATTAGCCTATCCTTTGACCCTCTTAGGCTAATGGAGTTGTTCAGAAGGTCCTGTTTGCCTGCTGTCTGGTTGACTTCTTTGTCAGAGCTCAGTTGGGTTTAGGTTTGGCCTTCGTTTGACTCAGTTTCTCATACTTACTTTTTATAGTAAGATAATGGATGTTAGAGAGGGACCCTTACTATATTTAGTAAGGCACCTGGATGTGATGGGTTTCCAGTGTTGATCTCCTAGTTCAGTTGGTTTGGCCAGTCGATGAGTATTTATGGAGTTATTATCTTTAAAGTCATTTTAATGATAATAAAATATTATAAAGGCATATTATAAAGTTATTAAAGTCACTTTATATTCAATGAGGCCATGACCCTCAATTTAAGTGACTTAAAGTGTAATTAAATAATTATGTTTTGGAGCCTAAATATATAAGCACTTAACAAAATCAATGTGCAAACATTTTATATTATTGAAAATGATATTAAATGCTCTTGAGATGGGTGGACCTATTTGTGAGAAGTATATAAAGTCACATCAAAAGCTATTCATTATTCATTTAATCATTTGTTATTTGAAGATATTGGAGTTTGTGCTTTTTGGAGAGCTTGGCTCTTGGGAGAAGAAACTAGGGTTTCTACAATTCTTGGGCATTGGAGAACATGCTTCTTCATTTTTTTTGCAATCTAAGGTTGTACAACACCATCTGAAGTTTGCTAATCAGATGAATTCTAAAGATTTATCCAAGGGTTTGAGACTAAATTTCATTGTGAAGGGTAGATTGCTTTGTGGCTGCATTTTATCATCATCACTGGCACACATTGGCAGGCCGTACAAAGCTCAAATCTTTAAACAAGGATAGAAAATTTGTATCAATCCATCCTCTTTAAGAATCAAGGAGAATCAAAGTTATTGCTACTGTTGCATTCATATCATACATGTACTTTTCATAATAGCAAACTAGGTATGTAAAAAATCTTCATATTTTGCCAATATGATTTTCTAGGTATTGATTGCTTAGATAATAGGGGATATTATCTGAACTGGGTCTTTAATAATTTGGCCAAATAATGAATATTTTGGGAGATATTGAAATCTAGAATTTTCAGCCATTAACTCCCTATGTGATGTTTAGTTTTAAATAAAATAATATTATTGCAATATTTTCTTTTTGGCATTATATTGTTGCAAGTGTCTAAGAAACCCCAAAGACAAACTAAACCGACAGGCAAACATTTCGAGAATCAAATATCCTATCAGGAGGGACATTACAGTGGTATCAGAGCGGTTTCTTGCCATCCTGTTGGATTAATCAAGTTGCATGTTAGAGATCCTTAGCTGCATGTTAGAGATTTTAGTTGTATGTCAGAGATTTCATCTTGCATGTCAGTTTTAATGGTTGCATGTGTGGTATCATCTATTGCATGTTAGTTTGACAGTGGGAAAATGGCTTTAGATAAATCCACACTTGAATTGATGCAGAATTTGTATGATCTGATGAGAGATTCAGAAACTCAACAGGGATTCCTAAGGATGTTTGTGAAATCAATAAGAAAGGATGAGAAAAAGGAAATACTTCAAAATGATTTTCAACTTGCAGGTGAACATAGGATTAAAACTGAAGTGGTTGTTGATAAGAAAGTTTTACATCATGATAGTGATTTGGTAGAACCCCGGGATGATATTATCAGCACTAATGGAGATGATGCCAGCCTTGAGAACAATTCTAATTTTTGTAACAATGGTCAGATTTCTTTGCATCAGCATCAGATAACAACCATTACATGTGAGGATGATGGATGTATGGAGTTCCCTTACATTGACACTCAAGATTTGTGTGTTAAAAATGAATTATGTGATGCGGATTCAAGCCATAGCAAGTTTGATTTTACAAATCAGACCTTAGAAGATGTGAACAAGACGCAAGTTTTGTGTGAAGGGTGGTCACAAAGAGCTAAGAAGGCAAAGTTATTGGCTGCCTAAGCAAAACAATGCTTGCAAGAGGTCAAGGAGAGTTGCAAATAGATAGATCAAGCAAAGAAGTAAAGTGAGTCACACCTTAGATCTCTAATTCTTCCAAGGGAAGAATGTGTAGGAGTTGAGCAGACAATGGATGAACCTCTTGAGTTGAGGAAGCAAGAAGAATGTGCAGATGTGCGTGAACAAGAGGAGAGATGTGAATTAGAAAATTCTATTGGTACATGTAACTTGCATCTTGAGTTTCATGAGATACCTCTAGTTGAGAGCCCATTTAAGACTCAAGTCCTAGAGTTGGGTGAACAAGTGGATTATACACTTAGCAGATCAGCCACTAATGTGATGACTATACATGTGGATGAAAACATGGGTAGGGCAGATTTGTGTTGGTTTATGAGCATCCATGACATACTTAATGAAACACAATCCATTTGAGAGGAAGCTCCTACAACAATATAATGAAAAATGCACGAAATAACAGAAATAGCAAAAACATAGAAGGAATTTATTGATCGCAGGCCACTTCGAGGGGGCAACCTCCTTTGAGCAAGATCAATATAATAAATTCATGGATGCCTTCATTGGCCTCAACACGTACTTATATACTAAGTCTAATCTAAACAACTATTACTTCTCATGAATGTGGGATAATACAATATACTCACGGGACGACTTACAAAGCATATGCATCCAAAAGTAATATACTAACAAAGTAAAGAGAAGGGTTAAACATGGGTTCCTAACATCCCCTCCCTCTTAGAAAAACTTTGTCCTCAAAGCTTAAGATGTGGAAATTGTTGTTGAATCTAAAGGAGTGGTTCCCATGTAGCATCCTCTAGTTGCATTCCGTGCCACTGAATTAATACCTCTGTGATGGATCGGGAGTGAAGCTAACGAGTGCACCTCTTGAGGATTGCCTCCAGCTCCAAAATGATGGATCCTTTGTTATCCAGTTCTAGTAAAATAGTTTGTTCTCTGATGTTGGTGCCAAGAACTTTCTTTAGACAAGAGACATGAAATATTGGATGAACGCGGGAAGGAGGAAGCTCCAATTTATAAGAAACTGACCCAATCTTTTGAAGAACCTTATACTGCCCATAGAACTTTGGAGCTAGCTTATGACGCCCTTTGAATTTCAGGGATGGTTGCTTGTATGGACGTAGATGAAGAAAAACCATATCACCTACTTGAAAAGTGTGCTCAGAACGGTGCTAATCAACTTCTTGTTTCATTCAATTTCTTGCCATGTGAAGATTGTCCTACAAGATGTGAAGAATCTAATCCCAAATTTGGAGAACCGTGTCAACTGCCTAAACTGGTGAACTGTTGGGGGTGTATGGAAGGAGCACTAGCAATGCTTGAGCATAGACTACTTCATATGGAGTCATTTTAGATGCAGTGTGATAGGAGGTATTCTGCCACCATTCAACGAGAGGGAGCCACTTTGCCCACTAATGTTGTTGTTCTGAGGTGAAGCAAGGAAGATAAGTTTCCAAATATTTGTTGATAATTTTAGTCTGACCATCTATTTGTGGGTGATACCCAAAACTCATCTTTAGTTTGGTGCCAGTGTGTTGAAATAATTCTATCCAAAAATGATTGGTGAAAGTTGCACCACGATATGAGACAATGGAAGAAGGGATGCCATGAAGATGGAAGATCTGGTCCATAAAAATTTGTACGATTGAGGAGGCAGTATAGAGATGGATGAGGGCACAAAAATGACTATATTTGGAGAGGCGGTCAACCACAACCAAGATCACTGTCTTCCCTCTAGATTTAGGGAGCCCCTTAATGAAATCCATAGAAAAATCTGTCCAAATTCATGTAGGGATGGGCAAGGGTTTGAGCAATCTAGAAAGGAGTGTCATTTCACCCTTGTTGCGTTGGCAAGTATCACATTCAACTACCATCTGTTGAATTGTCCTTTTCATTCCCTTCCAAAAGAAGTTACGCCATGCCCTCTCATAAGTTTTGAGGAACCCAGAGTGCCCTGCCGATGGAGAAGCATGGAGTTCATAGAAGATAGCCTGCTGAAGATTTGTGCTCTGGGGAAGCACTAGATGACCCTTGTATCGCAGAGAAGCACCATCCCAAGAGTAATGTGGTATAGAAGAAGGATTATTGGCCAACTGTTGAATGATTTGAGATAATGAAGAGTCATTGACATAGCCCTGCTGGACAGATTCCAACCAATTTGGAACATGCATAGAAATAGCTGAAAGAGAATCTTGGTCATCAAATGTGCGAGAAAGAGCATCCACCACAATATTGTCCTTAACCTTCTTGTAAGTGATCTCATAGTCATAACCCATGAGTTTGCTAACCCAATTTTATTGTGCTAGGGAGGAGACCCGTTGTTCCAGGAAATATTTCAGACTCTGGTGATCAATCTTGATGAAAAAATGATTCCCTAGTAGGTATGGATGCCACTTCTGTACTGCATGCAAAATAACCATCATTTCCTTCTCATATGTAGACAGTACTAAATTCTTACCAGAAAGGGCTTTGCTAGTGAATGCAATAGGATTTTTATCTTGAAGGAGAACAACACCAAGTCCATTTCCACAAGCATCACTCTCAATAGTGAAGGTCTTGGAAAAATCTGGCATAGCTAGAATAGGTGTAGTACACATAGCTTGTTTTAGTTTTTCAAATGCACATTGAGCAGCATGTGTCCAGGTAAAAGCATCCTTTTTTAACATAGGTATTAATGGAGCTACAATTTTCCCATAATCCTTGACAAACTTGCGATAGTAGCCTGTCAGCCTCAAAAAACCACAGAGGCTCTTGAGCATCTGAGGATGCAGTCAATTTTTCATTGCATCTATTTTTTAAGGATCCACTCAAACCCCTTGGGCTGAAACAATATGCCCGAGATACTCCACTTCCTCCTGGCCAAAACACATTTAGATTGTTTTGCATAGAGATGATGATTAGAGAGAAGTTGCAGTATGAGATCCAGATGTTGGAGATGCTCAGCCCATGTTTTAATATAGATGAGGATATCATTGAAGAAGACCAGAATGAATTTCTGTAGGTAGGGCCAAAATATTTTATTCATCAATGCCTGGAATGTTGAAGGAGCATTAGTGAGGTCAAAGGGCATGACCAAAAACTCATAGTGGCCATCATGTGTGCGGAAAGCCATTTTAGGGATATCATCCTCATGAACTTGAATTTGGTGATACTAAGAATGAAGATCCAACTTGGAGAAAAAATGAGCGCCATGAAGCTCATCAACAATAGGAATCATAAACTTATCTTTGATTGTGAAGTGATTAAGTGTTCGAAAGTCAATGCAAAGGCGCCATGACCCATCTTTTTTCTGGACAAGAAGAACTAGTGAAGAAAATGAACTAGTACTAGGGCGAATAATACCTTGCTTCAGTAAGTCTCGAACGAGCATCTCAATCTCTGTCTTTTGGTGAAATGGGTAGTGGTAGGGCTTGATGTTGGGAGGAATGCTTCCAGGAAGGAGCTAAATATGGTGGTCCTCTGGTCATGAAGGTGGCAATCCCATTGGTTTGGCAAAGACACATGAATACCTATCCAAATTTTGTTGTAGATTAGAAGGAGTATTGGAAACTGCGGATGGTTGCATCTGAATGGAATGGAGTTGAGAGATGATACCATGTGAATTATTCTTAAGAAGTTTTTCCATGTGATGTGAACTTATGATGCTGAGAGACCCCGGTTGTAAGCCCTTCAATGTGTGTTTTTGCCCATTGTCTGAAAACTGCATCCAAAGTTCAGCAAAATCCCATAAGATGGGTCCAAGTGTGCGTAACCATTGGGTGCCCAAAACCACATCACATCCACCTAAGGGCAAGGCAAACATGTCAGAGTGTAGGTTATAATCTCTGATCAAGATACACACATTGTGACACTTCCCTTTGCAAGGTAATGTGCCCCCATTGGCAATCATGACTTCAAAGATGGAGCAAGGATGGACAAAACAATCAACCTGTTTGGCAATCCAAGGGTCAATGAAGTTATAAGTGCTACTAGAATCAATGAATATTGTAAGAGGGAGCTTCTTGAAGTAACCCTTGACCTGCATGGTTTGTGGGGTGGTGACTCTTGCTAAAGCATGGAGAGAGATCTCTAGGTGGTCTTCTTGAGAAGCAAGGTCAACAAGCGCTTGCTAAGTTTTGACCTGATCATCTACTATATCCTGAGCATCCGCATAAACTTTAGTTTTAGGTAGAGAATCCACATCCAAGAGATAGAGAGCTTTTGCTCAACACATCTATGTCCCTGAGTGAATTTCTCATCACAATTATAACAAAGCCCTTTTTCGCTATGTGCCCTTATCTTTGCTTCAGTCAAATTCTTGATAGGAGCTATTCTACGAGTTGGCGTTATTTGAGGTCTTTGGGAAACCATATTTCTAAATAGAACAAAATTGGATTTGGATTGTTGTTGAGTTGTGATCTTGTCCTCTGCCAACTTAGCCAACCCTAGGGCTTCCATCATTGTGTTGGGACAGAACATTTTAACCTCAGATCGAGTTGTATCCTTCAGACCGCTGACAAAACAACTCCTAAAGAAATCATCAGACAATCCCTCTGTGTGATTTGTCAGTTTTTCAAATTTTGTCTGATATTTTCTCACAGTGCCTATTTGGTGAAGTTTAGTGAGTGCTCCTGTGAAGTCATCAAAAGCACTAGGGCCAAATCGTTGCAAAATGAGTTTGCAAAAGTCTATCCATTTTGGCTCTTCATGAGCCTTGATGTACCAATGGAACCATTGAAGGGATTCATGTTCCAAATGAAAGGATGCAAGTGGGACTTTGTTGACATCAAAAGTATTACATTTAGACTAAAATATTGTTCTTCCGGTATATCCATCCAGTCGGATCGTCACCATTGAAGCAAGAAAAATCAAGCTTCGGCCCACGAAAATTGTTGGAAGAAGAAGACCCCATGTCTGTGGAAGACTTTGGTTGTCATATGTTATTTATGGTTGAATACTAAAGATTGAGGCTGAGAATTTTTTCATCCAAATCTTGGAGTTTGGTCTTGAGGGCTGTAATTTCATCCTCCATGTTTTTTGCTCCTGTACGGGTTACAACCATAGCTAGGAGATTTTTTTTTTTTAATTCTTTTTTGGGAATGGGTAGGAAAACAAAAATGGAAACTTTTTTAGTAAAGGAAAATTTGGATTTGGGGAAAACTACGATGGGTAATTGGGGTTTGACTAGGTTTTGGACACTTTCTTAGGGAAAGGGAAGTAGAAAATGGGGATTTCAGAAGTGGGGTGAAGGAATGGGAAAATTTGTCCAAGAGGGACAAAGGAGCAGAAATATGATATGAACACTTTGGTAAAATTTGAAAGCTATTGGGTGAGAATCGAAAAAGTTATGGTAAACCCTAAAAATAGATAAATGTGGGATTTCTGGCTTCGATAAGTGGAATTTGGGATAGGGTCCTCAAGGAAGGAAATATTCAGAATGAAATTCCTGAGGCTCCATTGAATTTTGAGGGGAAACAGAGCTAAAGCAGTGAATTTTTTTTTTCTGGAAACGATCTGCCAACTGCTTTGGACAGATTCAATCTATGATTTGTCAGCTATCAATAGATATGGGCCCCAAGTATGTTTGGCTTCCTAAAGGTTCAGGGGAGTCACTCAGCCATCAATGATGCCTAATGGCATGCGTACTGGGGTAGTACCCCTC
Source organism: Cunninghamia lanceolata (assembly GCA_027924645.1). NCBI lineage: Eukaryota > Viridiplantae > Streptophyta > Pinopsida > Cupressales > Cupressaceae > Cunninghamia > Cunninghamia lanceolata. Next base: position 12,385,221 of record BSBN01001225.1, read on the forward strand.
AATCCATGGCTCAGGTAAAACTGATAACCGCTTTGCCACAAACGATAGCTCTTGGTTTACCTCACAGATGGGAACTAGTCAATCAGGTAGGGGCCATTGCCCTTTTCGCTGGCAGGTCCTCTCAATGGGCCAGCTACTTTGGGGTTCCTGTAGTACCCCTCACAATGAGTTTTAGGGCACTTCCCACAGTTAAGTTGATAGTGATATTCCCTTATCCGAACTTACAATTGAAATGAACAATACAGATGCAAAAAATAAAGAACTACTGCAATAATCACAGCGCTTGGAGGCCATTACGAAAAAAAAATTAGCAAAAATTCCACCCAGTGAGCCCAAGAAAGTGCTCTGATACTAGATGAGAGGAACCTTCTACAACAATATAATGAAAAATGCACAAAATAACATAAATAGTAGAAACACAGAAGGAATTTATTGATCGCAGGCCACTTCGAGGGGGCAACCTCCTTTGAGCAAGCTCAATACAATAAATTCATGGATGCCTTCATTGGCCTCAACACGTACTTATATACTAAGTCTAATCTAAACAACTATTACTTCCCATGAATGTGGGATAATACAATATACTCATGGGACGACTTACAAAGCATATGCATCCAAAAGTAATATACTAACAAAGTAAAGAGAAGGGTTAAACACGGGTTCCTAACACCGTTCATGTTGATGGCTCTATGGTAGAGGGTGTAGTTGCTCTACTTCAGAGATTTGTGTTTCATGCCATGGAGATTCTTGTGCATAACTTATATGGGGATGATTGTCAGTGTTGGGATCCAGGTGGTGACAGGTTTGGCACAACAGTGTGGTTGGATCCCGGTGAATTACTTCACCACTCTCAGCATGGTGAAGGTTATGTCAGAGTTGCACAGGGGAAGTCAGTGGGTAATGAGTATGGCAGACTTCCATTCTGGATATGGGATCCAGGGATCGATTTGGCTAGTGGATTGCTTCTTTCTTGTATCAGGGTTGACCTAGTTACAAGGTATAGTGGTCTCATGTTGACGCCACATGATTTGGATGGGGCATTCTATAGGATGATCTAGGATCCCAGCATTTAGTTGAACATTGTTCGCAAAGTTTGGGATCCTTCTGGTGCATTAGGATTCTAGACAGAGCTTACTGGTGATTTACATAGCATATACAGTGTGTAGAGAGCATACAATTTCATCTTTGATCTACTTGTACAAGTTTTGATTTTGATGCACAATTCTTGTGCGCATGGGTTGGATAGTTGGTATGATGTTTATCCTTGTTCAGTTGTGATTATGTTGGTGCTTCAAGAGTTGGTTAGAAATGTGTGGGATATTTCACAGTTCTTCCTTTGGGCCTCTGGTGGAGTGGAGTTTCTTTGCAATGGAGATTGCTTGGGGACAAGCAACTTTAGGGAGGACGGACTGTAATATCCCCATTTTCGAGAGCATCAGAGTTTGGTGGATTAGCCTATCCTTTGACCCTCGTAGGCTAATGGAGTTGTTCAGAGGGTCCTGTTTGGCAGCTGTCTAGTTGACTTTTTTGTCAGAGCTCAGTTGGGTTTAGGTTTGGCCTTTGTTTAACTTAGTTTCTCATACTTACTATTTATAGTAAGATAGTGGATGTTAGAGAGGGACCCTTACTATATTTAGTAAGGCCCCTGGATGTGATGGGTTTGCAGTGTCAATCTCCTAGTTCAGTTGGTTTGGCAAGTGGATGAGTATTTATGGAGTTATTATCATTAGAGTCATTTTAATGATAATAAAATATTATAAAGGCATATTATAAAGTTATTAAAGTCACTTTATATTCAATAAAGCCATGACCCTCAATTTAAGTGACTTAAAGTGTAATTAATTAATTATGTTTTGGAGGCCAAATATTTAAGCATTTAATAAAGTCAATGTGCAAACATTTTATATTATTTAAAATGATGTTAAATGCTCTTGAGACGAGTGGACCTATTTGTGAGAAGTATATAAAGTCACATCAAAATCTATTCATTATTCATTCAATCATTTGTTATTTGAAGATATTGGAGTTTGTGCTTTTTGGAGAGCTTGGCTCTTGGGAGAAGAAACTAGGGTTTCTGCAATTCTTGGGCATTGGAGAACGTGCTTCTTCATTATTTTTTGGAATCTGAGGTTGTGTAACACTAGCTGAAGTTTGCTAATCAGACTGGTTTCAAATAGAAGCCAACATTGTGCAGAATTGTGAAGATTTATCCAAGGGTTTGAGACTGAATTTCATTGTGAAGGGCATATTGCTTTGTGGCTGTATTTTATCATCATCATTGGCACACATTGGCAAGCCATACAAAGCTCAAATATTTAAACAAGGACAAAAAATTTGTATCAATCCATCCTCTTTAAGAATCAAGGAGAATCAAAGTTATTGTTGCTGTTGCATTCATATCATACCTGTACTTTTCATAACAACAAATTGGGTATGTAAAAAATATTCATATTTTGCCAATATGATTTTCTAGGTATTGATTGCTTAGATAATAGGGCATGCTATCTCAACTGGGTCTTTAATAATTTGGCCAAATAATGAATATTTTGGGAGATATTGAAATCTGCAATTTTTAGCCATTAACTCCCTATGTGATGTTCAGTTTTAAATAAAATAATATTATTGCAATATTTTCTTTTTGGCATTATATTGTTGCAAGTGTCTAAGAAAACCCAAAGACAAACTAAATAGATAGGCAAACATTCTGAGAATCAAATATCCTATTAGGGGGGACATTACAGATCTATACGTCAGGTTACCTGAAAACTAAACTGTAATTTGTTTTTGCAGAAAATTTAAGGCATAATAGGCTGCAAATTGAAAGAAATTCTTGTAAGTGAGTGCTACAAATTTTCAGCTCCCTCTCCAACACCTGCATAATTTTTTTGTGTCAAACATGGCTAATTTTTGGGAAGGATACTAGTTTTCCATTTTTAAGGCTAATCGAATTCGAGAGGAATGCCTAAACCATTAAAAACTAGAGTGATAGCCACTTCCTTACACCTGAGTTAAGGGAAGAGTTTGGAGCAGGGCTCTTGGATCTGCATGTTATGGACGATTCTGAGTTGTTTAATGAGGTTAGTATCATTTCTCTTGTGACAATCTTGGAGATAAATTTTGTTGTAGTGTGGCAATTAGCACATACTCGAAGGTTCTTAACAACTCTAATAGTTATTCCATGGGGCATGTTTAACAAACCAAATGCAATTGCCAACTTTTCACCATGGTGGCAGAGAAATAATTATTTTTCCCATCCTTCCACAGCATTAAGTAAATTCTTGAATCTGGAAAATACCTTGCTACCTTCATCCTCCAAGCCAATTTCTCCAACTTTGCATAGGTCTCCTTTGTCTATGGATGTGATCTATCTCCTACACAAAAAGCATGTACCATTTTATGCCCTTCAATCCAACTGCATCCGAGGATTTGTTTAATTCCTCTATCTTTCATCAATCTCCTTACCTCACCACACCTGCTCACTTCTGGATAGATGTTTGAGAGAAGAAAATAAGTTTTGTAGCATTTTTAGAATCCAAATCAAAAAGCAGTGTTGCTGTAAATACTCCTAAGCCTATATTCATATGTGATCTACAGGCACCAATAAAACACATCCATACAACTAGCACAGATTTAACAGGTATCTCAATAATAAAGTTTAGGGTGTCTTCAAGATAGATAGCACAGGAAAGGAGGTCAACCATGCACACATAATGATCAACTGTAGGTGTAATGCAATAAGGGTTACAAATGTGATTGAAGTATGTACAACTTTCATCCACTAAGCCTGCATGGCTGCATGCACCTAGAATACAAGCAAAGCTTACAATGTTAGGATATGTTCCAGAGTGCTTAATTAATTCAATGATTTTGAGAGCGTCCTTGCAAAATCCATTTTGTGCATATCCTGCAATCATTGCATTCCATGAGATGACATCTCTTTGAGGAATTCTGTCAAACAGTTCACATTTTTTGTCTATGATTCCATATTTTGCATACATGTCTATGCGAGCATTTCAAACTATAATATCTCACAAGAATCCCCCTACCATTATGCTTTGAAGGATGTCCATACCCTATTCCAAAGCTCCCATTTGGGTACAAGCAAGGAGGATGCTGGCAAAGGTTGTGGAATTTGGATTTACAGCTGTCAATTGCATTTGCTTGAAAGTTTCTAAAGCATGTTCAACAAATCCATTTTGTGCAATCCTGCAATCACTGCATTCCATGAGATGACATCTCTTTGAGGCATTTTGTCAAATAGTTTATGTGCCTTGTCTATTTCCACATTTTTCATATATGTCTATCAGAGCATTTCTAACTATAATATCTGACAAAATTTGCCTTCTATTATGCCTTGATGGATGTCCATACCATGTTCCAAAGCTTACCATTTTGATACAGGCAGAGAGGATTTTGACAAAGGTTGTGGAATCTGGCTTTACACCTGCCAATTTCATTTGCATGAAAGTTTCTAAAGCCTTTTCAACAAATCCATTTTTTGCATATCATGCAATCATTGCAGTCTATTAGACCACATTTCTTTCAGGGATTTTGTCAAACAGTTCACATGCCTTGTCTATGGTTCCACATACATCTCTCTCTGTATATGTATATTCAATTACATTTGCTTGAAAGTTTTTAATGCCTTAACATGTCTAATAGGGCAGTTGCAACTACAACATCTAACAAAATTCCTCTATCCTTTATGTTTTGATGGATGTCCATACCCTATTCCAAAGCTCCCATTTTGACACAAGCAGGGAGGATGCCAGAAAAGGTTGTGGAGTTTGGATTTACACTAGCCAATTGCATTTGCTTTAAAATTTCTAAAGCCTTTTCAACAAATCCATTTTAATAAAAGAGGAAAAGCCTTGCTTTATATAAAAATGTGTCGAACTATGTGGATCTATCTCCCTTTGCAAAGAACATATGGTGTTGATTGGTGATCTTACAAGGATCTGTATGCTGAATAATTGGAACAATACATAATTAACAGTTATACATTGCTGGAATAATTTTTTTCCTAAGCATCATTTTTACTTATTATGTGTTTTGTGTAAGAAAACATTGTTAACCTTTGTGAAATGGAACACATCTTGTCTAATTTGTGACTTTTTGATTGTATTGGTCTAGGTTAATGAGGAAGCAAGTGATAAAGTGCTAGAGGTGGAAAAAAAATATAATGAGATATGGTGGCCATGTTATGCCAAACGCAATGAAGTCATTCAGACAATCCCTGATTTTTGGCTAACTGCAGTATGTATTTCTTTTTTCATTAGCTAAGTTTGTTCCTGAATTATGCAATTCATTGTTACATATATCAAAAGGAATAGTTGATACAACCTTAATGGAACTTGTTTTGTTGCTAACTTCTTTTATTTACAGTTTCTGAGCCATCCTGCTTTAGGTGACCTTCTGACTGAAGAAGACCAAAAGGTTGTGTTTTATTATCTTTTTGAAATCATTTAACTATTTCATTTATATTATATTATGTGGGATTTCCTTGTTTTTTTAGACCGAATCTCTGATGTGTGATTGATAATTTATATTAGAATGTATTTTTTAGATTTTTTATTTCTAATTTGTTCAGGTTTTCAAATATTTGCAATCTCTTGATGTTGAAGACTTTAAAGATGTTAAATCTGATTACTCCATCACATTCGTAAGTATTACATGCTCTTTGTAGTTTTTAAATATGTTGTTATTGAAGTTGATAATTTCAGTGTTGCTCGGTTGTATTTTATTAAGATTCAATGTAGTTTTGATATTGGTGAATGGTTATTCTTTTGATGTTCCATACGTTTCATCCTAACCCTTATTTTGAAGATACAAAGCTGGTTAAGGTGTTTTTTTTCTATGATGAAGGAACCACAAAACTATTTGGTACCACTGTGAAATGGAAAGATGGAATGGTAAGCATTTTCTTTATCAACAAATCCATTTTACTAATTTTATGCATATCTTGCAATCATTGCAGTCCATGAGACCACATTTATTTGAGGCATTCTGTCAAATAGTTCACATGCCTTGCCTATGCTTCCACATTTTGCATACATGTCTAATAGGGCAGTTGTGACTACAAAATCTAACAAAATTCCTCTATCCTTTATGTTTTGATGGATGTCCATACCCTATTCCAAAGCTCCCATTTTGACACAGGCAGGGAGGATGCTGGCAAAGGCTGTGGAATTTGGCTTTACACCAACCAATTGCATTTTCTTTAAAAAAATTTAAAGCCTTTTCAACAAATCCATTTTGTGCATATCTTGCAATCATTGCAATCCATGAGACCACATTTCTTTGAGGCATTCTGTCAAACAGTTCACGTGCCTTGTCTATGCTTCCACATTTTACATACATGTCTAATAGGGCAGTTACAACTACAACATCTGACAAAATTCCTCTATCCTTTATGTTTTGATGGATGTCCATACCCTATTCCAAAGCTCCCATTTTGGCACAGGCAAGGAGGATGGTGGCAAAGGTTGTGGAATTTGGGTTTACACCAGCCAATTGCATTTTCTTTAAAATTTCTAAAGCCTTTTCAACAAATCCATTTTGTGCATATCATGCAATCATTGCAGTCCATGAGACCACATTTCTTTGAGGCATTCTATCAAATAGTTCACGTGCCTTATCTATGCTTCCAAATTTTGCATACATGTCTAACAGGGCAGTTGCAACTACAACATCTGACAAAATTCCTCTCTCCTTTATGTCTTGATGGATGTCCATACCCTATTCCAAAGCTCCCATTTTGACACAAGTAGGGAGGATGCTGGCAAAGGTTGTGGAATTTGGCTTTACACTAGCTAATTGCATTTGCTTTAAAATTTCTAAAGCCTTTTCAACAAATCTATTTTGTGCATATCCTACAATCATTGCAATCCATGAGACCACATTTCTTTGAGGGCATGGAACTATGTTAATTTGTCAAGACAGAATGAAAGAGGGGAGTAAATGCATTTAAATTGTCAATTTACAAGGACTACGAACTTCTAGAAGCCTAGGATCGATACAAATCTATGGATTTGGATGACGAACTGCAAGATGAAAGAAGTTTTGATCAGATTATGGTAGATCGTCGAGCAGCAGATGTTGTGCTTGATGCAAGGGGAGGTGCTTCTGTAAATAGAAAGCTTCCAAGGATTCTTCACGATCACTGGTAAACTGTTCTTTAGTGAATTCTTGTAACACAATGATGTCTCTTATAATCAAGTTAGGATTAACACCCTTATTTTTTGTGGGGTAGTTTAGACACAGATGATGATGTTGATTTCAGGCCACGAAGAAGACATCATGTCGAGGCTCCAGCCACTGACCAAACTAAGGAAGAGCCTTATGAGGTAAATTTCCATAATCCTTTAATTCCTCTCATTGTCATCTCAATTATCACATCCAGTAGTTGTCTATTTTGTTCATCTCAAAATAAATATTTTGATACTCTATCTATATGAACTTAAAATTTGCTCACGACTTGTGATACTTGGCTGCTTGCACAATCTGAATGAATACATTAGAAAATGATATGCCCTATTTGATGTGATGGTTGTGTTATTGATAGTGGAAATTGTTCACTAATATACTATTAAGGCAAAGGAGATTGCCAAAATCTTGTTTGAATATTCTTCTGGACAAACATTAACATTTTGCATCTCATCCGAATTATATTTCCCAAGCATACACAATGCCACTATTCTCAATTGTTTAAAACATCCAATTGACCAGCTGATATTACTACCACTTTGTTGTCTTTTCATGGGATGATATCAAATGGTTAGATCCTTTATGCTTTGAAGGGCGAAAGATTGTCCAATTCTTTTTGAAATAACATTTTGCCAAACATTAGCATTATTTTCAATTCTTTTGATGATCTTTTCCCAAAGATAACATTCTCTATTATTTAAGAGTTCCATTTGATAGCTTGATATAATTCCATATCTTAGCGATATTTTGGGATGATTTCAAACATGAATGTATCGACCCATTTTTTTATTGGTTAAATCTTTTTTTAGGTAAGTACTATTACATTTTACCTTGTGCAGAGATTGGTAATTTTCTTTTCTGAATTGTTAAATTTATTTTGTGATTCTTTCTTTTTATTGGTAGTATTAAATTTTGCAGGAGGAAGAAGATGAAGAGGGTGAATATGAAATGTACAATGTTCAAGGAACTTTAAGAGAATGGGTGACTAGCTAAGATGAAGTTTGACATTTCATAGCTAAAAAGTTTAGACAATTTCTAGACAGCTACATGAATCAGAAGAGTGGAAATGGTGAACTGGAGTACATTCCGCTAATCAATGAGATGGTTGTTAGTCAATTTATACTGTTTGCTTAGTTTCACAACATTTCTTGTTTTCCTTTCTTTTCATGCATGCCAGTTTTTGTGATTATTTATACCGTTACTTCAATAATCATGTTTGGTGATTTTCTATCTTTGTTATTTTCTGTGCCACTTAAAATTTCTTTATATTTTGTGCTATTGACTTCAGCAAATAAATGTAGCTTGGAGATTGATTATAAACAGTTCATCTTTACACATCCAAATATTGCCATCTAGCTAGCTGATGCCCCTGAATCTATGCTTGAAGTGATGGAAGAAGTAGCTCAAAATGTTGTATGGAGACTACATCCAAATTATAAAAACATTCATGATAAAATATATGTTAGAATCACAAATTTGCCTGTATATGACCAGATTTGAAATATAAGGTGTGTTTATTTTCGCGCTTAATGAAAAATTCTTAGTTTAATTCATATTGGATTTAGTTAATTCAATGTTATTTAGTTCTCAAAGATAACATGTTTTGTCTTTCCTTGAAAAGGCAGGTTCATTTAAATACTATGATCTGCATTGGAGGGGTAGTGACTAGGAGGTCTGGGGTTTTTAAATTCTTCGCCATGTGAGCACAAATTATTAAATCTATAGCTCCATCTATTTATGGGCATGAAGACATTAAGACTGCAATAGCTCTTGCTATGTTCGGAGGGCAAGAAAATAATGTTAAGGGAAAGCATCATCTAAGAGGAGATATAAATTGTCTCCTCCTTAGTGACCCGGGAATAGCAAAATCTCAATTCCTTATGTAAGAACATGTGTAGTTAGTCTGTGTATATGCTGTAAAATTAAATGTAGAATCTGATAGAACCTAATTAGTGTCTTCTTTTATGCACAAACTTTTGGAATGAACATGCAATTTCTCATAAAATCTTGTCAACTCAGATATGTGGAAAAAACTGCTCAGAGGGCTGTATATACGACAGGAAAGGGTGCCTCAGCAGTTGTCAGTGAGACATTGAATGTATTTGATTTGCCAGTGAGGCTTAATGAAGTAAACTTTTTTCAGAGTGATCAATCATATTTGTTCAAGCATTTTAGTCTTCATTTCATGGTGCTTCTCTCAACACTTGAATATCTATGATACTTGAAGTTTATATGCATAAATTTGTGAGGATTAATTTAGATTTGATTTGTAACTTGAAGCATTGATTCACCCAAATAAATGACTAAATAAATGACTACCATGAATAAATAAATGACTAAATAAATAAATAAATATACTAAATAAATAAATGACTAAATATACTACCAATTGACGGTAATTAATGTTTACAATGACTAAATAAATGACCAGTTAACAACAATTAATGACTAAATATACTACCAAATTGATGACTAAATATACTACCAAATTACCAAATATACTACCAAATTGATGACTAAATATACTACCAAATTGATGACTAAATATACTACCAAATTAATGACTAAATATACTACCAAATTAATCACAAAAATTTGTTTAGTCATAAATTTGGTTGCGAGATAAATGACCGGCAATAAACTACCAATGGTCATGTGATCAAACTACTGATCACATGACCAATTTTTGGTAGTTTTTTTAGTCATTTATTTATGTTTTTCTACTAGTGTTAGTAGAATACTTTCATGAGGTTTACAAGGAGGTGAAGAAAAAGTTGGAGTAGAGTTCCACCAAATATGAAAAAGCATGTTGATATGCACAAGAGAGAGCAGGAGTTTCATGTTGGTGATTTGGTGTTGGCACATTTGTGAAAGGAGAGGTTCCCACAGGGAACATATAATAAGCTGAAGTGGAAAAAGATTGGACCTTGTAAGGTCTTGAGGAAATTTTCATCCAATACTTATGATATTGAGCTTCTAGCAGGTATTGATATTTATCCCATCTTCAATGTGGCTGATTTGTATAAATATTATGAAGGAGAATCAAGTACATAGGGGAATTCAATTTTAGATTTTCAAGATGCATACGAGTGGATACATCAGTTTCCTGAGAAGAAGTTTGAGCAGGTTGACAAGGTGATTGATTTTCAAGTGGCTAAATGAGAAGAACCTCCTACAACAAAATAATGAAAAATGCACGAAATAACATATTTATAGAATAGTAGACACACAAAAGGAATTTACTAATCGCAAGCCACTTCCAGGGAGCAAGCTCAATACAATAAGTTTGTGGATGCCTTCATTGGCCTCAACATGTACTTATATACTAAGTCTAATCTAAACAACTACTACTTCCCATGAATGTGGGATAATACAATATGCTCACGAGACGACTTACAAAGCATATGCGTCCAGCAGCAACTAATATACTAACAAAGTAAAGAGAAGGGTTAAACACGGGTTCCTAACATCCCCTCCCTCTTAGAAAAGATTTGTCCTCAAAGCTTAAGATGTGGGAATTGTTGCTGAATCTAAAAGAGTGGTTCCCATGTTGCATCCTCTGGTTACATTCCGTACCACTGAATTAATACCTTTGTGATGGATCAGGGGCGAAGTTGGTGAGTGTGCCTATCAAGGATTGCCGCTATCTCTAGAAGGATGGATCCTTCATTATCAAGTTCTAGTAAAATAATTTGTGCTCTGATGTTGGTGCCAAGAACTTTCTTTAGACAAGAGACATGAAATAATGGATGAACGCGGGAAGAAAGTGGAAGCTCCAATTTATAAGCAACCAAACCAATCTTCTGAAGAACCTTATATGGCCCATCGAACTTTGGAGCTAGCTTATGATGCCCTTTGAGTTTAAGGGATGATTGCTTGTATGGCTATAGGTGAAGAAAAACCATATCACCTACTTGAAAAGTGTGCTCAGAATGGTGATGATCAGCCTATTTCATTCAATTTCTTGCCATGTGAAGATTGTCCTGCAAGATGCTAAGAATCTGATCTCATGTTCTATACACTCAAAATCGTGACTCTGGTTGCCTAGGGCTATTGGGTCAGATTTTAGCATGCACATGGACCCTTCCCTCCTTTCCACGGGGTGATTCGCTACATCACCCTCATTCTCATCGAAGTACCCAATCGAGAGGAGGTGAGACATGACGTGGGTCTGGCTCGTTAGAGAGCTGGACTTAGTGGAGAGGGGTTGGAAAGTTTTGTGGCCTTTGTTGTTGTGTGCTAAGTTGAATGTTTCGTTCGATGGCAGTTGTTGTTGAGATAACACTATGACCCAAAGGGTCACTAGTTTGTCTTCTCCTGTTGGGATTTCTTCTATTCCACCTTTGTGTGGGTAAGCGGTTTCTTTCATTTATATCCTCTTGTCTCTCAATTTGTTGAATGAGTTCTCGTTGTATTTGAAGTTGTCTATGTTCTTCTATCAATAAGAGGACAAATGGATCTTGTTGTGGTAAAGTAAATGTCTCCTGTTATTGTCGTGGATTGATTTCCTCAATTTCATTGAGGATAGTCCTTACCCACTCACCTCTCACTCCCAGGCACATTCGTGAGCCAAGATAGAGATAAATGTGTAATGACCAACCTTTACTAGACTTGGGGTTTTGACCTAGGGTTTGGTTGTGCTTTGACTTGTGTTTACCTTGTGATGTGATCAAGGGTTTGATTGAATCATTTATCATGGTTTACCTCATGATGGTATCGAGGGTTTGCAATTTTGTCTTTTTCTAGGGTTTCTATATGTATGCAAAGATAAATGATATGCAAACATGTTTTTGTGCTTTTTTTAGGTATTTTAGAAATGAAAAGTGCTCTTTAATCTATGAAAGGGAAATATGGATGCAAGTTAATATGATTTTCCTAATGCAAGTTTAATCTATGTTTTTTGGGTTTTTGATTGTTTTAAAATAATCTAGTCTAAAAAAAGGAAATTGCTTCTACAAATAGTCTAGATCTAGGAATATGAAAACAATTACTCTAACATGCAAGATCTAATCTATCAATAAAAAAATAAAGATTTACTATTCCCAAGAGCAATTTTTGGTTTTCTAATTACTAAGAATTGAATAAAGCAATAAAGGAACCTGAAAGAATGAAGATTTGTGTGACTCCACTACCATCAGAAATCCTTGATGTTAGCAACCTCAAGTCCTTTTGAAGCAGCAAGAAGACCTCTTGAAGACAAAATGACACAAAGAAGCAAAAAGAAGCTTGTTGAAGCTTGAAAGAGCTCAATGAGAGCTTTGGTTGAGCACAATGGCGTTGAATGAAGCAGTGTAATGATGCTTGGTTGAACAATGAATAAAGCAAAAGGCACCTTCGTCTTGTAAGAGCATTAGAATGCTGATTTGGAGAGTAGAAACTGGCAAGAGATATGTGCACAATGAATTTGCCTCCCTTAGAAATGCCTTGAAGCTATGCAACAATGAAAGCTTTGGAGCTTTGGAGCTTTGGAGAAATAAAGAAAGAAATGAAGAAAGAGGCTCAAAGGCTTACAAAGAAGCTTGAAAAAGCTTGTGAAGATGAGAAGAGTATTCTCCAACTTGCTCAACTTGAAAAATAATGAAGAGGTGAGGGGTATTTATAGGTTAGAAGAAGGGATGAGAGGTGGAATTGATTGGGGAGTTAACAAGGTTGATTACCCAGTGAACTCAGCTAACTATGGAGTGATAAATCAATAATAACTTATCACTGAAGAGGAAACTGGAGTTGAAAGGATGCATGAGATTGATTGAGTTGTTAATTTTAGATCAAATGGAGTTAATTATGCATGTGTGGGTGCATGAAATAGTCAACTCCATATTAGGCATCAAAAAACATGTGAATTGGAAGAAAAATGGGCGAAAACGAAGCTAAATTGAGTGAGAAACTCAATTTTTTCTGCAACTAGAAATGCAACAGGGTCACCCCTTTCATCAGTAGGGTCACCCCTGGGTAACCATGGGTCACCCCTTTCATCAGTAGGGTCACCCCTGGGTAACCATGGGTCGCCCGAGGGAGATCTAGGAAAAATAGGGTTTTCTAGAGAACAACAAAAGGGAGATGATAGAAGAGAGGAAAAGGAGGGGTTCTACCTCCAAAAATAGGTCAGTCATGTGCAAGAATCCAAAATGAATCCAAATCTCCACTTGCACCTGCAGGATCTCCTGGGGAGATCTTGAAATAATAGGGGGAGATTTGGATTGGTTGAGTGAAACTAAAAGTGGGAGATGGATAAGGGGACCTCTAGAAGGCTTCTAGGGGGTGCAGAGGATGAAAAACAAAGGAAAAAGGTGAAAAATCACCTACAAGATGCTTACAAGGCTTAGGAGCGAGGTCAAAATCCCAGAAAATGTAAATCGACAAGTGTCGCAAAAAGTGTCGAAAGACATCGCAAATGAAGAGAGAGAGAAATTGACAAAGAGGAAACAACACAAGACAAGATAGAAGACATGTCATCGAGAGGTTTGCTTCCTAGAGGACATTATTTCATGCTTACATGTACATGACAAGGATTAAAATCATCATAGGGGTCCTCGTTGAGGCTGTGCATGATTTTTGTGCTTACAGGTTCGAAGAACTGTGTTGACTGCCTGAGCTAGTGAACTATTGGGAGTGTATGAAAGGAGCACTAGCGGTGCCTGACCATAGACTGCTTCATATGGAGTCATTTTAGATGCATTGTGGTAGGAGGTATTGTACCACCATTCTGTGAGAGGGAGCCAGTTTGCTCACTGATGCTATTGTTCTGAGGCAAAGCAACGAAGATAAGTTTCCAAACATTTGTTGACAATTTCAGTCTAGCCATTTATTTGTGGGTGATACCTAGAACTCATCTTTAGTTTGGTGTTGGTGTGTCGAAATAGTTCTATCCAAAAATGACTGGTGAAGGTTGCATCACGATATGAGATAATTGAAGAAGGGATGCCATGAAGATAGAAAATCTGATCCATGAAAATTTGTGTGACTGAGGAAGTGATATAGGGATGGCCGAGGGCACAAAAATGACTATATTTGGAGAGGTGATCAACCACAACCAAGATCACTATCTTTCCTCCATATTTAGGGAACCCCTCAATGAAATCCATAGAAATATCTATGAAAATATGTGTAGGGATGGGCAAGGGTTCGAACAACCCTGGAATGAGTGTCATTTCACCCTTGTTGCATTGGAAGATATCACATTCAGCCACCATCTATTGAATTTCCCTTTTCATTCCCTTCCAAAAGAAATTGTCGTGCCCACTCATAAGTTTTGAGAAACCCTGAGTGCCCTACCGATGGAGAAGCATGGAGTTCATAGAACACATACTGTTGAAGATCTGTGCTCTAAGGAAGCACCAGATGACCCTTGTATCACAGAGAAGCACCATCCCAAGAATAATGTGGTACAACAGAGGGGTTATTGGCCAACTATTGAATAATTTGAGATAATGAAGAGTCATTAACATAGCCCTGCTAGATAGATTCCAACTAATTCAGAATAGGCATAGAAATAGCTGAAAGGGAAGATTGGTCATCAAATGTGCAAGAAAGAGCATCCACCACAATATTTTTCTGACCCTTCTTGTAAGTGATCTCATAGTCATAACCCATCAGTTTGCTGACCCATTTCTATTGTGCTGGGGAGGAGGCTCATTGTTCTAGGAAACATTTTAGACTCTGGTGATCAATTTTGATGCAAAAATGATTCCCCAGCAAGTATGGCCGTCATTTCTATACTGCATGTAAAATATCCATCATTTCCTTCTCATATGTAGAGAGTACTAAATTCTTGCCAGAAAGTGCTTTGCTAGTGAACACAATTGGACATTCTTCTTGAAGGAGAACAACACCAAGTCCATTGCTGCAAGCATCACTCTCGATAGTGAAGGTCTTGGAAAAATCTGGCATAGCTAGAACAGGTGTAGTACACATATCTTGTTTTAGTTTTTCAAATGTACACTCAGTAGCATGTGTCCAAGTAAAAGCATCCTTTTTCAACATAGCTATCAATGGAGCTGCAATCTTCCCGTAATCCTTGACAAACTTGCGATAGTATCCAATTAGCCCCAAAAAACCATGGAGGCTCTTGAGTATCTAAGGTTGCGGCCAATTTTTCATGGCATCTATTTTTGCAGTATCCACCTGAACCCCTTGGGATGAAACAATATGCCTGAGATACTCCACTTTGTCCTGGCCAAAAACACATTTAGATTGTTTTGCATAGAGATGATGATTAGAGAGAAGTTGCCATACGAGATCTAGATGTTGAAGATACTCGGCACATGTTTTACTATAGATGGGGATATCATCGAAGAAGACCAAAATAAATTTCCGCAGGTAGGGCCGGATTATTTTTTCATCAATGCCTGGAATGTTGAAGGAGCATTAGTGAGGCCAAAGGGCATGACTAGAAACTCATAGTGGCCATCATGCATGTGGAAAGCCATTTTAGGGATATCATCCTCATGAACTTGAATCTGGTGATACCCAGAACGAAGATCCAACTTGGAGAAAAAATGAGCACCATGAAGCTCATCAAAAATAGGAATAGGAAACTTATCCTTGATTGTGATGTGATTATGTGCTCACAAGTCAATGCAGAGGCACCATGAACCATCTTTTTTCTGGACAAGAAGAATTGGTGAAGAAACATTTGGATTGGTACTGGGGCGAATAATTCCTTGCTTGAGTAAGTCTCAAACGAGCATCTCAATCTTTTCCTTTTGGTGAAATGCATAGCAGTAGGGCCTGATTTTGGGAGGAACACTTCTAGGAAGGAGCTGAATATGATGGTCCTCTGGCCATGAAGGTGGCATTCCCACTAGTTCAGCAAAGACACATGCATACCTATCCAAAATTTGTTGTAGATCAGAAGGAGTAGTGGAGACTGTTGATGGTTGCATCTAAATGGAATGGCGTTGGGCAATGACACTGTGTGAATTCTTCTTAAGAAGTGTTTCCATGCAATGTGAATTGATGATGCTGAGAGACCCCGGTTGTAAGCCCTTAAATGTGTGTTTTTGCCCATTATCTGAAAACTGCATCCAAAGTTTAGAAAAATCCCATAAGATGGGTCTAAGTGTGCATAACCATTGGGCACCCAAAACCATGTCACATGCACCTAAGGGAAAGGCAAACATGTCAAAGCACAGGTTATAATCTCCAATAGAGATACGCACATTGTGACACTTCCCTTTGTAAGGTAATATGCCCCCATTGGCAATCATGACTTCAAAGCTAGAGCAAGGATGGAGAAAACTATTAGCCTGTTTGGTGATCTGAGGGTCAATGTGTTGGCAAGAGACACTGCTACACATATCAGGTGTTGTCATTGATGACAACTAAGACTATTCCACACATTCGCATAACATAACTTGCTCATACCGGAAGTCAGAACAAGAATCTAAGTTTGGGTTGCCAGAAACAAGGCATGTGACAGGGTCCGGTAACTTGGTCCAGATCCCTCTGGTGGTAAATCTTAGTGAGCTGTGGATCTGAGGGAATCTTAAGGATTTTCAGGACAATCTAGATCCAGAATTGTAGCCTCTGGAGACAAAGGGATTAAAAGTTATGAGCATCTGAGTACCAAGTCCCATTATGATAAGAACAGTTCAGTGAAGAACAGGCCGACTTATGTTAGATCCTTGTGCGGATCTAGTAGAAGTGTTTTGGTGAGTTGTGTATGGGATATAATGTTAGTGGCCGACATGTATGGTGATCTACAAGTGTTATTTTTCATACGCATCAATATTGATGTATGGATTTAGCCGACAGAACAGAGTTCTTATATTGTTTTTTAAGTTCTTCATAAGGCCGATAGATAAGTGATTGAGTTTGTTAATGCAGATATATATAACCGATGGATTTGAGTGTTATGTAGTGTGATTGATATATGAATATGAAGTAAGAGCGACAAGGTAGATAGAAGAGCAAAATAGAAGAGATCTAAGGTCCAAATTATGGCAGAGCAATAAACAAGGCAGAATAAAGATGAAGTGTGCAAAATCAATATTCTATGCTTAAACAGAATTGAATTCTTGCATTGGCAGATGCTACTTATCAGTTCAACAATCTGTAATCCTTTTGTAGACATTATTGTAGGCAGTGAGCCTCTCTTGAGCAGTGAGCTCCGAGTAGTGAGCTTGAATGCATGTGCATTCCCCTTTTGTAATACTTTTAACAGAGTATAATCTTTGTGGGTTAACCCCCACCATGGTTTTTCCCTTAACTGGGTTTCCACGTAAAAATCTTGGTGTCAAGTGTGTTGTTTATGTTTCTACTCATGTGTTGTTGATTCATGCTTTAATGTTGACATCATTAATCTGATAGTAAGTTGATAAAGAAGGTTAAAAGCAAAAAAGTTTAAAATTATGTGACAACTGATTCACCCCCCCTCTTAGTTGTTCAGTCTAATTCCAATAATTGGTATTAGAGCCAAGGTTCCTTGAAAGAAGCCTAATAGCTTAAGGAGGATCTGGGAAGGAGCTTTAATGGGTTCACTCAAAGAACAACTTCAATTGGCTCTAGAAGATCTTGATCGGTCTAAAGCAAAAATAGATGATCTGAAAGCAAACCTTAAGGATACTAATGATTGCATTGACTTGCTAAAAGATAAACTAAAGAAATCAATGGAAAAAAGGAAGGAACTACTTCATCAACTAGCTAATCTTAATGAAGAAAATGGCATGAATGAGCCCTTAGAAGAAAAGACAAAGGAATGTGAGAAGCTGACAAAAGAAGTTTCTGTTCTAAAACATGAGATGGAATCAGGGGTAATGAGGCTAACCAAATAAATTGAGCAAAGGAAGAAGACTAAAGAAGACCTAAATCAAACTCTAAAAGATAGAACTAAAGAATGTTACAGATTGGATAGAATAGCTGACCGTCTAGAGTCTGATCTACAAGAAAGTAGAGACAATGAGAGAGAACTTGAAAGGCAAATTGTCATTCTCAGACATGACCTTGAAGTTGCAAATGAATACAAGGAGAAGTTCAAGATAAGCTTAGATGAATTTGAAGCACTTCTTGAAGGACATAAAAAGGCTAATGACAAGCATGGTCTTGGATATGAGAAACGTAAAAGCTCCGGATCCGGACAAAGAAATTTTCAACCAAGAAATGGGAGAAATAGACCTAGAAGACCTTTAGTAAGCCAGCCTAATGCTCAAAGATATCCATCCTTCAATGACAATTGTTTCAACTACAATAAATTTGGTCATAGAGCTACTCAGTGTAGAAGTAGAGTAAATCAAAATGGTTCATCCTTCTCCGGTCAATGCTTCAAGTGTAAGAGGTATGGTCATAGATCAAATGAATGCAGAAGTATGATAATGAATAACTCTAACAATAGAGGAAATGACAACTCTTTCAATGGTTACTTCTTTACTTGCAATGGATTTGGACATATGGCTAATCAGTGCAGATCAAGAGGAAATCAAGCACATAAGCAAAGAAATGTTGTGTGCTTTAATTGCAATAGATCTGGTCATATTGCAAGATTCTGTAGAAGCAGGAATAATGAAAGAAGAGGTCCGATAAACAGAAAACCAAATGAGCAAAGTCAAGACAAAGGCAAGGGAAAAATTGATGTGAATGAAATCCAGAATGAAATGAGCAAAACATGGGTCAAGAAAAGTGTTGTGAATAATAGTAAAGGGTCTGCACTAGAATTCAGTGTTGATAATTCAGCCGGGAATTGAATTTGGAACTCTGGCTCAGGGGGAGCTACATTAAAAATCAAATTCCCCTAGCTGGTAAGTGGGTGCCTAGATCTGGCACAATGAGAGAAGATATTTTGAATTATTTCAAAACTTTTGGAAGAATTTCTGGAAGAAAAGATGTTGTTATGGAAATTTGCAGAGTGATTCATGATGAACTGTTCAAGAAACAAAGTAACCGGATGAAGTTAGGGAAACACATTTATTACAATGTCAAATTAGGTTTTGCGGAGGATAAAAGGTCACTTAGTCATGCATTTGAATTACTTTACATTTGAAGGAAACAAGAAGAAGAGCATCTGAGCTGCAAATCCAGAGATTGAAGCACGAAGAGCACATTCAACCGGTAATTGACCAACCCTAACCCCACAGAAGAAAAAGGTACTTCTCTGTAAAGCTTTGAATCTAAGATTTGTTGAGATGGCTACTCCTCTTATTGTTGACATTACTGAAAGGCCCCGTCCAAACTTTAAGAAGCAACTGTACAAATCAGTTGAAATCGAACCTTTAGGAGCATTTTCTGGTGTCCCTTACGTAGTTCTGCATGTTGAGGATATTAGGGCATATATCCACTATAGCATAGATGAATTTGGAAATCTGAAACTCTTGGATTTGTTTAACAACTACCTACGGGATGATAGCTATGAATTGAAACTAGAATACAAAGCCCTAGAAAACAAACATTTTCTACAAGTCATTAAATTTTTTACATTTGATGAGAATGAGTGGGTTCAATATATCTTGAGCTGAATACATGATGAGTTCATGTTCCTATTGAAACCATTCAAGATTACAAAGGATGTTATCAAGATTGTAACTGGGTTAAAATCAACTGGTGGATTACCCATGCTGAAGGCTGTGAAAAACCAGAAAGTGACTGATGCTATCAATGCCAAGTTTAACAAAAGGGCAATGACCATCAATGATATTATAGAACCAGATGTTAAGTTTGCCTCTATGGTGATTGGCTACAAGATTTATCAATCCAGGAGGGAGAATTCTATCTCCGGAACTGCCATATATGCAGCATATCAAATGTTGAAAGAAAATGCAAATTATGACCTATGTGAGCTATTGCAGAACCAACTAATTGAAAATTTGAGCAAAATCAAAAGGGATAAGAAAAACACCTTTAAATACGGTTCCCTAGTTATATGTTTGTTCTTCTATTTTATGAATGAAGTGCCTGGAGTACAAGGTGTGCACTGGACAAATGACAGACCAATTGCATGGAAAATAAGAGATCATCTACTTAGCATTGGAGACTCAAGTGCGCAGAAGACTATAATATGGGGTTACTTTAAAAATTTTCAAAATATGATACATTCTAGGGAAAGAATCCCTAATTCAATAGTTGAGAAATACAAGGATGAAATTTGTTTTATGGTAGACATTGATCAGTGCCTAATGGAGGCTGTGGAACCCAGAACTGTATGGATTATGCCTATGGGCTATGAGGTTGATGAGATGATCTTGGACATGTCTACTCAACATCTCCTAAGCAAATCAAAAGACACCTCTGTTGAAAGGTTTGGAACATATAAGGAGCTAAGTATAAAATTACATGTTGAGCTCTGGAAACTAGAAATCAAGAGAAAAGTTCAGAGGCAAGTTGAAAGGTATGCTGAAAGCATTGGCCTAACCAAGGAGGCAGTAAAGAAAAATAGAGAAAGAATTGAAAAGGCTGAAAAGGAAAAGCAAGACAAGAAACAAGAAGATGCTCCAGTGGAACCATCCTCCACTTCAAGGACAACTAGGAGCTCTGCTGCTTCTGTTCCCCCTAAACTTGCAAAACTAGGAGACAGATCATCCAATGAAGAAAGTAAGAGAAAGAAAACAAAGGCCACAAGAACGTATGTGAGCACAAAAGATGATGAGGAGACAAAGATAGACAAAGAAGTTAAAGAGATAAGATCTAAGAGAGCCAAGATTTCAAGGGCTCTTGAGGACCAACCTTCCAAAAGCAAAAAGGGAAGTAAAAAGCAAGAGACTGGTAAGGTTGCTATGACTGTTGATGAAATTGTAAAAACAATTACTGTTCATGGAAATTTAAGGCCTATCAAAAAATATTATGATAGTTTTGATGAAGAAAATAAGAAAATCTTGGAGGATGCCACCATCCTGTACTTGAATAAATTCAATAGAGCTCTATTGGAAATTTTGCAAGAAATTCCTAAAAGTTTAAGGAAATACTAGAGATGAGAAAGGATGCCATCAAGGATAAAGACATAGAACTCAAAGAATATGTCCTCTCCACCTATGTCCAATAATGACCAGAAGGGAAGCAGACAAAATCCTCAAGGAAGTTAAGGAGAAATTCATAAGCAAGATCTGGATGAACAAGCTAATGCTTGGTGAAACCGAGGAAGTTGTAAAAGAAACAAAGGAAATTTTGAAGAAGGCCCTAGATTATATTATTTCAGAAAAACAAGTCGAGGAAGACAATCCTTCAGTTTCAGAACAAGAGACTTCAGAAGGAAAGATTGGAGAAGGAAATGATGACCAAAATGATACTCTAGATCCTCCTGAGCAAACCAATGAAGAGACACTAATTCCTACTCAAGATGACTCAAAGAAGAATGAGGATTAGAAATCAGAAGAGGCTGAAGACAAAAGAGATACTTAGGATCAAATAGATAAAGTCAACATAGAAGTAAACATGGAAACTGAAACTCCCACTGAAGTTAACCCAGAACAAAGGAAAGAAGAAGAAGTCAAGGGCAAGGAAGATAAAACAACAGAAGATGGTGCAAATGTTGATGCACCTAAACAAAATAGTCCTAATTCTGACACTGGGAAAACTCAAGGAAAGGAAAGTGATCTAGAAATTGTGGCAAAAGACACTATAGATGCAATAAAGAGTTTTCTGAGTAAAGAGATACTAGAGTTTGATGAACCTGAACTGATTCAAGGACCACTCAACCTGGATACTTTCTCTCCAGTCCAATTGATGAAGATAACATCTTTCACACAAGCCAAGGCAAGAGAAAAGGTATTGAAATCTCACATAGAGGACAATGAGCTACTAGGCCTTGCATCTAGTATATTGGAGAAAATAATGCCAATGTTCCAGAACAATCCATCTGATACTCCCTCCAGAAATCTGAAAAGCCTTGTAAATTCTGTAAGTACTCATTTTGAGTCCTTTGAAAAATCTGCAGAAGTTAAAGTTTAGAATGAATTTAATAGAAAATGATTTGATGCACTTAAAGGCATGATTGGGATAGAAAGATTAGTGCTAGATAACAGTATAAAGAGTACTTAAAATGCTCTTTCGGAAGGAGGTGGTATATATAAGTTTTGTTTATCTACTCCTAAAGTCTTAGAGGATATAGAAGATAAAGTAAAGGACTCCAAACAGAAATTGTCAAGTATGTCCCAAGCTTTTGATCCATTGACAGTATCACTGGCAAGTAAGGAGTATCAAGCAATCAATCTGTTGGAAAAAATTAAGAAGTTGACAAGAGAAAAGGAGAACATTGAAGCAAGAATGGGTGAGCTCCGAGGACTGATTTCCCCTAAGATAGAAGCAATATTCAA
This sequence comes from Cunninghamia lanceolata, assembly GCA_027924645.1. Lineage (NCBI taxonomy): Eukaryota > Viridiplantae > Streptophyta > Pinopsida > Cupressales > Cupressaceae > Cunninghamia > Cunninghamia lanceolata. The sequence continues at coordinate 12,407,663 of BSBN01001225.1, forward strand.
TGTTGTGACAAAAGCCCAAACTGCTGCACAAATAGGTGATCCCATTGACCTCCAGAAGGCTAAAGCACAAGCATTTTTGTTCAATGGCCACATTTTAACTTTGAATAGTATGAAGAAGAGTTGGGATACAGAGTTGGTTCTGCTGAAGAATATTTTTGGAGATGTACTTAAGTATATGTAAATATAACTTAAGGATTGGTTGTACATATGTGGCTTTGTATACAAAATTTATGGGTAAATCTTGGTTTTCAGATTCCATCCTTTGCCATTGATATCAAAGGGGGAGTGAAAGACAGTGAAAAATGAAAGAAAATGAAGAATCCATCAAAGGGGGAGCAGTGGAAGAATATATAAGTGTACATAGTAGAGGGAATCATTCATGGCACTTAGTCATTTTTCACTAAGTGTTGCCATCAATGCCAAAGGGGGAGATTGTTGGCAAGAGACACTGCTATGCATATTAGGTGGTCATTGATGGCAACTAAGACTATTCCACACATTCGTATAACATAACTTGCTCATACCAAAAGTTAGAACAAGAATCTAAGTCTGGGTTACCAGAAACAGGGCATGTGACAGGGTCCGATAACTTGGTCCGGATCCCTCCGGTGGTAAATCTTAGTGAGTTGTGGATCTGAGGAAATCTTAAGGATTGTCAGGACAATCTAAATCCAGAATTATAGCCTCTGAAGATAAAGGGATTAAAATTTATGAGCATCTAAGTATCGGGTCCCATTATGACAAGAACAGTTCAATGAAGAACAGGTCGACTTATGTTAGATCCTTGTGCGGATCTAGTAGAAGTGTTTTGGTGAGTTGCGTATGGGATATAATGTTAGTAACCAACATGTATGGTGATCTACAAGTGTTATTTTTGGTACGCATCAATATTGATGTATGGATTCAGCTAATAGAATAGAGTTCTTATATTGTTTGTTAAGTTCTTCATAAGGCCTACAAATAAGTGACTGAGTTTGTTAATGCGGATATATATAACTAATGGATTCGAGTGTTGTGTAGTGTGATTGATATACAAATATGAAGTAAGAGAGACAAGGAAGATAGAAGTGTGAAAGAGAAGAGATCTAAGGTCTGGATTATGGCAGAGCAGTAAACAGGGCAGAATAAAGATGAAGTGTGCAAAATCTGTATTTTGTGCTTAACCAGAACTTAATTCTTGCATTGGCAGATACTACTTATCAGTTCAACAATCTGTAATCCTTTTGTAAACATTATTGTAGGCAGTGAGCCTTTCTTGAGCAGTGAGCTCGAATGCATGTGCATTCCCCTTTTGTAATACTTTTAACAGAGTATAATCTTTGTGGGTTAACCCCCACCGTGGTTTTTCCCTTAACCAGGTTTCCACGTCAAAATCTTGGTGTCAATTGTGTTATTTATGTTTCTTCTCATGTGTTGTTGATTCATGCTTTAATGTTTACTTCATTAATCTGATAGTAAGTTGATAAAGAAGGTTAAAAGCAAAAAAGTTTAAAATTGTGTGACAACTAATTCACCCCCCTTCTCAGTTGTCCGGTCTAATTCCAACACAATGAAGTTATGAGTGCTACCAGAATCAATGAGTATTGTAAGAGGGAGATTCTTAAAGTAACCCCTAACCTGCATGGTTTGTGGGGTGGTGACTCCTACTAAAGCATGGAGAGAGATCTCTGGTTGGTCTTCCGGAGAAGCAGAGTCGAGAAGCGGCTGCTAAGTTTCGGCTTGATCATCTACTGTATCCTAAGCATCCACACAAACTTTAGATTCAGGTAGAGAATCCACATCTAAGAGGTAGAGCTTTTGCTCAACACATCTCTGTCCCCAAGTGAATTTCTCATCACAATTATAAGAAAGTCCTTTTTGTCTACGTGTCTGCATCTCTGCTTCAGTCAAATGCTTGATAGGAGTTGTTCTAGGAGCTAGCATTGTTTGAGGTCTTTGGGGACCTATATTTCTGAATGGAACAAAATTGGATTTAGATCATTGCTAAGCTGTGATCTTGTCCTCTACCAACTTAGCCAACCCTAGGGCTTCCATCATTGTGATGGGACGGAACATTTTAACCTCAGATCAAATTGCATCCTTCAGACCACTAACAAAATAGCTCCTAAAGAATTCATCAGGCAATCCTTTTGTGTCATTGGCCAGTTTTTCAAATTCTATCTGATATTCTCTCACAGTTCCTGTTTGGCAAAGTTTAGTGAGTGCTCATGTGAAGTCATCAAAAGCACTAGGGCCAAATCATTACAAAATGAGTTTGCAAAAATCAATCCATTTTGGCTCGTCATGAGCCTTGATATACCAATGAAACCATTGAAGGGCTTCATGTTCCAAGTGTAAGGATGCAAGTGGGACTTTGTTGTCATCAAAAGTATTATACAGATTGAAATATTGTTATGCCCGGTATATCCATCTAGATGGATTGTCACCATTGAATCAAGGAAAATCAAGCTGCGGCCCACAAAAATTGTTGGAAGAAGAAAACCTAGTGTCTGAAGAAGACTCTAGTTGTCGTCTGTTGCTCATGGCTGAATGATGAAGATTGAGGCCGAGAATTTTTTCATCAAGATCTTGGAGTTTGGTCTTAAGGGCTGCAATTTCATCCTCCATGTTTTTTGCTCCTGTTCGAGTTACAACCATATCCAGGAGATTTTTTTTTGGAATGGGTAGAAAAGTGTGTGCTAAAATGTTTTTAGTAAAGGAAAATTTTGATTTGGGGAAAACTATAATGGGTAATTGGGGTTTGATTGGCGGTTGGACACTTCCTGAGGGAAATGGGAGGAGAAAATGGTGATTTCAGAAGTGGGGTGAAAGAATAGGAATTTTTTTCCTAGAGAGAGAAAGGAGTAGAAATATGAAAGGGACGATGGGGTAAAATTTCAAGGCTATTGCATAAGATTCGAAGAAGTTATGGCAAACCCTAAAAGTAGTGAAATGTGGGATTTCTAGCTTCAATAAGTAGAATTTCGGATAGGGTCCTCAAGGAAGGAAACGTGTGGAATGAAATTTCAGGTCTTCCAGTGAAGTGTGAGAGGAAAGAGAGCTAAAACAAGAAAGATATGGTGAAAAAATGATTTTTTTTCTAAGGATTGTTGTTTCTACGGTTTGCCAGCTATCAATAGATATGGGCCCCAAGTTTGTTTGGCTTCCTAAAGGTTCAAGGGAGTCACTCGGTCACCAATGTTGTCTAACAGCTTGCGTATTGGGGTAGTACCCCTCACTCCACGACTCAAGTAAAATTGATAACCTCTTTGCCACAAACGATAGCTCTTGGTTTACCTAATGGATGGGAACTAGTCAATCGGGTAGGGGTCGTTGCCCTTTTCACTAGCAGGTCCTCTCAATTGTTGGGAATTAAGGCATCTCAACCTTGGTAATTCCTTGTATTATTTCATTATATTTATTTATTTATTGCCTATTGTATAATTTGGATGCAAATCCTATGTTGTCATATTGTGGGAGTTGGTATGGTGATGTGTCATCCTACATGGCACATGACCACATGTAATTTTGTCCTCACATGAGGAGATAGGCATCCCACTTAGTGGTAGGAATATTTTTCCATGTGTCAGCATCTTGGATTTTGTGTAAGGGAATGTTGACCGTAACGGTCATGACAGATTCCTATGATGAAGTTATGACATGTAAGAGTCAGAAATAGAAGCTTGTAAGACAGGTGAAGACATGTGTCGAGAAGCATCTTTGAAAAAGGGCATCTTTGGGGACCCCAAGGTGGACTATGACGTTGTAAGAGAATATGCTATTTATAGCCTGTGTATGACAGATTCTCTTACAACTATAAGTTATGACAGCGATGACATATTCTGACGGTCGTAAGAGTTGTAAGAGCATCTGTCATAGCCCATTTTGTAAATAGCTGACCTCTTTGGGATGGGGTGTGTGGACAAGTGTCAGATACATCTTACAATGTTGACCAAGTGTCCATAGGTGTGGGTTTGGGGCCATGAGGCCAAGTTGGACACCCATTCCAAGATAGAGGCCATTTTACCTTGTATTTTCTATATAAACAGGTGCTTTGAGGAGAAGTTGCATTATGTGATTGACAGGTACTATTATGCTACTGAATTGACTCCAAACACAAGTGTTGAAGACTATTGAGAGCTTGCATTGCAAGTGTATTGTAAAGCATATTCAATTTTGATAATACATTGTGCAGGTTTTTGAGTGTGGGGTTTTTCACCTGATAAGGGTTTTCCCCACGTTATATCTTGTCTCTCTTCTTCTGTCTTCTTTCTGGTTCTATGTGTATTGCTGCAATATCTCTATTATATGTTTCATGTTGCTGTAATTGTAAAGATTAAAATTGAATTTACACTCTCCTCCCCTCATTAGATTAGTGTAGGAAACGATTTCCGCACACCTAGCTTTCTTTCATCAATGGGTCAGCTACTTCAAGGCTCCTGTGGTACTCCTCACAATGAGTTTTAGGGCTATATGCCCAAGCACTTCCCACAACTAAGCGGATAGGGATGTTTCCTGATCTGAACTTGCAATCCAAATGAACAATACATATGTGAAAAAAAGAACTACTGCGACAATCACAGTGCCTAGAGGGCCACTACAGAAAAAAGTTTGGTAGAAATTTCACCCAACGAGCCCAAGAAAGCACTCTGATACCAGATGAGAGGAACCTCCTACAACAAAATAATAAAAAATGCACAAAATAATAGATTTATGGAATAGCAGAAACACAAAAGGAATTTATTGATCACAGGCCACTTCGAGGGGGCAACCTCCTTTGAGCAAGCTCAATACAATAAATTTGTGCCTTCATTGGCCTCAACACGTACTTATACATTAAGTCTAATCTAAACAACTACTGCTTCCCATGAATGTGGCATAATACAATATCCTCAGGGGATGACTTATAAAGCATATGCATCCACAACAACTAATATACTAACAAAGTAAAGAGAAGGGTTAAACACGGGTTCCTAACATTAAAAGAGCAAGGGGGGAGGAATATATGGAGTATCTTATCCATTGGAAGGATAGGCTAGCAGATTAAGCCTCTTGAATGCAAGTTTTAGAATTGGTTAAGTATGGGATACCTATTCCAGACTTACCTAAATGATCATGAGTTTCCAAATCATGAAACATTTCAGTTACCCGACGTGTCTGATGTAGGAGCATCCTGGGTCCATGAGCAATCCCCATCAACCAAAAATATTTTCTTTGCTTTGTTTATTATTTTTCTTCTTATTTATGCTTGCAGGATTTGGTGATCAAATTTTTGGTAATTTTAGTTGGTTCAAGGCCAAGTGATGGCTTCACCTTGAAGAGGATCCCAATGGGTGTCTACAGTTCAAGTTGGCAGAAGATCTTATCAAAATTAAGTGAGTTTTTCTTGTGTGGATTTTTCTGGCTCCAATAGGATGTCATGATGCACTTTGCCTCCAACAAGATGTCCTGATGCACTTTGCCTCCAACAGGATGTCCTGATGCACTTTGTCTCCAACAGGATGTCCTGATACACTTTGCCTCCTACAGGATGTCCTAATGTACTTTGCCTCCAACAGGATATCCTTATGCACTTTGCCTCCAACAAGATGTCCAGGTGCCTTTGCCTTCCAACAGGATGTCCAAATTCACTTTTCCTTCCAATAGGATGTCCAGATGTGCTTTGCCTCCAACAGGATATCCAGATGCATTTTTCTTCCAATTGGATGTTCCAACCAGATGTCATGTTGCAACTGGATGTTTTCCAACCGGATGTCTTGTTGCCTTACATGTCATGTTGACCTACAGATTTTTGCAAAAATGTCTTGTAACACCCAGAAAGTGACAAAAATGGTTTTTAACCACCTTAAAGCACCCAAAAAGTGACAAAAATGGTTTTTAACTGCCTTTTTAGCTGATCTAAGAGCCAGTAAGAGGATGCCAATCAAAAGAGTCAGTAAGAGGACATGACACAGGTATTTTCACATGAAGATGTGTGGTAACCGCCTCTTTTGCATATAAAAGGTGAATTTCTTGCTTTTGAAGGGAATCTATTTGCATAGTGAGTATTTCTTGATTTAAAGGCAGATTGTTTTGGGTTTTTCATAGGGAGGCTAGGATGCCCTGATTTGGTTACTGGAATGATTGTAAGGCCTAGGCCAAATCTTGTGGGACTGTAATGTCATTTTATTCATGTTGTACACTCCAATTGCAAATGAATAAAGAGATTTTTATTTTATCGTGGTGTGTTGTTTTACTTTTTTGCCTGGTTCAATAGCTTTTCAAAGCCCCTGGACCTTGATCTACATCACCAAATCTAGTATGGGTGTACAACCGATCATCTCATGCCAACTGAACTCCAACTATAGCACCGTAATAACTAGAAGCTCACAAGCTAAAATGATAACAACATTCATCTAGTAGATTACCACAAAAAACATGAAGATAAGCATCCTCTTTTACTAGAACTAAAGATGTCAATGAACTCTCATTATACACATAAGGTAGGTATCAAAAGCTCGTCTAAACATCAACAACTACTACAAAAATCATCCATCAAAAATTGATAGATCCACATCACTACTAAATCTCCCAATGAAGGTGGTACCAAGATACACTTGGCACTATGATAAGCATATCCTAACTAAAGATCACCCATGGCCCTAAAAAAATTAAAGAACATGATTTCAACACTAGGAGCTCCCAAAGTAGAACCATGATATCCATCCAAGAAGATAGGATTGACAATGTAACTACACAAAGCTCTCATTAAACCATGATTTGGAGCCTCTCATGCCACCATAGTCAACAATTATAGGTTCCAAAATATAACTATCTCAGGCACTCCAAACACCATCTTTATGCCTCACTGTGACAAGCATTCCAATGTACCAAGGTGAACAAGAAAGGACAACCTAGTAGAATCCATATTATAAAACACATAAAATATGCACACAAGAAACATCTTAAAGGTGACAAAAAAGTATGCATAGTGATCCAACTAAAACCAAAGAAACAACAAAACATAGATATCTCAATAAATGTAATAAGTATATTCAACACCACTTTAGTAATATGCAAAATAGAAACAACCAAAGATAATATGTAGATTCTCCATGACTCAAACACCAAATCAACTCTAGATCTAATTTACTACAAACCTACAACAAGGTAACTACAGTTCATGAAAGGAAGAAAGGTACATGGAAATTTTTCGTACACTAATCTAATGAGGAGAGTGTTGTGCAAATCTTTAATCTTTTAACAATAATGGAAATTAGAAACACATATAAACATAAAATAAACAATATACCATAACATAGTTGTATCTGGGGAAAACCCCTTCAAGAGAAAAACCCCACTCCAAAGTAGTTCAATGCATTATTCAGTAAACAACATAGTTACAATACACTTGTAGAGAAAGCCTTCACATGAGTATCATCAAACAAAGATTTGAAGTTATGACAACATAACAATACCTACAAAACTCACTATCAAATTCCATCTCAAGAACCCAATAAATATAAGATATAATACTTGAAACCATCAAATGGTAATTAGAAAACCATGACCTAAAACCACCCAAAATAGTGGTGCCCAAATCCTTAGTTAGAAATCTAACACCCAAATTTCAAGATGAGTCAATAAGCTAAAAATAACATATTCCTTCCACCTATCATAACCTCATTATAATCCACTCACCAAATTGGGCATTCCATTTTTTGGCTCCATTAGACCCATCCAAAGATGCCTTATAATATGTTGGTCAACAAGTGTAACTCCCCTTTACATCTCTTTTGTGTGTTAATGTTTTTACATTTCCAATGTAGGAGGCCCAACTTCTGAAGTCCATAACTTTTGATTTAGGAGACCAATTGGGCTTCTTTTTTAATCGTAGAGCTCAAAGAGTTCCACATGATAGGCACTAGGGAAACTAGTGTCGAACAACCTATAATGTTTATTTTGGCCAAAAACCAACTCTATAGCCCAAAAATTGAGTTTTTTTTCTATTTTCAACTTGAAAATCGCACGGTTTGTAATCTTAACATTAGATACAAGGTTGAGACACCTTTCCTAGCATTGTCCCACTTTTTGAACACCTTTCAAGATCAAAGAGGAGACTTACCAACACTAAAATATAATTTCTAGGGGCTGAGAGGCTCATATACTCTCTACACCACCTAAACTTATATGTGCTCACTAGCCTTGCCAATGAATTTGCAATATTCATCAAAGTATCAACCTTCTCTAGCATCACCCTTCCATCCTCTATAGTATCACAAACAAAATGGTACTGGACATCAATGTGCTTCATCATCGCATGAAAGGTCAGGGTCTTTGTCAGACATATGGAACTCTAACTATCATAATGAACCATAATGGCTCTTGCATCTATCCCATCATCTAAACAAAACTCTTAAGCCCTGGATGGATTCCTTACAAGCATGAATATAGTGAAAAAAGCAACCACAACTCATCTCTTACTCATCTAATTGATTTCACCACTGAACATAGTGAAAACGTATCCATTGGTGGATCTCTTGTTCTCAATGTCACTAGCCAAATCAAAACCCACATATCCACATATACACACTAAATGTTGGGTCTCTATAGGATAACCCATATAATAAGTGGAATACTTAAAAGTACCTCACAAATATCTAAAGACCCTCTTCACTACATCCCAATGTACTTGTCCAGGATTAGCTATAAAATCATCAAGGAATCTCATTGCTTAGGAAATGTATGGTCTTGTACAGACCATGGCATACATCAAACATCCAACATCACTAGCATTAGGTACTCTACTCATATCCTCCACCTCACTAGGAGACTTTGGAAAATCCTCAACTAATTACTTTGTCCCCACCATAATAGGAACACACAATGACCTACAAGCTGACATGTTAAATCTTGTTAGCAAGTTACTTGACAAAGAACAGAGTTGACTAGAGGAGATAGCACAATATGTAAAGGATGAAAGCTAACAAGAAGACATACATCTATGTAATGGATATAGTTTATATAGATAGGAGTAGTACAATGTAAGAAAGTAAGCATGATAGAAGTTTAGATACATATTCTGATGTAAGCAATGACATAGAAGTCATGGATGTGACTATGCCAAAGGATGGATATTGATGTATATATTTGCTTGTTGCTTTATATATATATATATATATATATATATATATATATATATATATATATATATATATATATATATATATATGGTGTAAAGTATGCTACCCATAACTATAAATAAATCAACTCATTCATAATAACAGAAACTAGAAAAGATACATCTTCCGTATATGTAAAGATATCAACTTACATCTTACAAATACACATGCCCAATCTAGGTGTTGGCACAAATAATATAATATACAATGATACATCCTTGGCTCTCATGCCAAATAATCAACTTAGTACAATAATGAATTACAAATAACAGAATTATATGTGCAATGAATAAAATCACTGTCATTGGTCGCCACTAACCACATGGTTTTCCGCAAAGATGAAAGACAAGTACATGGCCCAGGTGCTTTTCTGCCCAACCACGAAGCAATTACACTTCCCTGAAATCCTTTCTAATATGAAGGATACCCAACCCTACATGAAGTGCCTAGCAACCTGGAAATAGTAGGCAGGAGGGACAACCCGGTGCAACCTGATGTCTAAATGCATATCTTTCTACTAGAATACACAATATCTCACAAACAGGATGTGGTAGAGAAACATATTAATATAATTTGCTAGACACATTCATTCATCTATTTCAATAAAGACATGGCTTTGTCCAAAGCACTTATAAGTAATAGTCAAATCCTGAAAAGAGGATCATCCTTCTCTATTAGCCCACATTCAACACCCTATCCTGGAAGGTAACACGTGTATTTTACCACATAGCAAATACTAGTTACTTTCTTTCAAAATCAACATGAATACACTTTTTCAAGCAAGTACAAGTTCTATTGATGTATGTATATCCTAATTTTAACAATGAACTTCATCCATGATTTATTTCAAATACCCATCTATCTATACTCATATTTTTCTAACCATTTCTTGATTTATGCAACAGAGATACGAGAATTCAGTTATATAATAATAGATGCCAGTATTGTTTATCATGGAACTTATATAGATATCTATATGTTAAATATACATAATCCACTTTGCATGCACAATTAATTCATAAATAAAGCTAGATTATATGAATTCATACCTGCAAGCAAGATCAGATTTATAATACTGGTATGATTAAATTTGTAATAAGGAATAAATGAGAATCATATTTTCTAACAATTTCAGATTCATTTTTTGACAAACAAGAACACCATTTAAGTGAAGGCATAAATAGATAGGTCAGTTAAATTAAACCTACAGGTATTAAGAAGCTGCTACAGGAGACAGAACGGTAGGACAGCAAAATTAAGCATGGACATCAACACTACATGTGACTTTAAATGTGGTCCAAAACACTATAATTTTCCAAATCATGCTCACACCCTCATAAATAGTATCCACATAGAAATTTCAACATGCTTACAAAGTAACAAAACCATGTTGGGTCACACATAAACCAAACATGAATTTCATGCCAGCAACTTGGTTTTATATTGCAAGAAAAAAGTTTTCACTAAAACAAACATAACTTTCTCACAACACAATAATTTCTAATTTTTAAAATACGTTGGAAAGATAATACAGATATCTACAGAACCCAATAAATGTTTTCATAATAACTATCTTTAATATAATTTATAAATACAATATAATCACATATAAACATCATGCTAAAAATAGCAGCACAGATACACAGTCACTAATTAATACATATCTCAGAATGAACAAACTGGGTAAGGCTTTTTTTTTAATATGATTTAAAACACTTAGTTGTGCACCTTCCATAAAATTTTCAGAGAAACATGGTTCATAAAACTAAAGTTATTGATGACACAATAGAATTTTTTTTTCTCATGACAGGTTTACCAATTGAAAGAAAATAATCAACTTGTTTTTATAATATAAAATAAAATATAAAGATTAAATTACAAAAATAAGAGGTAAAGTTTATCCCCCACTTTAAAACGATATATCCAAAAATTATAAATACTCAGATGACTGTTTAAGAGATATGTCTAAACTAAGATAGGTTACTCTTTTTATTTTCAGTCTCTTCCCAAGTTTTCTATTATGTTTTTTTCTTATACAAGAAATTAATATTTCAATATTCTAAAAATCATATTCAGATCAAATAACCTATCAAATCTTCCTAGTAACTTTTAATAATTCCCAACAAATCCAATTCAACAAAAATTCTTTTCTAATCTTCAATATCAATGAAACTATAATTTGTCTAAATCTTTCTTTTTGCATAAGCATATAAATCACAATTTCTTCACACAATCTTATATTCAATTATTAACCAAAGTAAATATTAACTAAAGCCTTTCATGACAAGAATCCTACCTCAATCCTTGTAGCAATTTGGTAAAAACAATGGAGATGAACCAATCAATTCAAAAACCACAACTATCCTTCCATTCTTCACAAAAAAAGCACTTCCAAATCTTTATGTTTCAATAACCTATTTTCCTTTTCTTCTCATTTGCATAATAAAATTGATTGCAAAAAAAAAGCTAATTCTATTCTTTTAATAACTCTTCCTATTTTTTAAAACCTAAAAAGAAAAATATTATATTATATTCTTAATAAAAGAAAATTAATATTCAAATAACTTTATTCATATTCATGCACATCCTACTTAAAACAAATATTAGAAAATATAATCTTCTAATTCACAAATATGATAAATTTAATAAATTATTCTCTAAATCTTTAAAATAGACATGCACATTCAATAATTAAATAAATTAACAAATTAAAATAATTCAACTTATTTCTTTTTCTAAAATAAATTAAATAAAAGAAATAATATAATGCTCACATAATTAACCAAACACTCTTTATTTATTTATTTTAAATTAAAATAATTCTTCTTCTATTAATTAATCTTTTTTTCTCAAATTGAAATAAATTTCTAAATTCTAAAATAAGAGCACAATCAAGACTACGTAACCATGTAGCAAATGCATAATAAAGCCATTCAATAATGTAATATGAATGATGCAATATGTATGAAACTAAGTGAGTGTGTGCATGCATCGGGTTTCCATCATGTCCATTCTTGTCGGGCAGCTAGGATGCTTCTATTGAGTGTAAAGAATACTGAGAGGTGGGGGGTGAATCAGTATTCTCAAAATATTTTCATTTACACATTCACTTATCCATTTACCAAATTTAATAACATGAAAGTAAAGTAAACATGAAAAGAGCAGCCACAAATTCATAACATATAGACACCAGGATTTTACGTGGAAAACCTAAAAAGAGAAAAACCACGATGAGTGTTAGCTCACAATATATTATGATAACAATATCAGATTACATAAGGCTCGCTACCATGGGACTCAGTGCCCAAAGAAATTCTCACTGTAAGTGGACTCACTGTCTAGGAGGACTCACTGTCCACAGAGAAAGAAAGATAGAAGATAGAAGAAAAGATTGGCTCACTGCCAAGAGTTGACTGCTACAAATGCATCTATAGAATGCTGAAGTATAGTTCCATTATTAGCTCAGTACACAAATTCAAATGTCTTCATAATGTCTGCTCTGCGTTTTCTACTCTGCTTTACATAAATTCTGCTCTTCTGCCCTTACTATCTTCTTTTGGTCACAACTCTGCTTTAGATCGCACACACATTTTGCTCATACACATTGCAACACATTTGACCACATCAACACCAAAATCTAACACATATAAATATCTACAACTTTGAATTCAATCTCAAAACTGAGTCGGCCTATCAAGCACAACACTTTATCAACTTACATTAACTTTGTCGGCCCAACACTTCCACTAAAATTCACATGAGACTCCAAGAATCACATCAACCATTCCTAATGCCTCATGGATCATATCTTGTCAACTGTAGATCATGATGCCCTTATGTGGTGAAATGCAGAACTCAGAACTGTCTCCTCTGCCTTGGTGAAATATTGGCAAACTGACTACCAGAACTTGGAATTTTGTAGGCGATCTTCCAGATCACTTCAGACTCTGTAACTCCTCAACTGGATGCTTCTAACACCTATCCATACTACCTCAAAACCACACACCAATACAATCACTTGCAGAGAAATGCGGACCAAAATACTCATGCACTCTGCACTGTTCCTAACTTAACTGTGTTCACCCGGACTTAGACAAATCACAACTTAACTTCCAGAAGTCATCAGGACTTGTAATCTTGAACATAGCACCTTCAAACAATTCTGAATAACTTACCTGAACTGCATACCTTGATCATCAACTATGGAGGCGTACTGACACAAACATTATTATTTACACTATATAATGTATACTGCCCATACTTAGCCATTTATCCTTCCGGAGCAAAGTCTCTTTGCCATGCCGGTGGAATCTCCTTTCTTTGTTATCATCAACGAAAACATTCAATCATTTGTCAGAGCAGTGTCTCTTGCCAACAACTTCTACCTCAACCATGTTCTTGTCTTTGACATGTTCCCACACTCAATCACACTCAAATTCTCATCAATAGGTTAGTCCATAAAATCATAGCCGAAGCTTGAGAAAATATAAATCCATAATCATGAACATATCAATCCATCTTTTTATTGACTTTTTTATTTATGCATTTATAAAAATAATGACAATTTACCTTTACACACATGTCATTCCCAATAATCAAACAATCATAATTAAATGTCCAATAATCTAAATTTTTAAATGAAATCAAAACGAGATGTGACATATGGAGTCTACTGGTACCGGGTAATCTATGTCTTATCTTATTATGATATGTATGTGTTGATCTATTATGTTATTCTTTATGTTTTGTTGTCAATCTCTAGCTACCTGACTGGGGTATAAATTAACTACAAAGAGTTGTCTGAGGACCAAATCTCCAACCGGTATCCCTCTTCATTTCTTGCTAACATTTGTTTCCATTTCTGGGACCATGGAAGATGGTATTTAAAGATTGAAAAGGTAAAACACCTGAGGAAGTAGCACAGAGTTTTAAAAAGGAGAAAAGGCAAGCTTGGAGGGAAAAAAAATTAAACTGAGGAGGAATTCACATCTCCTTAGGTTTCTACCTCTATAAGGGGGGACAGACACTTAAGGGGATGGCAAGTGGGAAGGGGGTAGGGTCCGCAAGGACCTTATAAATGATGTGTCTCTTCAAATAAGGATTCCATGGGATCTAAGAGGACTAATGAAACACCAAATCTAACAAACCCATGGTGAAAGGGGAGAAGTGGAGGAAAAGAGAGATCAGTGAAGAAATCAGGACCGAAATGGAGATAAGAAAAGAATAGAATTGAAGAAAACTCAGAAGAGATAGGAGCATTACTGTAGAAAGATAGAAAGGACACAAGAAATGGAAAAAGAAAGGATGATAGAAGATGCGGAAGAAAATACAGAAGAAGTTGATGAGTGCACCACTATGGGTGCTGCCAGAAGGAAGGAAGAAGACAAGCACGTCATGGAGCATGTTGATAAGTGCACCATGGAGGGTGTTGCCAGAGAAAGGAGATCAGAAGGTGAAGAGATCGAGGATTTGATGGAGAATGTAGAAGAGTGCGTCACTATGGGTGTTGCTGGAGAGGAATGAAGAAGAGAAAGAGAAGGAGCAGGCAAATTATGATTTATGCCGCAGAGTACCAGAGAAGACGAAGTAACACCAGAGATTTTAAAGATGGATGAGGAATATATAGAGTTAATTTGCCGAAGCATAAAGGAGATAAGAGAAGGAGGAGAGAATGCAGTAAACATTAAAAGGATTTTTGAGGATTTTGGAAGGCTATTTGAATCATCATTGTTAGGAAAAGTGTCTCAACCTTGCAACTTCAAAAGGTTACTAATCTTCCCAGTTTTGGTCTTTTTGAATACCCTTTATCTTAGAGAGTTGTCTAGAACTTCCACAGTTTCCAAAAGGGCTAAAAATGGTGGGACTTACTATTTTTATTAACTCTACATTTGACTTCGGATTGACCTAAATTTTTTCCCTAAAGGTGTGGAACTACTAAGTAAACATCTTGGGTGAGTTTCGACTCAAGATCATATCTAGATTGCGATACTGTCAAAAAAAGTTTTGAACTCAGTTTTGAGGCACTTAGAAGTACCTAAACGTCCCAAAATTTGTCATAACTAATGAAGTAGTTTATAGCATGATAGATCTCTTCATGAGCTTTTCGATGCATTAAACAGTTCGTCAATCAGACACCTGGATCAAAAGTTATGGCCACCAGAAGTTGGACCTGATGTTTTTGGGAAATGTAAAAACATGTTGGACACTTAAAAGAGATGTAAAGGGGAGAGTTACATGTGTTGGTATGTGTTTTGGCACATCACAAGGCATCTTTGATTGGAGATAATTTGGGCACCACTTTTGGGTGGTTTTGGCTCATGGTTTTGTAATTACCGTTGACGGTTTACTGTATTGTATCTCCTATATATCTGGAGCTTGAGATGGAGGTTGTGTGTAAGAGTCTTATAGATGTTAAGTTACCTCATGGATATTTGGTTGGTTATACTCCTATGAAATCTTTCTCTGCAAGTATATTGTAATCTTATTGATTCCTGAATAATATATTGGGTAGCTTTAGAGTGTGGGGTTTTTTACTTGAAAGGGTTTTCCCCACATATATCTTGTGTTGTGAGTTTTGCATTTAAATTTTATTATTATTATCTTTCTGTTAATGTGCATCTTAATCTGTAACTAAAAAAGTTAAATTTTGCATAAATCTTTCCTCAGTAGATCAGTGTAGGAAGCATTTTTCCGCATACCGTGCTTCCTTTCAATCATTGGATGCCGACATGATGTCATTTACAAAGGTAAGAGAATTCCCTAATTTGAAGAAACACTATGAACAGACACAACCCCTGGACCATGAACCACCTTGAGTGCCATATAAAGTCAAGAGAATTTTAGTTGAGAAGGAAGATTTTTGAGCAAACAAAGAAGCAAAGAGAATAGCAGAGATCTAGAGCAATTTTGTAGAGGTTTTAGGAGAAGAATACTTTGAGATCTGATTATAGAGAGACAAGGGAAGAGAAGGAAAGAAAGTTATTAGAAGATAGGCAAACTGGAGAAGCAGACTGGAGGTAAGCTACCGCAAAGTACTAGAAAGTGAGAGGAAAGTAATCATGGATACCCCAGTTAAGTTACTAGTATTTAAGAAGGATACTACTGAAGCAGTGGAACACATTTTGTTTTGGAGTCTATTTGGAACCTAAAGGGAGTAACAAGAGATGAAATCAAGTTGTTTGACTTCATAGGCACCTTAAGGAATGAAGCATTGAAGTGGTATAGAAAGAAATGCCCAGACAGTGACAAGGAATGGAATGAGATCAAGAACCTATTTTTAAAGAACTTTGGAGTTCTGGATGTTCTAACAGAAGGAGTCAGTAAGATGAGAGATCTAACACAATTGTAGAAGGAATCAATAAAGGAATTTGATAAGAGGATCAAGGAGACCACTAGGAGATTGGAGGAACCATTGACTGAGAAACAAAGGATAGAATGGTTTATTTCCAATATAAGCCCTGAAATAAGGTCATCCCTAGATGGAAGGATGTTTGAAACATATGCAGAAGCAATGACATTGGCCTACTGGATAGAGTCTCAATCCTAGTATAGACAAGATAAAATGAAGGAAAACCTATAATTGGAGAAGTTGAAGTTGGAATTGGAGTAGTTGAAGATGAGGTAGGAGATATTGGTGAAACAAGAGGAGTATACATAGAAGGAAAGACCTAATATTTGGTGTTCATAGTGCAAAAGAGAGGGCCACTTGAGAAATGAATTCCCTAGGCTGAGAAGTGAAAGACAAGTTGCCGCAATAAAAGTAGATATCAAGGCACCAATGAAAAAAGTCAATTTAGTATATTGTAGATTATACAGAGAATGGGATGACCATGAGACACCGAATTTCCCTTCATAGAACTTTTGGAGGAAAAGAGACTTCGTTGATGAAGAAAATGAAGCATGGTATGGTGGAAACAATACAAACTCTACAGAGAGCAGTAACATGAGAGAAAGAAATTCATATGATCAGGACTACAAGTAGCCAAGTTGGAGAAATAAGAGGAATGCTAATGCAATACAAAATTCAAATTCTAGTGGTCCCTCATATAGCTATAATAATGATGACAGAGATCAGTTTGGAGGCTATAGAGGAGGCAAATGCTGTAGAAGAAATCAAAGGTGGGAGGATACCACATGCTTCAATTGTGTTAAGTTAGGACATTTTTCTAATGAATGTTGGGCTGAAAAGAAAACACAGTGTTCATTTTGTAATATTACAGAGCATGACCTATTTTCTTGTGAGAGAGCACAAAAATACCTTCAGAATGCACAACCACAATCTAAAAGTGATGAGTTACAAAATCTAAACAAACAAAAAGGAGCAAGGATCATAAGAAGAGCACCAAAAGATCAAGGAGCAAGAACTTTCTAGAAGAATAACAGAGAGGAGACAAACATATCTTCAATTGAATTCACAGAAGAGGAAGAGTACTACCAGAGAAGTTTTGAACGCATCCAAAGATTGAGAGGGAGGGGTGAATCAGTCTACACAAAAATTTAACTACTTCATTTCTAGATTAAACCACATTAATTAACACAATAACACCAAGATTTTTACGTGGAAAACCCAAAATGGGAAAAACCACGGTGAGTGTTAGCTCACAATATATAATGCTCACTGTTATAAAGATTTACAAGTTTGTTTTAGGGCTACAACCCAAGGAAGCTGGTACTCCTTGCTGACTTGAAAACTAGGGCATTAGAGCAAGACACAAAAGACCCACTGAAGAGACTCACTATTGTATAGCAAGATACATAAGAATTTTAATGAAAACATAGATATGAACTACTTGCTAAGAAGCATCTAACTTATGTTGTTGCAGTCCTCCTTTTTTGCACCATCACTCCATTATACCAACTTAGTGCATTTCATGCTTTATATTCCTCTCTTCTCATCATCTTTTTCACAAATGACCAATTTACTTCCATATATATCCTCCGCAACACTATACAGCCTCAATTAGGTTGGCATCAAAAATACCTTTAGATGAAACATGTGATTAATAATCCCGGTTGGCCTTCAAAGAGCTCTGTGGTAGAGGAGTACAAAATATCAGCATGTGGAGTAGGATATAATTATTATAGTCCTTGAAATCATTACCATAACTTCATGCAATAGCCACTGATAGAAAATTGAGGAACTATTCCTTTAAACTCGGTCGAATACAGTGTTTTGTCTTTCAATACTGAAAAAATGTTTTGCAGAGATCCAAAACACTTGATATTCAGATATAACATGTAAAATACTTGAATACACCTTCTATCCAAACTGCAAAGCTTTATCTATAACTATGAAGAAATGCAGAGAAAAATATGTTCTCTTTTGTGATTGTTTAAGCACTCAAGCCCTGTTTTCCAAACTGCTAAACCAAAAACACTCTTTCTCAAGTTCAAATGATATGAAATTCGAAACATATATTCACAATACCATTATCTTCTTGTCCTCAAATCCACAAGTTCATATCTTCAATAGCGGTAAAGTGTGGAGTAGAATTTTGATCTTGAGTAACCAAAAACTCTTATGAAAATACACTAAGTATGTATTCTAAAGTATACCAGATCATGTCCCAACAACTTGCAAATGCAAGGGAGAACATATGTAATAGTCTTCTTCTGCAACATCTGTATAATACTTGTGTCTAAGGGCAATACTTCTTCTTGTGCATGACATCCATACAACATGTATCATAAACATAGTTGATATCAATTAACAACTAATGTAGACAGTCTTCAATGCAATCTCCAACCACTGTTGACATCAATGACAATCAAATGCCAACAATCTCTCCCTTTGTCATTGATGGCAACACATGCCAAAACTTCTCCCCCTTTGACATCAAGGGCAAAGGGTGCTCTATATATACTAATCAAAATTTCACACCCTATCTCAAAATTGATCTTATCATTTATATTTGCATGCTCCCCCTAAGAGGTATCATATATTATCCTAGAATTGGATCTATGTACACAAAGTTGATATCTTTTATTCTTCCACATATGTACATTACATCAAGATATAATAAAAATAAGCCTTACGTAGACGTCTGAAAAATGGTTACAACCACATTCATCCACCTACACAATCCAACCCTAATTCACCTGCATCACTTCATCCGATCCATACATTAATTAAATAATTTTTAATTATTTAATTAATTTATTCTACATATTTTCCCTAAAAATCAAGTTCCTCTACTATAGTTTAAAAATTCAATATTTTTTATTATAGTTCATAAATCACATTTCAAAAATTAAATAAATTATCATATTTATTTAATTCCTTATTTTGTTCACTTTTGATTACTTTTTGTAATCATCATTATCTTCTTCTAATCCATGTGCACATGAATTAATTTTAATTAATTCATCATTACAAACCCCCATGTTTCTAGAAGTCCACTTGTCATCCAATGTACACACATGTACAGGACAAGTGGTACTTTGGAAGCATGGTTAAATCTTCCATAAGTGTACATTTGTGCTATTTCTTCCACCCCACTCTATGTGTAACTATTCATGGCAATTTAAAATTACATGTGGCAATATTTGAACACTATTCTTCTAATTTTAAATTCCACTTGTCCTCTCCATGGAATTTAAAATTCCTCACAAAATTCAACCCTTACCTTTTCATAAATGAGTCCTTACATGTCATACACCTACCTAATCCTAGCCATCCATCCATTCAAACTTGTAATTTCATCCATTGGTCATCCCTTGAATCTTGGGGCATTATCATCCAATCCAATCATGCCATTTGTCCAATTCTCCTTGCTTGAGGATCCTCAAGCAATCTCAACCATTGATCCTCCAAATTGATCCTAGCCCTTCAATCCCATCCCCAAAAATCTATAAATTGAGGCCTCCACCTCCCATTTCAAGCAATTCATCATATGCAAATAAACTATGTCCAATTGAGTGATCCACATATAGAATTAGTGCAATTCTAACTAGTTTAGCTTAGTATATCACCTATTAGGACATATCATCACTAGTTTACTTATATAGGGTGCATGGTTTAGTATAAAAGCATAGTAGTGATTTAGTCCAATCTTGAGGTTGTTGCAAGTATGGGCCTAACCGATGTTGTCATTGATGTTAACATACTCCTATTGCATTGATGATAAGGATTGGATGAGCTATGTGTTGAGGATATTGAGAAAATTAGTCCTAAATCAGGAATAGAGAAGAACAGTGAAGGCAGTAAGGTAAAGATCCCAGCTAAGATGAAGATCAGAGGAAGCGCTTCAAAGGGTTTGTAGATAGGTATCTTAAGATGATCCAGTAAATATTTTAGAGGTCCGTGTTGATGTGTAAAATTGTGTAGGTTCCAACACCAACATGGGAAGTTTCAGGAATGTGGGACTTGCTACCTGAAACAACCTCCAGATTTTAAAGAAGCTGGCTCTTCTCTACTTTAGATGGGTTTTGGGGAAAAGGGTAGAAATTAAAAAAATTAAAGATACAGTTAAAGCAAATCTATCTATGGCGATGTGCCTGAATAATAAGTATCTCTCTCAAATTAAGCACAGTGAAGCTATCCTCAAGATTCAGTTACATTAAAGAGCAAATGTTGCATGATTAACATAAACAGATATAATGAATAAACTCAAAGGCTCACAAATAGACAATTTACAATGACAGAAAATATCAACCAAGGCACAGAACTCTGTCTTTCTCATTAATTTTCCATCAATATAAGAGGCACAGATACATGCACAGTTACATTTACTTTCTAAATCAAGAATAACAAACTAAAGGCAAAATGATATTACTGGTCACAGCAAAAAGTCTCAAACTCTCTTGAATCTCTGATAGAAAATATCTCTAGCAAAATTGTCTATGAATCAATGAATCTCTCTGGCGATTACCAAATGTTACATATTCATAGCACAGGATCAGCTCTAGATTGTCTGCACGATCAAATCCCAACGGCCTAACTGAACTGGAGCTAACTGAAAGTCTCTAATAGTTGAAATCTTTTAGATCCGCAAACAGTTATAATAACCGCAAGTCCATTAGCTGTGACAAAATACATGTGGTGCGTCTCCTTCTAATAAAGAACAGACACTTGGCGGCTTCTGCACTCTTTAAACAATGAACTCCGAGACACATGGCAGCGTCCGCACTCATATTACTTGAAACTTCTTTACTTCTTTACTGTGTCTTTTATATTCAGGTGGCCCCTTCTTGTGACATTTGTTGCAATCTGTGGCTCTAAAACTTAAAGACATAATAGAAATGGGACCCATGACTCTCCGCTCACTTTCAAATAGGGGCAGGTGGCAGCATCTACAGAGTTAACTATCTGGTACGTGGCAGCTTCCACAACTCTCTTGAAACATTAGAAACCCATTTAAGACTCACGTGGATGTTGACACATGGCAGGCTCTACGTCGTTTGAGAAACCTTTATTGTCATCAGAGAAAAAGGGGCAATGACTTTTACTTGGGCACCGCATCCACCATGTGGTGTTCTCCGCAACTCTGAACCTTTACACTGCGGCCTACCTTCCTCTGTTACTTTGCATTGAAGGATATATAAACATATACGTGGAAGCTGACACTTGGCAAGCTCCGCGGCTATCACAAAATACACATGGATTCCTCCACAGGCATATTGAAACTTTATAACTGTGTCTCCGCAGGTGACACATGGCATCTTCCGCAGGGTCACAACTTAGAATGTATTAGAGATAGTTAACCCACGTGGCATGATCCGCTGCAAAAGTTGTAACCTAGAAACAATAGCGGCTTAAACCGTAGCTCGACACTTGTCAGACTTCACGGCACTAGCAAAAGGAAACCCGCATTAACAGCAAAATGAAACCCTTGTAAACCCTCGCGGCCATTCTCAGAAACATTATAGACACAGAAACTGAAACTTGCGGCGTGCTGCTAAAAACAAAATGTAGAGTTTAATACTCTACAGTTCTTGGTGACCAGTAGGGATTTTGAGCCTGCTAAAAAAGAACCCAAAACTTGGCAAAAAATATGTATTATAAAATACAAGACAGGGTCACAAATTCTGCAAAGCTATCTGATAGACAGACCATTCTGAATTAGAAAGTCCCTGCTTTCTCTGTAAATCTCGAAAGGCAAAATCAAGATTTATTGTCTTTGTGAGAAAATTTCTATAGAATCTGAACCGCGGTCTTCAGTTGAAACTCTAATTGGGCCATCGGGATCAAAACAACTTCTACCTCCTGTATTGATGAGGAATCACTTAAACCTTGAAAAATAGATTGATCATTTTGCTTTGTTAAAAGTAGGGTCTTGATCTCATCAATCATCAGAACAGTGCTATCATCTGGAAAAGGCGAGGGAAGGCCTAGCTGCACCAAATCTTCTATGTGTCTCTTCATGTCCTTTATTCCTTCTTTGACAATATCCAGGAGTTCCTGGCAGTTTGTAGCAGCTGAACTGCAACTGAGAACTTCATTTACTCTCTTTGCAGCTACCATCTTGTCACTAATCCCTGCTGCTGACAGAATTTCATCTGTTGTATCATATAGTTTCTTCAGCAACAATTGAGAGTTAGAAACTCTCAAAGAGACAGTAGACAGAGTGGCTTGAACCAAAGTTTCCACTTTCTCACATAACAACTGTGCATGCAACAGGAATGTTAAGGAGGGCTTTAGTTGAACAATCTCATAAGAGATCCTATTCCACACTGATACATATAGCTCCTTAACCAGATTTAGGACTCCAGCATTCTGAGGCCTATTACCTAACTTAAGTGTTAGCTATTTTGTTGTTTGTTGCTCTGCTAGGAGTTGAGCCTATATTGCAGCAACAGCATTCTGTTCACTCAGCATCTTCTACTGAGACTATGTAGCTTGTTACAACTTATCATGATACCTTTTCTCTAAGGTGGCTTTTTCTTGCCTCAAAACATTAACTGTAGTGTTTTCCTGAGCAAGCTCTACCTTCAGAGAAGCATTTTGTGCCACTGGCACTTGATGGATTTGATAGGAAACAGTACTTTGCAACTGTTTGTTTAGATTCTCTATTTCTTCCTTCCTAGACTTCAGCTCTTCAGCAAAGGTTACCACTATTAATCTTCTCTTGAGCCAAGTCATTTTCAATTTTCTGCAACTTCCTTGAGATTTTCAAGTAGTCAGTTGCAACAGCAGAAGTGGTTTCATTCAGTAGCTCGACCCTATCTTGTGGTCTGAATAAAGACATGTCCATAGCTACTGCATTCATTGCAAAGTCCTGAGGCTGCATCTGCTCATTTGGCTTCACCACATTTGGGGACAAATGTGTGACAATCAGCTATTGTTGAATAGGGTCAAAGAGAGACCTCATATGTGGCACAGCTAGGCTCTTATTTTCTTTCTTCTTTTTCTTATCCGTCCTGGCTTCTCTAGCCTTCTTAGCAGTATCTGCTTGACCCTGGAAAGTGGGAGGAGAGGCAATATACCCCCCAACAAAGGGATGACCCTGAGGTAAACCATAAGGAATAGCCAAATGTTGGCTAGGGGAGATTTGGGGAGGACCTCTTCTTGGTACAGAGGGGGAAAAGAATGGCAATGAGGTGGCCTGTGAAGACATGGCCTGAGGATTAACAATTGGGGAAAGTGTAGATAAAGGCACAACATAGGTGGCAGGGGATACTAATGTTTGGCCAGTTGGGATTGCCACCCCTATGGTAGAAGAAAGAGACTGAGAGGAAAAAGGAGAAGAAACACTTACCTGAGGAGCAACAGATGTGGCTAATAGTTGTTGTAGCAAAGGTTATGCTTCTTCATCTGACTCTGGTTGCAGGTTCAGGTTTTTGCACTTCCTCGGCCTTTCTCCTGTCTCTTCTTCTAATTCTTTGACCTCTACATTAACCACTACTGAAGGTGGAAAGGGTACAAAATTAGAACCCCCAGTAGCTGAAACTGATGGAGTCCCTCTAGGTGGTGATGACACCACACCCTTTTGTTTCTCTAGAGTTTTGAGAGATTGGGGCCAAGAAGCTACAGGGGCTGTAGATGAGGCTTGTCCTGTGGCTTGCACTGTATGAGTTGATTCAGCCTCCTCTTCAGACTCTTCACCCTTCTTGTGGACTCTGCTTGTATCAGGGCTAGATACCAGAGAGGGATGCCACTCATCCCAGATAGACTCCCATCTTTCATCAGTATCAACATTGAATGAATGGGAAATCTCTAAGATTTCCTGCCTATACTTTCAATAGGCCTCTATCTTCTCTAGCTTCCATTCTCTACCTTTCAAAGCTTTTCTTAGTCTGGTGGTCATTCTCAACTTAGGGTCAAAGGCCCTATGCTTAACATAAAAGGTCTCCCATGGCCTAGGACCCTCAAAGGGCAAGTCTGCCAGTTCCACATACAAGTCTGGGGTATCTTCTTTAGGGTTTCTCTTGTCTTCCCAAAAGGGGCAACCCTCATGTGCTATTTTAGCCCCGACATTGTTGGTTTTAACCCAGGAGGCTATAAAACTATTTGGGTCATATCTCCACTTATCTTCAATGATGAAGAATCCCAATACGGCTAACTTTCGTAGCAACAAATGCTCAGCATCCATGACTTCTAAGGCCATGTTCCTTCTAACCCAAGGGATATCATACATTTTCTTTTTCTTCTTCTTGCTGCCATACTCATTGTTAACCATGGACACTTGCCAGGTTACTTCTACAAACTCTAGCCTGGGGGTCAAAACTTTAGGTAGCAGCATGGGTTCATCATTGAAGCCATGGACCCTAATGATAGTATTTCGTGCCCCAAAGTAGTAGTCACATGAGATTGGGCAATTGGTCATGAAGCCCCTTATGCTCTATGTCAATTGTGTTCTACAGGCTCAGGGCTCAAATGGCAAAAGGTAGGAGCAACAAAAAGTTCCTAGAACTCATAAGGGTCTGACGCCTCAGACAGCACATGTGTCCATGCAGACATAGGAATAGTTCTATTTTGCCCAAAATTTGGGTCATACATGTTCAATTGCATAGTTTGTGCAAATATATGGTGGTTCTAATATAACATCAAATGAAACAGATAAGCAAAATACCTGAATACTCCCATGGCTTTGAAATTAACAAGTTGATCAACTATGGAATAAGCAATTTGTTATGAAAAGTCCAGCCGGTATTCCTACGACCTATCCACAGTCTTCAACTTGAAAATGATTGCAATTTGCCAATCATAGACGGTGCTATCCTCTTTCATCCCGAAAATAAAAGACATCATGGACAGTGCCTCCTGACTAGCTTGGCTGAATTGCACCCTTCCTATAGGTAACGTGGGCATCTGTGTGTTCTCCTCCTCTAACTGTAATTCTGAGTTAAGGAACCTAAGTTGGTTGTTGACATTTGACCATGTCTTTTGCATTTTGGCAATAGTGGGGAACATGGCCGTTCGATCATGATACAGGGCCAGCATAACCCTTATAGCTTTGGGTGTAATCTGCACCGCAAAGGGTCCCTGTTGAATGGTGCTTGATGGCACATGGAACAACTCCGCACATATATCAATTAGGTCAGGGCAGAGGTGCACATTAGGGACCAGGAACTGTGCCAACTGCAAGGTCCAAATCCTCATGCCAAAGGTCTCAGATTGTCCACTCTTCACCTTTTGAATGCATCTCTGGTGTGCCCCTTCTCAGAGAGCCTTGGTAGATTTTTGGAGGGTTGGGTCGAAGATATCATCTATGAAATCCTTTACTTTTACTGAGTCGATGAAGTAACCTACTTCAGGGACTCGCGTTCTAGGGTAGGGTCTCTTAGGTTGCGTAGGAGCTTAGGCATAAGATTTACTTTTCAAGAGCCTGTCAGTTGAATCATATATTCCGAGTCCCTCCTGTGAGGACTGTGCTTCGACCATGACTGTATTCTGCAAGAAGAATGTGAGAAGCTTTGACACAAACAAAAACTGTAGAATAGAAATGACACTCGGCTATGAAGTGTTCGCTAGGGATTAGAGGCAATAGTAATTTGCATCAAAGAGATAGGAACAAATGAAAGCCACAGTTAGGATTTTTGCTAATTTAATGAGGCTTTTAATGACACATTGAGTCTCATAAATGGCATTTACACTGAGGAAACCGTTAGTGCATCTTATGAAATCTCTGTGGAAAGGAGTGTTAGAAAAATTATGAGAGTGGCTGCGAAAGTGCGTACTTTCAAGGATTCTAGGGATTGGAGACAACCTTAATGAATGCGAGCTTTCGAAGAGAGAAAGGGGCTTGCACTAGTGACACGTGTTCAAAGAACACTTATTTAAAAGGAAAGCGGGAAAGAGAGGGCGGGAAAATAGGAAAGCTACAAAAAGGGAAACTAACTAACTATGGTACATAAGAGCCCCAACTTAGTTAAAGTGTTTCAAATAGATCCCATTTACAAGAATCTCTTTAGGTTCACCGTCCATGGTCTCGAGCTCAAAAGAATTTTCTGCTTACAGGAGCGGATCTTGTAAGGGCCAGTCCACAGTGAGTCAAACTTGCTATGTCAGCCTGGCTTGGCAGCTCTTTCATCCCACTTCAAAACCACTGAGCCTACTTCAAAATGGGGATTTGAAGTTTTCTTGTCAAAATAATCCTTGATTATTTTCTGGTGTCTCATTAGTGACTCATGTGCTTTCTCTCTTTTCTCTTCTACCTCCATCAGTTCAGCAAGTCTAACTTGCATTGGACCATTTTCCTCAATCTCAATTTGTTTCAATAATTGCAAAGTAGGAATCTCTAAGCTTAGTGGCATCACAGCTAGCTTACCATAGACCAATTCATATGGAGACATTTTTGTCACTTGCTTAGGTGTAATTCTGTCAGCCCACAGTGCTATATTTAGCAGCTTATGCCACTCTTTGTGATAGTTGGTCCCTATCCTCTTAATGAGTCTGATTAGGTTCTTGTTAGTAGACTCTGCCAGACCATTACCCTGAGGGTAATAATTTGAAGAAGTTTTCAAGTAAATTCCATACCTTAATGCGAACTCAGATATATTTGTTCCCAAAAATACCTTAGCATTATCTGATATGATGGTACGAGGAGGGCCAAAACGAGTAGTAATGCTTTCCAGAAAGTCCAGTATTACTTTTTCTATTGCTTCCTTGAGTGGTACTGCTTCACTCCATCTGGTAAAGTAATCTGTGGCTGTAAGGATCCATTTGTGTCCCATGCTTGACATGGGATTGATCATACCAATGAAATCAAGACCCCATTGGGCAAAGGGCTCATCTATAATTATGGGGCTTAGGGGCATTGCTGCATTTCTTCTTTTTCCTATATAGAATTGACAAGCTTGGCACTCTTTGACTAATTGATAATAGTCTGTAAATAGAGTTGGCCAAAAGTATCCTGCTTGAGTCACCTTTATTGCTGTGGTCCTTGCCGAAAAGTGTTCACCTGAGGTTCCATGGTGCAACTCATGTAATATTCTTTGAGCTTCATCTTTCTCTATGCATCTTAAAAGTATGCCATCAGTATTTCTTCTGAAAAGAACATGGTCAATTTATACAAAGTAGGACCCTTGCTGTCTATAATACCTTCTCTTATCAT
Organism: Cunninghamia lanceolata; assembly: GCA_027924645.1. Classification (NCBI taxonomy): domain Eukaryota; kingdom Viridiplantae; phylum Streptophyta; class Pinopsida; order Cupressales; family Cupressaceae; genus Cunninghamia; species Cunninghamia lanceolata. The sequence goes on from BSBN01001225.1 coordinate 12,435,297, forward strand.
GGGAGAGCTCATTTGGGAAAATCCCATGTTTCATAAATTGAATCCTATTTGTGACCCAGGAATTCTAATCAATCTCTTGGATTCTCAACACATTCTCACTTTCTGTTTCTACAGTCACCATTCTCTCCATGTCTTGGGCCATATATTGGCACAATCCCTTGCCTCTAACTAGCTTAGTGGGTCTGACCTCCACATCATATTCAAGGATCTTTGTTATCCAGTTTGCCCTTTTCTCAGTGATCTCTCCCTCCATAATGTATTCTCTTACACTAGGGTGAGCCACTAATATCAGAATTTTATTTCCTGTTACCATGTGTCTGAATTTCTTAAGGGCTTTGACCATGGCATATGCCTGTTTCTCCACAAAATTGTATCTAGCCTCATATTCCCTGAGTGTCCTAGAGAAAAAGGCTATTGGGTGTTCTCCTTCTTGCTGGTCATCTTTTTGAGTCAAAACAGCAGCAACACTGAACTCACCTCCATACACATACATTATAAAAGACTTACAGAAGTCTGGGTTTCTAAATATTGGTGCTGTTGAAATGGCTTTCTTGATTTCCTCAAAAGCCTGTCTCCCTTCTGCAGTCCATTTGAAAACAAGGTCCTTCAACAATAGTGTCATTGGTCTAATTAGACTTGCAAATTCAGATATGAATCGGCTGACAAAATTAATCTTTCCCAGAAAGGATTGAACTGCTTTCTTATTGACTGGTAGAGATAAGTTCATAATGGCAGTGACTCTTTCTGGATCAATAGAGACCCCTTCTTTTGACACTATATGCCCTAGCATTTTACCCTGAGGTACTGCAAAGATACACTTCTTGGGGTTTAGGAATATTCTAAACTCTTGACACTTCTTAAAAATAGCCTCTAAATGATCAAAATGATCAACAACATTTTAGAGAAAATGGTGAGGTCATCTAGATAAATCAAGATGATTTTGTTTATAAGCTCTCCAAATGCTACATCCATTGCTCTTTGAAAAGTGGCTCCAGCATTTGAAAGGACAAATGGCATCTTAGCATATGCAAATGTTCCCCATTTGGTAGTGAATGCAGTCTTATGTTGGTCTTCATCAGCCAACCAAATCTGATTGTACCCAGAGAATCCATCCAGCAAGGAAAATCTCTCTGATCCAGCCACAATCTGTAAAATTTGTTCCATAAAGGGCAGGGGATAATGATCTTTCAAAGATGCTCTGTTCAAATCTCTGAAATCTACACAGAGCCTTATATCACCATTCTTTTTTTTGACTGGTACTAGGTTGGATACCCAAGTTGAGTGTTTGATTGGAAAAATAATCTTTGATTCTAAAAGCTTTTGCAACTCATCCACCATTAGAGGTTCAATTCTAGGATTCACTGGCCTTTGCTTCTGTCTGACTGGTTTAGATCCTTCAGTCAGCTCTATGGTGTGTTGTATGATATCTCTATTATAGCCATGGAGGTCTTCATAGGTCTAGACAATTACTCTGTCATATCTTTCACACAAATCAATCAACCTTTCTCTTTCTTGCTGGGTTGTAGAATTGCCAACCTTTAATTTTCTTCCTTCACTGACTTGAATTTTAGAATAATCTTCTTTCTTTGCTTGAAACCTCTTCTTCTCCAGGTTTACATCTTCTGGGTCAAATAATTTTTCTAATGTGATCAGTCCTTTAGGGAGCTTATTGGACTTTAATTGAATAATCTAGTCACCATATGCTTCTTCAATAGTAGGATGTAACTGATCAGCAAATTCTCTTGATTGTTGCAAGAATGAGAGGACTTGGAAATTATTTTCAAAAACTTGCCAATTTTGGTCATTGTCTAGGATAGTTGGCCTCACTATAACTTTGACTAACTCATTGTTAACTAGTAGATTAGTTGCTGGATCAAATTCGGAACCGATCTGTGCCATTCTATCTACCTCAGAATTCTGGGCTCTAGGAACTACTTCAATGTTGAAAGCTTCAAAATCATATATTAGGTCCCAAATTTTGTGCCTATAGGATCTCATCCTTACATTTTTGGCTACTGCCTTTTCTCTGATTTGTTTCACCACTAGTTCTAAAATCTCCTCTTACTATCAGATTCTTTACTCCTTTTTTCTTTGCCAACATGAGTCCATGCACCAAGGATTCGTACTCAGCATCATTATTGGTACAGGCAAACTGAAAACGGATGGCTCTTAAAATTTTCTCACCATTTGGGGTAGTAAGGCAAATTCCTACTCCAACACCATTTTTACTACTAGCCGCATCAAAATTTAGAGTCCAGATTTCTGAGTTCTTTTCAGATTCTTGAGTCTGTGGTATTTCTTCCCTTAAAACATTTGGGATCTCTTGGTCTTCTTCAAATATGACATAAGTGCCTAAGCCAGTAGAGTCATAATTTCCATAGGGGTCACTTTGCATCATAGTCAACAACTGATTGTTCTCTTCCTCCTATTGGTCATGTTTAGTCCAGTCCCCTAACTCTTCAACAAAGATTCTCTCCTCTTTATTCAACATAGCATGGGCTACTTCTAATTTTAGGGTTGGTTCATTTGTGATATGATCTTTAGATAATGACTCAGACAGTATCTTTATTTTTGTCCCATATTTGGTTCTTAGAATGAGGTGTGACCAATCTAGTAACATGTAACCTCCTATCTTGGCTGTAAAATCTCTGGATAGACATAGACCAAATACAGGAGGAATATCTATGACTACCACATCCTGATTCACAATTATATTAGGGCAAGTGTACAATTGCAATGGGAGTTGTTTAATTTTCCCTATTGTTTGCACTAATTTCCCATCCAACTACATAACTCCTCTAGTAAGTGGCTCATACTTTATCTTCAAAGCATCTGCTATTTGTTTTGGCATTACTGTAGTACTAGTCCTAGAGTCTATCATTGCAATATGCAACAATTTCTTCCCAACTATCAAAGTCAAATAAAAGGGTTCTGGTTTGGATTTACCTACCTCAGGTGCATTGTTCAAAAGGGCTGTTGTCTGTAGAGGTACAGTACCTTTGAGCTGCAACTCTTCTTTATCAACAGGTCCTCCTTTGGCACCAGTATGTTTAGGCACTTCTTGGCCCTGTAGAGCTTCTTGCAACAGTGTCTTATGCTCAAGAATAGCTAGCATATCCCAGATTGATACATGCGCTAGCGTCCTTTTTAGGGATTTTGAGTAATAAGGATACCTTGCTTTTTCTTGAACTTGTCCAGAGGCTACTTGATTCTGCACGGGTTGGGGCATTTCTTTTCTAGCAGCTGTGTTTTGATGACCTTGAAATGGAGGGGTCCCCATGATTTCATTATTTGTGACTTCAGGCTGCTCCAACATTCTCCTTTTGCTTCTAGTATAGTAATCTGATTGTACCAATGGCTTCTTGGAAGTAGATGCTTCATTCAAGAATAGTGAATCTTCATCTTCAATCCATGAAAATAAAGCATGTTCAGGGGATATTTCCTCTTCATGCTGTAAGGACATTCCTTGCATCTGAGCCACCAGGGCTGTATTTTGTACACTAGGAGACTGATATGGCAGAGTGTTAGAAACTACAAATTGCCCTTCTGATACTCTCTGTTCTGCTATATTTTACTGTAAATTTCTTCTGGGGCAGTCCCTGGGCATATGGGCATTGTTGCAAGGAAAATACCAAGCATTTGTGCTATCTGCAAAATTATTTTGCCCTGGAACCATCTCCCTGTTGGGATTAGGGGGAACAGTCTACAAGGGTGTAGGGACTGTGACTAACTAATTTGATGGCTGAGGGTTGGCCTGCCTTTGAGGGCCTTGATACTGATTTGGCTGAAAGGGAGGTCTATTTCCTTGGTATCTTTGATATTGGGGTTTTCGATAAGG